>CM039520.1:15660612-15685057 GCA_022433055.1 Begonia peltatifolia | reverse complement strand
TGTGATTGACTTCTAAACAATGCCACAAAAATAGAAAAGAAAGACACTAAATAGTGAACATAAACTAGTTAGACACTCAAAATTCTAAATAGAAAAACTATCTTGATTCAAGCTTAAATATTCCTGAAATTTTTAACAGAGGTTAGCCAATAATATGAGTAACATGCTATCAAAATTCCAAATCTAGATTCATTAGGACCAGGGAATTGCGCAACAACTGAATAGAAAAGAAACACAAATAAAAAAGAAAATAGAATGATATTTGATAACAATGAAAATATGCATGTTGGTTAACTAAACAGAATAACACCCATGTGAACATTGGTATTCTGGTTATCAAATAGAAACAGAAAAGAACAAAACAGAGCAACAAAAATAGAATAGAGAAATTCAAACAAACATAAAATAGCTTAGGAGCACTTCGGCTCTGATACCAAATGATGCAGATCGAAAGCAAACCGGTGATGGTTAAATCACGAATAAGCATATAAGGCTCGGTGCTATCGAGTTTAACCGAAAAACACCCCAAAGACTGTGGTATGAATGAAATAACAGAGAGATGGAATGAACTGTCGATAACGATACCTGGGCAATGGGTAGGCAAAATGACACAAAGTGGTCTTTAAAATGGATCGTGTTAAACACACAACAGTAAGGAGGTGCTCGGGTGATGGTGAAACCGAGTGTAACCTCGCAAATAAGGAAAAAGTGAAGATGAAATGTGAACCAAAAATGGAACACAATGAAAGGTGAATGTGTGTCAATGAAAGATGAATAGAAACTTGAAATGGTTTATGAAAATATAGAGTAGAAAATAAGATGAAGATGAAAACCCTAGGTGGACTCGAGAGCCATCTTATGTTATGCTCACGGGTGCATGTCTGCCTTTGGAAAGACAACCACTGGGAACAGGTTTTACCTCCTCAACCTTTTAAACTCTCAATGAGAGAGGAGAGGAAGATTATAAGAGTTCACCAAGCAATCTTGAGCTTGTTGAACAATAGACGTACACTTGTCACAGTTTCAAGAACCATGACTTATCTTTTAGTAAATCCGAACCACTTTGGTTGGAAGAAAAAAGAGTTTGTATTAATTGGCCAAAAATGTTTTTACACACTAATAGCAATGCTTATATAGATGGCTTGTTAGGGTTTGGAATTTGAAAAAATGGAGAGCTTTGAGTCATTGATGCGAGCTGGTTTGTTCAAAGGCGATGCATGCCCACGTCATCCATCCTTATGCGCACAACCTAATGTCCTTGCATGAGCCAAATCATCAATCCTTGGTGCTCCTTTGAATCGGTTTTTGCATAGGATGAGTTTTGGCTGATGGTGCTTCCATGTGTGAACCAAACCATGAAGTTCAAACCCAAACCAAGGCACCATTAGTGCTAACCACACAATCTAATACATGCATACAATATAAATGGCTAAACGTCTTGCCAAAACATAAAGGCTAGTGTATGCTAAAAGAAAAGAAAAGACAAATAAATGGTTACACGGTGTTGAGGCTGGGAAGACAAATTCCCTTTAAGCTTTGAGTTGAATCTATCCATGATCCCAAGTCAAGATGTGTAAAGGTTAATCCATGTCCATTAAGTTAAGCTCCCACATGGAGTCTTCAAATAGATCAACACCTGCAAAAGAAACAAAGTCATGAGTAAGGAGATTAAGTAAAGTTAGGGTTTTTGTTTGTGATCGAGTGATTGGCCTCCTAGGCATGTCACGAAATAAACTGTGTTCTTACTTCAGATGATGCTGGAGGAATGAACCATTGACTGACAACCCGTGCCTGCCCAAAACATGACTTAAGCACTTTCGGTGATACTTCTTTTGATGAAAAAACAATAGCATTGGGGAAAGGTTTTGCCACCTTTTTCTTAGTTCCAACTATGCAAAGAGTGGAGAGAAGGGTAGAAAGAGAACTTACCAAGTAACCGTGAACTTGGTAGCAGTGTAACAATCGGCTGTTACAAACTAACAAAGGAACATGAGGAACTCTCACTATCAACTCTAGTTTCTTGAAGATAAAATTTCTGTTTATAAATTTGCCATTGCTCAAAGACGCTTACAAAGCTTCAGAGTTGCGTTTAAATAACAAAGACAATCGGAGAAGGAAAACAAGAAAAGGAAAAGTAAAATCTATTCGTTGGTGAAAATAGCCGTTGGAGCATCGATGCTCCAGTCATGTTAGCATGCGCGCGCTTGATTAGGTAGCGCGCACATCGGTTGCTATCGCACTGCTGCTTGTGCGCGCCCACTGATGTTATTGTGCGCGTCAATGTTGTTACTGCCTTCGTTTGAGCGTGCCAAGTACTGAACGTAATGTCCCTTCTATGCACGCCTCTCCTTCAAGTCGTGTAATGTGGCTCCTAATCCATGCTTTAAGATGGTCTTTACCTGCAAAATTGACAAACCGATTAGATGAAAAATTGATTAATTTACGTACCTTGATTTGTGATCGTTCGATTAGAGCTCGTGGCATATCATAGACTCACCTGCTTGAGGGTTTTGAGTCTCGATTTGGTCTAGATTTGGATTATAATTAACTCCACTGCTAGTTGTCATTATGTTGGATCTATTTAACCCTAAAGTCCTGAATTTGCTTAGTAAAATATTTTGATGAAGATAAGATTCATAAGCAATCTTGATGATATTAGGCTTGGCTACATTTATCTGATTGGAAAAAAAAATATAATTCCACATTGAATGATTTATAAGGCTCTACTTAATTCTTAAGTATTAGGAAAAGTTCTTGATTTGTACAATTTAGTTCTTAGAAAGTTAAAAAAAATAAATTAATCAACAATAAAGTGCCATTGGAATAATTATAACATAAGCAAAATGTTGATAACTAGAGTATGTTTCTCAGCCACTCAACAAATATTCAAACTCTAACCAATTAGGAAAATTTTTAGCAATCCAAATTATTGATTATGCAAATAAATCAATCAAGCATATAATGGAATGTTAACTAGATTTGTTGACATTCATCAACTTTAGGTTTAAACACAAAATTAAAAAGGTCTCAGGTTCTCAAAAATTCATTGCCTTAACAACAAGATCCGATTACAATCAACTTTAACAATCTGAAATGTCGAGCAATAATCAAGCAAATAGTAAAGAATTTCACACAAGGGAAGAACCATGTGCTCTGATACCAGATGATGTGTCTAAGCCCTACAAACCCAAGGTTATTGCATTCAAAATAAAGGATCAGTGCTTCTCGGCTCAATCAGATAACCATCCCAATGTAGCATGCATATCTTTCTCAAATAAGCTCCAAATGATTAAGCCATGAAAAATTACAGACAAAAATAAGAAGAAACAAAAACGATATGAAGAGAAACCCGTGACTTGTCCGATAAGCAACCTAGAGCCTTTTTAGATAATGTCACTGTCCAAGGAGAGTGACACCAGCACTAGGCAATGGTTACCACCTTTTCTACTGTTTTCCAATCCTATTGGGTTTGGAGAGAAAAGATGTCAATAAGATCTTATAAACAACCAAAAATTTGAAGCAATGGAGGCCAAAACTCCAATCGGCAATTACACTTTGATGCATTTTGAGAGCCGATTGCTCTTTTAACTTTAAGGAAACGAACCAATTTTTATTGATGATAAAAAACTGAATATAATCTTCTAAAAATGAGGATTAAATATGACCTAGAGTTAAAGGTTTTCGACTTGAAAATAAAAGGCAATTTGGTCATTGGTGGATCTCAGCCGTGCGCGCTCTTTCTTTCTTCAGCTATTGAGATGAGGTCTTTGTAAGATAAATTATCTTGAGTCTACATGGTGAAGGATGAGCTGTGGGATTCAAATTTGCAGGGTGTATATGCGCTTATCCTTCATGCGGACTGGGCCTTCAAATAGTTGCATTCGTTTGGATGGGTTGTATGAGCGCACCACTTCTTTTGATGAGGGTTGGGTTTGCCCTTGTGCGCCCTTTATGGTCGATGCTTGGTCCATCTAATTGGAAGGCTTGTAAGCGCACACCCCTTTAGTGTAGTTTGGTCCTCTTCTCGTGCGTTATACATGAATGGTGTTCGATTATGTTGTCAAGCTACACACGCTCTTCATTGCTTCGTGAGCCTTAAGCCTTGACCAACCGATCTAAACTAAATGTCTATCTATGCATGCATGCAATAGTTAAAAGACTAATGTTTTTTCCAAAAATAACAAGAAGGCCAGTATTTTCCAAAACAAAAATAAATAATACTTAGGTAAAATTATTTACATAAATTTGTCTTCGGGAAAACCAATTCCCTCTTGAAAAGATCTGGCACTAAAATCCAAATAAGCACATGTGTGCATTTGTCCATGTCCTTAGAATCTGGTATCACGCCCTGAAAACCTACCCATTTCTGGGTCGTTCACTTCTACTACTCACTCACTGTGCTTAAAAGAATTTGAATAAAATTTAAAACTTTTGTTCCTTGGTTTAAAATGACGTTTTTTTAAAGTAATTTAAACTGCATCGCAGCGGAAAAAGTAATTAAAATCAGTTTGAATAAAACTCCATTTTAAGAAACATAAAACAGAGACACCGGTCGACACTCGGGATGTCTCGAGTTTTTCATCGGTCGACACTAGCAAACGCCGGACGACACCACGTTTCTCTCGGGTCTTCTCGTCGGTCGATACTGGGAACATCGGGCGACACTTCTACGTTCATCTCAGAGAGTGGTCGACACCTGCTTTCACAGGTCGACACCTTGATCCTCTCTGCCAGCGCAGGTTGAACCCCACAATTGACACTTTCACTGATTTTACACTAACCAGTCGACACCGATGGTCGCAGGTCGACACCTCATTGCTCTCTGCCCGCATAAGTCAAATCCCGCGGCTGACACTCACATTCCATTTTACACGGACCGGTCGACACCTATAGACTTCGGTTGACACTTTGAACCAGTAGCCTAAAAAAAATAGCAGTCCAAAAGAAAACGGATACGAAAACTTCCACGATTTAAAACCACAAAGTAAAGACCTATATTTTTAAAACATAATCTCTTCAAGTGATTTCAAGAAAACATAACCCTACTCCAATCCCGACTATAATCAGACTACACAACTTATATCCTCAAAAATCTATACACTTGACTTATACCTCGCAAAATTAAACCCAAAAGAACCACCACCTAGCCTTCCTCCACGGGTCGGGTCGTCTTGACGAACAACAACTGTCGGCACACAGTAGCCCGCCACCAACCGTCTACTCTTCCTGTCTAGGTTCTGGCAACTCCCCTGCTGAAATCTCTGCACCTACACCACGGAACAAACAACATAAGTCCAACGCTCAATAATTAGTGCAATATGAAACGTAAAATGACAATGCAATCCTATCTCATGCAGTCTCTATATTCTCACTCATGTTGTCGCAATTGGTGCCGCGTGGTACGGCCGCACCATGGTGAGGCTTTACTCTCTCGACACCTCACACCCTGGCACATCGCCATCATCCCAGTTTCTCTAGCAACGAGGCCCTCAAACCGTACCCGTCACTCTATGCACCGCAACCATTCCAGGGTGAGGCTAGACGCACTCGCCACACCACCCCCAACCATCGTCCCGGTTCCTCTAACAACGAGGCCATAATTGTCCATCACCACACGCACACCGCAGCAGCCATCCCAGGATGAGGCTGGACGCACTCGCCACGCCACACCCTCGCACGTCACCACCGTCTCGATTCCTCCAGCAACGGGGCCTAGCTGCCCACACACACATCATCCTCACCACCACACATCGCACTTCACATTCGCACATAAAACCATGCTCAAATTCATTTTCGTTCCCATTTCAAAAACATGATGCATGTCAAACAATACACACTCAAATCACAATCAACCAACATAACCTAACGTTCCTCGGTGTAGGCCCACCTGGATAAAACACATGCATACACTACTTACCTGGCGTCCTAGCTCTCCGTGGTTCTCGTTTCACCCGAAATCTGCTCAACCTACAACAAAACCGATTTCCCGTCAAAATTCATCCCACTATTCTACTTGTGCACTAAAATCACAATACTAGCACAACACTTCACGAACTCGCCAAAATCGCTGACTAACCTATCTCGGCTCCAAATTCGACCTAACTTCCGATGCGCATAACTTTTGCGTCGGTTATCAGAATCACTTGATTCCAGTGGCCAAATGCTCCAATCATAACATAGTTTAAAACACCAAAAGGGTTTTTGAAGCCGACGCTCGTAGCCTGGCCAAAAATTCAAAGTCAGTTTTGTTTTAGTTTTTAAAATCCCACATTCTCTGTCTTTCAATAAAACTCAACAATTTCCTCATCAATCTATCACATTTATCGTCAACAATGTCACAACAAACAATAACCAATCCAATAAAAGCTCCAACTCTAAAACCCTAGATCTCTATCTACCAATTTTTATTAAACTATAATCCTAACCTAAAAAAAAACCAGAAATACTCAAAAATTAATAATAAAAAATTAATTGCTATTTCACCCTCACACTTTAATCTTTTAATCCAACGGCTATTCAATCTGTTTTCGATCAGATTCCTAAAATTTTCTCCCCACCATTAGCCTCGAAATATTTCCCCACCTAACCTTACAAATTTTTCGCTCTCTATTTCGACCCGAATCCAGCTGCTCATAACCCCGATATCCTGAAAATCGATACCACAAAAATACGGGGAGTTACATCCTCATCTCCTTAAAAGAATTTTGTCCCCAAAATTTACGTACCGAATAGCTCTGGGTACTGTTGCTCCATGTCCTGTCGCCTTTCCCAAGTGGTCTTCCGACATTGTGATTGCGCCATAAAACTTTGACTAAGGGAATCTCCTTGTTCTGCAACCCTTTCACCGCTGATCCTAGTATGGCCACTACCATCTCCTTGTAAGATAGCGTCGGCTGTACCTCTACATCCTGCTGTGCAACCACCTAAGAAGGATAACGCATCCACTTCCTCAGCATGGAGACATGGAACACATTATGTATGGCATCCATTGAGGAAGGTAGCTGAAGCTTGTAGGCGGCCATCCCAATCCTTTCCATAACAGGGAACGGTCCAACAAAACAAAGTTTGAGCTTTCCTTGCCTCCCGAACCTAACCACTCCCTGGAACTGGGAGATCTTCAGGAATACCTCATCACGCACGCTAAACTTCAATTCCCTCCTCCTCCGATCGGCATAGCTCTTCTGCCGACTTTGAGCTACCTCGACCCTCCTCTTTGTAATAGCAATCTTGTCGACCGTTTATTGTAGTATTTCTGAGCGTATAAGTCTTGCTTCTCCAACCTCGTCCCAGTACAATGACGACTTGCACTTTCTCCCATACAAAGCCTCGTACGGCGCCATGCTAATGGTAGACTGGTAACTGTTATTATGAGAGAATTCTACGAACGGCAAGAACCTGCTCCAAACCGTCTGGAACTCCAACACACAGGCACTGAGCATGTCTTTCAGTATCTATATGGTTCGGTCTGATTTTCTATCGGTCTGAGGGTGGAAGGTCGTGCTGAATTCTAATTTTGTACCCATGGCATTATGCCGACTCCTCCAAAACTTAGACGTAAACCTGGGGTCTCGGTCTGACACTATCGACACTGGGACACGATGAAGTCTGACTATCTCCTGCATGTACACTTGAGCGAATTGATCCATCGAATAAGTCATTCTCACCGTTAAAAAGTGAGACGACTTTGTTAAACTGTCTACAATCAGCCAAATTGCATCTTGGCCCTTAACAGTCTTTCGCAGTTCGACCACAAAATCCATAGTGACCCGCTCCCCACTTCCACTCAGGTATAGGTAATGACTGAAGCGTTCCTGATGGTCTCTGATGCTCCGCCTTTATCTGCTAGCATACCACACAAGTCTCAACGTGCTTGGCTATCTCCCGCTTTATATTAGGCCACCAATAGTGTTGTTTCAAATATCTGTACATCTTAGTGCTTCCAGGATACACAGAGAAGGGAGACGAGTGAGCCTCGAAGAATATTTCTCTTTTCAGCTCTTCATTTTTTAGGACATACCACCTATCCTGAAACCTCAGAATCACATCCTCCGAATAGCTGAGCTCAGTGCTAGCATTGGCCTCCATACCTGCCTTCAGGTTGCTGCACTCGAGGTCAGTCTCTTGGTCTCGCTTAATTCAGTCTAGGATGGTCGGCCTCAACAACATCGCCGACAGCATGGCTGCCAAATCAAATATCACTTCTAGGCCGAACTCTTGTACCTCAGTCTTTAGCTCGGTAGGCATTGCTAAAATCATAGCAGACATCGAAGTCGACACTCGACTCAAGGCGTCCTCTACCACGTTTGTTTTCCCCGGATGATACTTGATTTCCAGGTCGTAGTCTTTAACCAGCTCAAGCCATCTCCTTTGTCTCAAGTTTAGCTCCTTCTACGTGAAGATATACTTCAAACTCTGGTGGTCTGAGAAGACTTCGCATTGTTGTCTATATAAATAATGCCTCCAGATCTTAAGTGCGAAGACCACCACTGCCAACTCCAAGTCATGCGTGGAATAATTCTGCTCATAGGGCTTCAGTTGTCTAGAAGCAAAGGCAATCACCCTTCCATTATGCATCAACACGCAACCCAAGCCTACCCTGGAAGCGTCGTAATAAATGCTGAACTTTTCCCCCTCTATCGAGAGTACTAGCAAAGGGGCTGTAGTCAACTTCTGCTTCAACGCCTAAAAGCTGTCCTCGCACTCATCGAACCAACTATACATCATGTTCTTCCTGGTCAATCGTGTCAAAGGGGTTGCGATCTTGGAAAATCCCTCAATAAACCTACGGTAATATCCTGCCAATCCCAGAAAACTGCGTATCACGTTGGCACTGGTCGGTCGTGGCCATTCCTTCATAGACTAAACTTTTGACGGGTCCATGGAAATACTATCACGAGAGATGACGTGCCTCAAAAATTTGATCCTATCCAGCCAAAATTCACACTTAGAGAACTTAGCATATAGTCAATGCTGCCCTAAAGTCGTCAGCACGATCCTCAAGTGCTCCATGTGCTCATCTTCACTCCGAAAGTATATCAGGATGTCATCAATGAATACTATCACGAATCTATCCAGTTGCTCCCTGAATACTCAGTTCATTAGGTCCATAAAGGCAGCTGGGGCATTAGTCAATCCGAACGACATCACTAAAAACTCATAGTGTCCGTACCGCGTTCAGAAAGCTATCTTCGGGACATCTTCCTCCTTAACCTTCAACTGATAGTAACCGGGCCTCAAATAAATTTTAGAGAAGATCTGTGCCCCTGAAGTTGATCAAACAGGTCATCTATCCTTGGCAACGGATACTTATCCTTCACCGTCAACTTGTTTAGTTCCTTGTAGTCAACACACATGCGCAGAGATCCGTTCTTCTTTTTAACAAAAAGCACCGGTGCACCCCACGGCGAAAAACTAGGACGTATGAAGCCCTAATCCGTCAACTCCTCTAATTGTGCCCTTAACTCTTTCAACTCGATAGGCGCCAGCCTGTACGGGTTCTTGCACACTCCCCAGTGTACACGTCGATAACGAACTCAATTTCCCTGCCAGGGGGCAGACCTGGCACAATGGGGATGTCCTAGAGTTGAGCCTTGCCCTGAACCTGCATGTCTATGACACTAGCCAAGAAGCTCATTCATCCACCTCGTAACAACTGTTAGACTCTCATAGACGACACTGTCGAGATTCTACCTAAACCCTTTCCCGCCCTGAAGGAGCAACCCTCTCCACTCGAGAGCCAAAAATGGATCTCTCTTGTCTTGCAATCTATTGTGGCATAATATCTAAATAACCAATTCATCCCTAAAATAGCCTCGTACCGCTTCATGTCGAGTATGATCAGATCAGCGTACAACCGTTTTTCTCCCACTGTCACGATATCACCTTGTACCACTTGATTTGAGTATAGGCACTCCCCCAACGGCAACAATACATCATAGAACTGCCTAGAATAGTTGGGCACTAGATTTGCCTTGACCACGAAGGCAATAGACACAAACAAATGAGTAGCACCCGTATTGACAAGAGTATAAGCTGACATACCCGAAATAAGAATACTACCTGAAATCATCGATGACAGGACGGTATCGTCCAGCTCAATAAGGGCGAAGACTCTTGGTGTCACTCTCGCTGGGGCCTTGCTCAAATTTAGGCAACTCCTAATAAAATGCCTCACTTCGTTGCAGTTGAAGTACCGATTCTGTTGCTGCTTCTGACACTCTCTGGGCATGTGGCCCGCCTCGCCACAGTTGTAGCATCGCCCTGCACCTCGCCTACACTCACCAGGGTAACTCCTTTGGCACTTAGGGCATATTGAAAACTGTCTTGGTCCCTGAGGTTGCTTGTTGCTTCCCTGGCTGCTAGAGCTGTCACTGGACCCCTTCAGGCCCTTTTGCTTAGACGACTCCTCTCCACTCGATTGTGGCAACAATTCTTTAAAATATTTCCTACGTTGTTCCTTAGGCAGCTCTCTGTAACTGGGAAGCTTTGTCCTAGCCTCCTCAATGGCCAGTGCCTTTGCCACCACCTCCTCGTGAGGCACCCTTCGTGTTCCAGCTATTCGCACACCCATGTATATATTCGGCTTCAGATCCTATACAAATTGGTGCACTTTGTTCTCGTTTGGGCTCACCAAATGACTAACAAACCGAGATAGAGCCTCGAACTATCTCACATATTTGGCCACTATACCTGTCTGCCTCAACTTGGCAAACACCACCATCTTTTGGGTTCTGACTGAGTGGCTAAAATACTTGCCGAAGAACGTCGTCTTAAATTCCTCCCAAGTTATGGACTTCACATCGGTGGTCGTCTTCACCGAATCCCACAAAAATCAAGCGTCCTTGGCAAGGTGGAATGCCGCACTGGATACCTTGTTATGCTCATCTACTTTGGCATAATCTATCATGTCATCCATACTTCGAATCCACTCCTCAGCACTGAGTGGGTCCAAAGATGATCCGTCGAACACTGGGGGTCTGAATTTGTGCAACCTATTACCCCCAGTATCCATCGAAGTCTGGGCACTAGACTGACCCTGGTCCTCCCTACACATAAACCGCTCCAGCTGTTGCAATTGGCGATTGACCAACTCGGTAAGCTGTCTAATGGCGTCATCCATATCGCCTACAGCTCTACGCGTCTCTCTAACCATAACATTAAATCTGTACACCACAAAATTTAGTAAGTCTAAAACAAAATTACTAGGGTTCTAAGAAATACTTACGGTTGCCGAAGCACTCCCATGCAGCGGCTGGTGGTATTAGGAGATCCATCAAACGACGTCGACCCCTGGCTCTTACGCTCGTAACATACCATCTTCCCACCTGTTAACCATCCCCTCTACCTTCCCCCCAAGCGGTGTGGGAATGTTGACATGCCCTCTTGCCTTCACAATCTCACCCCTCCTCCGAGGGGTCCGACATCCTCATCGATCACACTTCTGGTTGGGTAAAGGCTCTGATACTATATTTGTACTCTCGGGATGTCTCGATAGATGACACCACGTTTCTTTCGGGTCTTGTCATCGGTCGACATCGGGAACACTAGTCGACACTTCTACACTCATCTCAAAGAGTGGTCGACACCCGCTTTCACAAGTCGACACCTTGATCCTCTCTGCCTGCGCAGGTCGAACCTCGCGGTCGACACCCTCACTGATTTTACACTAGACGGTCGCACCCACGGTTGCGGTCTACACTTCATTGCTCTCTACCCGCACAGGTCGAACCCCGCGGTCGACACACACATTCTATTTTACTTGGACCGGTCGACACCTATGGATTTCGGTTGACACTTTGCACCAGCAGCCTAAAAATAACAGTAGTTCAAAAGAAAACAGACACGAAAACTTCCACGATTTAAAACTATAAAGTAAAGACCTATATTTTTAAAACATAATCTGTTCAACTGATTTCAAGAAAAAATAACCCTACTTCAATCTCGACTATAATCGTACTACACAACCTATATTCTCAAAAATCTATACAATTGACTTATACCTCGCAAAATTCAACCCAAAAGAACCACCACCTAGCCTCGCTCCACGGGTTGGGTTGGGTCGTCTTAACAAACTCCACCTGCCGGCACATGGTAGCATGCCGCCAATCGCATACTCATTCTATCTAGGTTATGGCAACTCACCCGCTGAAATCTTTGCACCAACACCATGGAACACACAATATCAGTCTAACGCTCAGTAAGTAGTGCAATATGAAACGTAAAACGACAATGAAATCCTATCTCATGCAGTCTCTACATGCTCGCTCATGTTGTCGCAACCGGTGCCGCGTCGTACGGCCATACCATGGTGAAGCTGGACTCTCCCGCCACCTCACACCCTGGCACGTCGCCATCGTCTAGGTTTCTCCAGCAACGAGGCCCTCAAACCGTACCCACGCGTCACTCTATGCACCGCAACCATTCAAGATTTAGCTTGGACGCACTCGCCACACCACCCTCCGGCACGTCGCCATTGTCCCGGTTCCTCCAGCAACGAGGCCATAGTTGCCCACCACCACACGCGCACCGCAGCAGCCATCCTAGGGTGAGGCTGGATGCACTCTCCACACCACACCCTGGCATGTCGTCACCATCCCGGTTCCTCCAGCACCAGGGCTTAGCTGCCCACACACACATCATCCTCATCACAACGCATCGCACTTCACATTCGCACATAAAACCATGCTCAAATTCATTTTCGTTCCGTTTAAAAAACATGATGCATGTCAAACAATACACACGCAAATCACAATCAACCAACACAAGCTAACGTTCTTTGGTGTAGGCCCACCTGGGGAAAACACATGCATACACTACTTACCTGGCGTCCTAGCTCTCCGTCGTTCTCGTTTCACCCGAAATCTGCTCAACCTACAACAAAACCGGTTTCCCGTCAAAATTCATCCCACTACTCTACTTGTGCACTAAAATCACCATACTAGTACAACACTTCACGAACTCGCCAAAATCGCTCACTAACCTATCTCGGCTCCAAATTCGACCTAACTTTCGACGCAGATAACGTTTGCGTCAGTTATCAGAATCACCCGATTCCAGTGGCCAAACGTTCCAATCATAACATAGTTTAAAACACCAAAAGGGTTTTTGAAGCCGACGCTCGTAGCCTGGCTGAAAATTCAAAGTCAGTTTCATTTTAGTGCTTAAAATTTCACATTCTCTGTCTTTCAATAAAACTCAACAATTTCCTCATCAATCTATCATATTTATCGTCAACAATGTCACAACAAACAATAACCAATCCAATAAAAGCTCCAACTCTAAAACCCTAAATCTCTATCTACCAATTTTTATCAAACTATAATCCTAACCCAAAAGAAAACCACAAATACTCAAACCTACCTTAAGTCGTTGTAGTTGAGGGTAAAACGGAGGAAGCATTGTGTCGATGTAGCAAAGATCGCCGAAGGGAGGGCTTCGTTTCTCCTTTTCTTCGCGTGGGTTGGGGGGGGATATAAAATAATAATAATAATAAATTAATTACCATTTCACCCTCACATTTTAATATTTTAATCCAACGGCTATTCAATCCATTTTCGGTCGGATTCCTAAAATTTTCTCCTCACCATTAGCCTCGAAATAATTCCCCACCTACCCTTACAAATTTTTCGCTCTCCATTCTGACCCGAATCCCTCTGTCCATCACCCCGACATCCCAGAAATCGATACCACGAAAATTCGAGGTGTTATATCCTCTCCTCCTTAAAAGAATTTTTGTTCCCAAAATTTACGTACCGAATAGCTCTAGGTACTGTTGCTCCATGTCCTGCCGCCTTTCCCAAGTGGTCTCCTCGACATTGTGATTGCACCATAAAACTTTGACCAAGGGAATCTCCTTGTTCCGCAACCCTTTCACTGCTGATTCTAGTATGGCCACTAACTTCTCCTAGTAAGATAGCGTCGGTTGTACCTCTACATCCTATTGTGCAACCACCTGAGAAGGATCACGCATGCACTTCCTCAGCATGGAGACATGGAAAACATTATGTATGGCATCCATCGAGGAAGGCAGCTGAAGCTTGTAGGCGGTCATCTCAATCTTTTCCACAACAGGGAACGGTCCAACAAAACGAGGGTTGAGCTTTTCTCGCTTCCCGAACCTGACCACTCCCTTGAATGGGAAGATCTTCAAGAATACCTGATCACCCACGCCAAACTCCAGTTCTCGCCTCTTCTGATCAGCACAACTCTTTTGCCGACTCTGAGCTGCCTCGACCTTCTTCTTTATAATAGCAATCTTGTCGACCGTCTGTTGTAGTATTTCCGGGCCTATAGGACTTGCTTCTCCAACCTCGTCCTAATACAATGGTGACCTGCATTTTCTTCCATACAAAGACTTGTATGGCGCCATGCCAATGGTAGACTAGTAACTGTTATTATATGAGAATTCGACCAATGGCAAGAACATGCTCCAAACCGCCTGAAATACCAATACATAGGCTCTGAGCATGTCCTCCAGTACCTGTGTGGTTCACTCCTATTGCCCGTCGGTCTGAGGGTGAGAGGCTGTGCTCAATTCCATCTTGGTACTTATGGCCTTATGCAGACTTTTTCAAAACTTGGACGTAAACTTAGGGTCTCGGTCTGACACTACCGACACCGGGACCCTATATAGTCTTACTATCTCCTGCATGTATAATTGAGTGAACTGCTCCATCTAGTAAGTCATTATCACCGGTAAAAAGTAAGACAACTTCGTTAGTCTCTCTACAATCACCCAAATTGCATCGTCGCCCTTATCAGTCTTTGGCAGTCCGACCACAAAATCCATAGTGACCCGCTCCCATTACCACTCAGGTATAGGTAGTGGCTGAAGCGTACCCGACAGTCTCTGACGCTTTGCCTTTACCTGCTGGCATACCACGTAGGTCTCAACATGCTTGGCTACCTCCCGCTTCATATCAGGCCACCAATAGTGTTGTTTTAAATCTCTGTACATCTTATTACTTCCGGGATGCACAGAGAAGGAAGACGAGTGGACTTCAAACAATATCTCCCTCCTCAGCTCCTCATTCTTCGGGACGTATTACCTATCCCGAAACTTCATAATTCGATCCTCCAAATAGCTGAGCTTAGTGCTAGCTTTGGCCCCCATACCTGCCTTTAGCCCACTGCACTCAGGGTCAATCTCTTGGGTCTGCTTAATTTTATCCAGGATGATCGGTCTCAATGACATCGCCGATAGTGCGACTGCCAAATCAGAATCACTTCTAGGCTGAACTCTTGCACCTCAGCCCTCATCTTGGTAGGCATCGCTAACATCATAGCAGACATCAAAGGTGACACTCGACTCAGGGAGTCTGCTATCACGTTTGCTTTCCCTAGTTGATACTTGATTTCCAGGTCGTAGTCTTTAACCAGCTCGAGCCACCTCTTTGCCTCAAGTTTAGCTCCTTTTGCATGAAGATGTACTTCAAACTCTGATGGTCCGAGAAGATTTCACACTGTTGTCCATACAAATAATGCCTCCAGATCTTAAGTGCGAAGACCACTGCCGCAAACCCCAAGTCATGCGTGGGATAATTCTGCTCATAGGGCTTCAGTTGTCTTGAAGCATAGGAAATCATCCTTCCACTCTGTATCAATACACAGCCCAAGCCTACCCTGGATGCATCACAATAAATGCTGAACTTCTCCCCCTCTACCGGCAGCACTAACAAAGGGGCTGTAGTCAACTTCCATTTTAATGCCTAGAAGTTGTCCTCGCACTCATCAGACCAACTATACGTCACGTTCTTCCTAGTCAATCGAGTCAAAGGGGCTACAAACATGGAGAATCCCTCAATAAATCTCTGGTAATATCCCGTCAATCCCAGAAAACTACGTATCTCACTCACACTGGTCGGTCATGGCCATTTCCTCATAGATTGAACCTTTGCCGGATCCACTGAAATTCCATCACGAGAGATGATGTTCCCTAAAAATTTGATCCTATCCATCCAAAATTTGCATTTAGAGAACTTAACATATAGTCGGTGCTGCCCCAGAGTCGTCAGCACGATCCTCAAGTGCTCTCTGTGCTCATCTTCACTCCGAGCGTATATCAGGATGTCATCAATGAATACTATCGCGAATCTATACAATTGCTCCCTCAATACTTGGTTCATCAGGTCCATAAAGGCGGCTGGGGCGTTAGTCAGTCTGAACGACATCACAAAAAACTCATAGTGGTCGTACTGCGTCTGGAAAGTTGTATTCGGGACATCTTCCTCTCTGACCTTCAACTGATAGTAACCGGATCTCAAATCAATTTTATAGAACACCCGTGGCCATTGAAACTGATCAAATACGTCATTTATCCTCGGCAACGGGTACTTATTCTTTATATTTAACTTATTCAGTTCGCTGTAGTCGGCACACATAAGTAGGGATCCGTCTTTCTTTTTAACGAAAAGCACTGGCGCACCCCACAGCAAAAAATAGGGCTTATGAAGCCCTCGTCTGTCAACTCCTCTAATTGTGCCCTTAACTCTTTCAACTCGGTAAGCGCCAGCCTGTACAGGTTATTGCACACTAGTTCAGCCCCAGGGTACATGTCGATAACAAACTCAATTTCCCTATCAGGGGGAAGACTTGGCAAATCCTCAAGAAATACCCCCGAAAAATCCTACACAATGGGGATGTCCTGGAGTTGGGCCTCGCCCTGAAACTGCACGTCCATGACACTAGCCAAAAAGCCCATGCATCCAACTCGTAACAACTGTTGGGCTCTCGTAGATGACACTGCTGAAATCCTACTCAAACTCTTTGCCGCATTGAAGGAGCAACTCTCTCCACTCGGGAGCCGAAAGTGGATCTCTCTAGTCCTGCAATCTATCATGGCATAATGTCTAAACAGTTAATCCATCCCCAAAATAGCCTCATACCCCCTTCATGTCGAGTATGATCAGATCAGTGTACAACCATTTTCCTCCCTCTGTCACAATATCACCTTGTACCACTTGATTTGATTATAGACGCTCCCCCGACGGCAACAGCACATTATAGAACTTCCCAGAATAGCTGGGCACTAGATTTGTCTTGACCATGAAGGCAGTAGACACAAAGGAATGAGTAGCTCCCGTATCGACAAGAGTATAAGCCGCCATGCCCAAAATAAGTATGCTACCTGAAATCACCGATGGTTGGGCGGCATCATCCGGCTCAATGAGGGCGAAGACTCTTGGTGCCACTCTCGCTGGGGCCTTGCTCAACTTCGGGCAACTTCTAGCAAAATGCCCCACTTCATTGCAGTTGAAGCACGGATTCTATCGCAGTTTCTGACAATTTCTGGACATGTGGCCCGCCTCACCACAGTTGTAGTATCGCCCCGCACCTACCCTGCACTCGCCAGGATGACTCCTCTAACTCTTTGGACATACTGGAAACTGCCCCAGTCCCTGAGGTCGTTTGTTGATTCCCTGGCTGCTAGAGCTGTCGCTAGCCCTCTTCAGACCTTTCCGCTGAGATAACTCTTCTCCGCTTGATTGTGGCAACAATTCTTTGAAATATCTCTTGGGCTGCTCCTTAGGCAGCTCTCGATAAATGGGAAGCTTCGTCTTGGCCTGCTCAATGTCTAAGGCCTTTGCCACCACGTCCTCGTAAGGCACCCCTCGTGTTCTAGTTATCTGCATGCCTATGTATACATCAAGCTTCAGGTTCTATACAAATTGGTGTACTTTGTTCTCGTTTAGGCTCACCAGGTGGCTAGCAAACTGAGATAACGCCTCAAACTGTCTCACGTATTCGGCCACGATACTCGTCTGTCAAAACTGGGCAAATTCTACCATCTTCTGGGTCCTGACTGAGTGACTAAAATACTTGCCGAATAAAGTCGTCTTAAATTCCTCCCTAGTCATGGTCTTCACATCGGTGGTCGCCTTTACTGAGTCCCACCAATAGCGGGCATCCTTGGCCAGGTGGAATGCCGCACTGAATACCCTATCCTGATCATCCACCTTGGCATAGTCCATCATGTCTTCCATACTTCGAATCCACTCCTCAGCACTGAGTGGGTCCGAAGATGATCCATCGAATACTGGGGGTTTGAGCCCATGCAATCTGTCATCCCCACGATCTGCCGAAGTCTGGGCACTACAATGGCCCTGGTCCTCTCTACTCATAAACCGCTCCAGCTGCTGAGACTGGCGGTTGACCAACTCGGTAAGCTGTCTAACGGCGTCATCCATATCGCCTACAACTCTACGTGTCTCTCTAACTATAACGCTAAACATGTACACCACAACATCTAGTGAGTCTAAACGAAAACTACGAGGGCTCTAAGAAATACTTACAGTTGGTGGAGCACTCCCATGCAACGGCTGGTGGTATTAGGACATCCATCGAACGATGTCAATCCCGTTGCTCTGACACTCGTACCATACCCTCTTCCCATCTATTAACCGTCTAATCTACCTTTCCTCTAAGTGGTGTGGGAATTGTAATAGACCCTCTTGCCTTCACAATCTAACCTTTCCTCCGAGGGGTCCGACATCTTCGTCGACCACACTTCCAGTTAGGTAAAAGCTCTGATACCATAATTGTGACTCCCCGAAAACCCACACAGTCTCCGGGTAACACTTTGCTATCACCACCCCCTCAGTGCCCCCGAGTCGTCCCCGGACCGGGGTTGCCAACCGTACACTTACTGCTCACCTCAATAAAATTCGTATAAAATTTAAACTTTTGTTCCTAGACTTAAATGAGCACTTTCTTTTAGGTACTTGAATATTTACCAACTGTTCTGGTCCATTTATGGTTATTGCTTCTGTGAACATAGTAGCTAAATAATCCCAATGTGTTACATAAGGTAGATGTTGTATAATTGTTCGGTTTTCCGCAATTTTTTCCATTCCTCTATGTAAATAACCCAATATGGGTTCACAGTCAATAACTTGAAAACATTTAAACTTGTCGCAGTGGAAGACTCAATAAAAAATCGGGTTAAATGACGCCTCACTTTTCAAAACATTCAAAAGAGAGATACCGATCGACACCTGTAAACGCCAGTCAACACTTTAATACTCTCTGCCCCACCCCGGTCGAACTTCACGGTCGACACTTCTACGCATATACGAATAGCAGTCGACACTTGTCTTAAGTGGTTGACACTTCAACTCTCTCTGCCCGCACAGGTCGAACCCCGCGGTCAACATTCTCATTGATTTTACACCAACTGGTCGACACCCACAGTCATCGGTCGACATTTCATTTCTCTCTACCCGCAATGGTCGAACCCCGCGGTCGACACTATCTCTGATTTTACACTAACCGGTCGACCCCTAAAGACGTCGGTCGACACTTTATTTCTCTCTGCCTGCACAGGTCGAACCCCGCGGTTGACACTCACTTCCCATTTTACACTGACCGGTCGACACCTATAGATTTCAGTCGACACTTTGCACCAACAGTATAAAAATAACACAAATTCGAAAGAAAGCAGACAGTGAAACTTCCACGATTTAAAACCACAAAGTATAGAACGGCATTTTTAAGACAAAATTCCACAAGAAGTTTCAAAACGCGACTATACGCCAATACCGACTATTAACGTGCAAATCAACCTGGACTTACAAATTCTATACACTTGACTTGGATTCCACCAAATACAACCCCCAAACCTACCATCCGGCTTCGCTCCACGAGTCGGGCCACTTTGACGAACTCCACTGCTGGCACACGGTAGCATGCCGCAAACCATCTACTTATCCTGCCCGGGCTCTCGTAACTCACCCGCAAGAATCTCTGCACCTATACCACGGAACACACAAAATAAACCTACCGCTCAGTAAGTAGTGCAATATGAAATGTAAAACCGACAATACAATCATATCATCTGCAGTCTCTACACTCAAGCTCATGTTGTCCCAACTGGTGCCGCGTGGTACAGCCGCACCATGGTGAGGCTAGATTCTCTTGCCACCTCACACCCTGGCACGTCGCCATCGTCCCGGTTCCTCCAGTAAAGAGGCCCTCAAATCGTACACACACGTCACTACACACACCGCAACCATTCCAAGGTGAGACTAAACGCACTCGTCATACCACCCCATGACACGTCACCACCATCCCGATTCCTCCAGCAACGGGGCCATAGTTGCCCACCACCACAGACACACCGCAGCAGTCATCCTAGGGTGAGGCAGGACCCACTCGCCACACCACCCCTTGGCATGTCATCACCGTCCTGTTTTCTCCGACAACGGGGCCATAGCTGCCCACACACACATCATTCTCACCGCCACACATCACATTTCACATTCGCACATAAAACCATGCTCAAATTCATTTTTGTTCCCTTTTTAAAACATTATGCATGTGAAGCAATACGCACGCACATCACAATCAAACCACATAAATCCAAACTTTCCACTGTGTAGGCCGTCCTGAGCAAAATACATGCAAACACTACTTACCTGACATCCTAGCTTTCCGCGTTGCTCGTTTTACCAAAAATCGGCTCAACCTACAATAAAAACTATTTTTCGTCAAAACTCATCACAATACTCTACTCACGCACTAAAACCACCATACTAGCACAACACTCAACGAACTCGCCAAAATTGATCACTAGCCCAACTCGGCTCAAAATCAGCTTAACCTTCTAATGCGCATAACTTTTGCGTCCGTCATCGGAATCACTCGATTCCAATGGCCAAACACTCCAATGATAACATAGTTTAACATATCAAAATAGAATTTAAAATGATTAATTGCAGTTAAAGCGGAAATTCGAAAACATAATAGGACTTAGGGTCTAAAATCCTGCCTCCTCGGCCTTTCAGCAAAACTCCGCACATTCCTCATCAATCTATCACATTTATAGTCAACAATTCTACAACAATTGATAATAACTCCAACGAACTCTCCAACTCTAAAATCCTAATTCCCTATCCATCAAATTTCTCATCAAACTCTTTCGTTAACCAAAACTAAACCATAAACTACTAAAATCTACTTTACCATTGAAATAGAGCGGAAAACTGAGATCGGCGTTGGTTGAACATCGTCAGAAGGGGAGATCGTCGCGGGAGGGCTTTCCTTCCTTTTATTTCCTCTCGGTGAACGAACGTAGAAGGGGAAGATTTCTTCTTCTCCTTTCCTTCATTTATAATAAATATATTATTAATATAATTAATTCAAATTACTATTTTTACCTCATGCTTTAACCGTTCAGTTACACTATCTTTTGGGTCGTGTTCGACCAGAATTCTACAAACTTTTCTTGTCCATTAGCCTCGAATTAATCCCCCACCTAACCTTACAAATTTTTCGCTCTCCATTCCGACCCAAACCCCACCACTTATCATCCTGACAACTCAAAAATCGATACTACGAAAATACGGGATGTTACACAAACCCTCGGTTCACAAACCCACAGACAACATTCACAAAACTCATACTTGAACCTTTATAATTCATGAAAACTTGAACAAACTCATACCTTCCAACAGAAATCGCGAGAAAAGAGGAGAAAATCGCTGCGGGGAGAGGAAAGAAATGAGGCTCGACTTTGGTAGAGAAGGAGGGAGAGGGAGGGAGAGAGAGAGAGAGAGAGAGAGAGAGAGAGAGAAGTAATGTGAATATGGGGAGGGGGAGGGGTGTGTGTAGAAAGGTGGTGGAAGCTTCCTAAAGAAGTTTAATTAAATCTATTTAATTTTCTTTATTTGGTTTTCATCCTTTAAACATAATTTTATTCATTTGAATCTCCTTTTTCCATCACTTTTTCACTCTTTTCATTTCTTCTTTTCACTTATTTAATTTTCCTTTTCTCCTTTACTAATTCTCATTCTTCCTTTATTGTTTCCATTTATCGTTTTAAAATAATTCATCGAATATTATTGGGACATAATGTAAAAGACTTTCGGGTGTTACATCATCAATCCCAAAAATACTCTATTTGTGGAAGGCCATTTTTTCGATCGATAGAGTTCTTTGGTTCAAGATGAGAGATGGTTCCCCCTTTGAGTGTGTATCAACTTTAATATTTGAGTTTCATCGTCCTTATGGGTGGCGGTAAAGAGTTCATCCTTTAGTTTCAAAATATAAACCTCTTTTTCTTGATAGGGTAAACTTTGATAAGGAGTAGTGGAGGGTTTATGCCATGTTGACACTTCTTTCAAATGGCACAACTCCTGTTGACCAGTCAAAGTTGATGGCTATTCACCTGCTATGAGTTGTGGTTCTATAGGCTTAGGTTCATCTAGGCAAGAAAAGGTACTAAGTGTCCTATCTCCAAAAAGGTAGTTGTCACTTAAGTCCATGGGCTTGCCCTCTTGATCGACCTCTTCTTCTAGCAAAGTTCCTTCACTTTGCTTGTCACATCTCGAGAATCCGCATGTTCCCAGTACGCTCACTATTATTACACACTATCACATCAAGAAACTCAACATGAACTCACTCAATTTAACACCACTTTCATTTTCAAATCATATTCAAAAAAACATTTATAACTATAAAATTTTTTAACTCGATTCGAATATGACTCGCGCCTCAAAGAGGGAACACGTAAATCTTCAATATAAAATACACAGCAGAAAAGGACTTTTTAAAAGAATAAAACGACAAGACTTAAAATTCTAGGAAAGTCTTACACATGCCCCCTACGCCACTCGGGTTCGGCGCTATGCCCCCGAGGCTCAGCGCCACACACCCCACCATGCGCTCACGGCTCGGCTCTGTGACACCCTACGCGCGCACTCAACAACGGTGCTCCATGCCCCGCGCCATCGACACAATGCCACGCGCCCCGCGCAGTTTCTCGACCAAGTGAGCCCAGCGCACGCCTCCCGCGCTACGTGCGCCTCCACCTTGGCGCTATATGCACACCCTTTCGTCGCCACTACATCACGCGCACGGCTTCAACGCCGCGTGCCCCACGCGCCCTACCTCCACGCCGCACGTCCGCACGTGCACCCACTCGCGACGCCGCACGACCCGCACGCGCTTGTAGTGCCGCGTGGCCCGCGCGCTCTGTAGCCATGATATGTTCTCGGCAAGCACCCACCACCTTGTCAGCACGCCTCTCACGCGCGACCAGTTCGACTACCTGGTACTCCACCTTTCTCCCGAAAATTCGGCAGAGTAATGCCAGTACTTATTGACCCCAACCTGCAACCAATACACCATATAATCCTCAAAGTACATTAACCAAATTCATCTAGAAATCACCAAAGGAAAAACAAAGTGGAAGGAAATAAATCTAACAACTATCGATGAAGAAAATCCACAGTATAGAGTAACACAGTGCGCATACATATAATATACACACACGTCTTCAAAACTACCCAAAAATCAAGAAAATCCACGTCTATACACTATATATCATGTAAAACTGAACGATCCCCAAAATACAATAAGGGCAACCCCGAACACCTCACCGAAAGTCACAACCTCCACAGGTCGGGTCACCCTAACAATTTGTCGTCTAGTGCCTCGGTCGTACGCCACCAACTGCCCTACTGCTCAAGACTGGGCTCTCGAATCTCACCAGCAGAAACTTAAGCACCTACACTATTAACCACACAACATAAGCGTAATGCTTAGCAAGTAGTGCAATATGAAAGTAAAACGGACAATGCAACCCTATCACATGCAATCTCTATGCTCAAGCTTATGTTGTCACAATCTGTGACGCGTAGTGCAGTCGTGCCAGGATTAGGGTGAACCTTGCGCCACGCTATACCCTAACACGTCGCCACCGTCCCGGACTCCCCACAATGAGACCCATAAGCCACACACCCGCGCCACCTTCCAGCAATCACACCATGGTGATGGTGAACCTCGCACCAAACTACACCCTGATGTGTCGCCACCGTCCCGGTCTCCCCAATAATGGGGCCACAATTACCACACTCACACATTTCGCGACAGCCCAGCCGGCCCACTCCCCAAGCAGAATTCGTGATCGGTGATGCACAGCCCATCTCTCAACTAAACCCATAAAATCCTAACCAAAATGGGTCACTAGTTCGGTTCAACCGAAAACTGGACTAAACTTCAGACATGTATAACGTTTGTGTCAATTACCGGAATCGAACGATTCCAGCGACCAAACGTTGCTCTAACAATCTTATTTAACTCACTAAAACAGAATTGAAAATGAGTATTCGCAGCTCGGTCCAAACTCCCAAAGACGGAACTGATTTTATGCTTTGACATACCATATTTTCGATTTCCATCCACATCCACCTAATTTCCTCGCAATGCAACCACATTTTACCTCACCTATGCATACATTAACAAAGTTTACGGTTCCCAATTTGAAAACCAAAAATGGCAGCACAAATTACCCTTGGTTTCTCACCCAAAAACTCACCCATCTCGGTTCTCAGCATTTCTCACCCAACTTCCTCATAATTCAACCACAAAACGTTCACCTATACTGAGCCAACCCACATTACACACCTCGGTGGAAAAACTGACACAAAAGGCACAGTCCCCCCCCCCC
>CM039520.1:15639333-15660212 GCA_022433055.1 Begonia peltatifolia | reverse complement strand
TCCCCAATCCTAGCTTCTAGACAGCTCAAACACGTAGCCAAATCCTCGGAGAATCAGAAGAAATCAAACCCTCACTCTCGGTCGACATAAATCGTAATAGGGGAGAAGCTCACCTTCTGTTTTCGGCTTGGGGAGGACTGAACTGCAACTCCTCAACTTGTAAGAATTTTCTGTGCGTCGGTGTCCTTCCCTCGTCGGTTGTCGTCGAACTCAGCCCTCGGTTCCCCTAGTCGCCGTTCGTCCCTTGATTCTCCTCTCTTAGGCGCTCGGTGAAGAACAGGGTGGAATGGCTTCCACCCGAAGCCATTCCACCTTAATATAAAAAAATATAATTTAAATAAATTATAAATTACCAAAATACCCTCACGTGTTTTAATCGTCCGTATCTCCATTAAATTTCCATCCTCCCGACTTCAAAATTTACAAATTCTTCTACAAATTAAATTTCAAATTTCATAAAATAAACTTCCCGCTAAAAACTTCCCGAATTTTAACGAGAAAATAATTTACATTCTGAAAATTTTCTGGGTTATTATATCACTCATTAATGTTATGCTAACAAGAAAACTCATGACACAAAATATAATAACCTTTGTACCATTCTATTCTAAATAACCAATCAGTTAAGGTATTTAAGGGTGCATGCCTTGGGGTTACAAGAATGACCATGGTTGTACTGTGTTTGGTTAGGAGAACTGACATTCCTTTAGCCAAAAGTTGGAGGGTTTCCTCTTTAGCGCCAAGTGCTTCATCTTCCTTGCCCTCCTCTTCATTGGTTGCTGCCAATGGACTTTCTTTATATTCTAATATGAAGGTTGGCTCACTTAGGATAGGAGCTTCTTGGTTGTGCAAGGAGGCAAACACTCCATCCAAGCAATGGTGTGTTTGCTCCATAGCCGAGAGTTCATCCTCTTAGGGAGGAAAGTCTTCCACATCGTTCCTACTAGGGTTTAACCCTTCAGTACAAGGTAATTCTTCCACACATTTCAAATCACATAAAACATCACCAAATAGATTCGCAAGCGAGGATTCCTCATCAATATTTTCAAACAAATAAAAAAAAACCTCATGATCATGCTCATTGATTCTAAAAACTAAGGAGTCCTCGAGTTTGGATCCTAACTCTAGGGATTCAAAAACTTCTCTAATTTCTACCATATGTTCACTTTCATCCACTGGGAGAGCTTCTTCAAAAAGTTCTAAATTTCCAAAATCTTTCATGAATTCGATTTGGGTAAGAGGTTTTATAATGTTTTCTCCAAAAATTTTCGTTTGCTCATCATCCTTTTGCTTATAAGAATAATATTTCATTTCAAGCAAAGGACCTTCCTCGGGATAGATGAGCTCTTTTTCATCATCCTCGCTCGAAATACCATCTATATCTATCAATTCATCTTCTTACTTCCCCTCTAAAGGTTCCTCAGTAAAGTCATTAGCATAAAGCAGAGGGAGTTCTACAAAATTATTTCTCAATAGCTCACCATAATTATTTCCCATTGGCTCCTTAAACGCAAGGTGGCTATTGGAAGTCTATGGTTTGGTGTTCTTATAGGTTCGGATTTTCTCTTAAACATAGGTTCTTGAAGTGTCCTAGGGTGGCCAAGTCTCATCTAAGTTACTAAGGCGTTAAGCTCTCGGCTCATCTTCTTAATTTGGTCACTACAATGATGGACCTCTCTAACTAACCCCTTAAATGGTCAAACTCTTTTCGGTTTTGGTAATCTAGGAGGTTGATGACTGATCTATTTATTAACCTTATTTTATCCCTTAATTTTTCTTCATAAGGAAATGTATATCCATGACTATGATGAGGTTTAGATTTGGAAAGGTTAGGACCTTAGAAGATTTTCCCTAATCTCTTTACTTATGGTTCACAGCAAAACAGCAAAGGACATACCTAAGGTAGGATCTAAAAATTTCTAACAAAAACAATACTAAAATGACACAAAATAAACAAAGAAAACACAATCGGCTAGTACAACAAATCAGAACAGCAATTAAAACCAATTAGAAAAATAGATTCAAGATTCCATTAGTTTTCATTTTCACACTTGTTTAATCTTTTAAATGCTAGAAAGTGTTACATGTATTTGTTGCAGGAAAACTAACAAATAGAACATCAAAAAAAGCAACAACAGACACTAACTAAAAAACAGAAAACTGAACCAAGCAACAGAAATTTAAACAAACAGTTTTATGCAAAGTTCTTTGGACATTTCAACATGATAATGATAAGCAAGCAAGCCTAAACGACCAAAATTGATTAAATAAGCCGTAGAATTTAGTCCTCAAAACTTCCATGAGTCCGTAGCAAAAGATGATAAAAAGCATTAACAACAACTTGATGTTTGAAGGTTTAACATGTTGTTTTCTCAGTTTAGCCAAAAACAGTTTAGTAAAACTTTTCTAAAAAATAAAATGAGGAATAACAACAAGCTTTGAAAGGATAGAACGTTATCTTAAACTTAGATGATGTTAACATGATTGTTGTGATGATGATTAGCAATAAAATGTACAAGAAAAGTACAAGAGCAGATTCCTGTTATGTAACGTCCCGTAATCCGGTCGTTACAAACTTAACTTTTCGTAAAACTTTGTAAGAAAATTCTTTGTGTTTTACATCTTTAAAGAATTCCAAAACTTGTGGATTTCTTTTAAAAAAACATCGTAGAAAACATGTGTGAAATTTTCTTAAATTTTCTTTTTTTGTGAGCAGTCTCCGTAGCCAATTGGTCAGCATCCTTTTGGGTGGTGACCATTCATGGCATATAAGGGCTGATCGATCGCCCTTCACATGGCGATTGATTGTCTCCCCTATTTTTTTTTTCAAAATACTTATCATGTATTTTCTTTCAAACCATCATTAACAAATTTTCTCCATTTTTATCAACCTACAAACCATACCTCCCATTAATCATTCCACTTAAAAAAAAAATCATACATCCAGTTCACAATTCATCTAGAAAATTTTATCTCAACAAATCATCCCAACACGCATCATAATATCATTCAGCTAAAAGCACATGCCATGAACGTTCTCTGTCAACTACACTCAATAATTTTGAGGCTCGATATCCTCACCTGTGATATCGTCACCTACACCATACAAATGAACCCACAAGTTTAACAAGTTGTTTTCTCAGTTTAGCCAAAAACATTGTAGTAAAACTTTTCTAGAAAATAAAATGAGGAATAACAACAAGCTTTGAAAGGATAGAACGTTATCTCAAACTTAGATGATGTTAACGTGATTGTTGTGATGATGATTAGCAATAAAATGCACAAGAAAAGCACAAGAACATATTCATGTTATGTAATGTTCCGTAATCCGGTTGTTACTAACTTAACTTTTTGTAAAACTTTGTAAGAAAATTCTTTGAAAGTACTTTGCATCTTTAAAGGATTCCAAAACTTGTGAGCTTCTTTAAAAAAAATATCGTAGAAAACATGTGTGAAATGTCCTTTGTTTTTGTGAACCGTCGCCGTAGTCAATCTATCGGCACCTTTCAGGTGGCGACCGTTTGTGGCATATAAGGGCCGATCGATCGCCCTTCATATGGCAATTGATCGGCTCCCATATTTTTTTCAAAATACTCATCATGTATTTTCTTTCAAACCATCGTTAACAAATTTTCTCCTTTTCATCAACTTACAAACCATACTTCCCATTAGTCATTCTACCTAAAAAAAATCATATATCCAGTTCACAATTCATCTATAAAATTTCATCTCAACAGATCATCCCAATATGCATCATAATATCTTTTTTGTAACACAAACAAAATGATAGAAAACCATGTTATTTTCATAAAATGTGGCAAAAGCCTCAAACTTAAAAGTGAATCCATCACGTAAATGTGTTTAAACAAAACTGTTTTGATAACAAACTTATCTTTTTTGTCAAAATATTTGAAAACTATATACTTATATACATAGTTTGTACCAAAACCATACAGATGAGTCTACAGGTCAAAATCGCCCTTAGCAGCTACAAGTACATGTCATGGATGTCCTCCGTCAACTACACTATCAATTATTTCGAGGCTCAATGTCCTCACCTATGATATCGTCACCTACACGACAAAGTCAACTAATGAGCTTAATGCTCAGTAAGTGATGTAAAATAAAATAAATGCTTATGGATATGCATGTAGTTCGTAAATCATACTATTTTCTGTCTTTTCTTTTTCTATCTCCAGTCATATAGGATTCATGCTAGAAGAATTAGACTCACCTTGTGGTCCAACCTTACAGGACGGCCATACTCGCTCTTTATGAAAATAAAGTAGACACACTTTATAGTCCAAACCTTACAGGACGACCATACTCATTTTCTACCCAAATATAACGATTATGTATTTTCTTTTATATCATACTTTCATGAAAACAAATGCATCAAATTATTTTATATCAATTTATAAAACATGATGCGTGAATGCGTAAAACATATATATCATCGATGCTATGAATGTAACATAAACTAAGCAACTAAACAAATCTATCAATAAACAATAAAAGCTAACCTCGATAAACTATCAGTCTAATAATCTCTATCTAACCAGATATCTATAAATCTATAATTTTATAAATCTCCAATTTACATCAGACTAGCCATCAACTTTCTAACTCTTTGTGGTGTAGGCAAATCGACCAAACGCATGCAACATGCACTTACCTCGAGTCCTGAGAAAAATTGAGGAAATCAATCACTTTTCTTTGTTGAGTTGTAAAACCTAAACATATACATTTCCAACAATTACTTTCAAGCAATAGGAAACCATCTTTAACCATTCTCAGTAAATTTTCAAAAATTGTCCAATAATTTAACATAACTTCAAAATCTCATATCTTTTGCTATATATATCCGAATTCAAAAATTCCAAAACCTATGGATTAACATGCTCAAATCACATTTCAAAGAAAATCCAATTCACTTAGCCAAAATTTCAGAAACTGTAATACCCTATAAACTCCAATTTTAACTATTCATCATCATTTTATATCTTTCATCACATACACATGTATAATTTCTCATTCAAATCTCAAAACAACAAAAAAAAGGAGAAAGTCCCAACCAGATTTGTGCATTACAATTAGGATTTACCAATCTCAATAAAAACCCATATAATCTCAATATTCTTTCAACATATATTTCACCCCTTTACAAAATTTTAATTTATCATTTACTTACCTTAAGTTTTCTTGCAAGAAAAGGAGCACTTTCGTGGGAGACATTCTTAGCTATGGAGGAGGAAGAAATTGTGGTTTTAGTCTCCAAAGGATTTTTTTTTCTTACTTAATTCATGGCTTTAAATGATAAGTGTTAAGCATATGGAGGTGTCTTCTTCCTATTGGAACACCTCATCCATTTTACTTTCCAAGTCTTAACTATTAGTTAGACTTAAGTTTAAATGCTAATCAAATTGTAAGTCATTTGGTATTCTTTTCTCCCTGAGGATTTTCAACGCCAAACAACAAAATTTTCTCTTATCCGTTTTCTTATTCTTTGACTTTTCCACTCCTTGACTTTTCAACCCACACTATTAATTTCTTTTCATCCTCTCTTTCATCTTCAACGTGAATGCCATTTTTACAAATCATACCACTTTTAACTTTTGAAGTCTTAAGTCTATTCTTTTCTTCTTGCTACTGCTACTATTATTATTATTATTATTATTATTATTATTATTATTATTATTATTATTTTCTATTCAACGTGAATACCCTATAGTTAATATATGTTTTATCATCTACAATGGATGAATTTACTATAACTACTACGCATATTTAATAAGTTACGCGAGCAAATTTTTTGGTGTTACATGTTAAGCACTCAAATGGCAACAACAATGGTTTGAAGATAAACAGAATATTGTCCACTTTATCCAACAATACAGGAAGTTTAAATTGGGTTTTTAAACTTTAATCTTTCATGTTCATATTCATGTAACAATGGTCAACTTGATAGTAAAAGACAACAGTAACACAATGTTGATAAATTTCAGATTTATCATGCACTTCTCAGCTTGCACTTAATCCGATTACAAAAGCAAGGATAATGTTATAACCACTAAATATGCCTGTTAGGTTAATGTTTAGGGTTAATACAAGGAGAAATAGCTTGCAGAAAATATAAATAACAAAACCAAAAGTAAAGTAAGAAGCAGCTAATGAAAACAGAACAGCAAGGTAAAAAGAATGAGAAACCACAATATGCTTTAGTCGACTCTCATAGGAGTTGTAACCAAAGTTAAATAGTTTAGTAAATGATAATATCATAAGCTAGAAAAGCAAAAGAAAATACAAAGAACTTGCTAGAAACCGTATGATAATAGATGAGAACAGCAACTTCAAAACCGTTTTTGTGAAAAACCCAAATATGCGATAAAGTAAATGTCACCCGATTTGCAATGAAAATGCAGCCAATGAAACTCGAGAGAAATGAAGTTCAAGCTTGACCAAAAGCATTTAGAGGAAACCTCCTAGGCTCTAATACCACTTGACATGGTATTGGCCTGAAAATGAACCGTATTAAACCCACAAAAGTAAGTTGTGCTCGGGTGAAGGTGAAGCCGAATGTAACAATGCAAACAAATAGAAAATAGAGATGGAATGTGAACCAAAAGTTGAACAAAATGGAAGGTGAATGTAACGCCCCGAAAATCTACCCGTTTTCGGTTCGTTCACTGCTCTGATACCAACTCTTGTAATGCCCCGATCCACCTTAGACCCGGTTTGCTAATTATTCACCATTTCACTCATATCATAAAAATTTTCAGAAAATTTTAAACTTTTGTTCCTCAACTTAAAACGACATTTTTGAAAATATTTTAAACAACATTGTAGCGGGAAAACGTGATTAAAATCAGTTTGAATAAATCTTCATTTTATGAAACATGAAACAGAGACACCGATTGACACCTGTAAGCATCGGTCGACACTTGGGTCGTCTCGGATTTTTCATCGATCGACACTGGTAAACACCGGACGACACTATGTTTCTCTCGGGTCTTCTCGCCGGTCGACACTGAGAACAACAGTCGACACTTCTACGCTCATCTCAGAGACCAGTCAACACCTGCCTGCACAGGTCGCACCTTAATGCTCTTTGTCCGCGCAAGTCGAATCCCGCGGTCGACACTCACCTTCTATTTTACACTGACCGGTCGACACCTACAACCATGGGTCGACACTTCCTTCGGCTCTGCCCACGCAGGTCGAACCTCGTGGTTGACACTCACCCTCCATTTTACACTGACCGGTCAACACCTATGGAATTCGGTCGATACTTTACACCAGCAGTATAAAAATAACACCAGTTCGAAAGAAAACGGACAACGAAAACTTCCACAATTAAAACCATGAAGTAAAGACCTATATTTTTAAGACATAATCTACTCAAGTAATTTCAAAAACACAACTTTACACCAATCCCGACTATAATCGTGCCACACAAACCTATACCCTCAAAGTCTATACACAGGTGTTCAATACAAAATGCTTACAAAATCCCACAACCTATCACACCATGGTCGTATTGCCCCAACAAGCTGTCTGCACCGGCATACAACATACGTCACCAACCGCCATCCTAGTCATGCCCGTGCTCAAATAACTCACCGGAGAGCTCGCCGTCACCTACACCATGGAACACAAAACATAAGTCTAATGCTTAGCAAATATAGAATATAAAACACAAAATCGACAATGCAATCCATAACTCAACCCCTAACACATGCAGTTTCTACGCTTTGTTTCGTTTTAGTTTCGTTTTCATTATTATCATCTTTCACTTTCACGTGTGAGTCAAGTAGGCACTCATCCTATCACACTCAGGACGGCCAAACCATGACCCACGGGGCGAGACTAGAGGCACACATCGTACTCACGCACGAGACGGCCATACAAAATCTCCTCCTAACATCGATCATAGAACCCTCTAGTGTTTTCTCACTAGCACGTTAACGACGAGCTATTCACAAACCGTGTCATCTTACGTACTTTCATCAATGAAAACCCTCTAGTGTTTTCTCACTAGCACGTCAACGACGAGGCGTTCCTATACGTGGCATCTTTTCTTATCTGATTACATTTCATACGTACAATTCAAAATATGCTCAAAACTTGTTCTTTAATAATTCAAAACCATGATGCATGTGAAGACATATGCAAAATCAACTGACCAATCAACAAAACAAATAGTCAAAACAAACAAGCAACCATTCCATGGCATAGGTTCGAAGGCAAAACACATGCAATCCATTACTTACCTGGCATCCTAGATATTCCTCGCATTTCGCAACTTCGCACGCTAACTGGAAATACCTGTAAAATCACACATTCATCAATTCTATCTCTTTCAATTCATGATTTCCTAGCTTGAAAGTCACAACTCGTACAAAACCAAAGCTCTCTACTAAACCCGAAATCCAATTCAATTTCTGACCAACTTCGAAAATTCATAACTTCTCCAATTCTCGTCCAAATTGGACGATTCAATAGCCTACGGACTTCTAAGGACATCTGATTTCTAACAGCCTAATCAAATTCTTAATCCAACACCTATAGCTCTGCTGAATGTGACAGAACAGAAATCATTCCACCACTCGAGCATTCGGTTGTCCCAACGCTTAATCTTCTCCATAAAATCTCGTAATCTACTCCTACTTCTAGCTTAAACGCCCACATACGGATAAAAATTGACTATAACTTTGAAATATCATTCCTCCAACTTAGGGTTTATCGTAATATCCAATAAATTGCTCTAACTTCACTTCTACCGCACAAAACAACTAGAGAACTGACTATCTATTAGAAACTTACCTTAAATTTGAAGGAACGGAGAAATCGCCGAGAGCTTCACGCGAGAAAGGGAAGAAGAACAGGGGAGGGAAAGGGAAGAAGAAAAACACCATAGGGTATTTTGATATATTTTTTTTTAATAATAATAATAATTATAATTACTATTTCACCCTTAACCCTTAATCGTTCAATTAAATTGTTATACGGTCCAATTTCAATCAGATTCCTAGAACTATTTCTTCTCCATTAGTCTCAAAATAATCTTCTACTTAACCGACTAAATTTTTCGTCCTTAATTTCGACTAGAACTTTACCGTTTACCGTTACGTAAACTCAAAAATTATTTAACGAAAATTTCTGGGCGTTACAGAAGAATTTAGAGAATGCATTCTCCAAGTCCAATTCCAAGACTGACAACTTAGTTAAAAGGATCTAATCGAAAGGGTCTTAAGAGATGGATCAAGAACAAAGGCTAAATGATCGTTGCAACCTTGGACTTAAGGAGCTTAAGGCATGGATGGGCGCGTGCCAACCGAGCATGAGCAGAACCATTGAATAGGTGTAGGCCTATTCTCTGAGGAAGTCCAGACGTCCTCTGTAATTGATTTGGTTGACATAAAAAATGATCTCCATTTCTAACGAGCCGCCCTATTCTAGAAATCTTGAAAAGTAAACTACAATCTTTATGCAGAGCACCTTTTGGTTTAAGATTGAGAAGACTTTGGAAATTGCCAAATTGACAGGCATCAGTGTTGTAAATGGGATGGATAATGAATACGGAAAACAAGAAAGTAAACAGATGGATTGGTGCTCGAAGAACATCCAAAACAGACACAAAATACGCAAAAAAAAACAGAGAATGGCGTGGAAAATGAAATGATGAATTTGAGAAGGTGGATAAGAGAGCAAACCTGTTGTCTTATATAAGAGGATGCTTATGAAATGAACTATGCACGAAATTGCGCCAAACAACCCGTGCTTAGTCGATGTGCCACTTTTGAGCTCTCGGCAAAGCTTCTTTCCAGAGAAAGAAACACAGCTTTTAGGAGATGGTTTTGCCCTTTCTTTTACTTTCAAACACTTGAAAGAGTGGAGAGAATGATGGAAATGGGAACCTACTAAGTAACCATGGACTTGGACTTGGAGGAAATGGAGGTGCTCTCTTGTTGGTTGCAAGTAAGGTGAGGCTACCTTTCCGTAATCAAACCTTTCTGATTTTGAAGCAAAAAGGTGTGATAACCCGAATGTGTATGTATGAGCACGATCGCGGGCAAATCTCGGATTGCAGGGTAAACCGTGGGTTGCAGTGCAAACCTCGAGACCTAAGCCAAATGTAGGCAAATCTCATACTCGAATATAGGCAAATCCTGGATCGTGAAAAGGGGGTCGTCACAATCCCACATCGTTTGGGGAGGTATATGGAAATAAACCATATGTAAGAAAACTCTCCGAAGATAGTAAGACGAGTTTTGGAGCACAATTGGCAACGGATCCTATAAGAACTCTAAACTTAAAAGTCCTCCGGCGAGAGTATACCAAGTTGGGTGACGGCTTGGGAAGTCCTCACCGAAGCAAATACATGAGAGTTCTATGGCTGGCCAAAACAGACAATATCTTACTGGGATGAAGGAGTTTGTTATAAATGGTATCAGAGCCTGTACCCAACCAAAAGGGGTCGTCACAATCCCACATCACTTGATGAGGTATATGGAAATGAAACATATGTAAAAAAACTCTCCCAAGATAGTAAGACGTATTTTTGGAGCACAATTGGCAACGGATCCTATAAAAACTCTGAGGTTAAAAGTGCTCCGGCGAGAGCAGTACCATGTTAGGTGGCCAACTGGGAAGTCCTCACCAAATAAATCTGTGAGTAGAGGATATTGGGTTATAACCCAATCCCTAGAGCGAACAATATCTTACTCGGAAAATGGATCGTTATAAATGGTGTTAGAGCCTGTACCCAACCAAAAATGTAGCCAACGAGAACGTTGGGCCTCCGAGTAGCGGTGATTGTGATGACCCGAATGTGTACGTATAAGCACGACTGCGAGAAAAACCTCGGGACCTAAGCTGAGTGTAGGCAAATCCTAGACTTGAGCATAAGCAAATCTCAGGTCGTAAAAAGGTGTCGTCACAATCCCACATCACTTATGAGGTATATGGAAATGAAACGTATGTAAGAAAACCCTCTCAAGATAGTAAGACGCATTTTCGAAACATAATTGATAATGGATCCCATAAAAACTCCAAAGTTAAAAGTGCTCTGGTGAGAGCATTACCATGTTGGTTAACCGACTGAGAAGTCCTCTCTAAACAAATCCGTTAGGGGTGGATATTGGGGTATGACCCAATCTCTAGAGCGGACAATATCTTATTGGGAAAATGGGTCGTCATAAAAGGTAACAAATTTTCATTCATCAATATGTCAACCATCATTAAAAAGTGTTCAGAACACGTTTAAATAGAGCTACAAGCTCTCAGTTCATCTATAGAAAGAAGGAAAAGTAAAAGCATAAAATAGTCGTGGAGCTGAACATGGCCGTTGGAATGGCAGCTCGATCACATGAGCGACTGGTTATCCTTCGCGTGTGCGCGCCCATCCTTCCTCATGCATGAGTCACCTGATGCTCGCGTCACCTTAATGTGCGATGTTGTGCGCCTACGCTATGCGACTAATGCTCAGGTTGTCTCCTCGCCTGCTGCGCTGATGATCTCCCTTGTGTGCGCTACCTATTGCACTGTGGTCCTCCACGCACACGCATGCGGCCGCACCTTGGTCTTTCTCGCGTGCTGCCACTCGACAATGTTTTTTCTTTCCGTGCACGCCTCGTCTTGTCCATGACTAGATCATGTGCTTCAATGTGCTTCCAGTGCATGCCATCCTCCAACCATGCAAGTTATCCCAGTCCAAGAATCGATCCAATCAATCCAAATGTCATTTCCTACAAAAATCAACATAAGTTTTAGAGAAAGAACTCGATTAATCACTTACCTTAATTTGAACATGAATCTTCACCCTCCGTGGCATATCATAAATGGTCTTCATGGTTCAAATTCCATAAATCTTTCTTTTGCTAGAAAAACATCTGTCAAGTTCAATCTTAGAATTATCTTTAAAACTGCCTAAATATGCATTAATTAGCATATATACATATACTTTGGTTATCAAATTAGACGCCTTTTAATCTTCTAACAGAAAGATAAACAAAAGTTATGTTATAAACACAACTATGCATATGATTTAAATTGAAATAGTTGCTTTATACCTAAAATCATTTATCTAACACAAGCTCCAAGTAGATATACATAAAAGTCAAGGCAAACATTTTCTCTGTTCCAAAAGTTCAAACGGAAAATAAACATATCTACACACCTCTACCTTGAAAATAGTGGGTGAAGAGTTAATTAACTCAACCATGATAGCACCCTATGGACCCAAGAAATTATGATATTTACAAATAAACAACGCAAACTTATAAAGCATAAGATTTATCACAAATAAACAACACAAACTTTATAACTATAATCAATCAACAAAATGTTGCCTTCACTTGAATTTAGCATTGGTCTTAACTCCATTGCGATTGTAATGCCATCATATAACCAGTCTTCACTTTTGCGAGAATATGAGCGATAACTTTAGCACGATCTAGTGGTTTAAAAAGTAAACATATGACTAGATGTGGAAACCAAAAAAATGGTGTACATTAAAGAAGAATGTATGAATGAGGTGTCACAATACCTAGACTGAAGCTCAGTAGCATAAGGTTTCTTTTTCCATCAATATGTTGGCATTTTCTAAAATATTTCATAAGAGAATTATAAAGACAAGTATCATTCTTAGACTTGGCTATATTAACATATGTTTTGGCCAAAATAATCTGATCGTGCATAATTTTCAAGCTAGCATCATATATTGGGCTATCTTGATCTCTCCTCAATACACCGTACTTTTCCTTGTCAATAGTGCCAAAAACTTTTGACCGCTCAATAGCAGCAGCAGCCAAAAATTTAGCACACAAGGGAAACAAAAGTAGATTAAAGTTTTCAATTGCTTTTCAAAAGCGTGAAATAACATTTGCTTCGTCAAAAATAAATAAACTGATCTGACATCAACATAATCACAAACAAAATGAGAGATAACTTGGAAGTACCTGGAAACTTATTGGCTTAATTTGTTTTCATCCATATCATTTTCCAATGTCTCTTCAAAAGTTCTTTCAAAAGTAATCTGCAAAAAAAAAAAAATCCTGGAATGGACCAATTTGAATACAGATGTTTACAGATATCATCAACACTCCTATATTCTTTTTACATAGTCAAACAGAAAGCATAGTTCATGTATCTATAGCTTCAACAAATAAATCAAGACTTTCAAGTCATTGAACCATTAAGTACACTGAATAGTCAATTCAAAAAAGTTAGAATGTCATTACTTAGTGACCAATAAAACCTCACATGATACAACTTGAACAACATACATAAACACGGTTCATCTAAATTATAGTTATAGAACATACATAATCATGTCAAATATATACACACACTATATACTCACACTCCCAATACAATGTTCTATTTACACAGAAATAATCAACAACATTATCATTCAAAAAACTAACCTTCATCTGCCTGCCACAAAATTAACTGAATATTTCCCAATTGAATAGCTAGGGACCCCAGTATCAGTGTTATATATCTTACAAAGCCTAAACTTTTATCTTCTTGGATACAGAACTCTTCAATAACTCCAGAACCAAAAGCATGAAAATGGCCATGATGATCAAGGTGACTGGCCGGAAGAAATAGAAAAAGATACAATTTCACAGAAAAAGCTACAATGTTCATTACGAATCGTCAAACAAAAAATGTAAAACTATTTAGCTATTGTAACTAAACACAACTCCTTTCTAACATGAACTGTAATTAAATGAATAATATTATTCTAATATTCTCCCCAAAAAAGAGTCTTGCTCCCCACAATAATATGAGATAACCCATATTTTTAATATAAATATGCACCTTCTTAGCCCAAGGACAGGAAAAATGATCCAATTTAAAGACTATTAGAATAGAAATCAAAACAAGAAAAAGATATAAAATTGTTGCCCAATTGCATCTTCTTAAGATGTAGAAATGAACATTTCCACAATCATATTTAATAGCAAGTGAAAGAAAGAAATCAAAGATATGAATAACACCCTTGGCTCTGAAGCACGATTGCTCCCATATTGATAAACTTCCAAATAGGGGTTTGGAAGTTAAAAATACTTTCTCGAATCTGTGGTGGTTGGATGGAATGGACAATGACTTCCAATAACTATAACTTAGGCTACACTTGGAATTTAGATTTGAAATTTGACAGCTTGTAGCCAAAGGAGTGGATAATGACCCCTCAAAATATTGCGGTCTAATCCACTAAGACAAAAAAGTTATTATGAGAATGGTGGAGGTCGTCTGATGGTCGAAATTGCACTTTTTCAAATGATGCAAATCTGATTCTTGTGAAGGTCATAACTTAGGCCTTGAACGTCGGCTTTGCCTGCAATTTGGATAGCAACCTCCTAAAGAGATGGGGAGAGAATGCTCGAAATTTGGTTGGCTAAATTGTCGTGAAAGGTGAGATATGAATGGATGGACACAAGATGGTCTAATAGGATGCTACAAATACACCCCTTGACTCCTTTGGATACCTTTGCAAAAAGTATCATTCAAACTTGATATGAATGGATAGACACAAGATGGTCCAAGGATGCTACAAATACTCCCCTTGACTCCTTTGGATACCTTTGCAAAAAGTATCACTCCTTGTTTTTAAAGTGTGAGTTGGTGCAGCTTCACTAGCAAATTCACTATTTAAGAAAAATAGTGAGAAACAAGCACTTTAGGAGTGTTTGATCTATCTCACAAGATCATACACAACTTGACACAAATTCAATCCGAATATTTGAAATAACCCGAAAATTTTTCTGAATTATTTTCAAGTCCCGCGAGAATTTCCTAGCAGATTTTAACGGGCTTATTAATTATAGAAGATTTAGGATTTTATTTGGAAGAGGATTTCTGAATTTTTTTAGGTCGAAAGGATGCAAATTTAGCGAAAATACGAAGGTTCAAAACACGTAAGGGCAAAGTGAAGATTTTGAAGAAAAATTAAAATAAAATTTTTAATTTTATTTAAGACGAGTGAAGCCACTCCTCTGTTCTGCCTGCAAAGTGAGACCCGAGCGCGAGAGAACGAAGCCAAGCAACGAGCGACGCTCCTCCCCTACGACGATCCCTCCTCTGGCGTTTGCCTTGTTTTCCTGTCATTTCCCGACGCGTGAAGTGAGCCTCATCGCTTACCTCCTTCTCCAGTAAGCACTCCCTCCCAGTGCGGAAGAACTCTTCGGCCGACGCGTTTCTTTCCTTCCCTGGCATTTTCTTCTCCATTTCTAGTTCTCTTCCGGTGACCACACCTCTCCTCATCGCCATCTTTCCTGGCCTCGCGCAGAGACCCAATTTTTACCCTCGGCAAGCCTCTCCTCTCTTTTTTGTTTTGATAGCCGATCGAATAGAGTTCGATTCTGCTTTAAATTTCTGAAATGTTGGGGCAAAATTTGGATGTTTTGAGGTGCTATTCATGGTATTCAATCAATTAGTTGAGGAATGCACAATTTTGGAAGAAAACCATGAGGGAGTGTGCTGTGAATTCGGCTTTTCTGAATTGAAAACTTCAATTTGTTATTAGATTATGGTTAATAGGTTAGAATGTGATAGATTAGTCAGGAATTGAGTGAGTTTTGTTGAAAAACCAAAAATGAGAATTTTGAGCTTAAAAATCTGTTCTGTTTTTAGGGGTTTCGACTTAGCTATAGTTAATTGTTTTATATTCTCTTTTGGTATGTTAAACTAAGTTATTAGTGGAGCGTTTAGCCACTGGAATCATGTGATTCCGATAACCGTAGCAAAAATTATTCGCATTCGAAGTTTATGTCGATTTTTGGGCTTAGTTGAGTTGGTGAGCTATTTTGGTTAGTTTGTCGTATATTGTGTTAGTGACTCTAGTTTTAATGCGTAATTTTAGTTTTGGGATGAATTTTAATGAAAGGTGGTTTTGTTTTAGGTTGATCCCCTTTTTTTGGTGAAATTGAGCACCCCGAAAAGCTAATGACACCAGATAAGTAGTGTCTGCATGTGCCTTGCACTTGTGGGTCTACATTACAGGAATTTAGGAGTGGTTGTGTGTTTGTGATGTGTGTGCTTACTGTTTTGATCATGCATCATGTTTTGAAAACAGTACGAAAATGAATTTGAGCATGTTTTAAGATACAGAAAAGTGTGACATGTGGCGGTAAGGACGATGTGTGTGTGGGTAGCTTTGGTCATGTTGCTGGAGGAACTGTGATGGTGGCGACGTGTCAGGAGGTGTTATGGTGAGTAAGTCCATGTCTCACCCTAGGATGGCTGCTGAGACATGTGTGGGGGCGAGCAACTGTGGCCCCGCTGCTGGAAGAACCGAGACGGTGGCGACGTGTCAGGAGGTAGTGTGGCGAGTGAGTTCAGCCTCACCCTGGGATCTTTGCTGTGTGGTGACGTGGGTGTGCAGCGCGTGGGGCTCGTTGCTAGAGGAACCGGGACGGTGGCAACGTGTCAGGGGGTGGTATGACAAGAGAGCTTAGCATCACCCTGGTGTGGCTGTACCACACGGTACAGATTACGACAAAATGAGTAAGAGGGTAAAGACTGCATGTGATAGGATTGCATTGTCGGTTTTACTTTCCATATTGCACTACTTGTTAAGCGTTAGGCTTATGTTTTGTGTTCTGTGGTGTAGGTGCAGAGTTTACTGCCTGTGAGTTTCGAGAGCCCAGTACGGATGAGTAAGGCAGTTGGTAGCCTGCGACCGAGGCATCAAATGGCTGCGTGTTAGGGCGACCCGACCTGTGGAGTTACGTTGGTATGGATGGGATTTGGGGTTTTGATGGGGCATTTTGAGCAATTTTGGTGATGTGTGTATATATACTATACATATGAGCATTGTATTGTTCTATACTATAGATTTTCTTCATTATTAGTCGCTGGATTCATTCTCCTTAAATTCTCATTTACCTTGGTGATTTCTAGATGGCTTTGATTGATGGATTATGGGAGTGATTTGGTGAACTGTATGCAGATTTAGTTTGTTTTTGTGATAGTCATTTTTAGGCGTTATTCTGCTGAAATTTCAGAAAAGATGTTATAATGTCGGAGGTGGCATGCACGAGGGTTGTGTAGTGCCGAGTGGTCGAGCATGCACATGGGGCACGCAGCGCCGGGTGAGGGCGTGCGCCTAGCACGAGGTGCTGCTGCAGGGTGGGCGCACGGACGCACTGCACCGAATGAGGGTACGCGCGCGAGCACGCAGCTCCAGGGGTGCGCAGCGCCGCGAGCACATGGCACGCGTCAGGCACTCCCATTCCCCTTTCAAGTTTTACCGTTTTAAACTCTTTTATGTCATTTTTTTTAAAACCCCAATTGTACGTAAACGTTTTTCACTGCTTATTTATATCGGGCTTTCGTACGTTTCCTTCTGGAACATTTTATTTTCAGGCGTGAGTTATTTTCGAAGATTGCGTAAAATTTTTATACTTACAAATATTCTTTTGAATATAATTAAATAATAAGAGTATCGTTAGGTTGGGTAGAGAGAGAGAGAGAGGATCACGTCATTGCAGGTCAAGGGCGGCCGCGGGGCGCTACAGTTATAGTGTCAGAGTGAACCGGAAACCAGTATGTTTTCGAGACGCCACAATGTTACTTACTAAAATGGAAGTGTTGCATTCAAGCAGAGAGGAAGCACGAAGCTAGGTTTCTTTTAATTGATTCAAGATGCTTCCAACCATAGCCAAGATGGCTATTTAATCCCAAATTTCGTAGAGAGAAAAATACAATAAAATCCTTCAAAGGATAAGTGTGTTAGTGAAGGAAACTCTTCAAATGACACCATTTCACACGACACCCTTATGGTTTCCCAATGTTATTATTTGTCTCCCCAAAACTTTTGACCATCACAAAAATCAGCCTTAGTCGTGCGTTACTTGGCTTTGAAATGCCAAGTACTCTTTGCATGAAAGAGGGATGAATCTAAATTGGTCTTGGGCTTTGCGTCGTTGGTCTTAGACTTTGTTTGTTTGGGCTTCTCCTTGCTTTTTAAGCTTGTTCCTCCTTCCAGCTGTCATAGACTCCAAGCCCAATGCTTATCCCATGAGTGATAATCCATGATGCAAAACTCACCCACACACACACTCTCTCACTTGGCCCATTAGGATAAGTCAAGTGAGAGTTACAATCACATGTTATTAAATGAAATAAAAAAACAGCAGCATAAACAATTCAAAGTAAAAACGAAACTAAAATGTAACGCCCTGTATTTTCGTGGTATCAATTTTTGGGTTGTCAGGGCGATAAAAGGCGGGGTTCGGGTCGAAATGGAGAGCAAAAAATTTGTAAGGTTAGGTGGGAGATTAATTCGAGACTAATGGGCAATAAAAGTTTGTAGAATTTAGGCTGAACGCGACCCAAATGATAGCGTAATTGAACGGTTAAAGCTTGAGGTCAAAATGGTAATTTGAATTAATTATATTAATAATATAATTAGAGTGAAGGAAAGGGGAAGAAGAAATATTCCCCTTCTTCGTTTGTTCACCGAGAGGAAGAGAAAGAAAAGGAAGCTCTCCCGCGACGATCTCCCCTTCCGACAACGTTCAACCAATGCCGATCTCAGTTTTCCACTCTATTTCAATGGTAAGGTAGATTTTGAATAGTTTATGGTTTAGTTTTGGTTAACAGAAGAGTTTGATGAGAAATTTGATAGATAATTAGAGTTTTAGGGTTGGAGAGTTCGTTAGAGTTATTATCGATTGTTGTAGAATTGTTGACGATAAATATGATAGATTGATGAGGAATGTGCTGAGTTTTGCTGAAAGGCCGAGGAGGGAGGATTTTAGACCCTAAGGCCTATTCTGTTTTTGGATTTCTGCCTTAGTTGCAGTTAATCGTTTTAAATTCCATTTTGGTATGTTAGACTAGGTTATGATTGGAGCGTTTGGCTACTGGAATCGAGTGATTCCGATGACGGACAAAAAAAGTTATGTGCATTGAAAGTTTAAGCTGATTTTGAGCCAAGTTGGGTTAGTGAGCAATTTTGGCAAGTTTGTGAAATGTTGTGCTAGTATGGTGGTTTTAGTGCGTGAATAGAGTATTAGGATGAGTTTTGACGAGAAAACGATTTTGTTGTAAGTTGAGCAGATTTTTGGTGAAACGATCACCACAGAAAGATAGGACGCCAGGTAAGTAGTGTATGCATGTGTTTTGCCCAAGAGGGCCTACACCGTGGAACGTTATGATTTATGTGCGTATTGTTTGACATGCATCATGTTTTAAAAAGGGAACGAAAATGAATTTGAGCATGGCTTTATGTGCGAATGTGAAGTGTGATGTGTGGCGGTGAGAATGATGTCTGTGTGGGCAGCTATGGCCCCGTTGCTAGAGAAATCGAGACGGTAGTGACATGCTAGGGGGTGGTGTGGTGAGTGCGTCCAGCATCACCCTGGGATGGCTGCTGTAGTGTGTGTGTGGTGGTGGGCAATTATGGCCCCATTGCTGGAGGAACCAGGACGGTGGTGACGTGCCAGGGGGTTGTGTGGTGAGTACGTCCAGCCTCACCCTGGATTGGTTGCGGTATGTCAAGTGACGCGTGTGTACGGTTTGAGAGACTCGTTGCTGGAGAAACTGGGACGATGGCGATGTGTCAGGGTGTGAGGTTGCGAGAGAGTCCAGTCTCACCATGGTGCGGTTGTACCACATGGCACCAGTTGTGACAACATGAGCTTGATTGTAGAGACTGCATGTGATAGGATTGCATTGTCGGTTTTACGTTTTATATTGCACTACTTACTGAGCGTTAAGCTTGTGATATGTGTTTCATGGTGTGGGTGCAGAGATTCCTGCTGGTGAGTTATGAGAGTTTAGGCAGGATGAGTAGACGGTTGGAGGCATGCTACCATGTGCCGGCAAGTAAAGTTCGTCAAGGCGGCCCGACCCGTGGAGCGAAGCCGAATGGTAGGTTTGGGGGTTGTGTTTGGTGGAATCCAAATCAAGTGTATAGAATTTGTAAGTATAGGTTGATTTGCACGTTAATAGTCTAGATTGGTGTATAGTCGTGTTTCGAAACTATTTGAGGAAATTTTGTCTTAAAAATACAGGTCTTTACTTCGTGATTTTAATCGTAGAAGTTTTCGTCGTCCGCTTTCTTTCGAACTGGTGTTATTTTTATACTGCTGGTGCAAAGTATCGACCGAAGTCTATAGGTGTCAACTAGTCAATGTAAAATGGGATGTGAGTGTCGACCGACCTGTGTGGGCAGAGAGAAATGAAGTGTCGACCGGCGTCTTTAGGGGTTGGCCGGTTAGTGTAAAATCAGTGAGAGTGTCGACTGCGGGATTCGACCTATGCAGGCAGAGAGAAATAAAGTGTCGACTGGTGACTGTGGGTGTCGACCGACTGGTGTAAAATCAATGAGAGTGTCGACTGCAGGGTTCAACCTGTGCGGGCAGAGAGAGTTGAAGTGTCGACCATCTAAGGCAGGTGTCGACCATTTTTCGTATGTGCGCAGAAATGTCGATCGCAAAGTTCGACCCAGGGGGACAGAGAGTATTAAGGTGTCGACCGGTGTTTACAGGTGTCGACCGGTACCTCTTTTTTTTTAATGTTTTGAAAGGTGAAGTGCCATTTAACCCGATTTTTGATTGAGTCTTCCGCTGCAACAAGTTTAAACGTTTTCAAAAAGTGATGATTTAAGTCAAGGAATAAAAGTTTTAAATTTTTATACGAATTCTGTCGAGATGTAGAGTAAGTGTACGGTTGGCGACTTGGGTCCGGGGGCGACTCGAGGGTGCTGCAGAGGTGGTCATAGCGAAGTGTGAGCCGGAGACTGTGTGAGTTTTTGGAGCGTTACATAAAACATATTTAAAGATAGATTAAAAGGTTGGTCTTCAAGGCTCCTAAATATGAAATAGATCAGCTCACCATGAGCTAGGTGGTCAGAAGTTCCA
>CM039520.1:15588165-15639323 GCA_022433055.1 Begonia peltatifolia | reverse complement strand
GAGAGAGAGAGAGAGAGAGAGAGAGAGAGAGAGAGAGAGAGAGGCTTACCCAACTCCTTCATGTCCAATAACTCGAGGGAACAACGTAGGCTGAGGGGGGGAAACAAAAGATGAAATAACAAATGAAAACCCATTAACAATCTGCAAATAATACAACTAAACTAAGCAAAATGACAGCATCTATACGAGTGGAAATCCTCCAATGAAAGCGAAATCAGATTGGCAAACACTAGCAAACAGCATCTTCACTCTGATTTCACATGATTTCGGAGCCTCAACTTGTACCTCCTCCAACTTCAATGGCTCCCCGGGTCCCCAACACACGGCAGCTGTCAAATTCATACATCACATGAACTAAATCGAAGAAAAGATTATCTGAAATTAGAAGGCAAAGAAAGCTTTAAATGCAAATTCAGCCTGTCTTTACCTTTGCATGATATCACGTTGGAGCTGGTTTTCGACATTGTTGGTATGATAGACTGACTTTGAACCCAAGCCTTCGATGCGTATATATGTAGCTACGCCGTCGAGTTTGACTCAAATGTTTAATTAATCCGCTGCTCTCGAAAGACTAAAAAGAAGATTAAATTCTGAATTTTTAGTAAAGTAATTTTAGATTTAGGGTGTAATTTCGTAATATAATTTTATGTTTTAAGATGCAGTCATGTCACTTATTAATTAAAATGATAATTAAAAAAATTAAAAAATATATTAATTAAATTAACAGATGATCTACTCTCAATATTAAAAAGCAAATGCTGTGTTATTTTTTTATTTATAAATAAAAGAAAATTAATTTGCTTTACTTTTCTCATCTCGTGCTCCACTTTTCAACCATTCAACAATGAACTAGTAAGATATGACAGAATATTCTGATATGACGTCTTCGGTAATGAATTATGCCATTTTCCCAACTTAAAATATATGTTAGTCGTGTTGTAAAATTTGACCAATCAAAATCATTACTAGTTACTATGTTTAACTAATAAACCAGATTTTCACGTGTATTCCAACAACCAAAACCTTTTTACGTACCCAACTTAAAATATACGGTTAGTCGTGTTGTAAAACTTGACCAATCAAAATCATTACTAGTTACTATATTTAGCTAATAAACAAAATTTTCATGTGTATTCCAACAACCAAAACCTTCTACGTATTTGATATGATGCTGGCCTAAAAAAGGACCGTGTTAAACACAAAAAAAAAAGGTTGTGCTCGGGTGAGTGTGTAGCCACAAGAAAACCGCACACAAGTAGCAAAATGGAGATGGAATGTGTAGCAAGATGAACCAAAAATAGAAGGTGATTGTGTGTGTATGTAAGATGGATAGAACCTTGAAATGATGGATGAAAATGTGGAGTAGAAAGTGAGATGGAGATGAAAACCTTAGGCGGACTCGAGAGCTATCTATGTTATACTCACGGGTGCATGTCTTCCCTTGGAAAGACAGCCACTTTTGGAGACCGATTTCTCTTCAACCTTTTAGACTTTCAATGAGAAAGGAGAGGAAGATGATAAGAGTTCACCAAGCAACTTTGAGCTTTTTGAACAATGGAGGCATGCTCCTCACGCTTTCAAGCACCGTGGCTTACCTTTCAGTAAATCCGAACCACTTGGTTGGAAAAATAGAGAGTTTGCATTAATTTGGCAAAAGGTTCTTACAAACACCAAATGCTATACTTAAATAGAAACATAGGTTGCCTGGTTAGGATTTTGGAGTTCAAATTGGAGATGCTTGAATCCGTTGATGAAGAAGGACAAGATAAGTGGGCATGATGCAATCCGTGCGCACGCATCCGAGGGAGGAGGAGCCAACCGAACCATCTTGATCAAGGGTGGTAAATGGTCATGTCATTCATCCTTGGGTGCACTACATGGTGTCCTTGCATGAACCAAAACTTCAAGCTTGAAGCTTCCTTGGCTCGGTTCTTCATGGAGTGTGTTGAGAGTGATGATGTTTCCAACACTTGAGCCGAACCATCATACTCAACCAAAACCATACCACCAATATACATCAAAACCTAACCACACAATCTAATGTATGCATACAAAATAAATGGCTAAATGTTTTGCCAAAAACATAAAGACTAGTGTTTGCCAAAAAGAAAGGAAAGCAAATAAATGCTCACACGATGTTGAGGTCAGGAAGAAAATTCCCTTTGGGACTTGAGTTGACTCCACTTGTGCATCCCAAGTCAAGATATGTAGAGGTTGATCCATGTCCGTAAGGCTAGGTTCCAACGTAGAGTCTTCAAATAGATCAACACCTGCAAAAGAAACAAAGTCACGAGTAAGAAGATTAAGTAAGGTTAGAGTCTTTGTTTGTGATCGAGTGATTGGCCTCCTAGGTATGTCACTATTCCACCACACGCCAAAATCTGAAGAAAGGTCTATGGATCAAAATAACAGCGAGATTGAAATTATTGTGATAAGGGCTAATCTAATGTTCATCTTTAATTTTTGTCAAAGCATAGATTTTGTGCTACACTACTTAACTCCTTTTTCAAAGTGGGAATCATTAATTCAAAGTATGACTTCCTTTAGAGACTTTATTGGTGAGACTTATAATTGTTTTATTGTAGTTTCCTTCTTGTTTAGATTTTAGTATTTTATATCATGGTGTTAAATTCTTCTGCATAACATGTTATTTAGACTTTTATTATTACATATCTAATGTCACTATTTTATTTTTTTGCGTAAATGTGACAAATCTATAATATTTATTTATTGGTTCTCCATGTCTTCTTTTGAAAGCCACTTAATTCTACCGAGAGTTAGTTGATACGATCCTTCCAAAGATCAGATCTTTCCATGTTTCTGTTGTTGTCCACTTCCTCGAAATGACAAATATAATATCTATTTATTGGATTGGATTGAAACGTGAGAATCAAATATTAATAGCAATGACAATAGTAAAATTTTTACCAGACCAATATTAAATATAAAGATTCTTGTTAGCTCTAATTATTGTTGATTGAGTTTCAAAACTGTTGAAATTATGAACTTAATTTAATTAATATATTTTTTGTTAATTTATGTTTGTAATGTGCTTTTAGTGAGAACCTATGTATTTGCGAAGAGTCATTTAAAAGTTTCTTATTCATGTATGTGTAGGTACATGAGTACATGTACTTAGAAGATTCATTATGTACTAGTACATATATGTGATTAATTACGTGGTTCATGTACGGTGTCATACATGTACTATAGAGACTTCTATATAAGATCTAAGCTTAGGCATTTCAAATCCAGCATCCAAAATCGTTTCAATAAAAAAAGTTTCTCTCAAGTTTTCTCTTCTCCATTTTATATTTTTTTCTTTCTCAAAAAATCTTTCTTCTTCATTCCAACAAGCTGGAAGAGCTTGATTTTTCAATCTTGTAGAAATGTTGAATTCTACATTTCCATTCTATTTCCCTCAACTCACGAAAGAATTGGTGCATTCGTATGAAGGCTTTGCTTGGCTCGCAAGATGTATGAGAGATTGTCGATAGAGCCTACAAAGAGCCTCATGATGATTTCCCTAGAACTATTAACCAAAGGGAGACTCTGCAAAAAATGCGTAAAAGAGATCAACAAGCTCTTACCCTTATTCATCAATATTTGGACGAAGTCATGTTCGAAAGAGTATTAAATGTGACCACCGCCAAGCCAGCATGAGAGATTCTACAAAGTTCTTATCAAAGACTTGATAATGTAAAGAAGGTGCGTCTTCAAATCTTACTAGGAGAATTTGAAGAATTGCGAATATAAGAATCCGAGTCCATAACAGATTTCTTTTCAAGGGTTTTGGCGATTATAAACCAAATGAAGAGATATGGAGAAAGAATGGAAGATGTTTATTTAAATGAAAATGTTACTTACTCGTTGCACTCAAAGTTTGATTATGTAGTTGTAGCTATCGAGGAATCCAAAGATTTAGCTACCATGACGATTGACAACCTCATGGGTTCTTTGCAAGTTTTGGCCACCAAACTCTCGGTGAAAGAGAATGAATGTAGGAGAAGCCAACAAGGAAAAAGACATGAATGGGGAAGGGGAAGGGGAATGGGATGGGGACAGGTAGAGGAAGAGGTAGAGGACGAAAAAATCTCAACAATAAAGAGAAGAGTCACTTCGTGAAAGAGTGAGGTGGAGGAAGCCACTTAAGACAAAATGATTAATCAAGTGTTCAATGTTACAATTGCCATAAGTACAAACACTGTAACACCCGAAAAGTTCATAATACAATTGTTAATTATGTGCCTAGTATTTTAGGATCTAAGTCATCATAGACTACTAAGGAAAGGTTGTAGAATTTAATTTTGTGACAAATTGTTGATACAAGCATGTGAGGGCATTTTTGGAACAAAATATGGTAAGTGAGGTGTTCCAATAGGCGAGTGACACCTCACCCCTTATGGCTTCCTCAAGAAGCCTTCTCCATTTGAAAGAAAAACCCTCCCCACCTTGTTCTTCCCTTCTTTTGCTAAAGCACTCTTCTTACCCTCTCCGTTTTCGCCTCCACGCCAAGCTCCTCCACAATTCTCTCTCTCGGTTTCCCTCTCCCACACCAGGCCTCCTCTTGATTTCTCTGCTCCACGGTAAACCCTCATCTCTCTCTCTCTCTCTCTCTCTCTCTCTCTCTCTCTCTCGATTTTGGAAGAGAAACCCACACGTTGATCCTCCCTCTCATCTCTAAACTTTGAAGGTAAACGGAACTCTTTTTAATGTTTGGCAAGTTTTAGGGTAGGAATTTAAGATGTATGATTGTATTATCATTTTGGATAAAGTTGTTGGTTAATTAGTTTTGTTGATTGTTTTGGTTGAGTTTTTTGAGGTTTGATGAGTGGATAGTACAATGCATGAAAATTCAAAAATGAATGCTCAATCTTTGTGCTTAAAGCTTCAAGATAATTGATGTTGGATCTTAATTGTGATTGTATTTGGAAATGTGATGGATTAATGAATGTTTGGAGTAGAAATTTATTTGTGCAAAAACTTGAAATTTATGAGCATGCTTCAATTTTGATGTTTGGGTCTGAGTTATCGATTTCCATTTGAAAAGCTGTTTTGGTATGTTAAAATAGACACTTTAAGGAAAATATGAGCTTTGGAATCGAAGCGTTTCAATGTGTATAGCGTTAGCTATAAATTTTTGAAGTTAGTATAATGCATTGAGCTATAATCTGAATTTTGGGTAATGGAAGGATTGAATGGGTTATGTTGTGTTTAAAACCACTTGAACATGTTAGATTGATTATAGTTATGATCAAAGGATTGCTGTGATATTGATTTTTTGAGTCGATGTATTTTAGGTTTTCAAGTTAAAAAAAGGAATTGATCAAGTCCTTCAAATATTGCTAAGGACACAAGGTAAGTTTTTGTTACATATGCTTGTTCTTTTGGCTTACATCACAAAGGTACTAGGAAGTATGAGTCCAATTGGTGAAATGCACGTCGAATGGGGTATGTTTTGTGGGTAGTTTAAGTTATAGGAAATGTTATGTGTTAAAGGTTTCGCTTGCTTTGATGAAATGTTATTAAGTTTATGTTATGTTATATGTGCATCTCTATGGATCATGCATTATGTTTTAATAAAAGCATATAAAATAGTTTATGTACATGTTTTATGTAAGAAAGACAAGAATATGTAAAGTACGTAAATGGTTAAGTTGTGGGACAGGGCTAGTATAACATATGTTATTTGTCCTTATCTGGGACTATGTAAAACCGGACACCCATGGTATTTGTCCTTCTTTAGGACTATGTAAAACTGTCTCCACCCAAGGTTACTGTTATCTCTGTGCCTACTCCCCTACTCGAGCCCCTTTATGAAACATGCATGCACGAGCATTCATTGTATTATACATCTCTTGCTGAGTGTTAGACTCATTTGTTTAAACTTTGTGATGTAGGTGATGACCTTAGAGGTGAGGACCTCGAGCCTCAAGTCGATGGATAGGTGCAGTTTGAGGGGTGAGCTCATGGTGGAGGGTTTGTGGATGTCAAGCGATTTTGACCGGTGGGTGAACTTCAAGTATTTTAGTATAAGTTGTTATAATTCAAAGTCTATGTGTAGGAGAATTTATGTTTCAAAGATACTGAACTTGCTTGGGGTTTGATTGCGATTCATAGAAAATGTTTTGATGATGGGTTTTTAATCGTATTTTCAGACTTTTGCCATTTTAATGTGTTTTTATGACCCATGAAATATTTAAGTATTGGTGCAAAAGGTTATGCTTTGAAGGCTTTGAAAGGAGGTATTAGATTGTGAAGTTAGGGTTGAAGTTATGGTGGTTTTTATGAAGTGTAATTAGGTTAAAAATGAGAAAGAAAGGAAGGAGGGTGCTGGGTGCGCGTGAGCAGATGATGTGCATACGCGAGGCAGTGTGCATGTGCACATTGCCGAGAAGACATAGTGCACGCCGATCGATCACCACAAAGGGCCGATTGATTGGCCATGAGGTTGATCCTCTGCCGAGAAGGCAGGGGCAGTTCTGATCGATCACTGAACGGGGGCGATCGATTGGCCATAATGTTACTGTGCACTCTAGGACATGAGGTGTGCGCACTAGGCCTTGAGTGTGCATGCGCTGTCGAGAAAGAGCAGTGCACGCCGATCGATCGCCGTACGGGGGCGATTGATCGGCCATGTGATTGGCCGATTCCCTGTCTTCGGCAGAGACGCAGCCGATCGATCGCCGGTCATGGGCGATCGATCGGCCATGTTGCTGCATGCCCAGTGGCTGTGTGCGTGCACGCACAACCTAGACGAGTAGTGCACAGGCTCATGAGGGCGCGCTGCTAGAGGGCGTAGTGCCCAGCTGATCAATCATTGCACGAGCGAGATCAATCGACGCCTGAATCTAATCATGAGGAAGACGGGCAGAGAGCTTGCCGATCGACCGTTGCTCATGGCCTGATTGATCAGCCGCTGTGTGCGCATCTAGGCTGGCACCGCCCGTGCTACATGTGATATTTCTAGAAATGTTTTTATTTTTTTAAATGTAACCCAATCAAAACTTTAAATGAATTCTTCCAATCTTATTTTATGAACGTTTCCTACTTATTTTAAAATGATTTAAAGGAGTTTAAAAGTTCAAGTTAGATTATTTTAAATTTTCAAAAAATTTTACGTGAAATTTTAAATGTCAAGTAATGTTGCGACTTATGGTGGGTCGTGACAGACACTATGCTCACGATTGTTGGAGTCCTCAAAATGTCAAAGAAACAACGGATTATGTAATACCCTTGATTAGTTATTTTCAAATTAATTTAAATTATTATTTGTTTAAATTTCACAAAAAGTTTTAGCGGGATGATTAAATTGAAAATGAAGGGAAGATAAATTTAAGGAATTAGACGAAAGAAGGATAGAATTTAACGGAAATACAGAGGATCAAAACACATGAGAGCAAATTAGTAATTCACAAAAATAAATAAATAAATAAATAAGAAAAGGAGAGTGACCCCTCGTGGAAGCCACTCGTCCCTTCTTTCTGCAGACGAGCCGTGCTCGAGAGAACGAAGCCTGACGACAGCTTCTCCTTTGGCAACGTCTCCTCATCGGTTTCTGACCTCTTCCTCGCCGGCCAACAAAAAAAAAACTCTCACCTTTATTCTTCCCTTTTTCCCTCGCAGAAGAAAAACGACAGAGTGTTTGGTCAGTTTTTTTCCTTCTCTCTCTCTATCTCTCTGTTTTTGATGACCGAAGTGGAGGGTTCGATCTAGGTTTCTAATTTTGAGATTTTAGTACAAAATCTAGGGTGTTTAGAGGGTAGATTAACGATAATTAAGTGGATTATGAATTGTACTTCGAATTTATGAAAGCCCGTGAATATTGAGGCTGTGTTTTTGTGTGTTCTAAATTGAAAACCCCAAATTCGTGTTGGATGAAATGTATTGTTTTGGGTTAAGGGTTGGGAGTTTTACGATGAATGTGAGTTATAGAGATTGATGTGATAGTATCTTGTTATAGGTTGAGCAAGGTAACTGAGTGGAATTCGAACACCACAGAAGTTAAGGAAGCGAGATAAGTAGTGCATTGCATGTGCATTGCCCTTATGGGCCTACACTACAGGACTGTAAGGATGATTTGCATGTTTTGTATGTTTTGTTTCAGTCATGCATCATGTTTTGAAAAGTGTAACGAAAATGAATTTGATTATGGTTTTAAGCACAAGTGAGTAGTGTGACACGTAAACAGTGAAGATAGTGAAAATAGGCCTCGAAGGAAGTGATTCGCCCTTCGACGCAAACGGAGAATCGACTTAAGAAACCTGATCCGCTTCTCAACTCAGCATGAGGATCGATGTCAAGGGATTCATGTGCAACTTGTGGGCCCCGTCGCTGGTTAGGCTTACTTTATGTTATGTGGTGTAGGTGTAAACGAGCAGCACGGTGAGTACCAGGAGCCTAGCCATGAGTAGCGAGCAGTTGGTGGCGCACGACTAGGGTATCGGATTGGTGGACTGTGTTAGGGCGACCCAACTCGACCCGTGGATGGTGTTATAGTATGGTAGGGGTTATGAGAGGTTGCATTTAAGGGTCTTTTGTATTTTTGGAACGATCTCTCTTGTTGGATTTCATGTATAGATTTTTGGTTGTATAATGGAGTTCTGATGTCAATAGTATGATGGATTTTCTTTCTTTAAAACTTGGTTTTGATTTGGTGATATAGATTAATAGATTTGAATTTTGGTTGGAGATTTATATTGATGGATTTTGTTGGGAGATACTGGTTGTTTTTAGGTTCGATTTTCAGGGGTGGAGTTGACATTTTTAGTTGTTACTGTGCCGAAATTTTGGAAAAAATACCACAGAGTTAAGTGGCGTGCGCGCGGGTCTCTCGGCGTCGGGTGAGGTGCGCGGCGTAGGGTGTAGCGCCCCGAATTATCTGAATCCAGTTCGTTAATCTGAACTACTGACTCGTACCGACGCGAGTTGTCTGAACCTGGAATTGACATTCAACAACGTACTCGTACAAAAAAAATTTGAGAAATGTTTAAAATCTATTCATCGCCTTAAGACATCATCGTTTAAAACATTTAAACCTTTGCAGCAGAAGACAACTCCTGCGTGGAGAACTCATTATATGAAAAACTAAGCAAAATTTGAAGTTTTAAAACAATAAAAGGGATCTCGGTCGACCTCTGAAATCTTCGGTGAACACTTGACTCGTTTTGCACAAAGGGTGCCGGCCTATATATATAGGCCGGCACCTCGTTTGTATTTGTTTGCACAGGTCGTCACCCTAATCCTCTCTATTTGCACCGGTCGAACCTTACAGTCGACACCTCTATGTTCATTCTACTAACAGGTCGATACTTGATTGCACAGGTCGACACCCTAATACTCTCTGTTTGTACCGGTCGTACTTTCTGGTCGATACTTTTACCATTTTTACACTAATCGGTCGACACCTACACACACAGGTCGACACTTAGTTTGGTTCTGTCCCCGTAGGTCGACACTTGCGGTCGACATTTATCGCGTTTCGTCAACACCTATGCATACAAGTCGACACTTTATACTAGTAGCCTTAACTGAAATTTACCACTTAAAAAAAAACGGACATCATACGTTTAAATAATTGAAACTTAATGTAGCGCCCCGGAAACCCACGCGATCGCCAACTCACTCTACTCTGAAACCACCTCTGCAATGCCCCCCAATCGTCCCCAGACCCGGGTCACCAACCGTACATTTACTCATCACCTCGATAAAATTAGTATAAAATTTTAAACCTTTGTTCCTAACTTGAAATGACATTTTAAAAACGCTTAAAAATCGTCGCGGCAGAAGACCTAAATCGAAAGTCAGTTTAAACGACACTTCACTTTTTAACACATTGTAAAAAAGGAGCATAGGTCGACACTTGTAAACACCGGTCGACACCTTAATACGCTCTGCCCGCCTCGGTCAAACTTTGCCGTCGACACTTCTGTGCACATAACGAAAAGCGGTCAACACTTGCCTTCACCAGTCGACACTTTAATACTCTCTGCCCGCATCGGTCGAACTTCATGGTTGATACTTCTACGCTCATCACTTAGAGCGGTCGACACCTACCTTCATCAGTCAACACTTTAGTAGAGCAGTCGACACTTTAGTAAAGCGGTCGAAACCTACCTTCATCGGTCGACACTTTAATTCTCTCTGCCTGCACAAGTTGAACCCTGCGGTCGACACTCTTACTGATTTTACACTAACCGGTCGACACCTACAAACATCGGTCAACACTTTAATTCTCTCTGCCCGCACAGGTCGGTCGACACTTTGCACCAGCAGCCTAAAAATAACACCAGTTCAAAGGAAAACCGAGCGACGAAACCTTCCGCCATTAAAACCACAAAGTAAAGACCTGTATTTTTAAGACAAGTTTCTCCCAAGTAGTTTCAAAAATACAACTGTACATTTATCCCAACTATTAACGTGTAAACCAACCTATACCTCCAAATTCTACACACTTGACTTGGACCCAACAAAACACAATCTTAAAAAAAAAACTACCATCCCGCCTCACTCCACGGGTTGAGTTGCCCTGACAAACTCCACTTGTCGGCACATGGTAGCATGCCGCCAACCGCCTTCTCATCCTGCCTGGACTCTCATAACTCACCAGCAGGAATCTCTGCACCTACACCATAGAACACACATCATAAGCCTAACGCTCAGTAAGTAGTGCAATATGAAACGTAAAACCGACAAGCAATCCTATCACATGCAGTCTCTACTCTCCCACTCATGTTATCGTAACCTGTGACGTGTAGTGCAGCCGCACCAGGGTGAGGGCGAACCTCGCGTCATACTACACCCTGACACGTCGCCATCGTCCCGGACTCCCTAGCAACGAGGCCCTCGAGCTACACACACACGCCGCCACACAACAACTGCCCCAGGGTGAGGATGGAGCTCGCACCACGCTACACCCTGACATGTCGACATCGTCCCGGACTCTATAGCAACGAGGCCCATAGTTGCTACACACATGTTTTGCAACAGTCTACCCCGCCCACGTTGTTGGATCCGCGACTGGTGATGCACCGGACCACTCCCCGAGGAGGATCCATAGCGCCATCGTCTTTTGTCCTCACCGTCAACATATACAAGCCGCGTGACAACCCAGCCGGCCCACTCCCCGAGCAGAATTCGCAATTGGTTATGCACCGACCCACTCCCCGAGTAAGATTTGCGGTACCACTGCCACACGTCTCACCGCTACTTACTCAAAACATGCTCAAATTCATTTTTTTTCCACTTTTCAAAACATGATGCATGACTAAACAAAACATGCAAAACATATAACAGCTCCCTACCATCCCACAGTATAGGCCCGTAAGGGCAATGCACATGCAAACACTACTTACCTAGCGTCCTAGCTTTCCGTGGTTCTTGTTTCTATCACTTCCTCGGGCTTAACCTATCACATAACCAACTCACCTTAAATTTCATCTGGCAACTCGTCCTGCGTGCTAAACGCTTCACTCGATTTTAGTGGCTAAACGTGCATAACTTTTGCGTCGATTATCGGAATCACTCTATTTTAGTGGCTAAACGCTCCACTAACAACCTAGTTTCTAATAGTCTCATCCATTTCTTAATCTAATTTCTACAGATTGGGCGCATGTCGCCGAACGAAAATCATTCCGTAATCTGAGTTTTTCGATCATCCAAATGCTCAATCTTTTCCATAAAAAAATCAGTAATCTACTCTTACTTCTAGCTTAAACACTAATACACGAATAAAAAAATCAATTACAAATCTCCAAATTTGTATCTCCCTCCTAAGTTTCACCAAAATTATCCAACTCTCTTTCGAACTTCATTTTTACCGCTCAAAATACGAAAGGATTAGCTATCTACTCAAAAAATAACTCAAATTTACCGAAAATCTGAAAGCTGATGAAAGAACGGAGAAGGAAGCTGTCACAGAAAGGAAAAGAACCGAGGAAGGGAGGGTTTCGCATCGGGAGGGAGATCACCGAAGGTATTCTATGTTTTCCCTTCCCTTCATCACATATCTAATAATAATAATAATAATAATAACGTAATTACTATATCGTCCTCATGCTTTATTCTTTTAGTTAAATTGTTATCCGGTCTATGTCTTGTCGAAATCCTAAAGTTTTCTCTTGACCATTAGCCTCGAAATAATCCTTTATCTACTAGCACAAATTCTTCGTTCTCGATTCTGACCAAAACTCCGCCATTTACCAATACGTAACTATTAGCGAAAAAATCCAGGGTGTTACATTCCATCCTCCTTAAAAGAAATTTTGTCTCCAAAATTTACATACCGAATAGCTCTTAGTACTGTTGCTCCATGTACTGCCGCCTTTTCCAAGTGGTCTCCTCCATGTTGTGATTGCGCCACAAAACTTTGACTAAGGGGATCTTCTTGTTGTGCAACACCTTCACAGCCGATCCCAATATTTTCACTGGCTTCTCTTTGTAAGTTAGCGTGGGCTGGATCTCTATATTCTGTGCAACCACCTGAAAATGATCACGCATACACTCCCTCAGCATGGAGACATGGAAGACATTATGTATAACATACATCGAGGAAGGCAACTGAAGCTTGTAGGTGCTGTTCCCAATCCTCACACAATAAGGAATGGTCCAACATAACGAGGGTTGAGTTTTCCTCGCTTCCAGAACCTGACCACTCCCTTGAACGGGGACATCTTCAAAAATACTTCATCGCCTTCCTTGAATTCCAACTCTCGCCGCCTCTGGTCGGCGTAACTTTTCTGCCAACTTTGAGCTGCCTCAGTCCTCTTCTTTATAATAGCAACATTGTTGACAGTTTACTGCAGTATCTCCGGGCCTATGAATCTTGCCTCTCTAACCTCGTCCCAGTACAATGACGACCTACACTTTTTCCCATACAGAGCCTCGTACGGTGTCATACCAATGGTGGACTGATAGCTGTTATTATACAAAAATTCCACCAAAGGTAAGAACCTATTCCAAGCTGCCTGAAACTCCAATACGCAAGCTCTGAGCATATCCTCTAAGATTTGTATAGTTCTCTCCGATTGTCCATCGGTCTGCGGATGAAAGGCCGTACTGAAGTCCAACTGGTTTCCCATGGCCCTATGCAGACTCTTCCAAAACGTGGACGTAAATCGGGGGTCTCGGTCTGATACGATCGACACAGGGATCCCATGCAGCCTGACTATCTCCTGAATGTACAGCTGAGCGAACTGGTCCATGGAATAAGTCATCCTCACAGGCAAAAAGTGAGATGACTTTGTCAACCTGTCCACAATTACCCAAATCGCATCGTTGCATTTGGCAGTCCTCGGTAACCCAACCACAAAATCCATAGTAACATGCTCCTATTTCCACTCCAATATGGGCAGTGGTTGAAGCGTACATGACGATCTTTGATGCTCTTCCTTTACATATTGGCACACCATGCAGGCCTTAACATATTTGGCTACCTCATGCGTCATATTAAACCACCAATACTGCAGCTTCAAGTTCTTGTACATCTTGGTACTGCCTGAAAGTACAAAGAAAGAAGACAAGTGAGCTTTTGATAATATGTCCTTCCTTAGTTCCTCGTCTTTCGGGACGTACCACCTATCCCGAAACTTCAGAATCTCATCCTCTGAATAGCTGAGCTCGGTACTAGTATTGACCTTCATACCTACCTTCAGCTCATTGCACTCCGAGTCAGTCTCCCAGGCCTGTTTAATTCTGTCCAGGATGGTCGGCCTTAATGATATTGCCGAAAGTGTGGCTGCCAAATCAGAAACCACTTCTAGGCCGAACCCCTGCATCTCGATCCTCAGCTCGGTAGGCACCGCTAGCATCATAGCAGACATTGAAGCTGACACTCGGCTCAGGGTGTCTGCTACCACGTTCGTCTTCCCTGGATGATACTTGATTTCCAGGTCGTAATCCTTGACCAGCTCGAGCCACCTCCTTTGTCTTAAATTCTTCTCCTTTTGTGTGAAGATATACTTCAAACTCTTGTGGTCCGAGAAGATCTAGCGCCGTTGTCCAAACAAATAATGCCTCTATATCTTAAGTACGAAGACCACTGCCGCTAACTCCAAGTTATGCGTAGGGTAATTTTGCTCGTAGGGTTTCAATTGCCTAGAAGCATAGGGAATCACCCTCTCACTCTGCATCAACACGCAACTCAAGCCTATCCTGGAAGTGTCACAATATATACTGAACTTCTTTCCCTCCACTGGTAGAGTCAACCGAGGAGCTGTAGTCAACTTCTGCTTCAGTGTCTTGAGGTTGACTTCACACTCGTCAGACCATCTATACTTTACATCCTTCCTGGTCAATCGAGTCAAAGGGGTTACGATATTGGAGAATCCCTCAATAAATCTCTGATAGTATCCTGTCAATCTTAGAAAACTGCGTATCTCGCTGGCATTGGTCGGTTGTGGCCATTCCTTCACGACTTGAACTTTCGCCGGATCCACTAAAATAGCATTACAAGAGATGATGTGCCCCAAAAAATTGATCCTGTTCAGCCAAAATTCGCATTTAGAAAACTTAGCATATAGTCGGTGCTGCCCAAGAGTCGTCAACATGATCCTCAAGTGCTCTTTGTGCTATCCTCGCTCCGAGAGTATATCAGGATGTCATCAATGAATACTATCACGAATTTATCCAAGTGCTCCTTGAATACTCGGTTCGTCAGGCCCATAAAGGCGGCTGGGGCGTTAGTTAGTCCAAACGACATCACTAAAAACTCATAGTGCCCGTACCGCGTCCGGAAAGCTGTCTTCAGGATATCTTCCTCCCTAACCTTCAACTAATAGTAACCGGACCTCAAATCAATTTTAGAGAACACCCGTGCACCTTGAAGCTAGTCAAACAAGTCATCTATTGTAATGCCTGGAGAACCCACACGTTCCCGGTGCGCTACAGTACGTCTACACACTATGACATACAGAGACTTGACGCGAACTCACTTAATTTTATACTACTTTCATTTTTCAAAACAAAATCAAAAGAACATTTGTGAGTATATAAAAATTTGACTTGATTCGAAAACAACTCGCGTCCCAAAGAAGGAATACGAAATCCTCAATATAAATTATGCCGCGGAATAGATAATTTAAAGTAGTTTTAAAAAAATAAGTCAACAAAACTTGAAACCCTAGGAGGGAGTTCAACACATATCTCGAACTACACAAATTCGGTGCCGCGCACCCATGCCCTCACTTGGACGCCCCGCGCGCACCCTCAAGGTACCGCGCGCGCCAACTCAACATCACCACATCACGCGCACGCTCACAGCGCCGCGTGCCCCACGCACTCTGCCTCCGTACAGCACGTCCGCACGCATGCCCTCACCCGACGTCGCACGACTCGTGAGCACCAGTAGGGCCGCGTGCCCCGCGCACCTGCGACCAGGCCGCGTGCCCACTCCCATCCACACTTCTCTAACACTCACTGTACACATCCCGACCTATTCTATATCCTCTCGACTCCCAACATCTCTCCCGAAATTTCGGCAGAGTAACGCCTAAAAACTAGCTATCTCAAAAATTTAAACCCTGCACACAGTTCACCAGAAACTAGCAATATCTATCCATCAATCATCTAGAGAATCTCCATAATAAAATAATCAAAATTTAAAGACAACGAAAATCTATCAACTACAAATGAGGAAAGTCCACAGTATAGAGCAATATCATACTTTAACATATAAAAAAATACGTATGCGTCCCCAAAACACTACAACCACTCTATACAAGCCTGTACAACCAACGTCTATACGAACTCCTCTATCCGCATAAATACCCCGACACAAAACAATAGCCCAAACGCTTCTCACTATCACCTACCATCTCCACGGTCGGGTCGTCCTAACAATCCGCAGTCCGGTGCCTCGGTCGTACGCCACTAACCATCCTATGCCTCAGGACTAGGCTCTCAAGGTTCACCAGCAATATCGTCAGCACTTACACCATAGAACACACAACATAAGTCTAACGCTCAGTAAGTAGTACAATATGACAGTAAAAGCCGTCAATGCAATCCTATCACATCCAGTCTTTACACTTACATTGATGTTGTCACATCTGTGACGCGTAGTGTAGCCGCACCAGGGTAAGGAGCAATCTAGCGCCACCCTACACCCTGACACGTCGCCACGATCCCGGACTCCCCAGCAATGAGGCCCACAAGCTACATACACGCATTACCACATAGCAACCACGTAAGGGTGAGGGTGTACCTCGTGCCACACTATAGGTGTACCTCGTGCCACACTACACCCTGACACGTCGCCCCCGTCCCAGCCTCCCCAACAATGGGGCCACAGTTGCCACACACATGTTTTGCGATAGCCCAATCGGCCCACTCCTCGAGCGGTATCCGCGATGATGTGCCCCATAGGCCCGTCACACGATCTCAAGTCCAAGCACACACTTTAATTAACCTACATTCTCACACATTTGATTCTTGTGCAGGTTATGATTCAATGGAGCCGAAAATTGCAAGCTTAAGGTGGGAAGTGGAGGCTCAAGACATGGAGCAACCGAGACACATCCTTGCATGGGAAGCCACCATTGAAGATCATGAAGCTCTTAAGGGAATTTGTCTTCCCGAGCCAACTTTTATGTAATGTTTTGTTTTGAACTTATTGGGCAAACATTGGCCTTCTTGTTTAACTTATTATTATGTGCATGCATTAGGCATTTAGGATTAGATTGAATGGTTAGGATAGATGATGGAAAGGGTTTTGGGATTGGCTTAACTTGAAGAAGCAATCGGGCATGCAAGACATACCACTCTCGGCCGCAAGCGCGCCAAGGAGGAAGTGCCGCAAGTGGTGGCCAACTTTACCCGATTTGGCCGCACCATTGGGCTGGCATTTGAGATGCTTGTCCCCTTTGCCTTTTGTGGAAGAAACATGGATCCATGACATGGCATTCAGCAAGCCATTGATTAACCTCTTGGCTGCCACCATCTCGGCCGTACACTATAACATTTTGGAGCCGGTTACAAGCTTCTTTGCACCAAGTTTTGAAGACCAAAGCACAGCCCTAAAACCCTCCATCCTAGGCTTATATAAGCATAGCATTGGTGTGTGTATTTCGGTTGGCAAAGTTAATGAGCATCGGCATATTTTCTAAGAGGAAACCGAGGGAGTTTTCCACCACCTTTCCAAGGTAAGTGCTCGGTTCCATGAACCGATTAGGAGTAGCCTCCTAGCTTGGCAACTCAAGGTTGTTGCTCGAGCTTGTGTTCCACTTTTCTCTCCTCCCTTTCAAGGGAAGGAAACAAGAAGGAAGTGGCCAAAACCGGTTCCCCAAGTTGAGAACCTTTCCACGGAAAGGTTGTGATTGCCGAGAACATAACATTGTCTCTTCGGCTGACTTGCGGGTTTGCTTGCACAAGTTTGTCATTTCTAATCAACCTGGACCATGACCACTACCATCACACAACTCACTCACTCCACTAATCTCACACTAAATTTCATTTCATTTCAAGCACATTTGGTCGTTCATTTTGTTGTTTTTCTCAAGGGTTTCTCGGCTTGGCCGAGATCCGAGGGCCTAACCGATCCTTTCGTGCATTCTAGTGACCGAGCAGGGGCTTGGCCGTAACACGCGACTGGTGTTGCACCGGCCCACACACTAGTAGGATCTGCAGTACCACTGTCCATCATCCTCACCGTCATCACATACACGCCGCGTGACGGCCCAGCTGGCCCACTCTTCAAGCGAAATCCGTGGTTGGTTACGTACCGGCCCACACACTAGTAGGATCCACGGTACCACTGCCACGCGTCTCACCACTTACTCAAAATATGCTCAAAACCATTTTCGTTCCCTTTTTAAAATATGATGCGTGTCAAACAATACGCACTCACACCACAATCAATAACATATATCCTAAAGTTCTACAGTGTAGGCGCACTTGGGCAAAGCACATGCATGCACTACTTATCTGGCGTCCTAAGCTCACTCGACGCATAGCTTCGCCTGAAATTGCCTCAACCTAAAACACAAACAATCACTCTTCAATCCTTACTTCGAAATTCACCAAATAAGTTAAAAATAACATCCTCTAACTAAACCCATGAAATTTCGACTAAAACGGGCCACCAATTTCATTTGGCCAAAAACCAGCCTTAACTTCGGACGCGCATAACGTTTGTGTCCGGTAACAGAATCGAGTGATTTAAGAGGCTAAATGTTCCCTTAAGAACCTAGTCTAACATGCTAAGACGGATTTTAAAATGATAAGCCGCAGATTGGTGAAAAACACCAAAACGAAATCTGCCATTTTTATCCAAATTTCAGATTTTCGTCTTCTTCAACCAAAACTCACTCAAAACTAGCTTTACGTATTAAAAACAGCCTTGCTAATATCACGCGTCACAATTCTATGAAAAACGCACACTAATTTGACTCGGTCCAAAATTTGACATAAACTTCCAACGTGCATAACTTTTGCGTCGAATATTGGAATGGAACGATTCTAGCGGCCAAACGTTCTTCTGACAACCTAGTTTAACCCACAAAAATCAAATTTAAAACGGACAACGAAACTAAGCCGAAACGGCCAAAAACAGAAACTATTTTTATACGAAAAAAATTGAAATCTCAACTTCGACCCAATTTCACCAATTTCTTCACCAAGTAGCCACATTCCAATCAATTATGCATAAACTAACAACAATTTGAAGATTCTCGCTCAGAAAGTTCGAATAGCAGCACAATCCCTCCCTGTTTTCTTCTCAAAACCAGAACACCACTGATGCCCACCCCTTTTCCCCCACTACAAATCCCTCCACACTTTGGCACAACTAGCCGAGGCCAGAACACAGGCAATACAACACCTTCGGCCACCAAAAATAGAGTAGGAGCAGGGGACATCCCCACCTGTTCTTGGTCGGGTTTGGGGCGAAAATGTCGAGCCCCTAGCGCACCCACCCTACCCTCTAAACACCAAGAACCGGGCTCAAACAAAGCGGGAGTTCGGAAGCAACCAAACTCCCAACATGCTGGCAAAAATTGAAATGGAAGGCGGTTTACCTTAGGTCTTCAGCACGGGAATGGTCGAGCTACACGTCGTCCAGACTCGTCGGAGCTCCCTAACCACGTTGGCTGCCACTAACCTCTCCTCTGGTCGTCAGTCGTCGTTGGAGCTCAGAGCTTTCTCTCCCTCTCTCGCGTCTCCCTCTTCTCAGGCGTTCGGGTTGCAGAATGCGTGAAGTGGAATGGCTTCTTCGTGAAGCCATTCCAATTAACAGGTTTTATTATTTTTTTTATTTTTTATTTTTTAGTTAATTAATTTACCAAAATACCCTCAAGTGTTTTTATCGTCCGTAACTCCATTAAATTCTCGTCCTCCCGACTTTAAAATTTTTAAAACCATCACAAGACTAGACTCCGAGTTTTATAACTTAATTTACCCGTAAAAATATTTCTCGAAACTCCAACCAAGGTTAAATTAAAAATTTCAGAAATTAGATTTAAAATCCAAAATTTTCTGAGTTATTACATCTATACTTGGCAACGGGTACTTATTCTTCACTGTCAGCTTATTCAGTTCCTTGTAGTCAATATACATACGTAATGATCCGTTCTTCTTTTTGACAAAGAGTGCCGACACACCCCACGGCGAAAAATTAGGGCGTATGAAGCCCTTATCCGTCAACTCCTCTAACTGTGCCTTTAACTATTTTAACTCGGTAGGCACTAACCTGTACGGGTTCTTGCACACTGGTTCAACCCTAGGGTACACGTCGATAACGAACTAAATTTCCCTGTCATGGAGAAAACCTAGCAAATCCTTAAGAAATACCCTTGAAAAATCCTGTACAACAGGGATGTCCTAGAGCTGAACCCCGCCCCAAAACTGCGCGTCCATGACACTAGCCAAGAAGCCCATGCATCCACCTCGTAACAACTACTGAGCTCTCATAGACGACACAGCAGGAATCTTGCTCAAACCCTTTCCCGTCCTGAAGGAGCAACTCTCTCAACTCGGGGGTCGAAAGTTGATCTCTCTGGTCCTGCAATCTATCATGGCATAATGTCTAGACTGCCAATCCATCCCCAAAATGGCCTCATACACCCCTTCATGTTGAGTATGATCAGATTAGCGTAAAATCAATTTTCTCCCACTGTCACAATATCACCTTGTACCACCTGATGCGAGCATAAACGCTCCCCCAACGGCAACAACACATCATAAAACTACCCAAAATAGCTGGACACTAGATTTGCTTGACCACGAAGGCAGTAGACGCAAATGAATGCGTAGCACCCGTATCGACAAAGAGTATAAGCCGCCATGCCCGAAATAAGAATACTACTTAAGATTACCGATGGTTGGGCGGCATAATCAGGCTCAATGAGGGCGAAGACTCTCGGCGCCACCCTTGCTGGAGCCTTGCTTAAATTCAGGCAATCATTAGCAAAATGCCCCACTTTGTTGCAGTTGAAGCACCGATTCCGTCGCAGATTTTGACAATCTCTGGACATGTGGCCTGCCTCGCCACAGTTGAAACATCGCCCTGAGCCCATCCTGCATTCACTGGGGTGACTCCTCTAGCACTTAGGGCATATCGGAAACTGTCCTGTTCCCTGAGACCGCTTGTTGCTCTCCTGGCTGCTAGAGCTGTCACTAGGCCTCTTTATGCCATTTCGTTGAGACGAGTCCTCGCTACTTGATTGTGACAACAACTCCTTGAAATATCTCCTGGACTGTTCCGTAGGTGGCTCTCTGTAACTAGGAAGTTTCGTCCTAACCTCCTCAATGTCTAAGGTTTTCGCCACCACGTCCTCGTAAGGTAACCCTCGCATTCCAGCTATTCGCATGCCCATGTATATATCAGGCTTCAGACCTTGCACAAATTGGTGTACCTTGTTCTCGTTTAGGCTCACTAAATGACTAGCAATCTGAGACAGCGCCTCAAATTGTCTCACGTATTCGGCCACAGTACCGGTTTGTCTTAACTGGGCGAACTCCACTATCTTCCGGGTCCTGATTGAGTGGCTGAAGTACTTGCCGAAGAACACCGTCTTAAACTCCTCCCAAGTCATGACCTTCACATTGGTGGTTGCCTTCACCGAATCCCACCAAAATCGGGCATCCTTGCCAAGGTGGAATGCTGCATTGGATACCCTGTCCTAATCGTCGACCTTGGCGTAATCCATCATATCTTCCATACTTTGAATCCACTACTCAGCATTGAGTGGTTCGAAGATGATCCGTCAAATACTGGTGGTTTAAACCTGTGCAACCTATCGCCCCCACGTTCGGTCGAAGTCTGCGCACTAGGCTGACCCTAGTCCTCCCTACTCATAAACCGCTCCAGTTGTTGAGATTGGCGGTTAACTAACTCTGTAAGTTTCCTAATGGCATCATTCATATCGCCTACAGCTCTACGCGTCTCTCTAACCATGACATTAATCCTGTACAACACAACATCTAGTAAGTTTAAACGAAATTACGAGGTTCTAAGGAATACTTACAGTTGGTGGAGCACTTCCATGCAGCGGCTTGTGGCGTTAGGAAATTCATCGAATGATGTTGACCCACTGACTCTGACACTCGTAACATCCCCTCTTCCCTTCCACTAACCGTTCCCTCTACCTTTCCCCCAAGAGGTGTGGGAATAGTGACAGGCTCTCTTGCCTTCACAATCACACGCCTCCTCCGAGGGATCCGACATCCTCGTCGGCCATACTTTCGGTGTGGTAAAGGCTCTGATACCATAACTGTAGCGCCTCGAAAACCCACGCGGTCTCCAGCTCACTCTACTCTGTCACCACCTCTGCAGCGACCCCAAGTCGTCCCTAGACTCGGGTCGCCAACCATACACTTACTCATCACCTCGATAAGATTCGTATAAAATTTTAAACCTTTGTTCCTCGACTTGCAACGACATTTTGAAAACGCTTAAAAATCATCGCGGCGGAAGTCCCAAATCGAAAGTCAATTTAAACGACACTTCACTTTTCAACACATTATAAAAAGGGGGTACCGGTCGACACCTGTAAACACCGGTCGATACCTTAATACCCTCTGCCTGCCCCAGTCGAACTTCGCTGTCGACACATGTACGCACATAACGAAAAGCGGTCGACACTTTTCTTCACAGGTCGACACTTTAATACTCTCTGCTCGCGTCGGTCGAACATTGTGGTCGACACTTCTACGCTCATCACATAGAGCGGTTGACACTTACCTTCATCAGTCGACACTTTAGTAGAGCGGTCGACACCTGCCTTCATCGGTCGACACTTTAATTCTCTCTGCCCGCACAGGTCGAACACCGCAGTCGACACTCTCACCGATTTTACACTAACTTGTTGACACCTACAGACACCGGTCAACACTTTAGTTCTCTTTACCTGCACAGGTCGAACCCCGCGGCCGACACTCTGATCACATTTTACACTGACCGGTCGACATCTAAGGACACTGGTCGACACTTTGCACCAGCAGCCTAAAAATAACACCAGTTCAAAGAAAAACCGAGCGATGAAACCTTCCGCCATTAAAACCACAAAGTAAAGACCTGTACTTTTAAGACAAGTTTCCCCCAAGTAGTTTCATAAATACAACTGTACATTTATCCTGACTATTAACGTGTAAACCAACCTATACCTCCAAATTCTACACACTTGACTTAGACCCAACAAAACACAATCCTAAAAAAAAAACTACCATCCCGCCTCACTCCACGGGACGAGTTGCCCTGACGAACTTCACCTGCCAGCACATGGTAGTATGCCGCCAACCGCCTACTCGTCTTGCCTAGTAACTCACCAGCAGGAATCTCTGCACCTACACCATAGAACACACATTATAAGCCTAACGCTCAGTAAGTAGTGCAATATGAAACGTAAAACTGACAATGCAATCCTATCACATGCAGTCTCTACTCTCCCACTCATGTTGTCATAACTTGTGACGTGTAGTGCAGCCGCACCAGGGTGAGGGTGAACCTCACGCCACACTACACCCTGACACGTCGTCATCATCCTAGACTCCCCAGCAACGAGGCCCACGAGCTACACACACGCCGCCACACAGCAACCACCGCAGGGTGAGGATGGACTTCGCGCCACACTACATCCTGACACGTCGACATTGTCCCGGACTCCCCAGCAACGAGGCCCACAGTTGCCACACACCCACGTTTCACGACAGCCCAACCTACCCACCCCTTGGGATCCATAACTAGTGATGTACTGGCCCATTCCCCGAGCAGGATCCGCGACGCCACCGTTTATTATCCTCACCGTCAACACATACAAGCCGTGTGACGGCCCAGCTGGCCTACTCCACGAGCGGAATTCGACGTTGGTTATGCACTGGCTCACTCCCTGAGCAGTAATCGATGTACCACCGCCACGCGTTTCGCCACTACTTACTCAAAACATGCTCAAATTCATTTTCATTACACTTTTCAAAACATGATGCATGACTGAACAAAACATGCAAAATCCACAACAACTCCTTACCATCCCGCGGTGTAGGCCCGTAAGGGCAATGCACATGCAAATACTACTTACGTAGCGTCCTAGCTTTCTGTGGTGCCCGTTTCTATCACTTCCTCGGGCTCAACCTATCACATAACCAACTCACGTTAAATTCCATCCCACAACTCGTCCTACGTACTAAAATTACGACTACTAACTAGATCCACTAAAGCCAGACTAAAACGGCTGGCTAACTCGATTTGCGGCCAAAATCAACTTAACTTCCAATGCGCATAACTTTTACGTCAGTTATCGGAATCACTCGATTACAGTGGCTAAACGCTCACTAATAACCTAGTTTTGAACAGTCTCATCAATTTCCCAGTATAACCTTTACGGCTTGGCTAAACATAGCTGAACAGAAACCGTTCCGTAATCCGAGTTTTACAGTCATCCAAACGCTTAATCTTTTCCATAAAAAAACTAGTAATCTATTACTACTTCTAGCTTAAACACTAATACACGAATAAAAAAATCAATTACAAATCTCCATATTTGTATCTCCCTCCTAGGTTTCACCAAAATTATCCAGCTCTCTCTCTAACTTCATTTTTACTGCTCAAAACACTAAAGGACTAACTATCTACTCAAAAACTAACTCAAACTTACCAAAAATATGAAAGCTGATGAAAGAACGGAGAAGGAAGCTATCGCGGAAATGAAACGAATCGAGGAAGGGAGGGTTTCATGTCAGGAGGGAGATCACCGAAGGTATTCTGTGTTTTCCTTTCCCATCATAATAATAAAATAATAATAATAACAACAACATGATTACTATATTGTTCTCACGCTTTATTCTTTTAGTTAAATTGTTATTCGGTCCGTGTCAGGTGGAAATCCTAAAGTTTTCTCTTGACTATTAGCCTCGAAATAATCCTTTATCTACTAGCACAAATTCTCCGTTGTCGATTCTGACCAAAACTTTGCCATTTACCAATATGTAAATCCAAAAATTATATTAGTGGAAAAATTCAGGGTGTTACACTTAAAGATCTGTATTTTCCCCAAATAACTTCAAAATATGTTTATACATCAAGACGACTCAAAATTGGCGTTTAAAACCCAACTATATATCAAAATGGCTAAAAAATTATACCCATCTCAAGAAAAACTATACATACGCTCTATAGTAAATCACCCTAACAGATTGCCTGATTGTCGCATGAGCGTACTCCTCCAATTGTTTCTTGGTCCTAAGCCTGGTCCGTAAACTCGCCAACTATCTCGTCGTCACCTCCATCACAGAATTCATCTATTAGCCTAATGATAAGTAAGTAGAGTATTATGTGTAATGAAATAAAAATAATACATGAATCCTAAATATGCAGTTTCTACATTCACATTTCGTTCTCGTTTTTGTTCTCGTTTCGTTCTCGTTTCGTTACCTGGTCTGATCCTCATACATGGGAAGCAGATCTGTTTTCCCAAATCATCAATTCTCATGCTCATTTGAGGGGTGAATTTCTTCACTCAAAGAATCTACTCAATAGGTTTCTGTTAGCTGATCTGGTGCTCATACTAGATGGGAAGCAGATCATTTTTCCATAATATCTTCACATTCGCATGCTCATATGAATGGTGAATGACTTTCCTTAAAGAATCATAACTGTTAGTTTCATTGTCGTTTCGTATCATAGCATACCGTTTCGTAAAGCACATGTAAATTCATTTTCGTATTCTTTTCAAAACATGATGCATGATATACACAATATACGATAAACATGCAATATAACCTACTATTCCGTAATGTAAGCCCCAAGACAACATGCATACTCTACTTACCTGACGTCATTAGCAATTAGTAAAACCTTAGCGTTTCGTTAGTCTTAAAACCTAATACATTTGCATCAAATTCATTAGTACATCACAAACAAAATGAGAAATTCCGTAATTTCAACAATTCTAATTCAATCTAAAGTTTAAATAATGCATTCAACCATCAATTTACAATAGCTTAAACATAACAAACTCAAGAACTCAAACCAACTTCTCAATAAAACTCGGATTTGTCTTTGAAATTGCCTAAACTTCAAACGATCATAACTCTCTCAATTCTTATATGTTTTCAATGAGTCAAAATGTTACGAAAACTTTAGGGTGTCTAATTTCTAAAATTAGAATCCATTTAATAAACTAACAACATATCACAGCCGAATTTCATCAAATATGAAACTGCCCTGTTTCAACTCAAATTTCAATTTCAACACATAACACAATCAATCCTGCCAATTATCCAAATATGAGTTACATTATGCCCAATTTAATTCAAACACTTTGTATAAACTACATTTCAACCAATTCTAGTTCAACAACTCGAATTCTAACTCAAACTTGAAATTGGCCTATCCTGTGCCTTGCCAATTTTTCTAAAAAAATCTCTATTTTGGCGTTAAACACGCATTTCTATCCATTTCCTCCATTAAATCATTAGATAAGCTTAAATCAAGGTTAAACATTAATTTAGGGATGGAAAATTTCTGATTTTCTAAAATCACCAAGACACAAAAAATTCTACTCAAACACCAAATACTAACTATTTAACTTATAAAATTCATAAACTAAAGTAATCTTACGTTAAATCTTCAAAAAATCGAAGCTTGGCGTGGAGTGGGTATTCGGCATGGTGGAGAGCTGAAGGAGAATGTGAAGAAGATGAAGAAGAGAGAGAGAGTTTAGGTGAAATAAATTTTGAAATTTCAATTAAACCCCTCCACTTTGTTTAATTCAAATTTCACCCACATCACTTTCCCTTCTTATCATTTGAATCCCTTTTTGTTATTTCAGTCATTTACCCGTTCTTTCAAAATCTCATCCAAAATATACTTTAAAATGATTAAGCATTTGTACATAATATTTTAGGGACAAAAATCTGGGTGTTACATAGGGCGGCGTCGAGTAGCGCGCAGTGTCAGCGTGCACGCGGTGTGCGACGAGGGCGCGTAGTGTGCGCGTGCCACGTGCGGTGGCTAGAGAAGGGGGGGTGCCCGTTGCCCTGTGTGCGCGCGAGTGGCCAGGTGCTAGCACGACCCCAATGGTCGGCGCTAGCACCTTGCGCCGAGGCCCGGAGCCAACGCCTACGCCGACGGTTGAGCTGTTTGGCCGACGACAAGCGGTGGTGGTTCCTTTTCGAAAAACGATTTAGTCCTCACTTTCATGCTCGGTTTTCACGCAACAACTTTACGTTATGATTTTAAATGTTTTAAATTTAATTTCTGCTGCATATTTTCAAATAACATTTGGGGTAAAATGGGAAAAGAAGCATGTTAGCCTTGTCGGCAGCCCGAAAACCCGGATATGGCTCTCAGGGTCGCGACAAATTATGCTCAAAACGACAAATTATGCTCAAGGAGCAATAACGCGATCTCGAGCCAAGACAATAATTAACTTGTTTGTTCATTTTGTAAGTAATAATTTTAAAGATCAATTGGAGGACACACCAAGCATGCAAGACATGGAGAAGCCGCTTCACATGATAACATCGGAGCAAGCCTCGGAAACACAAAATAATGCAGAAGGATTTTTTTTTCCTTTTGAGAAATAATTTAATTGCCAAGCATATTTTTATTTATTTATGTTTAAGAGTTTAGTATTTAGTTTTATTATCATTAAGTAGAATGTTGAAAGGCTGAAGAGGGCAGCAAGTTGAATGAAAATGGGCTGGATTGGCAGTACAAAACTTGGAGGAAGAAAGAGTTAAAGCACACAGCCTTTTAGGCCGAATTGTTGGCACAGCGCGCAATGTGCCCTCAGTTGGCCATATTTTCTTTTAGCTGCATATCCTAATTGAGAGATGCTAATTGGAAGGAATAAAGACTGAAGTAATTAATATTTGGAGAGAGAAGAAAGGCACCAAATTGGCAAGCACATGGCACGACACAAAAAAGCTCTCTCGGCCATTGGTTATGGCCGATACTCTCCTTTTGAATACTTTCCTTTTGCCATTTGAATTATACCTAATTTTTTAAGAGGGAAATGACTATTTTATCCCCCCTTATGGGTAATGTTCAGCAGCAACTTTGAAACAAAAATCCTTAGAAGTTTCTTCTTCAAAAACCAACACTCTCGAGCCTCAAAACCAGCGCCCTATGGTGAGTGATATCTGTGAGAGTGTTGTTCAATTGTCTTCCATTTTTGTGAGTATTTTGGAAGCTCTCATTACTACTCTTTTCTCTACTTCTTCTATAGGTAGAAGATCATAGCAAAAGAGTTTAAAACTCTCCCTTTTTGGGTAGTTGGAGTGTTCTTCATCAAGAAGAAACACAAACCTGAGAGGTGAGTACTTATCACCTCCTTGGATCAGCAACACCTCTACATCTATATCTTTCCATCCACTATGATTTATCCCTTGAAATTTGAAGGTATTTTATTCATTCATAAGGCCAGACGTGTTGAAATTTTCAGCTCATTTGGTTGCTTATTGAAGAAACTGTGCAAGAGGAAAGTTGGTATATTCTCGGCCACTTAGCTATTTGGATTGCTGATTTTGTTTCAAGTATATCTTTTCGGATATAACGAGTTTAGATCTAAAATTTTGAAGACATCTCATTTACACGTTGAGTAACCCTCTATTAGAATTTCACAGCTTTTGGATCTGAATTGAGATACTTGTGCTTGTTGGAATCTAGTAAATTTTGGTGATTGCCAATTGGAAATCTGAGGCTATCTAGAGTTTTGGTTCTTACACAAGTACTCATAAGTTGAAGCACGTCATGGAGGAAAACGCGTTTCTTGCTTACAAAGGAGGAGAAAGAACCAAGAGCAACATGTGGTATCTTGACAACATGATAAGTAGTCATACATGTGGCAACAAGAGCAAATTTATGGCGATTGACAACTCGGTGGCCAGATTAGTCACAATTGGAGACAACTTCAAAGTTCAAATAGAAGGCAAAGGTAAAATTTTAATTCGTATGAAAAACGGTTGTTGTCAACTCATTAACAATATCTACTATGTTCCGAGTGTGAAGAGCAACATTTTGAGCTTGGAACAACTCTTAGAGAAAAATGACGAAGTTTACATGAAGAATCGTAGTCTCCTACATCAAGATGATAGAAAAAATGTGAGTGCAAAGGTATCAATGACGAAAAATCAAATGTTCATGTTGGATATTCAAGCAATTGTTGCTCGATGTCTGAAGGCTTGTGTGAAGGACACCTTATGGCTTTGGCACTTGAGACTTGGCTATCTCAATTTTGGTGGCTTGAAGTTATTGGGCCATAAAGGATGTTGAAGGGCTTTCCATTTATAGATCAACCAAACCAGTTATGCGAAGGGTGTCTTGTCGGCAAACAATTTCGAAAGAGTTTTACAAAGGAGACAACATCAAGACCAAGTAAACTACTTCAACTTGTTCATATTGATGTATGCGAAATGATTAACCCTGTGTCATTTGGTAAAAGTTGGTATTTTCTCCTCTTTATTGTTAATTTTAGCGAAAAAACTTGGGTTTATTTTTTGAAGGAGAAATCTCATGTTTTTTTTGAAAATTTAAAGTATATATAGAAAGACACAGCGGGTATTTCATTAAATTTTCTAGATCGAATAATGGAGGTGAGTTTACTTCTAACAAGTTTAATGAATTTTGTGAAGCAAATTACAAACGGCAAATCCTAACAGTTCCAAAATTTCAATAACAAAGCGACATAGTTAAAAGAAAGAATCGAACCATTCTCAATATGGCGAGAAGTATGCTAAAAGTGAAGAAGATGGCAAAAGAGTTCTGGGCAGAAGCAATTGATTGTGCTGTCTACCTACCCAATAGGTGCTCAACGAGAAGCTTTAATATGGTGATGGCCTACAAGAGCCGCATTCCTACCCGCAAAAATAGTTAGCACACTCAATGCTCAGCCAGGCTGAGGATACTTCAAAGATGAGCAAAATTAACTAGGCAAATGAACTCCAAATCGATTAAAATTTTAGGTACAACTTATCTTATAAGTGAAATATAGAACCAAGAAATATTGAAACCAAGTAAGTTTAGGAATAGAAAATATGCAAATCAACCCAAGGTTGTTCGATGAGCAATGTTTTGAATCTCTCGACAATCACTTCTTTCCAAGGAAAGAAATAGCAACCTTTGGGAAATGGTTTCACTACCTTCTTCTATTTTCCAACTCTTGAAAGAGTGGAGAGAATGATGAAAAGGATGCTCTACAAGTAACCTCTGACTTTTGTGCAAATGAGGTGCACTCCTTGATAATCAAAACCTTCTCGGTTTCTTAAGCAAAAGCAGTAGCTATTTCCTTCGTTAACAACCATTTACAAACATCAATAGTCATGTTTATATAAACCTAAAGGTGGCTGGAGTTGAGGGTTTGAAATGGAGGTCAAAAAGAGTCGTTATGCTCAGCCGAACGTTGGTCAAAAAGTGGCCGCACACTCCTTGCTTGGATGGACCAGATTGTCGTGATCTGATGGCTAGCTGATGCCATGTCATCCATCCTAATTGCTTCCGCTAAGGTAGCTCCAGCTAGGCGCCGCCATGGTGCAGAACATGCTATGCCAAAAATGGAAAAGTGGTCCACCCTTGGTGCGCATGCTGTTCGCCGTGTCTCCTTGGTGCGCGTGGGCTTCTTCCGTGCATGCTTGCATGCTTCTTGACTTTAGTGGCCACCTGAATCCATACCACCATCTATCCTAACATTCATCTAACCCTAATGCCTAATGCATGCATGCAATAATATAAGGCTAATGTTTGCCAAAAAATTACAAAAAGGCTAAGTGTTAGCTAACAAAATTACAAGTCACTAGGTTACATAATTTTGTGCTCAGGAAGACAAATTCCCTTTTGAGCTTGATGAGACTCATCTCGTGTCTCCCAAGTGAGAACATGCAATGGTTGCTTCATGTTTCAAGTGCTAAGCGGCCAATCTAAGTCTTCAAAGATGACTTCACTTGCAAAAGAATTAAACTTGTTAGCAAATAGTTAGTTAAAGTTTTGATCCTAGTTTGTGATCGAGTGATGGGCCTTTGAGACATAAACATCCTCCAAAGTGATTGAGGATTTGACCTCAAATCCTTTAATTTGTGCTCCTTGATGTCAACCTCATCTGTTCTGATCCTTGCTTGCAGAACAAGCTCAGGAACGAAGAGATAGATCGTTGCTCCTTGGAAACGGTCAGATCGGGAAAAACTAAAAACGAATCAAGATGAACAACTAAACGTGCACAGAATGAAATGAAATTTCAGGTGAGATTAGTGTTGTGAGTGAGGTGTGTGATAGTGGAAGACATGGTCTAGATTCGTTATGTAGAAGAAGTTATGTAACTATTCCAAGAATCGACCAATAAGCAATGTTTTGAAGCTTTTAGCGAGGAAGGAAACTCGGTTGAAGAACATGGTTTATGGCCACTTCTTTCTATTTTCCACTCTTAGAGGAGTGAAGAAGAAGATGACTAGCAACTCTTTCAAGCTACTAAGCTAGAAGGGAGGTTTTGGGGGCGTAACCCCTTGGTTGAGAACCAACCGAGTCGTACCTTGGTGCTTCTTGCTCCAAGGTTCATCAAGGTTGAAGGAAATCTGTGGATGCTCATTCAAAGTCAGCCAAAAAAATTACAAGCACCAATTACCATGATTTATAGGTCTAATGGTAGTGGGCCAGGGCTTGGTAAAGTAAAGCCTCACCTTGGGCCACCATTTTGGCTTCCATGCAAGCCATACATCTAGTTCTAAATGTCTAACATGCGTGCATATAATAAAGTTGAACAAGAAGGTCAATGTTTGCCCAAATAAGTTGGAACGAAAAAAAAGTACAAGTCATGGCTCGGGAAGACAAATTCCCAAGTGAGCATCTTCATTGCCTTGCTTAAACTTCCACGTGACAAGGTGCTTTGGTTGTCCATATCCATAACTTTGATCTCCCACTTCAAGTCTTCAAAGGTGTCCTTCAAGTCTTCACACGAACCGTTTCTTGCAAAAGAGACAAGTATGTAAGAACATTGGTGAGTTAATTTATGACCTCGGGTTTGGGATCGCGTGATGGGTTTATGGGGCACAACATCATCGCTAGTGTAGGGTGATAGATCCTAGACGTTAAAAGTGGTCGACACTCAGTAGTCTCTCGGCGACTCTAACTTATAGACATTGTTATTAATCTGCTATAACACCTTAAATGGTCCATCGGCTCTAGGAAGTAACTTTGATCTTCTTTTAGCGAGAAACATCTCCTTACGTAAATGCAGCCACACTAAGTAACCTTCGTTAAATATAACCTCCTTGCGACCTTTATTCGCTTGTTTAGTGTAACTTTCATTCTTCTTTTCTATGACTTTACGCACTATTTCATGTGGTTTCTTAATTTGTGCCTCCTTGTTTGCTCCTAGAGGGTTTATTAGATCCTTATGAGGCAGAGACACAAGGTCTAATGGTGTGGAAGAGTTAAATCCATAAGCAACCTCGAACGGTGTCAGTTGTGTAATGAAATAGACACTCTTGTTATAGGCAAACTCTATTGCTGTGATGTGCCATAGGATGCCATCATTCAATCACAAATCAAGTATTTAGCCAAACCTTAATTTTACATGTTTTCTAATTTTGTAGGTTATATTTATGGAGGCCAAGGTCCTACCTTCAAGGCATGGAGATGCCATCCAACCTAGCTAACAAGGAAGGATCACTCGATCACTTCACACTCAAAGCAGGACAAGAGCCCTGACCTCTCCAAGCTAGGCTCAAGATTCGTGGCTCATTCCCTAGGCAAGTGAGGATGAAGATTAACACACTCAAGCATGGAGGAACCAAGCCATTCACCTCCACATCCTTAAAAAGGGATTTGTCTCCTTTAAGACAAATTATGTAATCTGAATTTAGTTTATTTCCTTGCACAATACTTTAGTTATTTTTTAGTTGCATGCATGAATACTTGGACGGAAAGTGATATACATTTTAGGGGTAAAATAGAACACTAGATCATGGGAGAGATAAAAAGCCAAAGGTACACTTGTAGTTGGCCACCCTTGGCCTTCCATGTGGCCAATTAGGATCCACGTTCTAGGACCTTCTCCTCTTCTTTGCATAGCATACATGGCTGGTTATTTACGTACGATTACGGCTGCATTTGATGGGTAAAATGGGCATCATGGTCACATGAGAGAGAGAGCATAACCAAGTACAAGTGTACTTGGCCAATAAGGGCTAAGCACCTCACCTCCTTCTAGACCCTTCTTCATCTCCTTGCATGCCAAACCCTAGCTCCTCATTTGGAGCAATATTTAAGCATATTTTTCTTATTGTAATGGAAAAAAATATTGAATAGAAAACTTGATTTTTTCTGCTGCAAAATCGTTGCCCTTAGGCCTTATTGGTTTCCATAGTTTGTGTGTAATATCCGAGCATCGATCACTAATAAATGGTTGCCATGTGATGGCCCAACCCCATACTTGACTGTTGTGGGTTGGAGGGACCTGATGCCCGGCTACCGTACTCATGATCTTTTTCTCCTGGTGAAGGAATTCTTGCCCTCCGCAGCTCTCAAACCCAAGACTTGCTAGGCTGAAGTACATCGTCCTTTGCTCTGAAATTTTTAGATTCCACGCTTCACACCATCAGGTACATCGTGTTAAAATTTCATCTAATTTGGTTCAGACAATTGGGAGATATACGTTTTACAAGTTAAATATTATTCTGCCTAGAAAACTACTTACTCGATGTAACACTCCGTATTTTCGTGGTATCGATTTTTGGGTTGTCGGGGCGATAATCGACGAGGTTCAGGTACGAATGGAGAGCAAACAATTTGTAAGATTAGGTGGGGGATTTTTTCGACACCAATGGTGGGGAGAAAATTTTAGGAATTCGATCGAAAACGGATTGAAAAGCCGTTTGATTAAAAGATTAAAGAGTGAGGATCAAATAGTAATTAGATTATTATTATTATTATTAATTAAAAAAAAAAGATAATAGAGAGGGAGGAGGATCTTAAATCCCCCCTCCCCCTCCTCTATGTTCTTCCAGCCGATGGTACTCTCCGTTCCTTTTCCTCTTTAGCGATTCCAAGTAAGTGGTGTAGTTATAGTCTAGTTTTAGGGTTGAAGTGAGAGTTTGGGGAGACATTTGATGGATAGGGAATTAGGGTTTTAGGGTTGGAAAGTTCGTTGGGATTATTATCGATCGTTGTAGAATTTTTGATGATAAATGTGATAAATTGATGAGGAATGTGCTGAGTTTTGCTGAAAGGCCGAGGAGGAGAGATTTTGACCCTAAGGCCTACTCTATTTTTGGATTTCCGCCTTAGCTGTGGTTAGTTGTTTTAAATTCTGTTTTGGTATATTAAACTAGGTTACGATTGGAGCGTTTGACCACTGGAATCAAGTGATTTCGATAATCGATGCAAAAGTTATGCGCGTCAGAAGTTACGTTGATTTTTGGAGCCGAGATAGGTTAGGGAACGATTTTGGCGAGCTCATGAAGTGTTGAGCTAGTATAGTGGTTTTAGTGCGTAACTAGAGTAGTTGGATGAGTTTTGACGGGAGAGCAGTTTTGTTGTAGGTTGAGCCGGTTTTTGGTGAAATGAGCACAACGAAAAGCTAGGATGCTAGGTAAGTAGTGTGTGTAGTGTGTACATGTGCATTGCTCTTACGGGCTTACACTATGGGACGGTAGGGATGTATTGTGTGTTTTGTCTGTTTGCGTTCAGTCATGCATCATTTTTTGAAAAGTGTAACGAAAATGACTTTGAGCATGGTTTTATGTGCGAATATTAAGTGCGATGTGCGATGTTGAGGATGATGCATGTGTGGGTAGCTTTGGCCTCGTTACTAGAGAAATCGGTATGATGGCGACGTGCCAGGGCGTGATGTGGTAAGTGTGTCCAGTCTCACCCTAGGATGGCTGCTCCGGTGTGTGTGTGGTGGTGGGCAACTATGGCCTCGTTGCTGGAGAAACCAGGACGATGGCGACGTGCCAGGGGGCGGTGTGGCGAGTGCGTCCAGCCTCACCCTGGAATGGTTGCGGTGTGTCGAGTGACGCGTGGATACGGTTTGAGGGCCTCGTTGCTGGAGAAACCGAGATGATGGCGACGTGCCAGGGTGTGAGGCGGTGAGCGAGAATCCAGCCTCACCATGGTGCGGCTGTACCACGCGGCACCGGTTGTGACAACACGAGCGAGAATATAGAGACTGCATGTGATAGGATTGCATTGTCGTTTTACGTTTCATATTGTACTACTTACTGAGCGTTAGGCTTATGTTGTGCGTTCCGTGGTGTAGGTGCAGAGATTTCCGCATGTGAGTTACAAGAGCCCTGGCAGGATGATTAGGCCGTTGGCGGCGTGCTACCGTGTGCCGGCAGGTGGAGTTTATCACGGTGGCCCGACCCGTGGAGCAAAGCCGGGAGGTAGGTTCTGACACTTGTGTTTTGAGGGGTCTATTTCGAGTGTATAGATTTTGAGACATAGATGAGTGTGAATGTTAATAGTCGGGATTGATGTATAGGTGCACTTTTAAACTATTTAGAAGAGTTTGATTGAATAAGTTAGGTTTCGAATCGGTGGTTTTTATCGTGCAAGTTTTCGTGTCCGTTTTCTTTCGAACTGGTGTTATTTTTATTTGCTGCTGGTGCAAAGTGTCGACCGAAGTCCATAAGTGTTGACTGGTCAGTGTAAAATGAAATGCGAGTGTCGACCGCGGGATTCAACCTGTGCAGGCAGAGATGAATGAAGTGTCGACCGGCAACTATGGGTGCCGACCGGTTAGTGTAAAATCAGTGAAGGTGTCAACCGCGGGGTTCGACCTGTGCGGACATAGAGCAATGAGGTGTCGACCGGCGACTGTAAGTGTCGATCGATTAGTGTAAATTAAGTGAGAGTGACGACCGCAGGGTTTGACCTGTGCGGGCAGAGAGCAATGAGGTGTCGCCCGCGACTGTGGGTGTCGACCGGTTGGTGGAGAATCAGTGGGAATGTCGATTGTGGGGTTCGACCTGTACGGGCAGAGAGAATTCAGGGTCGACCGGCGTTCACCGGTGTCGATCAGTTTCTTTATTATTATGTTTTAAAAAGTGAAGTTTATTTAAACTGATTTTAATTGAGTTTCCACTGCGGCATTTTCAAATATTGTTTTCAAGGATGTCGTTTTGAGTCGAGGAACCCAAAAGTTTTAAATTTGTAAGAAATTTATTGAGGAAACAAGTAAGTGTACGGTTGGCGACCTGGGTCTGGGGAGGACTCGGGGAGTTACAGATGTTGGAGCAGTGAACGAATCGAAAACGGGTAGGTTTTTGGGGTGTTACACTCGAGAAGTAGATTTTCTATTTTGTTTGTTGCATATCTTTTTGGTGTGATCTTTTTTGGAGATGAAATTTTGAGAATCTTTCATGCATATTGTTGGCTAGTTAGTCTTAAAATTTCAGTTTAATTGGACTTGATTTGAAGAAGATATTATGTGCTTGTTAAAGTCTCCTTCATTCAAGGATTTCTTGGTGTAAATCCAAGGAGCACTTGTCATTTGGTTGTGTTGCTCTTAAGTGTTGTTAAACCCGACCCTTGGGGCGTATCATTTGGTATCAGAGCCTTGCTGCCTACTTTGATGTTTGGTTCTGATGTGCCTCAAGGCCCCCTCACTCAATCCAAAACTTGGGCCCAATCTTTAACTAACCTAATTTCTTACAAGATTATTTCTTTTGTAGGTAAAGACATCTTTGAAAGATTGGATTGGAAGCTTAAAGCACAAGGAGCAACCTTTGCATGAAAGTCTCGGGAGGAGGAAGCTCATCAAAATCAAGAATAGGGAATTTGTCTTCCATAAAGAAACTTGTAACCGAGCACATTTATATTTTATGATTTGGGCAATCACTTGGCCTTATTTGTATTTTATTGGCAAACATTGACGTTAATGTACTTTTAGTTTATTGCATGTATGATTTGGCATTAGGATTAGATGGATGTTAGGTTAGATGGTGACTTAGAATAGATTTAACACCTAGTTGAAGAAGCATGCAATGCATGCGTGTATGAAGCCGTGCGTGCCAAAGGAGGATCCAGCCGAATGAATGCCAAAATGAAGAGAGGCCACTATCCTTTTCGAGGTTCTTGTTGTATTTTTCCATGCAAAAGACACATAGATGGATGACATGACAAAAACTAGCCTTTGAATCAAAATATTCAGCCAACATCACGACCATCCAACCAAGTGTGCTGCCATTTCCCTTTGACCGAGCATAACGGCACTTTGAGCCCTATTTTGAACCACCAACTCTAGATACATCTAGGTCTATTTAAGCAAAGATATTTGTGATTGTAAAGGGTTGTTGTTGAATGTAAATTGGCTGTTTGGGTTGAAGAAAACCAAGAGAGGTTTGTTACCTTAAAGATAAGCCTCGGTTAGCAAACCAGAGAGAAGTTACGCCTCCTACTTGCTCACATGCTCATGGTTGTTTGCTGAGTAATTGTTCCACCCTTCTCTCCACTCTTTAAAGAGTTGGAAACGAGAATAAGGTGGTTAAACCTTTTCCCTAAGCTGCCATTTCTTTCTATGGAAAGAAGTGCTTGCTGAGAGCTCTAATCTTTGCTCATTAGACAACTTTTGGTTCCATTTGCATAACTTTGTTTCCTGAACTTATTTTGCTTCACTAGTTAAAGGGATTACTCTTAACTCATAAGAATAGGGTCCTCTAGAATTACATACAATTTGGAGTTCATTTGCTCATTCATCATTCTACATCTTTTCAGGTTATATTGGCTTTGCCGAGCACTAAAAGTGCTGAGCGATTTTTGTTGGTAGAACGTGACTTTTGCAAGTCCAAAGCATGTCAAGTTTAGTTTTGGTTTCATTCTTGTTGAATTTATTAAGCACAAGTTACGATTGCTACAAGTTGTATTAGTTTTTGGCAAAAGAAAATTTTGTTTTATCCGAGGTTGTTGTTTTGGTATTTCCATTTGTCCCCTGACCTGAGCACTTTGTTTTGTGAAGTTATTTGCTCAATTTTTTTTTGGTATTTTTGTTGGTAAAGATGTTGAGAAAAGGTTGGCCAAGGTTTAAACAAAATCGTTATTACAATGATGAACAACCGAGCCACTTTTATAAAACAAATTCTACACCAACTTTTGAAGGAGAATGGGACAATATTTATGAACTTTGTCTTGAAATCAAGAGCGATTTAAAAAGACTTTTCGAGTTATACAAGGAGTATACTCAAGCCAAGGTAGAGAAGGAATTAATTTATGTTGGCTCTTATGCGCAAAGTGTTGATAACCGATTGGATTGTTTGGAAGATATTTTTGTAGAACCTCCACCATAAATCGTTTCTTTGGATTCTTTGAATGATTTAAGCTTTTTTAAAGGGCCAGAAGGAGTGGGAGAAAACAACTTTGGTCTTGTAGAGTTACCTACTCAAGTCGGCCTCCATGAAAATTTTAGTTTGTGGAGCATTTTGAAAGTCCTTTTTATAAGGTGGAAAGTGTAGCCAACTCTTTTGCAGCAACCTTGGGCCAAGAAAGTGATTATGTGGAGGGGACTCATGCTCCAGAGGAGCCTCCAATTATGGGGATACAAGGTTCTTTGGACCTTCTAAACCAACAAGAAAGATTTGGGGGTGAAAACCGAGGAGTACCAATTTTTCGAAACTAATAGGATTGACATTTGTCATAACCAAGTTTACTTTTGTGCGAAGGAGGAAATCTTGGAAAATGTTTTTGAAGGGGGATTTCTTACCACAAGCATGGAGGAGTTTTGGAAAACCTCCTCCAAATGAGGATCCTTATCTCGGGATGGGGAGCAAACAGAAGAAGGATTTCAAAGTGGATTTGAGGTCAAATCCTCAACAACGGAGAGGGGATGATGTACCACGGGATGTCATCATCCAATCACAAATCAAGTATTTAGCCAAACCTCAATTTGACATGTTTTCTAATCTTGTAGATTATATTTTTGGAGGCCAAGTGAAGCCAAGGTCCTACCTTCAAGGTATGGAGATGCCATCAAACCGAGCTAACAAGGAAGGATCACTCAGTTACTCCACACTGGAGGACATGAGCCCTGGCCACCCCAAGCTAGACTCAAGATTTGTGGCTCCTTCTCTTGGCATGTGAGGGTGAAGATTAATACACTCAAGCCTGGAGGAACCAAGTCATTCACCTCCATATCCTTAAGAAGGGATTTGTCTCCCTTAAGACAAATTATGTAATCTAAAATTAGTTTATTTCCTTGCACAATACTTTAGTTATTTTCTAGTTGCATGCATGAATACTTGGAAGGAAAGTGAGACATATTTTTGGCGGTAAAATAGAACACTAGATCATGGGAGAGAGAAAGACCAAAGGTACACTTGTACTTGGCCACCCTTGGCATTCCATGTGGCCAAATGAGATCTAAGTTCTAGGATCTTCTTCTCTTCTTTGCATGGCATGCATGGCTGGTTATTTAAGTAGGATTAAGGCTGCATTTGAGGGGTAAAATGATGATAAACCTAGGAGACCAAATACTCGTTCCCAAAACAAATCACCAATTCTAACTAATCTTTATGCTAACGATTGCACTATTTGTAATAACCCGAAAACTTTTTCAAATTATTTTAAAGTCTCATGAGAATTTCGTGAGAGATTTTAATGGGCTTTTAATTATGGAAGATTTAGGATTTATTTTGGGAGAGAACTTTTGAGCTTAAATAAGTGAAAGGACACTAAATTAGCGGAAATACAGAAATTCAAACATGTGAGGGCGATTTAGTAATTTAGTTAACTAAATAAAAAAAAAGAGATGTTAAAAATCGAATGGCTTCACGAAGAAGCCATTCGGTTTCAAATAGCTCGAGCACCCAAAGCGAGAGAGCCCGAGCACATTCTGCCGACGACCGATGAGAGAGAGAAGGAGAGAGACGCCAGCATGTTCCACTGCTCTGACGAGCAGAAGCCAACTTGTGGTTCTGCTTTTCCGCGCCAAACATGACCGAGAACAGGTGTGTTTTCCCCCTGTTTCTTCTCTGTTCTCACGGCCGGGAGTGTATTGTCGTTCTGTTTTCAAACCTTGGTTTATTTGTGCTGCAATGTTAAAGAATTAGCAGCGGGGGAGGAGTGATCATCGGTGGGCTGTGGTGCCCTGATTTTCAAGAAGAAAACTGTGAGGGAGTGTACTATGAATTCGGGTTTTGGTGTTTGAATTTTCAATTTCTATTTAGATTCTCTTTGAATGAATGAAATGTGGTTGATTGGTGAATGAATGAAAATTAAGGATTTTGGATGATGTCTATAGGTTATGAAATGTTTGAAAATTAGGGATTTTGGATGATATTTATAGTTGATGTTTTGCGATTTTTTTTAAAACCTAAACCAACTTCGAATGAATTCTTCCAAACTTATTTATAAATATTTTCCACTTATTTTAAAAGGAGTTTAAGAGTTCAAGTCCGACTATTTTAAAGTTTCAAAAAATTTTACGTGAAAGTTTAAATGTAAGTTAATGTATGTCAAATGAGTTGCGCTGTACGGGTCATGACACATCAAGGCCAATGTTTGCCAACAAAATACAAATAAGGCTAAGTGTTTGCTCAAATCATAAAACATAAAGTTGCTCGATAACAAGAGATTTTGGGGAAGACAAATTCTCTCTTCATGAGCTTGTTGAGCTTCCTTTCTTGTTGTCCAAGTAAGTACATACAAGGTTGCTCCATGTCTTGTGCATTTGTCTTCCATTCCAAGTCTTCAATGATGTCTTTACCTACAATCCGAGAGGGTCCTGAGGCACATCAGTTTATCCCTAAACAATCCGAGACCAACAAGACCCTTACTAAGGCTGAAGAAAAAAAAGTCTTTCCAACGTAACTAGCCACGTAAAGAATCGAGCAGTAAGACTATAATTCCCAAAGAATTAAGTAGTCGAGTTGTAGGAGATAATGTCAGTGGACAAAGAGCATGTGAAATCAAGTACTACAAGTGTTATGGTGTAGGACATTTTACAGTTCAATGCCCTAACCGATGTGTCATGATAATCGAAGGAGACACTGAAGAATTTATAAGTGAGGACGAACAATAAGTAGAGGAAGAGGAAGAGGAAGAAAGTGGAGGAGGAGAGTGAGTCTGAGGATGAAGTTGTTTACCCTTCAGAAGAACTCTTACTCATGATCAAGTGACGAGTCACTCATATCTAAGAATACAAAGGAAGTTTGCCAATGTGAGAACATATTTCACAGTCGGTTCTTAGTCAATGACAAGATGTGTTCATTAATCATAGACAGAGGAAGTTGTGCTAATATAGCCTCCAAGAAAATGGTTACCAATCTAGGATTAGAGAAGAATACACATCTCCACAATTATAAGTTGAGATGGTTAGACGATATGGATGATGTCAAGGTGACAAAGCAAGTGACTATAAAGTTTGCTTTAGGAAAGTACAAGGATTATGTTCTTTGTGACGTAGTGCCAATGAGTGCAAGTCACCTACTTTTAGGCAGACCATGACAATATGACCAAAAAAGAAACCATGATGGTTTTGTCGTTATTCTTTGAAGGTCGGAGGTAAGACATTCAGGTTAACACCCATGACACCCTAACAGATAGTTAAAGATGATTCTACTGGAAAGGGAAAGAAGGACAAGGCAAGTTTCTTCATGATGAAGAAAGAATTAGAGGCATCTATGTTAAGAGGAGATCCTTTGATCTTGATATTGTTCAAGGGTAGGATTATAGAATTAGAAGTTATACGTAACCCCGTTAAGGACTACTCCACAAGTTCCAAGATATTTTTTCCTAGAAACTACCCAAAGGACTACCACACCTCTACGTGGTATTGAACACCAAATAGATATTCAACATGGGGCTATGTGTCATGGATGGAATCTACAAATGGGATTGATAATGCATACGAAAAACTAGAAAATAAACAGAATGATCGGTGCTCAAAGAACACCCCAAAAATAGATGCTAAAAACAACGAAAGAAGAAAATTTGCGTGAAAATGGAAAGAAGAAATCTGGACGGTGCGTAACCAAACAAACCTGATTTCTTACCTCAGAGAATACCAGTGAAACATTGGAACAACCCTTGGCTGACTAAAGAGCAACTTTGAGTTCTCAACAAAGTTTCTATCCAAAGGAAGAAACTCAACCTTCGAGAAACAGGTTGGCCACTTTCTTCTACTTTCTAGCTTTGAAGAGCTTGAAGAGAAGATGAAAAATAAGAACTATACAAGCACTGTGAACTTGGAGGTAATTGGAGGCGCTCTTCACTCGGTTGCCAAGTAGCCGAGGCGATTACCATTCGATAATATAAAATACATCTGATTTGTCAATGAAAAAACTATAGCTTTCATTCAACAATCCATTAACCAAAAATCAACCATTACATGTGTTTGGAACAAGCTTAAATAGAAACTAAAGCTATCGGTTCTTCTGCAGAAAGGAAAAAGAAGAAAATAGAAAGTAGTCGTTGAGCTGAAATGGCTATTTGTACAGGCGGCTTGTCAATGTCGCAGACATTGCACTTGTGCTATTTCGCTACTCAGCGGTGTGCGCTGCTCTCATACGCGCCTGATGCATCTTTCACACACGCCGGGTGATGCTCGTGAGTGCCGCGTTGCTACTTTGTGTGCGCGTTGGCGTGTGGCTAGGTTCCTCTCTCGCATGCGCTTGTTAGTTACTTCACGCGCCTCTTACTGCACCAGCTAGTTCTCGTACATGCCTCTTTTTGCCCCTACTGGTTCCCGCGCGTGCTTCTTGCTACACCCAACTACTTATCGTGTGTGCCATGCTAGGCCCAGTTGTGTCTTGGGCCCGCCATGTTGCGTTGTGACCTCTCTTGTGCGTGCCACATGCTGCACCTTGGTCTTCTCCCATATGTGCTACTTCTCGGCCATGCTTCCGTTTGTGCGCGCTCCTCTTTCTTGATCCATGGTTTGGCCATGCTCCTCCTTATGCATACCATCTCGATCTAGGACTTGATCCAAGCAATCCAAATGCCCTTTCCTACAAAAATCAACATACATTTTAGAGAAAGAACTTGATTGATTACTTACATTAATTTGAGCTTGAATCTTCTGCCTCTGTGGCACATCACTATGCTACCAAATAGCTCAGCATATAAGATGAATCCCGAAAAGACTAAGAAACTTCAAGATCAAGTGCACGAGTTGTTGGGCAAGGGCTATATAAGAGAATAAATGAGCTCTTGTGCCGTGCCCTCATTATTAGTTCCCAAGAATTACGAGACTATGAGAATGTGTGTGGACAGTCGAGTCATCAATCAAATTACAGTGAAGTATAGGTTTCCTATACCTAGGCTTGAGAACATGTTAGAAGAGCTCAGTGGAGCCTCCATTTTCTCAAAGGTAAACCTCAAGAGTGGCTACTACCAAATAAGAATAAAGGAATGTGATGAATGGAAGTCAGCCTTCAAGACAAAATATGTGTTGTTTAAATGGATGGTTATTCCATTCAGACTATCGAATTCCCTTAGTACCTTCATGCGGCTAATGCACCATGTGCTTAAGGTATTCCTAGGAAAATTCATTGTTGTCAATTTTGATGACATATTTATGTACAGTCTAGACCTTTTATAACATCTTACCCACCTTTGTATCCTTTTCCAAACCCTTAGACAAGCCAAGTTATTCGACAACCTAAGCAAGTGCTCATTTGCACAAGACAAGGTATATTTTCAGTGGTTATTTGTTTAGTCATCTTTATATCATCTCTATCATCCAACTATCTCAATTTATAGGGTTTACAGTGTATAACAGTCTTCAACTTTAACTTATCAACCGTCGCTTGAGAAGTAATATTGACGCAGCTTCCACCATCAATAATTTCTAAATACACTTTATCCTTAACTGCACAGCGACTGTGGAAAATATTTTTCAGTTGACAGTCTTCTTTTGTGTTCTTGGATATAAGGGTTCGTCTAATAACCATAAGTAGAGGGTCTTCTTGAGCCAGGTATAGATTGTCATGAGTGTCACTCTCCCCTAATGTCTCTTCTTTTTCTTCAATATCATATTGTCCTTCATCATCCTCACTTTCCCACTCTTCAGTGGACTCCTTGATCACCATCAAGCATTGGTTAGGTGTTGTGCCCCATAGGCCCATCACACGCTCCCAAACCCGAGACCATAAATTAACTCACCAATCTTCTTATACACTTGTCTATTTTGTAGAAAACAGTTCGTGTGAAGACTTGGAAGACACCTTCGGAGACTTGAAGTGAGAGATCAAAGCCATGGATATGGACAAACCAAAGCACCATGTCATGTGGAAGATCAAGCAAGGCGATGAAGATGCTCACATGAGAATTTGTCTTCCCGAGCCATGACTTGTACCTTTTTTCGTTCGAACTTATTTGGGCAAACATTGGCCTTCTTGGCCAACTTTATCATATGCATGCATGTTAGACATTTAAGACTAGATGTATGGTAGGATAGAGGTGGTATGGTTTTGGGTTTAGGCCATGAAGACTTAGCTTGCATGGAAGCCCAAATGGTGGCCCAAGGTGAGGCCTCACTTTACCAAACCCTAGCCCACTACCATTAGGCCTATAAATCATGGTAATTGGTGCTTATAATTTTTTTGGCTAACTTTGAATGAGCATCCACGGATTTTCCTTAACCTCGAAGAAGCTTGGAGCAAGAAGCACCAAGGTAAGGCTCAGTTGGTTGTCAACCGAGGGGTTGCGCCTCCAAATCTCCCTTCTATCTTGGTAACTTGAAAGGGTTGCTAGCCATCTTCTTCTTCATTCTTCTAAGAGTGGAAAACAGCAAGAAGTGGCCACAAACCATATCCTTGAATCGAGTTTCCTTCCTTGGAAGAAAACTTTGCCAAAAGCTTTAAAACATTGCTTATTGCCTAATTCTTGAAATAGTTACATAACTTCTCCTACATAACGAATCTGGACCACGTCTTCCACCATCACACACCTCACTCACAACACTAATCTCTCCTAAAATGTCATTTCATTTTGTGCACGTTTGATTGTTCATCTTGATTCATTTCTAGTTTTCCCTAGTTTAACCATTTTCCAAGGAGCAAGGATCCATCTTTTCATTCCCGAGCTTGTTCTGCAAGCAAGGATCGGAACATTTGGTATCAAAGCTTGGCTAGCTTCCTTGGGGTGCTGGAAACCATGTTGGTTTTGTTTTCTAAACCCATTTGTAGTCCAAAACCGATTGCACAAAACCGAGTTCCACCGCACCCATTTTTGTGGTTTTGTGTTCTTGCTGTTTTATGTTTATTTCAAATTTTTTTTCACTAAAGATCGGCACCAGCATGTTTATTAGTTGTTTACAGATCTGAGCATGGATTTTTATCTTCCATTCTTCCCTATTTTTGTGCTCCAAATTGCTTCTTCATTTAGATAAACATTCTCTAACTAATAGTGTACTTGCTGTTTTTCGTTTCAATTTCGGGTATCCCTACTTGTGTTGCTGTGATTCACTTTTCCAGTCCTCATCAGAGTATGTTCCTTCATAAAAATTGTAGTTTAATATTTGGATAAGGTGATTGGCTTGCTTTTTGAATTGATTCTTCACGATTGATTGTTGAAATGCAGAAAATAAAGATGGCCGATTGATGCACTTGGAGCGATACGATTTGTCCAACTTTTGGACCAATTGGTAACACTTCTATAATCTATTTTATTACTTTATTTGCTTGCTAATGTTTGCTATTATATGATGATTTAATCTACTTAAGTATTGCACGAAATTTGGGACATTAAACTTGTTTAAACCGAGAGCAAAATAAAGTATTATTCTGTTATGTTTGGTTATTTTAAAACTATGAACTTCTATGAATTGATGAGTGTAATCCGTTACATGTGAACTTATTAGCATGCATATAGGGTAGTATGATTAATATTCAGTACAATCTGCTAAAGCATGTTTACTTTTCGTTTGAAATGCATTGGTAAAGTAAAGTGGTAAAAGAAGTAAAAGCAAGCAGTAATTGTCTACTTTTTGGCCTTACTTTATGTTGCTTTCATCAGGCATTTTGAACAAAACTAAACTTAAAATTGATGCTAACTAGATGTATGATATGTGCACTAAAACGAAATCCATGCATGTGTGATCGGTTTAATGCAATAGGCAAAACTAGCAACTTTTATGCTCCTGCACAAGCGTTTTTTTAGTGAATTTGACTCTTCCAACTTCGAAAGGCCATAACTTTCGCTACGGGTTTTCGATTTATGCCCGTAATATATCAAATCGAAGCTTTCAAGGAGATCTACAACTGTCACAATTTTACTATGTGACGGCCACTTTTGGACCCCAAAATCCATCTTTTCAGCCTTCAAAATGCGATCCGAAGATTTTTGGCAAACCTTAGACACTTTAGCTCCCCCCACCCCCCCCCCCCCCTCATACCCTATATAATTAAATCCTTCCTAACACTTGGTTAAAAAAGAAAAAAAACCAACATGAAAACTAGAAGTGGACTCACACGTGAACCTATCTCAGACCACAGTCAAGAACCAAACCAAGGCAAGGACATTCCCCAAACTGAATGGCTTTGGTGGAGAAGTAGGTAATCTAGGCCAACAACTTAGAGAATTAACCACTGGCATGAAACACCCCCCCCCCATTGAGAGTTCGACCAAAACATCCTAGGAAACGATTCTCAGGGTTAGATACTACCTCGGATGAAGAACGACCTAAGTACCCTAGAAGACAAAATCCACTTTTTGATGATAAGGATGAATCGACGAAGAAGTGAATTTTTACCCTAATTGACGAAAGGATTATGAGGACATTAGGAGTGTCAAGCTATATGTTCCACCCTTTGATGGGACATGTGATGGAGATACCTCCCTAGCATGGATTGATAAGATAGAAAAGGTCATCGACTATTATGAGTACTCTGATAAAGTGAAGATTTAACTAGTATCCATAAAGCTCATAGGATATGGGGCCCTTTGGTGGTTGAACATTAAGCTCCAAAGACGATGGATAGAAGATGAGCCTATTTTCACCTAGCAAGTAATGAATTCACTCATGACTAAGAGGTTCGTACCTAGCCATTATCGACAAGACTTATTCCTTTAAATCCAAAACCTTCGACAAAGTAGTCGTTCCGTTGAATCCTACCTTACGGAATTTGAGACCCTTAGGATCCAAGTAGATATGGAAGAACCCGAGGAGTAGGTAATCGTGAGATTCATTCGAGAATTGAATAGGGATATAGGAGACCCCGTTGAATTGCACCCCGCCGAGTCATTGGATACGATAGTTCACATGACTATGACTATTGAATCACAACTTAATAGGAAAAGAAAATCCAACTTCCCTCCAAAGTTTACCCCAAGGATTCCCCCTAAAGTCATACCTCAGCCTCCTGAGCAGAATAAGACCTTCAATAAGGCTGAAGGAAATAAACCTTTTACCCGTAGTTGGGCACCAAAGAATCCAGTAGTAGATCCTTAGTAGAGAATGCCACTTAATTCAAGCACGAGAGCTCAAGTGCTATAAATGCCACGATCTGGGTCATTACATGGATCAATGCCCTAACCGACAAGTGATGGTTATCAAGAAATATACGGGAGAGGTTGAGAGCGAGGATGAACAAGAGGTGGAAGTAGAGGATGTTGACGAGAGTGGCACTGAGGACGAAATTATTCACCCTCCCGAGGGACCCTTCCTTATGATCAGAAGACGAGTCCTCATGACTATGAGCTCAGGCAAAGATTGTTAGCGTGAGAACGTCTTTCACAGTAGATGTCTCATGAAAGATAAGTTATGCTCTTTGATTGTAGATGGAGGAAGCTGTGCGAATGTAGCATCTGATGAGTTAGTTAAGAAGTTATGATAAGAGATAACTACACATCCCCACCCATCTAAGTAGCGTGGTTAGACGATGGGGATGATGTCAAGGTCTTTCAGCAAGTGAGAGTAGATTTTACTTTGGGAAAGTATCAAGATTCTGTCCTATGCGATGTAGTGCTTATGAGTGCCAACCACTTACTTCAAGGCTGACCATGGCAGTTTGACCGTAGAGTTAATCATAATGGGTATTCTAACTATTATTCCCGTAAGTTTGGAGGAAAGACAATTAGGTTAGCACCCATAACCCCCGAGATGATATCAAAGAACGATGCCGCGAGAAAAGTAGCCAAGAATAAAGCCAACCTTTATATGACTAAGACGAAAATAGAAGCATCTGTGCTTCAAGGAAATCCCGTGATCCTAATATTATTGCAAGATAGAGTAATGGAGCTAGGAGTTATTCCTGAGCCTGTTAAGAAGTTGCTTAATCAATACCAAGACGTGTTCCTTGAGGAACTCCCCCAATGATTACCACCACTGCGTGGTATAGAACACCAAATTGACCTCCAACCTGGGGCCATGCTGCCACATAGACTGGCCTATTGAATGAACCCCGAAGAGACCAAGAAGCTTTAAGAACAAGTACAAGAACTTTTGGACAAAGGATACCAAGAGTCCATAAGCCCTTGTGTTGTTCCCTCCCTGCTGGTAAGAAAGACAGAACAATGAGAATGTGTGTCGATAGTCGAGCCGTGAGTCAGATTACAATAAAATATAGATTCTCAATCCCTAGGCTCGAAGATATGTTGGATGAGCTCAGCAGAGCCTATATATTTTCTAAGGTGAACCTTAAGAGCGGTTACCACCAGATACAAATGAAAGAAGGGGAGAGTGGAAGACGACGTTTAAAACTAAGTACGGGCTATTTGAATGGATGGTGATGCTGTAATAACCCGAAAAGTTTCAGAATTTAAATTATTTTTCTGTTAAAATTTTCGGGAAGTTTTTAGCGGGAAGTTTATTTTATAAAACTTGGAATTTAAGTCGTAGAAGAATTTGTGAATTTTGAAGTTGGGAGGACGCGAGTTTAACGGAGATACAGATGATTAAAACATGTGAAGGCATTTTGGTAATTTTGTAATTAATTTAAAATATATTTTTTTATTCTAAGGTGGAATGGCTTCCGGAAGCCATTCCACCCTATTCTGTCTCGAGCACCCGAGAGAGAGAGTGACCGAGAGAGTGAGAGAGACTGGGAGAGAGAGCTACCGACGATCGACCACCGAGGGAGAGACACCGGTGTGCAGGGTACTCCGGCGAGCTGAAGGGAAAAGCTGGTTCGACCTTCCCACGCTGAAAAGCTGAAGGTGAACCTCCCCTTGTTTCGGTTATGTCAATCGAGCATGGGAGGTCGGTTGTTTCTGAATTCTCGATAGTTTGAGCTCGATTTTTGGAGTGTTTGGAAGCTAATAGGCATGTGCTAGTGCCAGTTTATGGCTCAGCATTTTTCCACACCAAACCCGATCGAGAATGGGTGATGATATCTCCCTGTTCCTTCTCTATGGTGGCCGAGGGTGTGGCTTCAGCTGTGTTCCAGCCTCAGTTAGTTGTGCTACAATGTAGAAGGATTAGCAGGGGGGAAGGGACAATCATCGGTGGGCTGTGGTGCTCGGCTTTTGGAAGAGAAACTGAGGGATTGTTGTTGTGCTGCCATTCGGGTTTCCTGAGTGGGAAGCTTTAAATTGTTATTAGGATATGCATAATAGGTTGGAATGTGGGTGATTGGTGGAGGACTTAGCAAAATTGGGTTGAAGTTGAAATTTCGGACGTTTTGGTGCATAAAACAGGTTCTGTTTTTGGGGATTTAGACTTGGCTACGGTTAATTGTTTCAAATTCCCTTTTGGTATGTTAAACTAGGTTCCTAGAGGAGCGTTTAGCCTCTTCAATCGTTTGATTCCGATAACCGACGCAAAAGTTATGGCCGTCCGAAGTTTAGGCTGGTTTTCAGCCGAACCGAATTAGTGATCCATTAGTTGGGATTTCATGGGTTTAGTTGGGAGATGTGATTATGTTTAGTGAATTTTGATGCGAATGTTGATGAGTGATTGTTTATGTCTACGTTAAACCAGATTTTTGGTGAAGTCATACATGGGGAAAGGTTTAGGACGCCAGTTAAGTAGTGCATGCATGTGCTTTGCCCAGGTGGGCCTACATTGAAGAACGTTATGATTGTGTTGTTTGATTGTGATGTGCATGTGTATTGTTTGAAATGCATCATGTTTTGAAAAATGGTACTAAAATGGTTTTGAACATTGTTTTGAGTAAGTGGTGGTGAGACGCGTGACGGCGGTACCGCGGATCCTGCTCGGGGAGTTGGCCAGTGCGTAACCAATCATGGATTTCGCTCGAAGAGTGGGCCGGCTGGGCCGTCACGCGGCGCATATGTGTTGACGGTGAGGATGATGGACAGTGGCACCACGAATCCTACTCGGGGAATGGGCCAGTGCATCACCAATCGCGAATTCTGCTCACGGAGTGGGCCGGCTGGGCTGTCGCGAAACGTGTGGGTGGGGCAACTGTGGCCCCGTTGCTGAGGAGACCGGGATGGTGGCGACGCATCAGGGTGTAGTGTGGTGCGAGGTTAACCCTCACCGTGGTACGGCTGCTGGGAGGTAGCGCGTGTGTGTGGCTTGTGGGCCTTGTTGCTGGGGAGTCCGGGATGGTGGCGATGTGTTAGGGTGTAGCGTGCCGTGAGGTTCACCCTCACCCTGGCATGGGTGCACTACGCGTCATAGATTGTAACAACATGAGCATGAGCGTAGAGATTGCATGTGATAAGATTGCATTGTCGGTTTTACTTCATATCGCACTACTTGCTAAACGTTTAGCTTATGTTGTGTGTTCTATGGTGTAGGTGCTGAGGTTTATGCTGGTGAGATTTGAGAGTCTAGTTCTGAGCAGTAGGGCAGTTGGCGGCGTGCGATAGAGGCACCAGACGGCGGACTGTTAGGGCGACCCGATCCATGGAGGTTGTGAGTTTTGGTGAGATGTTCGAGGTTTCTCTTGATGTATTTTTAGGACGATCCTGTTTTACATGTTGTATAGTATACAGATGTGGTTTTTCCTGATTGATAGGATAGTTTTGAGGACACGTGTATATAGTATATGTATGAGCATTGTGTTGCTCTATACTGTGAATTTTTTTCATCGATAGTTGTCAGATTATTTCCTTCCGCTTTGTTTTTCCTTCGGTGATTTCTGGATGGATTTGGTTGTTGTACTTTGGGAGTTTATATGGTATAGTGTTTGCAGGTTGGGGTCAGTAGGTACAGGTGTTACTCCGCCGAATTTTCGGAAGAAAGATGGAGTGTAGGGTAGTCGAACCGAGCATGCGGAGCACACCGATGGGTCGAGGCTGCATGCAGGAACGCGGCACTACAGGCGCTGTAACAAACCGAAAATTTTTGGAACTTAATTATTTTTCTCGTTAAAATTTTTTAGGAAGGTTTTTAGGGGGAAATTTATTTTATGAAACTTCAAATTTAATCCGTAGAAGAATTTGTGAATTTTAAAGTCTGGATGACGCGAATTTAACGGAGGTATAGATAATTAAAATACGTGACGGTGATTTAGTAATTTGATTTATTAATATTTAAAAAATAATAATAAATAAATAAAATATATGTAAAAACCGAATGGCTTCACGATGAAGCCACTCGTTTTACTCCTCTGCTGCGACCACCCGAAAGCGAGATACACCGAGAGAGAGAGAGAGAGAGAGAGCTGGAGCAGAGAGTTCCGACGAGGCAAGGGCGGGCGTGGTTCGGTGTTCCCGAGCTTAAAACTGAAGGTGAGCCCTATTCGGTTTCTGGTTTGGCTTAGCTTTGCACTCGGTTTCCTTCAACTTTTTTGTGGACTTTGCTGAAATATTTGAGTGAATTGAAAGTGAGAATGTGTGTATTTTGTGGATGGAGAGTCGACGTCTAAGAATTTGATAAAAAATCGAGGGG
>CM039520.1:15543740-15587765 GCA_022433055.1 Begonia peltatifolia | reverse complement strand
AATTGGTGGGATTGGGTTGAAGTTGAAGTTTCGGGTGTTTTAGTGCAAAAACCCTGCTCTGTTTTTGGGACTTTTAATGTAGCTAAGGTTAATTGTTCCAAATTTTGTTTTTGTGGGTTAAATTGGATTGTTAGAGGAACGTTTGGCCGTTGGAATCGTTCGATTCCGATAACCGACTCAAAAGTTATGCACGTAGGAAAGTTATGTCAAGTTTTTAGCCAGGTAGGATTAGTGAGTGTTTTTAGTGGAATTGTGACACGTGATGTTAGTGCTGACGATTTTAGTGCGTAAGGCGAGTTTCAAGATGAGTTTTGACGGATTTTGGTTTTTGCTTTAGGTCGAGGCATTTTTGGAAATATTGTGCGTCGGAGACAGCTTAGGACGCTAGGTAAGTAGTGTATACATGTGTTTTGCCCAGGTGGGTCTACACCGAAGAATATTAGAATTATGTTGTTTGATTGTGTTGTGCGTGCGTATTATTTGACCTGCATTTTGTTTTGAAAAAGGGTACCAAAATGGTTTTGAGTAATCGGTGGTGAGACGCGTGGCGGTGGTACCGCAGATCCTGCTCAGGGAGTGGGCTGTTGCGTAACCAACCGCGGATTCCGCTCAGGGAGTGGGCTGGCTGGGCCATCACGCGGCGTGTATTTAATGACGGTGAGGATGATTGACAGTGGCGCCGCGGATCCTGCTCGGGGAGTGGGCCGATGCATCACCACTTGCGAATTTCACTCGAGGAGAGGGACGGCTGGGCTGTCACGAATGTGTGTGTGCAGTAACTGCGGCCCCGTTGCTGGGAGACCGGGATGGTGGAGACGCATTAGGGAGTTGTGGAACGAGGTTCACCCTCACCGTGGTGTAGTTGCTGGGAGGTCGCGCGTGTGTGTGACTTGTGGGCCTCGTTGCTAGAGAGTCCGGGACGGTGGCGATGTATTAGGGTGTAGCGTGGCGCGAGGTTCACCCTCTCCCTAGCACGACTGCACTACGCGTCACAGATCATGACAACATGAGTGTGAGTGTAGAGATTGCATGTGATAGGATTGCATTGTCAGTTTTACTTTCATATCGCACTACTTGCTAAGCATTTGGGTTATGTTGTGTGTTTGATAGCTTATAGTATGTGTTCGATGGTGTAGTTGCTGAGGTTTCTGCTGGTGAGATTCGAGAGCCTAGTCCTAAGCAGTAGGGCAGTTAGCGGCGTGCGACCAAGGCACTAGACGGCAAACTGTTAGGGCGACCTAACCCGTGGAGGTGATGAATTTTGGGTGAGGTGTTCGAGGTTTTGTTTTCTTGATGTATTTTGAGGACGATGCAATCTATATGATGTATAGTGTATAGATGTCGATCTATTATGTTGTTGGGATAGTTTTGAGGACACGTGTATATATTATATGTTTGAGCATTCTGTTGCTCAATACCGTGGATTTTCTTCGTCGATAGTTGTCAGATCTATTTTCTTCCACTATGTTTTTTCTTTGGTGATTTCCTAGTTGAAATTGGAGGGTGTACTTTAGAATTTTCAGCTGAACTATGTGCAAGGTTAGAATTTTCTTGGGATGGCAAGTTTTAGGCATTACTCTGCCGATATTTCAGGAGAAAAGTCGGGGAGTCGAGATTGTACAGGATAGGTCGGGGTGTGCGCTGTGAGGCGTGAAGGGAGTGACATTGTGCGCGGGAGTGTGGCGTGACCGCAGGCGCGCGGGGTACGCGGACTTACAAGTGCACGCGGACTTGCAAGTGCACGCTGGTAGCGCGACGTTGGGCGAGGGCGTGCGTGCGGACGCATAGTGCTGAGGCAGGGTGCGTGGGGCACGAGGTGCTATGGGCGTGCGCGTGATGCGGCAGCGTCACGTTGGTGCACGCAGTGCTAAGAGGGCGAGCGCGCCGCGCTAAGGCGTGGGTGTGCACGCGTGAGGCCGATCAAGGTGCGCGTGTGGCGCCATCTTTAGGGCGCACGGCACTGCTGCTGCAGTGCACGAGAGGTGTAGTTGGGCGCACAGTGCCGTGTTAGGGGCGCGCAGCGCCGAGCCTCGAGCGGGCCGCGCCAAGCCTCAGGCGCGCAGTGCCGAAACCGAGAGACGCGGGGTGTGTGTCAGGCTTCTTTTTTGAAATCGTAAGTCTTGTCGTTTTTTTAAATCCCCTTTGAATTGTTCTTTTTCGCTGCGTATTCTATATTTAGGATTTACGTATTCCCTCTTCGTGACGCGAGTCGTTTTCGAATCGAGTCAAAAAATTTTATACTTACTAATGTTCTTTTGAATATGATTTGAAAATGAAAGTGATGTTAAATTGAGTGAGTTCACGTTGAGTTTCTGAATGTCATAGTGTGTAATAGTAGTGAGTGTACTGGAAACGTGTGGATTCTCGGGGTGTGACAGTTTATGGTATCAGAGCCATGGGGTCAACGTCGTTCAGAGGATTATCTAACACCGCCAGCCGCTGCACGGGAGCGCTCCACCAACTATAAGTGTTTTGATTTAATTTTATTGTTAAGATTAATGTGGGTTTTATATATTTTAAGGGTAGAAAATGTCTGGAGAGGCTAAAGGAAGAGGTGGACCGCGGCGAGAGTCACATAGGGCTGTGGGCGACATGGATGACACCGTCCGGTAGTTTACTGAGTTGTTCACCGCCAGTCTCAGCAACTGGAGAGCTTTATGAGAAGAGACGACCAGGGCTAGTCTAGTGCCCAGGGTTCGTCGGATAGAGGGGGTGATAGACTGTACAGACTTAGACCCCCGACTTTTGATGGGTTATCTCTGGATAATCTCAGTGCTGAGGAGTGGATACGGAGCATGGAGAGGATGATGGGTTATGTTCAAGTGGAGGAGCAAGACAAAGTGTCTAGTGCGGCATTCTATCTGGCCAAGGATGATAGCCATTTGGTGGAATACAGTAGTGCCTACGAGAGATGTGGGCGCCATGACATGAGAGGAATTCAAGACAGTATTATTTGGTAAGTATTTCAGCCACTTTATCTGGACACGGAAGATGGTGGAGTTTGCACAGCTGAGGCAGACAGGCTCCGTGGCTGAGTATATCTAACAGTTTGAGGCCTTGTTGCAGTTTGTTGGGTATTTGGTGAGGCTCGACAAGAATAAGGTACACCAATTTGTGCAGGACCTGAAGTCAAATATTTATATGGGCATGCGGATTGCGAGGACTCAAGGCATGTCATACGAGGAGGTGGTAGCGAAGGCCTTGGATATTGAGGAGGATCGGGCAAAGCTTCCCAGTTATAGAGAGGTACCTAAGGAGCAGCCTTGGAGATTGTTTAGGGAGTCACTGTCGCAGTCGAGTGGGGAGGGGACGTCCCTGCAAAAAGGCTTGAAGAGGCGTAATGACAGTTCTAGCAGCCAAGGGAGCAACAAGAGGCCACAGGGGTCGGGACAGTATCCAGTGTGTCCTAAGTGTCAAAGGAATCACCCTGGTGAGTGCAAGGTGGGCTCAGGGCGGTGCTTCAACTATGGCTAGGTGGGCCACATGTCTATAGAGTACCAGAAGCCGCGTCAGAACTGTTGCTTCAACTGCAATGAGGTGGGACATTTTGCCAACAGATGCTTGGCTATGAGCAAGACGTCAGGGAGAGTTACACCGAGGGTCTTTTCCCTTTTTGAGCCAGATGATATTGCCTAATCATCAGTCATTTCAGTTAGCATTATTATATCAGGCATGACTGCTTATACACTTGTTGATATGGGTGCTACGCACTCGTTTGTGTCTACTGCCTTCTTAGTCAAGGTGAACCTTAAGCCTAATTCCTCGGGACAGTTTTACGATGTACTACTGCCGTCAGGAGAGCGACTATATTCTGATCAGGTGGTTCAGGGAGATGTGGTGACTGTGGGAGGAAGGTAGCTATATGCAAACCTGATCATACTCGACATGAAGGGGTATGAAGTGATTTTGCGAATGGATTAGCTGTTCAGACACTTTGCCACAATAGACTGCAGGACCAGAAAGATTCACTTCCGACTTCCGAGTAAGGAGAGCTCCTTATTCAAGGCAGGGAAAGGTCTGAGCAGGATTCTAGTTGTGTCGGCTTTGAGAGCCCAGCAGTTGTTACGTGGTGGATGTGTGGGTTTCTTGGCTAGTGCAGTGGATGTACAGTTATGCGATGGGGTTCAGCTTCAAGATGTTTCTGTGGTGCAGGAGTTTCCGGAGGTGTTTCTAGAGAATCTGTCTGGTTTACCCCCTGACCAGGAGATCAAGTTCATCATTAATGTGTACCCTGGAGCTGAGCCAGTATGCAAGAACCCATACAAGTTAGCACGTACAGAGCTGAAAGAGTTGAAGGCGCAACGCGAGGAGTTGACAGATAAGGGCTTCATACGCCCTAGCGTTTCGCCTTGGGTTGCGCCGGTATTGTTTGTCAAGAAGAAGGACGATTCCCTATGCATGTGTGTAGATTATCGGGAGCTAAACAAGTAGACCGTGAAGAACAGGTATCCACTACCGAGGATAGATGATTTGTTTGACCAGTTGCAGGGTGCACAGGTGTCCTCTAAGATTGATTTGAGGTCCGGCTATTACCAGTTGAAGGTTAGGGAGGAATATATCCCGAAGACTGCCTTCCGTACGAGGTATGGACACTACAAGTTTTTGGTGATATCATTCGGGCTAACCAATGCCCCGACAGCCTTCATGGATCTGATGAACACAGTATTCAGGGAACACTTAGATAGATTCGTGATAGTGTTCATCGACGACATCCTGATTTACTCGAGGAGTGAGGAGGAGCATAGAGAGCACTTGAGGATTATACTGATTACGTTGAACCAGAATCGATTGTATGCTAAGTTCTCTAAGTGCGAATTTTGGCTAGACAGAATCCACTTCTTGGGACATGCTATCTCCTCTGAGGGCATTTCAGTTGATCCAGTGAAGGTTTAGGCTGTAAAGGAGTGGTCGCGACCGACCAGTGCTAGTGAGATACGCAGCTTTCTAGGGTTGGCTGGATACTATCGGAGGTTCATTGAGGGGTTCTCCAAGATTTCAGTTTCTTTGACCCGGCTGACCAGAAAAAATGTAAAATACAAATGGACTAACAAGTGTGAGAACAGATTTCAGACATTGAAGCAGAGGTTGACTGCAGCACGTATATTGACGCTGCCCGTGGAAGGAGAGAAGTTCTGCATTTATTTTGATGCATCCAGGATTGGTTTGGGGTGTGTTTTGATTCAGAGTGGGAGAGTCATTGTTATGCCTCTAGGCAGTTGAAGACTTATGAACAAAATTATCTCACTCACGATTTAGAGCTGACAGCAGTTCTATTCACACTCAAGATTTGGAGGCATTATCTATATGGGCAGCAGTACGAGATTTTCTCAGATCACCAGAGTTTGAGGTAGATTTTCATGCAGAAGGAGCTGAACTTGAGACTGAGGAGATGGCTTGAACTAGTCAAGGATTACGATGTGGAGATCAAGTACCACCCAGGAAAGGCGAATGTGGTGGAAGACACCTTGAGCCGAGTGACAGCTTCGACTTCTACCATGACTTTGATAGCGCCTATTGAGTTGATGACAGAGATGTAGAGTTTGGGTCTGGAGGCAGTTTTTAAGTTAGAAGCCACTCTTTCGGCCTTGTCGTTGAGGCCGACTATTTTAGACAAGATTAGGCAGGCCCACGAGATTAACTCGGAGTGTAACGAGTTAAAGGCGAGTATGGAGGCCAGTCCTAGTTCTGAGCTCAGTTATTCAGAGGACGAAATTCTGAAATTTTGGGATAAGTGGTATGTCCCGAAGGTTGAGAAGCTGAGGAGGGATATCCTATCAGAGGCTGATTCATCTTCTTTCTCTGTGTATCCTGGGAGCACCAAGATGTACAGGAATTTAAAGCAGCACTATTGGTGGCCTAATATGAAGTGGGAGGTGGCCAAGTACATTGAGACCTGCGTGGTGTGCCAACAGGTGAAGGAAGAGCATTAGAGACTGTCGGGTACACTTCAGCCACTGCCTATACTGGAGTGGAAATGGGAGCGTATCACTATGGATTTTGTGGTCAGATTGCCAAAGGCCACGACGCGATCTGGGTGATTGTGGACAGATTAACGATGTCATCCCACTTCTTGCCTTTGAGGATGAACTATACCATGGATCCGTTTGCCCAGTTCTATATTCATGAGGTAGTCAGGCTTCATGGGATTCTATCGCGAAATGTGTGTGTGTGGCACCTGTGGCCTCATTGTTGGGAAAACTGGAACGGTGGCGACGCATCAGGGTGTAGTGTGGCACGAGTTGCACCCTCACCGTGGTGTGGTTGCTGGGAGGTGGGACATGTGTGTGGCTTGTGGGTCTCATTGTTGGGGAGTCTAGGACGGTGGCAACGTGTTAGGGTGTAGCGTGGTGTGAGGTTCTCCCTCACCCTAGCATGACTGCAATACACGTCACAGATCATGACAACATGAGTGTGAGTGTGCATTGTCGGTTTTGCTTTTACTTCGCACTACTTGGTAAACATTTAGCTTATAATGTGTGTTCTATGGTGTAGGTACTGAGGTTTCTGCTGGTGAGATTCGAGAGCCCAGTCCTGAGCAGTAAAGCAGTTGGCATCGTGCGACCGTGGCACCAGACAGCGAACTGTTAGGGCAACCCGACCCGTGGAGGTGGTGAGTTTTGAGTGAGGTGTTCAGGGTTTTATTTTCTTGACGTCTTTTGAGGACGATTCGATTTATATGATGTACAGTGTATAGATGTGGATCTATCCTGTTGTTGGGATAGTTTTGAGGACACGTGTATATATTATATGTTTAAGCATTGTGTTGCTCTATACCGTGGATTTTCTTTGTCGATAGTTGTCAGATCTATTTTCTTCCACTCTGTTTTTTCTTTGGTGATTTCCTGAATGAAATTGGATGATGTACTTTGGAATTTCCAGTGAACTGTGTGCAGGGTTAGAATCGTCTTGAGATGGCCAGTTTTAGGCGTTACTCTGCTGAATTTTTGGGAGAAAAGTTCAGGAGTTGAGATTGTACGGAATAGGTCGGGGTGCGCGAGGTGAGACGCGAAGGAAGTGGTGGTGTTTGCGGGAGCGTGGCGTGACCGCAGGCGGGCGGGCCACATGGCCCTCCAAGTGCGCACAAGTCGTGCGCTGTCGGGCGAGGGCGTGCGCCGAATGCGCAGCACAAAGGCAGGGTGCGTGGGACACGCGGCGCTGTGGCCGTGGGCGTGTGCGTGACGCGCCGACGTCAAGTTGGTGTGCGCATTGCTGGGAGGGCGTGCGCGCCGTGCTGAGGAGACAGTGTGCGCGTGGGGCCGATCAAGGTGTGCGTGCGGGGTGTGTGACGCCATGTCTAGGACTCGTGCGCAGGGTGCAGTTGGGCGCATAGCACCATGTTGGAGCGCACAGCACCGGGCCTCGGGCTCGCAACGCCAAACGCTAGAGGAGCCCGGGGCGCGAGTCGAGCTCCATTTCTAAAATTGTAAGTCCTGTCGTTTTTTTTTTTAAAACCTTTTTGAATTGTTTTTTTCCACTGCGTATTCTATATTGAGAATTTACGTGTTCTCTCTTCGGGACGCGAATTGTTTTCGAATCGAGTCGAAAAATTTTATACTTACAAATGTTCTTTTGAATATGATTTGTTAAATTGAGTGAGTTCACATTGTGTTTCCGAATGTCATAGTGTGTAATAGTAGTGAGCGTACCGGGAACGTGCAGATTCTCGGGGTGTGACAAGCACGCACAAACGTACGACGCGGAGGTAGGGCGCGCAAGGCACGCGGTGCAGACGATGTGGGCGGGATGCGCGCAGCGCCTGGAGGGCGTGCACGCCGCGCAGAGGCAGGGGTTTGCGCGAGGGGCGCGAGAAGCCTATCAGGGCATGCGCGCGGGGCGCGCGGTGCCATACCGAGGGCGCGCGGCGCCATACCGAGGGCGCGCGGCGGCTGGTAGGACGCGGGTGGGGGCGCACAGTGCCGCTACTGCGGTGCACACGCGGCACAGTTGGGCGCACGGTGCCGTGATGGGGGTGCGCAACGCCGAGCCTCGGTTGCGCGGCACCGGGCCTCGGGCGCACAGTGCCAGTCCTGAGAGGTGCGCAGGGCGCGGGAGGCGGGGCGGGCTCCTTTCACGAAATCTTAAAGTCTTGTCATTTTTTTGTAAATCCCTTTAAATTGTTCTTTTCCGCTGCGTAATTTATAGTGAGGATTTACATGTTCTCTTTTCTGGCGTGAGTCGTTTTCTAATTAAGTCGAAAAAAAATTTTATACTTACAAATGTTCTTTTGTATATGATTTGAAAATGAAAGTAGTGATTAAATTGAGTGAGTTCACATTGAGTTTCTGGATGTTATAGTGTGTAACAATAGTGAACGTACTGAGAACGTGTTGATTCTCGAGGTGTGACAGATGCCCTTTGTATTATCAAACGCCCCACGAGTACTTTAATGAGACTCATGAACCACGTGCTTAAGGATTTCCTAAGAATATTTATCGTTGTCAACTTTGACGACATGTTGGTATATATAGTCTGGACCTTCCACAGCACCTCAATCACCTCAGTATGCTCTTACAAACCCTACAAAATGCTCAATTATTTGGAAATTTAAGTAAATGTTCTTTCGGGCAAGACAAGATTTATTTCTTAGGGTTTATCATTTCTAAGAACAGCATGGAAGCCGATGCAGACAAAATAAAGGTCATTAAAGAGTGGTCTACCCCAAATTCTATAACTGAAGCATGTAGCTTCCACGGACTAGCCTGCTTCTACAGGAGGTTCATCAAAGACTTTAGCTCGATAGCCTCACCACTCACCGATTGCACGAAGATATGAAAAGCGTTTACTTGGAGCCCAGCGTGCCAAAAGAGCTTTGAGAAAATTAAGAACAAGTTATGTCACTCACCAGTGCTATCGCTCTCGGATTTTAATAAAGTATTTGAAACTATAAATGACGTTTTTGGAGTAGGCTTAGGAGTCGTACTCATGCAAGAGGGGAAACCCATTGCATACTTTAGCGAGAAGTTAAAAGGAGCCGTAGTCGGTTACTCCACTTACGATAAAGAATTCTACGTTGTTATACGAGCATTAGAACACTGCCAACATTACCTCTTGTCTCGAAAATTTGTTATTGATACTGACCACCAGGCTCTGAGACACATCAAAAGTCAGCCCAAGTTAAACAAGAGGCATGCAAAGTGGTTAGAGTTTTTGGAGAAGTTCCTATACATTTTGAAGTATGTGAAAGGAGAAAATAACGTAGTCGCCGATGCACTTTCAAGGAAACGTATTCTCCTTACCGAGTTTGGGACTAGATTCGTTGGCTTTAAATGGATTAAGCATACCTATGAATCTGACCTTGATTTTGGATCTTATTACACCAAGTGCAAGGAACAAGCCGAAGGAGACTATCGACTTATAGACAGCTACTTCGTGAGAGCAGGAAAATTGTGTATTCTGTAAGGAAGTTTAAGGCGATGTCTTGTAAAAGAAGCTCATTGTTGAGTATTAGCAAGTCATTTCAAGGAGAAGAAGACCCTCGATATGCTTAAGGATCACTTTTACTGGCCCTATATGAAACGCGATGTGCACCACATGGTGGAAACATGCATCGTCTGCTAGAAAGGCAAGAATAAGGTTCTACCACAAGGCTTACATATGTCTTTACCCATCCCCTCGCACCCTTGGGTTGAAGTCAGTATGGACTTCGTTTTGGGATTGCCACAAACTGCTTGCAATAAGGATTCAATCATGGTAGTTGTGGATCGTTTCTCCAAAATGGCACATTTCATCCCTTGTTCAAAAACGGATGACGCCTTCTCTATAGCTGACCTATTTTTCAAATAAATTGTTTGGCTGCATGGCATACTACATTCCATAGTGTCGGACCAGGACACTAAATTTTTTAGCACCTTCTGGACCACTTTGTGGAAGAAGTTGGGGACAAAGTTATGTTTTAGTACATCTTTTCACCCCCAAACTGATAGGCAAACAGAAGTTGTTAATAGAATCTTAGGCTCCCTCTTATGCAGTATTGTAGGTAAGAAATTATCCAGTTGGGATGTAGTCCTTCCGGGATTGAAATTTGCTTACAATCGCACCCTTCATTCCACCACTGAGCAATCGCCCTTTGAGGTCGCCGATGAGTTTAATCCTTGTACACTGTTGGACCTTGTTCCTTTACCAATTACTAAACTGGCCAACCCATCAGGAGTGAGCAAGGCTGAACAGATCAAGAAATTACATGAGAGCGTACGTCAAGCCATCAAAAAGAGAAATGCAAGTGCGGCTAAACGAGTAAACAAAGGTCAAAAAGAATTTATCTTCAGCTAATGATATCTGGTTTGGTTACACTTGCGCAAAGATAGATTTCCCAACAAAAGAAAATCTAATCTTCTTCCTCAAGCGGATGGACCATTCAAAGTGCAGCGGATTAATAACAACGCTTATAAGATTGAACTGTCGGGTGATTATAGAGTATCGGCAACCTTCAACGTCATGCACCTATCACCATATATAAACGATGAAGAACAATCCAAGGGGCCCGAATTAAAGGATTTGAGGTCAAATTATCAATCACCTAGGGAGGATGTTGTGCCCCATAGGCCCATCACATGGTCTCAAACCCGAGGCCATAAATTAACTCACCAATGTTTTTACACACTTGTCTCTTTTGCAGAAAACGGTTCGTATGAAGACTTGGAGGACACCTTCGAAGACTTGAAGTGGAAGATCAAAGCTATGGATATAGATCAACCAAAGCACCTTGTCACGTGGAAGATCAAGCAAGGCGATGAAGATGGTCACATGGGAATTTGTCTTCCCGAGTCATGACTTGTACTTTTTTTCGTTCAAACTAATTTAGGCGAACATTGGCCTTCTTATTCAACTTTACTACATGCATGCATGTTAGACATTTAGGACTAGATGTACGGTAGGATAGAGATGGCATGGTTTTGGGTTTAGGCCTTAAAGACATAGCTTGCATGCACGCCCAAATGGTGACCCAAGGTGAGACCTCACTTCACCAAACTATAGCCCACTACCATTACTCTTATAAATCATGGTAATTGGTGCTTGTAATTTTTTTGACTGACTTTGAATGAGTATCCATGGATTTCCTTCAACCTTGAATAAGTTTGGAGCAAGAAGCACCAAGGTAAGGCTCAGTTGGTTCTCAACCGAGGGATTGCGCCCCCAAACTCGCTTCTAGGTTGGTAGCTTGAAAAGGTTGCTAGCCATATTCTTCTTCACTCTTCTAAGAGTGGAAAACAGCAAGAACTGGCCATAAACCATGTCCTTGAATTGAGTTTCCTTTCTTATAAGAAAACTTCGCCAAAAGCTTCAAAACAATGCTTATTGCCCGATTCTTGGAATAGTTACATAACTTCTTTTACATAATGAATCTGGACCACGTCTTCCACCATCACACACCTCACTCACAACACTAATCTCACCTGAATTTCATTTCATTTTCTGCACGTTTGGTTGTTCATCTTGATTTATTTTTGGTTTTCCCCAGTTTGATTGTTTTCCAAGGAGCAACGATCTATCTCTTCATTCCCGATCTTATTCTGCAAGCAAGGATCAGAACATTAGAGCATTCGGCATAATGACCTTTACCTAAGTACTTGTAGTACTGGACATCGCGTGCCTTTTGTATGTTTCTTGGGGGTTTACTACCTTGCATAGTTTTACAACTCACTTCTTTGGGAGACCAATTACGGTTAACATGCTTCTTTCCTTCAGTCCTAGTAGTAGTCTTGTTGTAATCTTAGGGTGTAAGTGTAAACTTTTGAAGCTAGTTAACCTTTCTTTTTCTCTTGAGTTGTCTGTCAACGATGAGAGCTAGTTGTACCACCATGTCCATGGTCTCCAACTGCTGCAATTCCATAATATCTCCAATATCCCAGTTTAACCCTCGTATAAACCTAGCCACAACCTGTTCCTTGAGTTCTTCTAATCCGCCACGCATTTTAATCGTTTCAAAATTCAGTGAAGTATTCATCTACGGATTGGCTATTTTGTTGGAGATTGTCTTTGTTGGAATAATTTATGCTTGTAATGTTTGGGTACGAATCTTGCTCTCTAGGTAGTGATGGGGTATCCTACTTCCCGCAGCCGTGACCTAGGCCAAAATTTTTTATTGTTCGTTGGCTAAGAATAGAGTCTTTTTTTTGGCATTGCGGCCTATAATTCTTTGTAGTGTACTAAGTATTTAATTTTTTTTTCCTAAAAGTTGATGCAAATTGTAATTATTTATTTTAATTTATTTAAATAATACTTATTGATTGTATGTTAGTCAAATAATATATTAACTTATATTAAATCTATGTTAAATACATTATGTTTATATTTAAATATATTACCAAATTTTAAATACACTAAATAAATATTTAATTTATAATATCTTTATACATTTAATTTATAATATCTTTAAATATATTGTTTTTATTTAATTTATAATATATTTAAATATATTGCCAAATTTTAAAAAATTTATAATTCTATATTTCCATTACTAAATTTATATATATTTTTTAAAAAAAAACTGAAATTAAAAAGTACATTATTACAAAAATAGACTACTTGACATAAATTTAAGACACACAAAATTTACATTCAAAAACTAATCGAACTTGCGCCGCGAGATCGTCATCTTCGATGTTGTCGTTGTTCGTCATCCAATGTTGGAACCTGTCATCCATCTCTCTAGAAGACTCAACGAGATAATTTTGTACCTTAGTCACCTCTCTCTGGGACGCGATCACTCTATTCTGTCTCAGGGCGAGTTCATCGACTCTACTTATGAGGAGGTGAATGCCCCGCTGCTGGCTCTGTTGTATCTCAAGCACTTGTTGCAGGTGTTGGGTATGCGTCTGCTGCATCTAATACATCTGATACTGTCTCATGTCTCATCCACTAGTCTCCTCCTCCTAGGGAGCTAACGGCGGCGATGTGGTCTCCTCCATTGGCACTGCCTGAGAGATGGATGCCCTCTGATCGCTTTTCATCACCCAAGCATCGTCGAGTTCCATGATGCTCATCTGTATCAAATGAGTCATGTCAAATACGTCGGTGGATCTGCGTGGCATTTTCCGCTCGCCAGCCGGTAGCTGAATCCTAGCTCGCTCAGTAATCTTCATAATCAGTGCCCCGTACGGGAGACTCGTTCTGAGTGTTTGCCTGACCTCACGCATGTGACTTATAATCAAGAAGTCAGGGTCAAAAGGCATCCTGTCGCATAACTTTTTCATGACAAACAGGTCAATGCAACTCCCGAGATTTTGACCTTGTCTAGGATTCGGGAGGAAGCCATTCGGCTGTTACTCCTTGGTGCCGAGAGAGCCGAGAGGGAGACGCGGGAGAGGGGAGAGCTTCGAGCTCTGACGACGGCCGACGACCGGAGGAGAAGTTAGCGGCAGCCGATGTGGATAAGGGACTCCGACAAGTCGGGAACGACGTGTAGCTCAGCCATTCCCATGCCGAAGACCAAAGGAAAACTGCCCTCTTCCTTTTTGATTTTCCGCCAGCAAGTGGGAAGTTCGGTTACTTCCGAACTCTCGTCTTGTTTGAGCTCGATTCTTGCTGTGTGTAGGTTGGGGTGGGCGCGCTAGGGGCTCGGCATTCCGCCCCAAACCCGACCGAGGACAGGTGGGAATGTCCCCTGTTCCTCCTCTAATTGTGGTGGCCAAAGATGTAGGCTACCTGTGTTCCTGCCTCGGCTTATTGTGCCAGGGTATGGAGGGATTGCAGCAAGGGAAAAAGGGGGCCACTGGTGGTGCCCTGGTTTCGAGAAGAAAACCAGGGAGGGTTGTGCTGCCATTCGAACTTTCTGATCGAGAAGCTTCGAATTGTTATGAGTTATGCATATTGGACTGTAATGTGGTTGCTTGGTGAAGGAATTTGTGAAGTTAGATCGAAGTTGAACTTTCGCCTATTTTTAGGATAAAAACAGATTCTGTTTTTGGCCGTTTCGGCCTAGTTTTGGTTGATCGTTTCAAATTCTGTCTTTGTGGATTAAAATAGGTTATTAGAGGAACGTATGGCCACTGGAATCGTTTGATTCTGATATCCGACGCAAAAGTTATGCGCGTCGGAAGTTTATGTCAGATTTCGGTCCAAGTCAAATTAGCTGGCGTTTTTCGTAGAAATTCGACGTGTGAGGGTAGCATAGCCGTTTTTGATGCGTAAGACTAGTTGCGAGTGAGTTTTGGTTGAGGAGAAACGAAAATGTGAATTTCGATAAAAATGGCAGATTCGGGTTATGGTGTTTTTCACCTGTCTACGGCTTACCATTTTAAAATCCATCTTAGTATGTTAGACTAGGTTCCTAAGGGGACGTTTAGCCACTTGAATCACTCGATTCCGTTAACGGACGCAAACGTTATGCGCATCCGAACTTTGGGTTAGTTTTCGGCCAAACCAAACCAATGGACCGTTTTAGTTGGAATTTCATGAGTGTAGTTAAGAAAGGTTATTTTTAGCTATTTGGTGAATTTTGAGATAAATACTAATGAGAGATTAGTTGTGTTTTAGGTTGAGACACTATTTGGCGAAGCTGTGCATCGAGCGAGCTTAGGACGCCAGGTAAATAGTGCATGCATGTGTTTTGCCCAAGTGGGCCTACACTGTAGAACTTTAGGGTTTATGTGATTGATTGTGGTGTGCGTGCGTATTGTTTGACATGCATCATATTTTTAAAAAACGGGAACGAAAATGATTTTTAGCATGTTTTGATGTATGAGCTGAGACGTGTGGCGGTGGTACCGCGGATCCCGCTAGTGTGCGGGCCGGTGCTTCACCAGTCGCGGATCCTACTCGAGGGGTGGGCCGGCTGGGCCGTCATGCGGCGTGAATGTGTTGACGGTGAGGATATGGGCAGTGGTACCGCGGATCCTACTAGTGTGTGGGCCGGTGCAACACAGTCGCGGATCCTACTCGAGGGGTGGGCCGGCTGGGCTGTCGCGAAACGTGTGTGTGTGGCAACTGTGGCCACGTGCTGGGGAGGCTGGGACGGAGGCGACGTGTCAGAGTGTAGAGTGGCGCGAGGTACACCCTTACCCTGATGTGGTTGCCGTGTGGTAATGCGTGTGTGTAGCTTGTGGGCGTCGTTGATGGGAGTCCGGGACGGTGGCGACGTGTCAGGGTGTAGGGTGGCGTGAGGTTCCTCCTTACCCTGGTGCGGCTGCACTATGCGTAACAGATGTGACAACATGAGTGTGAGTGTAGAGACTGCATGTGATAGGATTGCATTGTCGGCTTTTACTTTCATATTGCATTACTTACTGAGCGTTAGGCTTATGTTGTGTGTTCTGTGGTGTAGGTGCTGATAATACTTCTGGTGAGCCTCGAGTGCCTAGTCCAGAGGCGTAGGATGGTTGGCGGCGTGCGACAGCAGCACCAGATGGTGGATTTTTATTAGGGCGACCCGACCTGTGGAGTTGGTAGGTTGTGGCATGGTTGGTTTTGGAGGTTTTCTTCTTTTGTAATGATTATGTACAGTCGATGAGATGAGGTGTATATGTGTTAGTGTATAGGTATATGGAGTGCGTGTGATTTTAGTGACGTACGCAGATATTTTTCATGTTAGAGTATGATATTACTCTATACTGGGGACTTTCTTCATTTGTATTTGATGGATTTCCGTTGTCTTCATACTCTGATTTGATTATGGTGATTTCTATGGATGATGGATAGATAAACATTGTTAGTTTGGTGAGCTGTGTGCAGGGTTTTTTTTAATTTTAAGATAGTCAGTTTTTAGCCGTTACTCTGCCGAAATTTCGAGAGAGAGGTAGGGAGTCGAGGGAATATGGAATGGGTTGAGATGTGACTAGTGAATCCTAAAGAAGGGTAGATGAGCGTGGGAGTGCGGCGTGATCGTAGGTGCGCGGGGCACACGGCCCTGCGGGTGCTCACGGGTCGTGCGGCGCCGAGTGAAGGCGTGCGCGCGGACGTACTGTACAGTGACAGGGTGCGTGCGGCATGCAGTGCTGTGAGCGTGCGCGAGACATAGTGACGTGTAGTTGGCACGTACGGCACTGCGAGAGTGCGGGCGGGGTGTCGAAGTGGGGACGTGAGTGCGCGGTACCGGATTGTGTAGTTCGAGGGGGGCGTTGGATTCTTTCCTAAGATTCAAAGTCTTACCGTTTTATCTTAAACTGTTTTAAATGGTTTTTCTTTTCTGCTGCGTATTTTTATATTAAGGATTTCGTGTTCCCTCTTCGGGACGCGAGTTGTTTTCGAATCGAGTCGTAAATTTTTCATACTCACAAATGTTCTTTTGAAAATGATTTGAAAATGAAAGGGGTAATAAATTGAGTGAGTTATGTCAAGTGTTAGTGTACGTGTAGTGTGTAGACGTACTGTAGCGCACCGGAAACGTGTGGGTTCTCGTGGTGTTACAGTTATGGTATCAGAGCCACGGGGACGACGTCGTTCAGAGGATTACCTAACACCGCCAGCCGCTGCACGGGAGCACTCCACCAACTGTAAGTGTTTAGATTTGAATTTATTGTAATATTAATGTGAGCTTTATACTTTTGTTAAAGGTAGAAAATGTCCGGAGGGTGAGAGGTAGAGGTAGAGGGCGGCGACGATGAGAGGTGCCTCCTAGAGCTGTCGGCGACATGGATGATACCATCCGGCAGCTTACCGAGTTGGTCCAAGGTTTATGAGCAGGGACGACCAAGGTCAGTCTAGCGCCCAGGGTTCGTCCGACAGATAGGGTGACAGGTTGCACAGACTTAGACCCTTGACCTTTGACGGATCATCTCCGGATCCTCTCAGTACTGAGGAATGGATACGGAGTATAGAGAGGATGATGAGTTTTGCCAAGGTAGAGGAGCAGGACAGAGTTTCTAGTGCGGCGTTCTATCTTGCCAAGGACGCGAGCCATTGGAGGGATACTGTGGCGACCACGAGGGATGTGGAGGCCATGACCTGGGAGGAGTTCAGGTCGGTGTTTTTCGACAAGTATTTCAGTCATTCAGTCAGGACGCAGAAGATGGTAGAGTTTGCACAGTTGAAGCAGACCGGCACTGTGGCTGAGTATGTGCGGCAGTTCGAGGCCTTGTCGAGGTTTACAAGACATTTGGTGAGCCTCGATGAGAATAAGGTACATCAGTTCGTGCAGGGCCTGAAGCCGGATATTTATATGGGCATGCGGTTTGCGGGGACCCGGGGCATGCCGTACGAGGAGGTGGTGGCGAAGGCCCTTGACATTGAAGAGGCTCGGGCGAAGCTTCCTAGTTATCGGGAGGTACCCAGAGAGCAGCCTCGCAGATCATTCAGAGAGTCGCTGCCACAGGCCAGCGGGGAGGTGTCCGTGCAGAGAGGCCTGAAGAGGCCTAGTGACAGTTCTAGCAGCCAGCGGATCACTAAGAGGCCGCAGGGGTCGGGGCAGTTTCCAGTGTGCCCAAAATGTTAGAGGAGCCACCCGGGCGAGTGCAGGCCGGGCCCAGTGAGGTGTTACAACTGTGGCGAGGTGGGCCACATGTCTAGAGAGTGTCAGAAACCGCGTCAGAACCACTGCTTCAACTGTAATGAGGTTGGACACTTTGCCAGCAGATGCTCAGTGGCGAGCAGGTCGTCAGCCAGAGTTACACCGAGAGTCTTTGCCCTGTTTGAACCAGATGATGCTGCCCAGCTATCAGTGATAGCAGGTAATATTTTTGTCTCTGGTGTGGCAGCTTATACTTTGATTGATACGGGCGCTACGCACTCGTTTGTGTCGACGAGCTTTGTGGTTAAGGCCAACTTGGAGTTCAGTCCCGCCGAGCGACATTATGATGTCACCTTGCCATCCGGAGAGCATTTGTATTCAGAACAGGTGGTGCGGGGTAATGTTGTGACAGTGGGGAGCAAGCAGTTATATGCCGAGCTAGTCATTCTCCATATGAACGGTTATGAGGTGATCTTGGGAATGGACTGCCTGTTTAGACATCATGCGGAGATTGACTGCAGGACCAGAGAGGTTCATTTTCGGTCCCCGGGTGAGGAAAGCTACACATTTAAAGCAGGTAAGGGTCTTGCCAGGATTTCTGCTATATTTTCTCGTCAGGCTCCACGGGTGTTAGGCATGGGTTGCCAGGGATTTTTGGCAAGTGTTGAAAATGCGCAGTCACCGGGCAATGCTCGGATACAGGATATTCTTATTGTGCAGGAGTTCCTAGAGGTGTTCCGTGATGAATTGCCGGGGTTGCCCCCTGATAGGGAGATTGAATTCGAGATAGATGTTTTCCCAGGTGCCGAGCCGGTGTGTAAGAACCCCTACAGATTAGCACCTACTGAACTTGGAGGAGCTGACAGATAAGGGATTTATACGCCCTAGTTTTTCACCCTAGGGAGCGCCAGTTCTATTTGTCAAGAAGAAGGACGGATCCCTACGCATGTGTATTGACTACCGGGAGCTGAATAAGTTGATGGTGAAGAACAGGTATCCATTGCCAAGGATTGATGATTTGTTTGTTCAGCTGCAGGGTGCCCGTGTGTTTTCTAAGATCGACCTGAGGTCCAGCTATCACCAGTTAAAGGTAAAGGAGAGGGATGTACCGAAGACGGCCTTAAGAACGAGGTACGGGCATTTCGAGTTCCTGGTTATGTCTTTCGGGTTGACCAATGCCCCTGCAGCATTCATGGATCTGATGCACCAGGTGTTCAGGGAGTACCTCGACAAGTTTGTGATTGTGTTTATCGACGACATCCTGATCTACTCGCGGGGTGAGGAGGAGCTCAGGAAGTACCTGAGGATTGTATTGACCATTTTAAGCCAGCATCTGCTGTATGCTAAGTTCTCGAAGTGTGAGTTTTGGTTGGACAGGATTCACTTCTTGGGGCATGTTATCTCCTCGGAGGGTATTTCAGTTTATCCGATGAAGGTTCAGGCTGTAAAGGAGTGGCCGCGGCCGACCAATGCTAGCGAGATACACAGCTTTCTGGGGTTGTCTGGATATTATCGGAGATTCATTGAGGGGTTCTCTAAGATCTCGGCCCCCTTGACCCGGCTAACCAGGAAGAAAGCAAAGTATGAATGGACCGACAGGTGTGAGGACAGCTTCCAAACATTGAAGCAGAGGTTGACTACGGCTCCTGTACTGACACTGCTCGTGGAAGGAGAGAAGTTCTGCATTTATTGTGATGCCTCTAGGATCGATTTGGGGTGTGTTTTGATGCAAAGTGGAAGAGTCATTGCCTATGCTTCTAGGCAGTTGAAGGCTTACGAGCAGAATTATCCCACTCATGATTTGGAACTGGCGGTGGTTGTATTTGCACTCAAGATTTGGAGGCATTATCTGTATGGGCAGCAGTGTGAAATTTACTCGGACCATCAGAGATTGAGGTACATTTTCACGCAGAATGAGCTAAATTTGAGACAGAGAAGGTGGCTCGAGCTGGTCAAGGACTATGATGTGGAGATCAGGTACCACCCGGGGAAGGCAAATGTGGTGGCAGATGCCTTGAGTAGGGTGACAGCTTCGACATCTGTCATGACTATGGTACGGCCTGTTGAGTTAGTGACAGAGATGCAGAGTTTTGGTCTGGAGGTAGTTTCTGATCTGGCAGCCACTCTTTCTGCCTTGTCGTTAAGACCAACTATTCTGGATAGGATCAGGCAGACTCAGGAGGTTGATTCAGAGTGTAGCAAGCAGAAGGCGAGTATGGAGGCCAGGCCTGATTCTGAGTTCAGCTATTCAGAGGATCGGATTCTGAAGTTTCGGGATAGGTGGTACGTCCTGAAGGATGAGGAGCTGAGGAGGGATATATTATCAGAGGCTCATTCATCTTCTTTCTCTGTGCATTCGGGAAGCACTAAGATGTACAGAGATTTGAAGCACCACTATTGGTGGCCTAACATGAAACGAGAAGTGGCTGAGTATGTTGAGTCCTGGGTAGTCTGCCAGCAGGTGAAGGCGGAGCATCAGCGACCGTCAGGAATGCTCCAACCATTGCCTATACCGGAGTGGAAATGGCAGCGAATCACCATGGATTTTGTGGTGGGACTACCGAGGACTGCCAAGGGCCATGACGCGATCTGAGTAATTGTAGACAAGTTGACGAAGTCGTCTCACTTTTTGCCTATGAGGATGACTTATACAATGGATCAGTTTGCCCAGTTGTATATTTAGGAGATAGTCAGACTTCATGGGATTCCGGTGTCGATTGTTTCAGACCGAGACCCCAGGTTCACGTCTAAGTTTCAGAGGAGTCTGCATAAGGCTATGGGCACAAGATTGGATTTCAGTACGGCCTTTCATCCACAGACCGATGGGCAGTCAGAGCGGACTATACAGATTCTTGAGGATATGCTCAGGGCTTGTGTGTTGGAGTTTCAGGCGACTTGGAGCAAGTTTTTTACCGCTAGTGGAGTTCTCATATAATAACAGTTTTCAGTCCACCATTGGTATGACACCATACGAGGCCCTCTATGGAAGGAAGTGCAGGTCGCCATTATATTGGGATGAGGTTGGGGAGGCCCGATTGATAGGCTCTGAGATTTTGCAGCAGACCGTCGACAAGATTTCTGTGATACGGAAGAGAATTGAAGCGGCCTAGAGTCGACAGAAGAGTTATGCTGATCAGAGACGCCGAGAGTTGGAGTTTAATGAGGGCGATGAGGTTTTTCTGAAGGTCTCGCCGTTCAAGGGAGTGGTAAGGTTCGGAAAGCAGGGGAAGCTCAACCCTCGGTTTGTGGGACCATTCCCGATTGTCAAGCGGATTGGGAGAACTGCATATCAGCTTCGGTTGCCTGCGTCGATGGATGCCGTCCATGATACTTTTCATGTCTTGATGCTGAGGAGGTGTATCCGCGATCCCTCTCAGGTAGTGCCACAACAGGATATAGAGATCCAGCCAACGCTGTCCTACGAGGAAAAGCCAGCGAGGATCTTAGGATCAGTTGTGAAGGTGCTGCGCAACAAGGAGATTCCGCTGGTCAAGGTGATGTGTCGCAACCATGGTGTAGAGGAGACTACTTGGGAACGGCATGATGACATGGAGCGGCAGTATCCCGACTTATTCGGTACGTAAATTTTGGGGACAAAATTCTTATAAGGTGGGGGGAATGTAATAACCCGAAAATTTTGAATTTTAATTTTTAATTTTTGAAATTTTTAGTTTAATCTCAGTCGGAGTTTTGAGAAATATTTCGACGGAAAATTTAAATTATAAGACCCGGAGCCTACTTTTGTGATGGTTTTCAGCATTTGAAGTCGTGAGGTCGAGAAATTAACGAAATTACGGAAGATTAAAACACATGAGGGCAGTTTTGTAATTTGTAAATTAAAAAAAAAAAAAGAAATCTAATATAACAATCGAATGGCTTCGGGAGGAAGCCATTCGGCTGTTACTCCTTGGTGCCGAGAGAGCCGAGAGGGAGACGCAGGAGAGGGGAGAGCTTCGAGCTATGACGACTGCCGACGACCGGAGGAGAAGTTAGCAGCAGCCGACGTGGATAAGGGGCTCCGACAAGTCGGGAACGACGTGTAGCTCAGCCATTCCCGTGCCGAAGACCCAAGGTAAACTGCCCTCCTCCTTTTCGATTTTCCGCCAGCAAGTGGGAAGTTCAATTACTTCCGAACTCTCGTCTTGTTTGAGCTCGGTTCTTGCTGTGTGTAGGTTGGGGTGGGCGCGCTAGGGGCTCGGCATTCCGCCCCAAACCCGACCGAGGACAGGTGGGAATGTCCCCTGTTCCTCCTCTAATTGTGGTGGCCGAAGATGTAGGCTACCTGTGTTCCTGCCTCGGCTTATTGTGTCAAGGTATGGAGGGGTTGCAGCAAGGGAAAAAGGGGGCACTGGTGGTGCCCTGGTTTCGAGAAGAAAACTAGGGAGGGTTGTGCTGCCATTCGAACTTTCTGATCGAGAAGCTTCGAATTGTTATGAGTTATGCATATTGGACTGTAATGTGGCTGCTTGGTGAAGGAATATGCAAAGTTAGATCGAAGTTGAATTTTCGGCTATTTTTAGCATAAAAACAGATCCTGTTTTTGGCCGTTTCGGCCTAGTTTCGGTTGATCGTTTCAAATTCTGTCTTTGTGTATTAAAATAGGTTATTAGAGGAACGTATGGCCACTGGAATCGTTTGATTCCGATATCCAACGCAAAAGTTATGCGCGTCGGAAGTTTATGTCGGATTTTAGTCCAAGTCAAATTAGCTGGCGTTTTTCGTAGAAATTCGACGTGTGAGGGTAGCATAGCCGTTTTTGATGCGTAAGACTAGTTGCGAGTGAGTTTTGGTGGAGGAGAAACGAAAATGTGAATTTCGATAAAAATGGCAGATTCGGGTTATGGTGTTTTTCACCTGTCTGCCGCTTACCATTTTAAAATCCGTCTTAGTATGTTAGACTAGGTTCCTAAGGGGACGTTTAGCCATTTGAATCACTCGATTCCGTTAACGGACGCAAACGTTATGCGCATCCGAACTTTAGGCTAGTTTTCGGCCAAACCAAACCAATGGACCGTTTTAGTTGGAATTTCATGAGTGTAGTTAAGAAAGGTTATTTTTAGCTATTTGGGGAATTTTGAGATAAATACTAATGAGAGATTAGTTGTGTTTTAGGTTGAGACACTATTTGGCGAAGCTGTGCATCGAGCGAGCTTAGGACGCCAGGTAAGTAGTGCATGCATGTGTTTTGCCCAAGTGGGCCGACACTGTAGAACTTTAGGGTTTATGTGATTGATTGTGGTGTGCGTGCGTATTGTTTGACATGCATCATATTTTTAAAAAACGAGAACGAAAATGATTTTTAGCATGTTTTGATGTATGAGGTGAGACGTGTGGCGGTGGTACCGCGGATCCCGCTAGTGTGCGGGCCGGTGCTTCACCAGTCGCGGATCCTACTCGAGGGGTGGGCCGGCTGGGCCGTCATGCGGCGTGAATGTGTTGACGGTGAGGATATGGGCAGTGGTACCGCGGATCCTACTAGTGTGTGGGCCGGTGCAACACAGTCGCGGATCCTACTCGAGGGGTGGGCCGGCTGGGCTGTCGCGAAACGTGTGTGTGTGGCAACTGTGGCCACGTGCTGGGGAGGCTGGGACGGGGGCGACGTGTCAGGGTGTAAAGTGGCGCGAGATACACCCTTACCCTGATGTGGTTGTGTTCTATGGTGTAGGTGCTAACGATACTGCTGGTGAGCCTCGAGTGCCTAGTCCAGAGGCGTAGGATGGTTGGCGGCGTGAGACCGCTGCACCGGATGGCAGATTTTTGTTAGGGCGACCCGACCCGTGAAGTTGGTAAGTTGAGGCATGGTTGGTTTTGGAGGTTTTTTTCTTTTGTGATGATTATGTACAGTCGATGAGATGAGGTGTATATGTGTCAGTGTATAGGTATATGGAGTGCGTGTGATTTTGGTGACGTACGCAGATATTTTTCATGTTAGAGTATGATATTACTCTATACTGGGGACTTTCTTCATTTGTATTTGATGGATTCGTTGTCTTCATACTCTAATTTGATTATGGTGATTTCTCTGGATGATGGATAGATAAACACTGTTAGTTTGGTGAGCTGTGTGCAGGGTTTTTTTAAATTTTGGGATAGTCAGTTTTTAGCCGTTACTCTGCCGAAATTTTGGGAGAGAGGTAGGGAGTCAAGGGAATATGGAATGGGTTGAGATGTAAGTAGTGAATCCTAAAGAAGGGTAGATGAGCGTGGGAGTGCGGCGTGATCGCAGGTGCGCGGTGTACACGGCCCTACGGGTGCTCACGGGTCGTGCGGCACCGAGTGAGGGCGTGCGCGCGGACGTGCTTTACAGTGGCAGGGTGCGTGGGGCACGCGGCGCTGTGAGCATGCGCGAGACATAGTGACGTGTAGTTGGCACGTGCGGCACTGCGAGAGTGCGGGCGGGGTGTCGAAGTGGGGACGTGAGTGCGCGGTACCGGATTGTGTAGTTCGAGGGGGGCGTTGGATTCTTTCCTAAGATTCAAAGTCTTACCGTTTTATCTTAAACTGTTTTAAATGGTTTTTCTTTTTCGCTGCGTATTTTTATATTAGGGACTTCGTGTTCCCTCTTCGGGACGCGAGTTGTTTTCGAATCGAGTCAAAAATTTTTCATACTCACAAATGTTCTTTTGAAAATGAAAGGGGTAATAAATTGGGTGAGTTATGTCAAGTGTTAGTGTACGTGTAGTGTGTAGACGTACTGTAGCGCACCGGGAACGTGTGGGTTCTCGGGGTGTTACATTTTATTTATGAAAAATAGTTGTTATATGTCGAAAAGGTAGTGGATTTTAGGGTTTTAGGAAGTTTGGGTGAACCCTAATATGAATACACGAAAATGGTTAGGTTTTCTCTATTTCTTTGTTGTTTTGATGGTTAAATTGGATGTAATAGTTGTCAGGGAATAGATTTGATGAAAAGTTTCAAATGAATGCATGAATATTCAAAGTGGAAAGCTACATAGCAATTCAGAATTCTGGAAATTTTGGTTTAATGGATTGGTTTGTTTTTTATAATTGAATTGAGCATGTTAAAGTAGACACAACGAGTGAACTATAGGCTTTAAAATTATTGAATTTGAATATGTATAGCATAAGTTATGAATTTTTTAAGCTATGTCACATTATAGGTTGTATTCCAAAAATTTATGGTGAAATGGTTGAAGTTGATTGCTTATTGTTAACCATTTGATGGGGATGATTAGTTTTGATATAGGAATGTGTATGTTATGGTGCATTATTGCAAAGTAATAATGGAATCTCCTTGTTTAGGTTTTCAAAATAATGGAATCTCCTTGTTTAGGTTTTCAAGTCTCCATTAATAAGTGACAAATTGCCTAATTTTACTAAGGACTAGAGATAGGTGCATGTTGCACGTGTTTTGGCCGATTGGCCTACACCACAAAGAGTTAGGAATTTGATAGCTAGACTGACGTAAATTGGAGATTTTTATATTTATAGATATCTGGTTGAGTAGAGATTATTAGGTTTATAGTTTATTATGTTAACTTTTATTGTTTATTAATGAACCTTTTTAGTTGCTTAGTTTATGTTACGATCATGGCATCGAGGATATGTATATTTTACGCATTCGTGCATCATATTTTATAAGCTCATGGAAAATGATTTGATGCATGTTTTCATGAAATCATGATATGAAAGAAAATACGTACCATGGCGTGCGCCTGTAGCGGTTGGAGCGATTTTGACCTGTGGACTATTCCTCATGTATTTTTGGGTATAAACCATGTATATAAATATAGTTTTAAACGTTTTTTTAAAAGAATTTGATAGTTGAAACGTTTAATAACCAAATAGCTTTTCATTTGATTTTCTTTAAAAGAATGAGTTTAACTTTCTTTTGAATCTTCCATTATGCAATGAAAATAGATGTTATTTTATGAGTAGATTTCAACGATTTAGATATGTATATTTAGGTTGATTTTATGGTGAAATTATTGAGGATATAGATTATAGGTTGAAATCGCAGCAGGTGTTTGGAAAGAAAAGAAGAGGAAACATGGGAAGGGAAGAGAAAACCAAGAGGCCGATCGATCGCCCAAGGGTTAGGCGATCGATCGCTTCCTTGGTATGCTCCTTTACGTATCGGCACCCAAGAGGGTGCCGATCGGTAACCGAATGGGCCCCTCAATCTCTTGGGTGGAATTTCCACCCGAGAGGGTGCCGATCGATCGGCTATAATCACTGTTCATACAATATTGTGAAAAAAAAAAGTTTTTCATGAACATTTTCCATGATGTTTTGCAAATAAAGTTTTTACGTTTTTAGTCATTTTTAAGATGTACGATATTTTCAAAGTATTTTACAAAGTTTTACGAAAAGTTAAGTTAGTAACGGCCGAATTACGAATCGTTACAAAAAGGGAACGAGCAAAAGGAAGAGAAAAGAGAGAAAAAGGAAGGAAATTGGTAGATTTGGCAATTTATCCTTTAAAGGAAGTTGTTCATCTTGGTGAGAGGAGTAGTTTTGTGTAAAAATCGATAGATTTGGTGGAGCTTTGTGAAAAAAGTGGAGGAAACAACATACGGTAAATACCTTTAATGATTAGAATAGTTAGTTTAGGGTTTATTACCTTGATAGGTGGAGATAGTTTTAATTACTGTCTTGGATCTGGATAAAATAGATTTGATTGGATATTGAAGTGATGATTTGATATTATTTTTAATGATTGAACTAATCTGATGTTGTTTTATGCAAATTAAACATTGAATTGTATATTTCTGATTTCTAAAAAATATTGAAATGAAGAAATTCGAAAACAACAATTTTCATTAAATTAAGCATATTGATTTCAATTATCAATTGCATGGATAGGTTGAGTTGCATCATTTTAAACATTCACATCATTGTTTTATAAATGTTTTAAAGCATGCATTTAAGAAATAGGGAGTAGGAAAGCTATAGTAGCATAAGTACCCATTAGGATGAACTCGCCTATTTGTGTGTAATAAATATAACTATGAAAATGAGAAGGAGATTAACTTTATGTCTTCCTTGAATTAAAAGTCTTTAAACCTCTCGAGAAAGCACTAGTATGGTCCTACAGCTTTACTGGTGAAAGTCCATAAATGTGTGAGCATGTGATGGTCATATGTATCAATTAGAGTAAATTGTATTTTTACATTTCAAATTTAAAAGGATGTTTTTAAATCGTACATATTTACTATAATATATTTACTATAATGAAATTTTAAAGCTTGGTTGTTTTAAATTGTGATTAATGACATGGATTTCAAATGATTCAAATTATGAAAATGCATGTATTTTTTTAATAAATGACTTGGATTTCAAATCAAAACATAATTGATTTAAGTTGATTTCAAAATAATCAAAGATTAGGCAGATGATGGCTTTTGCAACTAGATAGTGTGGATAGAGTATGAGCTAGTTATTCTATTTGTTAAACTTATTTGCTAAGTGTAAAGTTCATTATGTGGAATATCCTTATGTAACGACCCAAAAACTGACTCGCCGATTTCCATTCCGCTCACTACTACTACTTGACTGATCTGATACCATCTCTGTGGCGACCTGGAAACCCTCACATTTATCGATACGTTCACTACTACCACTTCCACAAATATGCTTAGAAAAATTCATGAAAAAATTTAAAACTTTCGTTGCTCGGCCTAACACGAGGTTTTCAAAAATGTTTAAAATCATCGCAGCGGAAGACTTCGATAAAAATAAATTTAAATAAAATTTCAAATTTTCTAGAACAAAAAAGTCATTTTCAGTCGACCCCTATAAACACTGGTCGACACTTCATTTGTCTCTGTTTTCATCGGTCGACATCTCTCTCCTCCTTATGCTAACTAGTCGACACTTATGAACGCCGGTCGATATTTCATTTCTTTCTGTCTGCGGTGGCTGATCTTTGTAGTCGACACTTTCATCTATTTTACACTACCGGTCGACACTTGTATGCACCGGTCGACACTTCATTTCTCTCTGTCCGCGTCAGTCGATCCTTGCGGTCGACACTCCCATCTATTTTATACTACCAGTCGATACTTCATTCCTCTCTGTCCGAGTAGGTCGACCCAAGCGGTCGACACCTATAGAGTTTGGTCAACCCCTTTACATGCAAGTCGACACTCTGTACTTATTTTTTTACGCTAAGCGGTCGACACTTTCTTACACAGGTCGACACTTTCTAGGCTTGGTCGACCACCCAACTTATAGGTCGACACCTCCTTCACAAAAACTTGCATAAAACACTTAGACTTCCAAAAACAACCAAACTTTGACTCAACGTTGGAAATAACAAGACGTGCACTTTCTATAAAAAAAAAAAAAAAAAAACTACTTAGTTTGAAATCCATCTATATATATTCACAAGACTCCAATTGACTCCAAACAACTCAAAACGACTTAAAACGATTTTGACCAACTCGAATTAACTAAACTCCCTCACATACCCCCGCCTAGTCAAAACGCCCCAACAGCCAGCCAAACCATCCATGAGCACACTCCTCCAACCGCCTCCTAGTCCTGGGCTTCCTCAAGGTACTCACCAGCTATCACTTTATCCCCTATATCACATAACTCATCTATTAGCCTAATGTTAAGTAAGTAATGCGCATGAAAATTTAAACACTTAAAACAAACACATCCTAACATATGCAGTTTCTACAATTTTGTCTCTACTTCCGTTCTCGTCTCTTTCTTACGTCTTCTTTATCTTCTTACTACTAAGTTCTTCTTTACGTGCTAGATCAAGGTGACGCGGTCTACCTCACGGGATAAGGCCAACCTCGATCTAGTAAAGTGATATACCTCGCGGTTCACCTCTCGGGACTAGACCACCACGTAAAGCGAGGGAAAAAGTGATACACCTCGTGATCCCCCTCTGGAGACAAGACCACTCAACCCCACCTTCATTATCTTCTTACGTACATTTTCATTTCATTTGTCTTATCCTACTGTTGTATTTCGTAAAAATATTAAAATTCATTTTCGTTTCGTTCTTATACTTTAAAACCATGATGCATAATCACTAAAGCATAACATAAAATAAACGTGCAGGCATCCTATCGAACTGTGATTTAGGTGACGAAGTGATAGCTGGTGAGTACCTTGAGCAAGCCCAGGACTAAAAGGCGGTTGAAGGAGTGCGCTCGTGGACGATCCGGCGGACTGTTGGGGCGTTTTGACCAGGGCGGGGGTATGTGAGGGAGTTTAGTTAATTCAAGTTAGTCAAAATCGTTTTGAGTTGTTTGGAGTCAATTGAAGTCATGTGAATGTATAGACGGATTTCAAACTTAGTAATCGGTTTTCTATGTAAATAATGATTTTTAGTTGATGGAAAGTGCACGTATTGTTATTTCAACCATTGAGTCGAAGTTCGGTCGTTTTTAAAAGTTTAATGTTTTATGTAAGTTTCTGTGAAGGAGGTGTCGACCTATAGGCTGGGTGGTCAACCAAGCCTAGAAAGTGTCGACCTGTGCAAGAAAATGTCGACCGCTTAGCTTTAAAAAAATGATTACAGAGTGTCAACCTGCATGTAAAGGGGTCGACCAATTTCTGTAGGTGTCGACTACTTGGGTCGACCTACTCGGACAGAGAGGAATGAAGTATCGACCGGTGCATACAGTATCGACCGGTAGTGTAAAACAGATGGGAGTGTCGACTGCAAGGATCGACCGACGCAGACAGAGAGAAATGAAGTGTCAACTGCTAGTGTAAAATAGATGGGAGTGTCGACCGCAAGGATCGACCGACGCGGACAGAGAGAAATGAAGTGTCGACCGGTGTTTACAAGGGTCGACCAAAAATGACTTTTATGTTTTAGAAAATTCAAAATTTTATTTAAACTGATTTTAATCAAAGTCTTCCTCTGCAATGATTTTAAACATTTTTGAAAACCTCGTTTTAAGTCGAAGAGCAAAAATTTTAAATTTTTTCACAAATTTTTCCGAGCGTATTAGTGGGAGTGATAACGTATCGGGAACCGTGATCCGGGTCACCACAGAGATGGTATTAGATCAGTCAAGTAGTAGTAGTGAGCAGACCGGAAATCAGTGAGTCAGTTTTTGGGTCATTACATTTTATTTTTCAGATACCGAGGACGTTCACCGAGATGGAAAAACTAAGGTAAGCTAAAGTATGCAAAGAGGCATAGGTGAAAAATCATGGTTAATGGTTTTTGGGGTTGTGGAAAGTCACATGTCGTGACTTATATGTATTTATATTTTTATTCGCTTCCGCATATGTACTCTGATGTGAATAATGAAGATGATGATGGTGTAAACTATTTCAATATATGAAATGTGTTGCATTTTGATTGGTTTAATTTAGAGGATCTTAGTTCAAGATGTTTGGATTGATGGATTAAGTTTATATTAGATTAGATTAATATGAATTATATGGATGAATATTGTATGTAGGTTGTTGTTCGAGAAGATTCTCACCTCGAGAATCTGTTCCACCCATCAGGGCCCCAGGTTGGGTCCTGACAGTTTGGTGTCAGAGGTATAAATCATAGTTCTAACTAATTAGCAGAGTTAGTAACTATGTTTAGAATGCCTCTTGTATTACTTTGGCGGTGAACGTTTATCTGATTAATATGTGATTTATTATAGATGGATGAAGAAAAATCTACAAGTGAAAATGATAATCGTGATGATGAGATTGTGGAAATGCAGAGAGCCTTAACAATTCTATCAGATATCGTGAGTAGAAATATTGCTCAACAGAACAATAAAAGAATTGAGAGTACAGACTCGATTAAGATGAAGTTGATGGATAGGTTTCAGAAAACTAAACCTCCAGTGTTTAAAGGAGAAAGTAATCCAAGCATAGCTGAGGAGTGGCTGAGGCAATTGAAGAAGAAACTGAAAATGGTGAGAATTCTGGATGAATTCAAAGTCAAGTTCACGTAAGTCAACTAAATGATAAGGCAGATGAATGATGTGGTCAGATTAAGAAATCCCTAAGTGACCAGTGTGACTGGGAGCGATTCGAGGATATCTTTTTGGTGAGATTCTTTCCCAAATATGTTAGACAAGCCAAAACCAAAGAGTTCTTAGAGTTGACCCAAAAACGATATGAGCATTTTGAATTATCAAACCAAATTTGAGGAAATGTAAAAGTATGCGGGGTAGTTCATTTCCAATGAAGCTGCTAAAGCTTAGAGATTTGAGCAAAGTCTTAGGTGGGATATTTCTAGCAGACTTGTAGCTTTAAAACCCAAGTTGCATTCGGATATGGTTGAGGGAGCTCTGCTTTTTGAGCAAGCACTTGGGGCGAGTGAAGATGAATGAGAATTTGAAAATGTGATTTGAGAAAAGTATTCCTAAATTTTTTTTTTATGACTAAGTTAGAAATAAATTTTGGGGCAAAATTTCTGTAACGAAGGGAGAATGTAATGGTTCAGACCTTTGTCAATAAAACGAATCAAATATTTTATTTTAAAAATTTACAATGTGTCTATTTACATCCAAAGAATGTATAAATATACGTTGAAGAAATTGGTATGTATGGCCGATCGATCGCCCTTGTTAAAAAAATTAAAAGAAAAATGTTAATTACGATTAATTAAAAATAAATTAGATCAAAATTAATCTAATTAGATTAGATTAAAAAACTAATTGTGATCAAGGGATAATTAAGTTTGGTTATTTGGTAATTAACTAAGAAGTAAAGGGTAAAATTATAAAATTTAAAGGATAAGTTAGATGAAATGGTAATTTTGCTTGGAAGCACTATAGCAAAAACGGGGTAGAAGGCTGAAGAAGAGTGATTTTCGTGGAAGAGAAGAGAAAAGAGAAAATAGAGAGGAAGAGAGAAAGAAAGGAAAGAAAACCAGAGAGAAAAGAGAACGAGGAAGAGGAAGGGAAAAGCGAGAAAAATGAGGAAAATTGGTAATGTAACGCCCCGAAAATCTAATCGTTTCCAGTACGTCCACTGCTCCGATACCAAATCTTTAAAGCCCCGAGTCGTCCCTGGACCCGGGTCGCCAACTGTATACTTGCTTGTTTCTTCGACAATTTCGGACCAAATTTAAAACTTTCGGTTCCTCAACTCAAAACGCCGTCTTCAAAAAATATTTAAGAAAAGCCTCTACGGAAAAACTCATTTAAAATCGATTTAAATAGACTTCACCTTTTTAAAACATAGAAATACAAAGATCAATCGACACCTGCAAACTCTGGTCGACACCTGGGTCATCTCGGGTTTCCATCAGTCGACACTAGCAAATCATGGTTTGACACTTCTACGTTCAACTCGGAGAGTGGTCAACACCTGCTTTCACAGGTCGACACTTTGACCCTCTCTGCCCGCGAAGGTCGACCCTCGCGGTCGACAGTCTCACTAATTTTTACACTAATCGGTTAACACCCACGGTCGCAGGTCGACACCTTATTTCCCTCTGCCCGCACCGGTCGAACCCCGCGGTCGACACTAACCCTCCAATTTACACTGACCGGTCGACACCTATGGAGTTCGGTCGACACTTTACACCAGCAGCCTAAATTAACAGAAGTTCTAAGGAAGAATGACACGAAAACTTCTCCGAATTAAAACAACCGATTGAAAACCTGAATCATTCATTTAATCATTTCCAACAAATTCCAAAATGCACCTATACATCAATCCCGACTATCAACACCCGCATCCATCTATGCCTCAAAACCTATACACACGACATATACCTCACCAAAAACACAACTCCCAGAAATCTGCCTCCCGACATCACTCCATGGGTCGGGCCGCCGCGACACGCTCCACCTGCCAGCACACGGTAGCACGCCGCCAACCGCCTACTCGTCTTGTCTAGGCTCTGGCAACTCACCAGCTGGATACTCTGCACCTACACCACACAACACACAACATAAACCTAACGCTCAGTAAGCAGTGCAATATGAATCGTAAAATAACAATGCAATCCTATCACATGCAGTCTCTACGTTCTCGTTCATGTTGTCACAACCGGTGCCGCGTGGTACTACCGCACCATGGTGAGGCTGGACTCTGTCGCCACCTCACACCTTAGCACGTCACTGTCTTTCCGATTTCTCCACAACGAGCCCCTCAAACCGTACCCACGCGTCACTCTACGCACTGCAACCATTCCAGGGTGAAGCTGGACGCACTCCTCACACCATCCCCTGGTACGTCACCATCGTCCCGGTTCCTCCAGCAACGAGGTCATAGTTGCACACCACCACATGCACACCGCAGCAGCCATCCCAGGGTGAGGCTGGACGCACTCGCCACACCACGCCCTAGCACGTCGCCACTGTCTCGGTTTCTCTAGCAACGGGGCCTATCTGCCACACACCCATCGTCCTCGCCACCACACCTCGCACTTCACACTCGCACATAAAATGATGCTCAAATTCATTTTCGTTCCTGTTTCAAAAATATGATGCATGTCAAACAATACACACGCACATCACAATCAACCATCACAAACCTAATGTTCCTCGGTGTAGGCCCGCCTGGGCAAAACACATGCATACACTACTTACCTGGCGTCCTAGCTTTCTGTGGTGATCGTTTCACCCAAAACTTGCTCAACCTACAACAAAACCAATTTTTTCGTCAATATTCATCTCACTATTCTACTTGTGCACTAAAATCACTATACTAGCTCAACACTTCGCGAACTCACCAAAATTGCTCACTAACCTATTCGGTTCCAAAATCAACCTAACTTCCAACTCGCATAATTTTTGCGTCGATTATCAGAATCACCTGATTCCAGCGACCAAACGCTCCAATCATAACCTAGTTCAACACACCAAAAGAGTTTCTAAAATGAACACCCGTAGTTAGGCTGAAAATTCACAGCCAATTCTGTATTAGTGCTTAAAATCCTACATTCTCAGTTCCTGGCTCAAATTCGCTCACTTCCTCACTCATCCGTCACATTTATCAATAACCCACAATAATCAACATTCTACCCAATAAACACTCTAGCCCTAAAACCTCAAATCTCTATCTATCAAATCTCTCCCCAAACTCTCACCTCGACCCCAAAACTAGACTATACTACACAACTTACTTGGGAATCGCTGGAGAGGAGAAGGAACGAAAAGCACTATTGGCTGGACAGCTGGAAAGGAAATGATCGCCGAAGGAGGAAGGGCAACACCCACGCGGGAGGGAGGGGACAAGAGCCGTAGAAGGGGGAGGGTGAAGTTTCTTCTTCCCTCCCCTTCAATTTTATAAAATTATAATTTTTTTTAATATAATATTCTAATTTACCTTTTTGCCCTCACACTTTAATCTTTTATTCAAACGGCTAATTAATCCGTTTTCGGCCAGATTTCTAAAATTCTCTCTTCTCCATAAGTCCGAAAATAATCCCTATCTAACTTTACAAATTCTCTGCTCTCCATTCCAATCTGAACCCCGCCATTTATCGTCCCAACAACCCAAAAATTTGTACCGCGAAAAATACGGGGTGTTACATCATCCCCTCCTTAAAAGAATTTTGTCTCCAAAATTTACGTACCGAATAATTCTGGGTACTGTTGCTCCATATCCTGCCGCTTTTCCCAAGTAGTCTCTTTTACGTTGTAATTGCGCCATAACACCTTTACCAAGGGAATCTCCTTGTTGCGCAACACTTTCACAGCTGATCCTAGTATGGCCACTAGCTTTTCCTCGTAAGATAACGTCAGTTGTACCTCTATATCCAGTTGTGCAACCACCTGAGAAGGATCACGCATGCACTTCATCAGCATGGAGATATGGAAGACATTATGTATGGCATCCATTGAGGAAGGCAGCTGAAGCTTTTAGGCAGTCTTCCCAATCCTTTCCACAATAGGGAACGGCCCAACAAAACGTGGGTTTGAGCTTTCCTCGCTTTCCAAACCTGACCACTCCCTTGAATGGAGAGATCTTCAAGAATACCTCATCACCCACGCCAAACTCCAGTTCTCGCCTCCTCCAATCAGTATAACTCTTCTGCCGACTCTGAGCTGCCTCGACCCTCTTCTTTATAATAGCAATCTTGTCGACCATCTGTTGCAGTATTTCTGGGCCTATAAGCTTTGCTTCTCCAACCTCGTTCCAGTACAACGGCGACCTGTATTTTCTTTCATACAAAACTTCGTACAGTGTCATGCCAATAGTAGACTTATAACTGTTATTATATAAGAACTCTACCAATGGCAAGAACCTGCTCCAAGCCGCCTGAAACTACAACGCACAGTCTCTGAGCATGTCTTCCATTATCTGTATAGTTCGCTCCGATGGTCCGTCGGTCTGAAGGTGGAAGGTCGTGCTGAATTCCAACTTGATACCCATGGCCTTATGTAGACTCCTCCAAAACTTAGACTTGAACCTGGGATCTCGGTCTGACACTATCGACACCGGGACTCCATGGAGTTTGACTATCTCCTACACGTACAATTGAGCAAGCTGATCTATCGAGTAATTCATTCTCACCGATAAAAAGTGAGACGACTTTGTTAGTCTGTCTACAATCACCCAAATTGCATCGTGGCCCTTAGCAGTATTTGGCAGTCCTACCACAAAATCCATAGTGACCTGCTCCCACTTCCACTCCGGTATAGGTAATGGCAGAAGTGTCCCCGACGGTCTCTGATGTTCCACCTTTACCTGCTGGCATACCACACAAACCTCAACGTGCTTGGCTATCTCCCGCTTCATATTAGGCCACCAATAGTGTTGTTTCAAATCTCTGTACATCTTAGTGCTTCTAGGATGCACAGAGAAAGGAGACGAGTGAGACTCGGACAATATCTCTCTCTTCAGCTCCTCATTCTTCGGTACATACCACCTATCACGAAACCTCCGCATCCCATCGTCCGAATAGCTGAGCTCAATGTTAGCATTGGCCTCCATACCTGCTTTCCGTCCGCTGCACTCGGGGTCATTCTCTTGGGCCCGCTTAATTCTATCCAATATGGTCGACCTCAACGATATCGCCGACAGCGTTGCTGCCAAATCGGAGACCACTTCTAAGCCGAACTCTTGTACCTCAATCCTTAGCTCGGCAGGCAATGTTAAAACCATAGCAGACATCGAAGTCGACACTCGGCTCAAGGCGTCCGCTACCACGTTTGCTTTTCCTGGATGATACTTGATTTCCAAGTCATAGTCCTTAACCAGTTCAAGTCACCTCCTTTGTCTCAAGTTTAGCTCCTTTTGCGTGAAGATGTATTTCAGACTCTGATGGTCTGAGAAGACTTCGCATTGTTGTCCATACAAATAATGCCTCCAGATCTTAAGTGCGAAGACCACCGCTGCTAACTCAAGTCATGCGTGAGATAATTTTGTTCATAGAGCTTTAGTTGCCTTGAAGCATAGGCAATCACCCTTCCAATCTGCATCAGCACGCAACCCAAACCTACCCTGGAGGCGTCGCAATAAATGTTGAACTTCTCCCCCTCTACTGGCAGTACTAGCAAAGGGGCTGTAGTCAACCTCTGCTTCAACACCTGAAAGCTGTCCTCGCACTTATCGGACCAGGTATACACCATGTTCTTCCTGGTCAATCGAGTCAAAGGGCCTGCTATCTTGGAAAATTCCTCAATGAACCTCCGATAATATCCCACCAGCCCCAGAAAACTACATATCTCGCTGGCATTGGTCGGTCGCGGCCATTCCCTCACAGACTGAACATTCGCCGGGACCACGGAAATACCATCACAAGAGATCACATGCCCCAAAAATTTGATCTTATCCAGCCAAAATTCACACTTCTAGAACTTAGCATATGGTTGGTGCTGCCCCAGAGTCGTCAGCATGATCCTCAAGTGCTCTAGGTGCTCCTCTTCACTCTGCGAGTCTATCAGGATGTCATCAATGAATACTATCACGAATCTATCCAGTTGCTCCCTGAATACTCGGTTCATCAAGTCCATAAAGGTAGCTAGGGCATTAGTTAGTCCGAACAATATCACTAAAAACTCATAGTGTCCATACCGCGTCCAGAAAGCTGTCTTCAGGACATCTTCCTCCATAACATTCAACTGATAATAACTGGACCTCAGATCAATTTTAGAGAACACCCGTGCCCTTTGCAGTTGATCAAACAGGTCATCTATCCTTGGCAACGGGTACCTATTCTTTACTGTCAACTTGTTCAGTTCCCTATCGTCAACACACATGCATAGAGATCCATCCTTCTTTTTAACAAAGACCACCGGTGCACCCCACAGCAAAAAACTAGGGCGTATGAAGCCCTTATCTGTCAACTCCTCTAATTGCGTCTGTAACTCTTTCAACTCGGTAAGCGCCAGCCTGTACGGTTTCTTGCACACCGGCTCAGCCTCAGGGTACACGTCAATAACGAACTCAATTTCCCTGTCAAGGGGCAGAGCTAGCAGATCCTCAAGAAATACCCCCCGAAAAATCCTACACAATGGGGATGTCATAGAGTTGAGCCTTGCCCTGAAGCTGCGCGTCCATGACATTATCCAAGAAGCTCATGCATCCACCCCATAACAACTGTTGGGCTCTCATAGACAACACTACTGAGATTCTACTCAAACCCTTTCCTGCCCTGAAAGAGCAACCCTCTCCACTCGGGAGCCGAAAGTGGATCTCTCTGGTCCTGCAATCTATCGTGGCAAAATGTTTAGACAGTCAATCCATCCCCAAAATAGTCTCATACCCTTTCATGTGTAGTATGATCAGATCCGCGTTCAACCAATTTTCTCCCACTGTAACAATACCACCTTGTACCACTTGATTTGAGTATAGGCGCTCCCCCAACGGTAACAATACATCATAGAACTGCCTAGAATAGCTGGACACCAGATTTGCCTTGACCACGAAGGTAGTGGACACAAACGATTGAGTAGCACCCATATCGATAAGGGTATAAGCCGTCATGCCCGAAATAAGAATACTACCTGAAATCATCGATGGCTGGGCAGCATGGTCCGGCTCTATGACGGCGAAGACTCTCGGTGTCACTCTCGCTGGGTGCTCAAATTCGTGCAACTCTTAGCAAAATGCCCCACTTCGTTGCAGTTGAAGCACCGATTCTGTCGCGGCTTCTGACAGTCTCTGGACATGTGGCTCGCCTCACCATAGTTGTAGCATCGCCCTACACCTCCCCTGTACTCACCGGGGTGACTCCTTTAGCACTTTGGGCACACTGGAAACTACCCGGGTTCTTGAGGCCGTTTGTTGCTCCCCTGACTGCTGGAGCTGTCACTGGACCTCTTCAAGCCCTTTCGCTGAGACGACTCCTCTCCGCTCGATTGTGGCAACACTTGCTTGAAATACCTCCTAGGCCGTTCCCTAGGCAACTCTCTGTAACTGGGAAGCTTTGTCCTAGCCTCCTCAATGTCCAACGTCTATGCCACCACCTCATTATAAGGCACCCCTCGAGTCCCAGCTATTCGCATGTATATGTCCGGCTTCAGGCCCTGTACAAAGTGGCGCACTCTGTTCTCGTTCAGGCTCACCAGATGACTAGCAAACCGAGATAGCACCACGAATTGTCTCACATATTCGGCCACTATACCTGTCTTCCTCAACTTGGCAAACTCCACCATCTTCTGGGTTCTGACCGAGTGGCTAAAATACTTGCCAAAGAACGTCGTCTTAAATTCCTCCCAAGTCATGGACTTTACGTCGATGGTCGCCTTCACCGAATCCCACCAAAATGGGGCATCCTTGGCAAGATAGAATGCCGCACTGGATACCCTGTCCTGTTCCTCTACCTTGGTGTAATCCATCATGTGTTCTATACTTTGAATCCACTCCTCAGCACTGAATGGGTCCGAAGATACTCCGTTGAACACTGGGGGTCTAAGCCTGTGCAACCTATCTCCTCCACGATCCGTTGAAGTCTGGGCACTAGACTGGCCCTGATCCTCTCTACTCATGAACCGCACCAACTATTGTGATTGGCGATTGACCAACTCAGTAAGCTGTCTAATGGCGTCATCCATATCGCCTACAACTCTACGCGTCTCTCTAACCATATCGTGAAGCCCGTACACCACAACATCTAATGAATCCAAACAAAACTACAAGGGCTCTAAGAATTACTTACAGTTGGTGAAGCACTCCCATCCATCGGCTGGTGGTATTAGGAGATCCATCAAACGACGTCGACCCTGTGGCTCTTACACTCATAACATACCCTCTTCCCACTTATCGACCATCCCCACTACCTTTTCTCCCAAGCGGTGTGGGAACTGTGACAGGCCCCCTTGCCTTCACAATCTCACCCCTCCTGGCCCGACATCGTCGGCCACACTTCCGGTTGGGTAAAAGCCTTGATACCATAACTGTAACGCCCCAAAAACCTACCTGTTTCCGGTACGTCCACTGCTCCGATACCACTTCTTTAACGTTCCGAGTCGTTCCTGACCTGGGTCGTCAACCGTACACTTACTTGTTTCCTCGACAATTCCAAAAAAAATTTAAAACTTTTGGTTCCTCGACTCAAAACACCGTCTTTGAAAAAATATTTAAGAAAAGCCGCAGTGGAAAAACTCATTTAAAATCGGTTTAAATAGACTTTACCTTTTTAAAACATAGAAATACAAAGATTGGTCGACACCTGTAAACGCCGGTCGACACCTGGGTCGTCTCGGGTTTCCATCGGTCGACATTGACAAATCATGGGTCGACATTTCTACATTCAACTCGGAAAGTGGTCGACACCTGCTTTCAAAGCTCGACACTTTGACCCTCTCTGCCCGCGCAGTTCGACCCCCGCGGTCGACACTCTCACTGATTTTTATACTAACCGGTCGACACCCACGGTCACCGATCGACACCTCATTTTCCTCTACCAGCGCAGGTCAAACCCCGCAGTCGACACTTACCCTCCAATTTACACCGACCAGTCGACACCTATGGACTTTGGTCTACACTTAAAATAACAATAGTTCTAAGGAAGAATGACACGAAAACTTCTCCGACTTAAAATAACCGATTGAAAACCTGAATCATTCATTTAATCATTTCCAAGGAATTCCAAAATGCACCTATACATCAATCCCGACTATCAACACCTGCATCCATCTATATCTCAAAAACCTATACACACGACATAGACCTCACTAAAAACACTACTCCCAAAAATTTACCTCCCGGCATCACTCCACGGGTCAGGCCGCCGCGACACGCTCCACCTGCCGGCACAACGTAGCACGCCGCCAACCACCTACTTGTCTTGTCTAGGCTCTAGCAACTCACCTGCTGGATACTCTGCACCTACACCACGGAACACACAACATAAGTCAAACGCTAAGTAAGCAGTGCAATATGAATCGTAAAACAACAATGCAATCCTATCAATGCAGTCTACGTTCTCGCTCATGCTGTCACAACCGGTGCCGCGTGATACGGCCGCACCATGGTGAGGCTGAATTCTCTCGCCACCTCACACCCTGGTACGTCGTCGTCGTCCCAGTTTCTCCAGCAACGAGGCCCTCAAACCGCACCCACGCGTCACTCTACGCACCGCAACCATTCCAGGGTGAGGCTGGACGCACTCGCCACACCATCCCTTGGTACGTCGCCATCGTGCCATTTCCTCCAGCAACGAGGCCATAGTTGCACACCACCATATGCACACCGCAGCAGACATCCTATGATGAGGCTCGACGCACTCGCCACACCATGCTCTAGCACATCGCCACCATCCCAGTTTCTCTAGCAACGGGGCCTAGCTGCCCACACACCCATCGTCCTTACCACCACACCCCGCACTTCACACTCACACAATAAAACGATGCTTAAATTCATTTTTGTTCCCGTTTCAAAAACATGATGCATGTCAAACAATACACATGCACATCACAATCAACCATCACAAACCTAACGTTCCTCGGTGTAGGCCCGCCTGGGCAAAACACATGCATACACTACTTACCTGGAGTCCTAGCTTTCAGTGGTGCTCGTTTCACCTGAAAGTTGCTCACCCTACAACAAAACCGATTTTTTCGTTAATATTCATCCCACTATTCTACTTGTGCACTAAAATCACTACACTATTTCAACACTTCGAGAATTCACCAAAATTGCTCACTAACCTATTCGGCTCCAAAATCAACCTAACTTCCAACACGCATAACTTTTGCGTCTATTATCGGAATCACCTGATTCCAGCGACCAAACACTCCAATCATAACCTAGTTCAACACACCAAAAGGGTTTCTAAAACGAACGCCCGTAGTTAGGCTAAAAATTCATAGCCAGTTTCATATTTGTGCTTAAAATCCTACATTCTCGGTTCCTCGCTCAAATTCGCTCACTTCTTCACTCATCAGTCACATTTATCCTCAATAACCCACAATAATCAACATTCTACCTAATAAACACTCTAACCCTAAAACCTCAAATCTCTATCTATCAAATCTCTCCCCAAACTCTCACCTCGACCCCAAAACTAGACTATGCTACACAACTTACTTGGGAATTGCTAGAGAGGAGAAAGAATAGAAAGGAAATGATCGGCGAAGGAGAAAGGGCAACACCCACGTGGGAGGGAGGGGAGAAGTGCTGAAGAAGGGGGAGGGTGAAGTTTCTGCTTCCCTCCCCTTCAATTTTATAAAATTATAATTTTTTTAATATAATATTCTAATTTATCTTTTTGCCCTTACACTTTAATCTTTTAATCAAACGGCTAATTAATCTGTTTCCGACCAGATTTTTAAAATTCTCTCTTCTTCATAAGTCCGAAAATAATCTCCCACCTAACCTTACAAATTCTCCGCTCTTCATTCCGACCCGAACCCCGCCGTTTATCGTCCCGACAACTTGAAAATTGGTACCGTGATAAATACGGGGTGTTACAGGTAGATTCGGCAATTTATCCTTAAGAGAAAGTTTTTCATCTTGGTGAGAGAAGTAGTTTGACGTAAAAATTGATAGATTCGATGGAGCTTTGTAGAAAAAGTGGAAAAACCGGCATACGGTAAATACCTCTAACGATTATAATAGTTAATTTAAACTTTATTATCTTGATAGGTGGAGATAGTTTTAATTATTGTCTTGAATCTAGAAAGAATAGATTTGATTAGATATTGAAGCGATGATTTGATATTGTTTTTAATGATTGAATGAATCGGATGTTGTTTTTACCCAAATTAAACACTAAATTGTATATTTCTAATTTTTATGAAATATTGAAACGAAGAATTTCGAAAATGAAAATTTTCATTAAATTGAGCATGTTGATTTCAATTATCAATTGCATGGGTGGATTGAGTTGCATCGTTTTAAATATGCATATCATTGTTTTATAGCTTTTTAAAGCATGCATTTATAAATAAGGGAGTAGAAAAGTCATGGTAACATAAGAATCCATTGAGCTGGACTCGCCTCTTCGTGTGTGATAAATATGACTATGAAAATGAGAAGGAGATTAACTGTATATCCTCCTTAGGTTGATAGTCTCTAAACCTCGCGAGGAAGCATTGATGGAGTCCTACACCTTATCGGTGAAAGTCCGAGAACGTATAGGTTTGTGATGGTCATATGTGTCAATTAGAGTGTATTGCATTTTTACATTTCAAATTGAATGTTAAAAATGACATTGATTGCTTTGAGAAAATTATGTTTTTAAATCTTGCATATTTACTATAATGCATTGATTTATCTATTTGTCGAGAATGATTTTAAATCGTGGTTGATGGAATTTTAAAATGTTAATTGTTTTAAATTGTGGATAATAACATGGATTTTAAATTGTTCGAAATACAAACATGTATACATTTTTATATAAATGATATGGATTTCAAACCAAAACATAATTGATTTAAGTTGATTTTAAAATAATCAATAATTAGGTGGAGAATGGCGTTTGGAGTTGGATAGTGTGGATAGAGTCTGAGCTAGTTATGCTAGTGGTTAGACTTATTTGCTAGGTGTAAAACTTATTATGTTGAATATCTTTATTTTTCAGATATCGAGGACGTTCACTGAGATGAAAAAATTAAAGTAAGATAAAGTATGCAAAGGGACATAGGTGAAATATCATGGTTAATAGTCTTTTGGATTGTGCAAAGTCACATGTCATGACTTATATATATTTATATTTTTATTCCCTTCCGCATATGTATTCTGATGAGGATGATGATGATGTAAATTGTTTCAATATATGAAATGTGTGTCATTTTATTTGGTTTGATTTGGAGGATTCTAATTCAGGATGTCAAGATTGATAGATTAAGTTTATATTAGATTAGATTAAAATGAATTATATGGATGAATATAAGATATAGGTTGTTGTTCGAAAAGCTTCCCACCTCGAGAATCCGTTCTACTCATCGAGGCCCTGGGTCAAGTCCTGACATCCTGCGTAGGCTAATACTGTCAAACATATTTTTTATCCCTAATGACTACTAACCTCTAGAGGGGGTTTTGGGTGGGGGAGGAAAAACACCGATGGTGTTTTTCTTTTTGTTTTTTTTTTTAAATAATAATAATAATAATAATAACATAATTACTAAACTGCCATCAACTATTAACCGTTTAATAAATCTGTTATACGATCTAATTTCGGTTGGATTCTTAATTTTTTCTATTTCCCATTAGCCTCAAAACAATCTTTTACTTGAAAGTAAAAATTCTCTGCTCCCAATTTTGACTAAAAATCCACCGATTACTATTACGTACATTCGAAATTAGTTTAAATGGAAAGTTCTTGATGTTATATTCCATCCTCCTTACAAAAATTTTGTCCTCAAAATTTGCTAGTTAAATAACTCAGGATACCGACTCATCATGTCTTGTTGTCGCTCCCAGGTTGCTTCTTCTATGTTATGGTTGCGCCATAATACTTTCACTAGTGGAATCTCCTTGTTGCGTAAAATCTTCACTGCATAATCCAAAATCTCCTTGTACATCAATGTGGGTTGAACCTCTATATCATGCTGCTCCACGACGTGAGAGGGATCTCATATACACTTCCTCAACATGGATACGTGAAATACATTGTGGATCTCATCCATCGAGGCTGGTAGTTGCAGTTGGTAAGCTGTTTTTCCTATTCTCTTCGTAATAGGAAATGGTCCAATAAATCTTGGGTTCAACTTGCCTCTTCTTCCGAATCTCACAACTCCTTTGAATGGTGAAACTTTCAGGAAAACATCATCACCCACCTCAAATTCTAACTCTCTTCTCCAACGATCTGCATAGCTCTTCTGTCGGCTTTGAGCAGTTAAAATTCGTTGCCGAATAAATGAAATTTTCTCTACTGTCTGCTGCAAAATATTTGGACCACCCAATCTTGCCTTGCCGACTTCAGCCCAATATATCGGAGATCTGCACTTCCTGCCGTAAAGAGCCTCGTAAGGAGCCATACCTATCGTAGCCTGAAAGCTATTGTTGTACGAAAACTCCATCAATGATAGGTATCTGCTCCATGAACCCTGGAATTCCAGTACGCAAGCTCAAAGCATATCTTCTAGCATCTGAATGGTCCTCTCAGATTGACCGTCTGTCTGAGGATGAAATGTTGTACTAAAATTGAGCTGCGTACCCATAGCCTTATGCAGACTCTTCCAGAACATTAACGTAAAATCTCGGGTCTATATCTAATACGATCGAGGTCGGAACTCCATGCAACCGTATGATTTCTTGTGCATATAGCTCGGTAAATTGGTCCATAGAATATGTCATCTTCATTGGCAGAAAATGGGCTGATTTGGTCAACCGATCCACGATCACCCA
>CM039520.1:15500107-15543730 GCA_022433055.1 Begonia peltatifolia | reverse complement strand
TAAGCACGCCTCAACATCCTTCGCCACAATCTTCTTCATATCGAGCCACCAATAATGCTGCTTAATATCTCTGTACATTTTGATACTTCCTAGATGCACAGAAAACCTCGGAGAGTGGGCTTCAGCCAGTATTTCTCTATGTAGTTCTTCATTCCTCTGAACAAACCACCTATTTCGAAACTTAAGAATTCTGTCGTCCGAATAACTGAACTCTGACCTGTCGTTGGAAGCCATGCTTGACATAATTTCTTCGCATTCAGCATCGTTCTTCTGAGTCTGCTTAATCTTCTCCAAAATTGTAGGTTGTAAGGACATAGCCGACAACATGGCCGAGACACTCGACACCACTTCTAAGTTGAATTTCTGAAACTATGCATCCAAAGCTGAAGGCATGCCTGAAGTCATAGCTGACGTTGACGCCGTCACCCTACTCAAAGCATCGGCCACTACATTCGCCTTACCGGGGTAGTATTTAACCTTAACATCGTAGTTCTTCACGAATTCCAACCACTGCCGCTGTCTCATATTCAACTCCTTCTGAGAAAAGATATACTTCAAACTCTTGTGATCCGAATATACTTCACATGGCTGTCCATACAGATAATGTCTCCAAATTTTTAGTGCGAAGACTACCGCGGCTAACTCTAGGTCATGAGTCGGATAATTCTGCTTGTAATTCTTCAGCTGCTTAGAAGCGTAGGCTATCACCTTCCCTTCCTACATTAGCACACATCCAAGACCTACCTTGGAAGAACCACAATAAACGCTAAATCTTCTGTCCTCCGTAGGGAGCGTCAAAATCGGAGCAGTAGTCAATCTCTGCTTCAATGTCTGGAAACTGTGCTTGCAATCCTCGGACCACAAATACTTCACACTTTTCCTTGTCAAATGGGTCAGAGGCACCGCAATGTTCAAAAATCCTTCAATAAACCTCTTGTAATAACCCGCTAGCCCAAGGAAACTCCGTATCTTCATGACATTCTTTGGCTGTGGTCACTCTTTAACCGCATGAATCTTTGCTAGATCAACAGATATGTCATCCCTTGAGATGACATGTCCCAAAAACTAAATGATATCCAGCCAAAACTCACACTTTGAAAACTTCGCATAAAGTTTGTGTTGCTTCAGAGTTTCCAACACCAACTTTAAGTGCTCTCCATGATCATCTTCACTACGAGAGTACACCAATATATCATCAACAAACACTATAACGAATTTATCGAGATAGTCATGCAATACTCTATTCATCATGTCCATAAAAACGGCTGGGGCATTCGTCAGTCCAAAATGATATTACCAAAAATTCATAATACCCATAACGCGTTCGAAAAGCTGTCTTTGGAATATCTTCTGGTCTGACCTTCAACTGATAATACCCCGATCTCAGGTCGATCTTCGAAAACACCCGTGCACCCTGGAGTTGATCAAATAGATCATCTATTCTCGACAAAGGGTACTTGTTCTTAATCGTTAGCTTATTCAACTCCCTGTAGTCAATGCACATTCGTTACGACTCATCCTTCTTCTTGACAAAAAGGATCGGTGCGCCCCACGGTGAAAAGTTAAGGTGTATAAATCCTTTTTTCACCAACTCTTCTATTTGTTTCTTTAACTCCTTCAGCTCCGCTGGTGCCAATCTGTAAGGATTCTTCGACACTGTCTCAGCTCCTGAATACACATCTATAGCAAAATTTACCTCTCGATCTGGAGGTAAACTGAGTAAATCATCTAAGAAAACTTCAGGAAAATCTTGAACAATTAAAACATCCTGCGGGCTTGATTCCCTGGGAATTTGCATATTTATAAGACTGGTGAGAAATTTGAAAGACAAAACTTGATGAGCACTGACAGGCGCCGTGACAGATATCTTCCGAGCATTCTTCATGGCCTAAAAGGTATGTTTCTCACTATCCGGCAGTTGAAAACTTATCGTGCCCGCCCTACAGTCAATTGTAGCGTAGTGCTTGAACAACCAATCCATTCTCAATATCATGTCGTATCCCGTTATACCCATAATAATGAGATCGACCGATAAATTCTTGCTTCCCACCGACACTACGCTATCTCGCACTACTTGATTTGAATGCATACGCTCACCAGAAGGAAACATTACCTTGTAACTATAGTCCATTGACACATGTCATACATCCAACTTAACCACAAATGCAGTTGCAACGAACGACTGCGTCGCACCAGAATCACTCAAAGTATATGCAGGTACAGAGTTTACCAATATAGTACCTGACACTACGGCTGGCTGGTCATCCTTGCCCGACTCGATCATGACAAATACTCTCGGTGTTGAACGCGTCGGACCCTTCTTTAGAGCGGGGCAATCTTTGCTGACGCGTTCCACTTCGTTACAGTTGAAACACGGAATCACTCTAGGCTTCGGGCAATCTCTAGCCAAGTGTCCAGCTTCATTACAGTTGTAGCACTTTCCCGAGTTTAGTCTGCACTCGCCCGGGTGATATCTCAAGCACTTAGGGCACTGGGGGTACTACACCGGCCCCTGAGATCTTTTGCTACTACCCTGGCTACTTGATCCTTCGCTGAACCTCTTAGTGCCCCTCTATTGTTGTTGCTGGGAGGCACTTCTGCTCTGTTGTAGGGCAACCATCTTGAAGAACCTCCTAGAAGCCTCTCGCTGTTTAATACATTTAATCTCAGCCTCCTCCACTTTTAGAGCTTTAGCCACCACTTTCGAATAAGGCACCTCCTAAGTTCCGGCTATCTTTACTCTCTTGTATATTTTCGGCTTTAGCCCATGTACATACTGAAACACCTTGTCTTCATTCTGACTCAGTAAACAGCTGGCGAACCGAGATAAGAACTCGAATTGTCGGTTGTACTCAGTCACCGACCTAGTCTGTTTCAACTGTAGGAACTCCATTCTTTTGGCCGCTTGCACTATGCTATTGAAGTACTTGTCATAAAATATCTCCTTAAACTTTTTCCACGTCACATGTTGCCCTTCCACGGTGGTCTCCACGGACTCTCATCAAAATCGAGCGTCCTTCGCTAGATGAAAGATGGCTAGCGAGACCTTGTCCTCTTCTTCCACCTTCGCATATGTTGCGGCCAAGCCCCTACTCGGTCACTAGAATGCACGAAGGATCGGTTAGGCCCTTGCATCTCGGCCAAGTCGAGAAACCCTTGAGAAAAACAACAAAATGAACGACCAAATGTACTTGAAATGAAATGAAATTTGGTGTGAGATTAGTGGAGTGAGTGAGGTGTGTGATGGTGGTGGTCGTGGTCCACGTTGATTAGAAATGACAAAATTGTGCAAACAAACCTGCAAGTCGGCCGAAGAGACAATATTATGTTCTCGGCAATCACAACCTTTCTATGGAAAGGTTCTCAACTTGGGGAACCGGTTTTGGCCACTTCCTTCTTGTTTCCTTCCCTTGAAAGAGAGGAGAGAAAAGTGGAACACAAGCTCGAGCAACAACCTTGAGTTGCCAAGCTAGGAGGCTACTCCTAATCGGTTCATGGAACCGAGCACTTACCTTGGAAAGGTGGTGGAAAACTCTCTCAGTTTTCTCTTAGAAAATATGCCGATGCTTATTAACTTTGCCAACCGAAATACACACACCAATGCTATGCTTATATAGGCCTAGGATGGAGGGTTTTAGGGCTGTGCTTTTGGTCTTCAAAATTTGGTGCAAAGAAGCTTGTAACCGGCTCCAAAATGTTGTAGTGTGCGGCCGAGATGGTGGCAGCCAAGAGGTTGATCAATGGCTTGCTGAATACCATGTCATGGATCCATGTTTCTTCCATAAAAGGTAAAGGGGACAAGCATCTCAAATGGCAGCCCAATGGTGTGGCCAAATCGGGTAAAGTTGGCCACCACTTGCGGCACTTCCTCCTTGGCGCGCTTGCGGCCGAGAATGGCATGTCTTGCATGCCCGATTGCTTATTCAAGTTAAGCCAATCCCGAAACCCTTTCCATCATCTATCATAACCATTCAATCTAATCCTAAATGCCTAATGCATGCACATAATAATAAGTTAAACAAGAAGACCAATGTTTGCCCAATAAGTTCAAAATAAAACATTCATAAAAGTTGGCTCGGGAAGACAAATTCCCTTAAGAGCTTCATGATCTTCAATGGCGGCTTCCCATGCAAGGATGTGTCTCGGTTGCTCCATGTCTTGAGCCTCCACTTCCCACCTTAAGCTTGCAATTTCCGGCTCCATTGAATAATAACCTGCACAAGAATCAAATGTGTGAGAATGTAGGTTAATTAAAGTGTGTGTTTGGACTTGAGATCGTGTGACGGGCCTATGGGGCACATCAGCATATCTTAACATGATTTCCATAGTACGGACCCATTCTTCTGCAGCTGTTGGATCCTATGACTGTTCTTTAACCTCCGAAATCTATCTCCCGACTGATCATGGCCTGAACTAAAGCCTGCACTTCCTTGCACTTCCTGATTCAGCAAGTTCCCTAACTGTTGAGACTGCCTGTTCACCAATTCCGTTAACTGCCTGATCGTCATGGAATCCTCCTCACTTCTTGGTTCGGTTGTAACTGTCTAATCGTCATGGAATCCTCCTCACTTCTTGGTTCGGTTGGCTCTATCAGTACTCGTGGGCGTCCTGGTCGTCTAGACATCTTAACTAATTTCCTAGACAAGGTTAATTACTCTCATAAGCATCTAATAACTAAAACTAAACTTAAACACTTACAGTTATCGAAGCACGTTGTGCAGCGATCGGTGCTGTTAGGCAATTATTTGAACAGTTTGAGTTACTGACTCTAACTCCCATAACATCCTCTCCTACTACTGATTAACTATCCACTCTACTTTTTCCCAAGCAGTGTGAGAATTGTGACAGGAACTCATGTCTTCACAATCCACCCCTCCTCATAGGGGTCTGACGTTCTCGTCGGCTACACTTTCGGTTGGGTAAAAGCTCTAATACCACACTTGTAACGCCCCGAAAACCTACCTGTTTTCTGTTCGTTAACCACTACTACTCACTACTCTTACTCATGATCCACTGATAAAATTCGTTTAAAATTTTGAAACCTGTTTTTCGACTTGAAACAACATTTTTAAAATCGACTGAAATCCTCGTTGTGGAAAACTTTTGGTTAAAAATCATTTTAAATAAAACTTCATTTTATGAAACATAAAACAGAGAAACAGGTTGACACTGGCAAACGCCGGTAAACACTACGTTTTTCTCGGGTCTTTTCGTCGATTGACACTAAGGACACCGATCGACACTTCTACGCTCATCTCAGAGAGTGGTTGACACCTGCTTTCCCTGGTCGACACCTTGATCCTCTCTGTCCGCGCAGGTCAACCGTCGCGGTCGACACTGCTGCCATTTTTATACTACGGTTGACATCTACAACCATAGGTCAACACTTACTTCAGCTCTGCCCGTGTAGGTTGACCCTCGCGGTCGACACTTGCAGGGTCTGGTCGACCACTAAGCCTATCGATCGACACTTCCTCCCCAGAACTCTGTTTAAAACCTTAAAAAAACTTCACAACATCGATCGGACCTCGACTCAACGCTAATAATAACCCAACACACACTTTTCCATCAACTCAAAATCATAATTTAAGTAAAGAAAATGACTACTCAAGTTTGAAATCCGTCCATACATTCAATCGACCCAAAACCACAAATATCATTTCAATTACATTTTCAAAACCCATACCTATGCCTACCATAGTTAAAACGCCCTAACAGCCGGCCAGATTGTCCACGTGCGTACTCCTCCAACCGCCTCCTAATCTTGGACATGCTCGGAGTACTCACCAACTATGCCGTCGTCACCTACATCACATAACTCAACTATTAGCCTAATGCTAAGTAAGTAATGCATAAAACATAAACACTGAAAACAAATACATCCTAACATATGCAGTTTCTACAGTTTCATCTCTACTTTTATTTTCGTTTCTTTCTTAAATCTTCTTTATCTTCTTGCTACTGGATTCTTCTTTATGCACTAGACTAAGGTGGCACATCTTGCGGTCCCCCTCATAGGACGCGGTCCCCCTCATAGGACAATATCACCACGTAAAGCGGGGGAAGAGTGACACATCTCGCGGTCCCCCTCATAGGACAATGTCACTCAACCCCACACCTTCATTATCTTCTTACGTATCTTCTCATTTCGTTCGTCTCATCACATCCTACCATTTCACTTCGTAAAAATATGAAAATTCATTTTCGTCTCGTTTTCTTAATTTAAAACAATGATGCACAACCATGAAAGCATAGCGTAAAGTAAACGTACAATGCATCCTACTGAACTGTGATGTAGGCCCGAAGGCAAAACTTCTACTACATTACTTACTTGGCGTCCTAGAAATTCCTCGCACTCTGTAACTTTGTACGCTAACTGGGAAAACCTATAAAACCACACATCTATTAGCTCTACTTTCTATTAAATTCGTAAACTCTAAAGGAGATATCAACTAAATCCCCACTCAGCCTAAACCGGAATTCTAACTCAATTTCCGACTAACTTTCAAAAATTCATAACTCCTCCCATACTCACCCGAATTGGACTATTCAAAATGTTACGGATTCTTCATGACGTCTAGTTTCTAATAGTCTCATTCATCTCATAATTCAACACCTATAGCTTGGCCGGACGTGGCTAAGCGAAAATCGTTTCAAAATTCGAGCACTCGGCTATCCAAACACTCAATCTTCCTCATAAAATCCCGTAATCTACTCTTACTTTTAGTTTAACACCAACATACTGATAGAAATCAACTCTAACTTCAATTTTCCACAATTCTCTCTTAAGTTTTCACTCAAACTCTTGAACACCCTCACTATCTTCGTTTTTAACACTCGAAATGAATAAATGAGTAACTAACTACTAGAAACTAACTAAAGCATACTTTGAGTTAGAAGATTCACAGAGGAACAAGAGGAATTGTTGAGGGCTTCACGCGGGGGAAGGGAAAAAACTGAACAGGGTAGGGAGTTTTGGGTGCGAGGGAGGAAAAACACCGATGATGTTCTTCTTTTTGTTTTTTTTAAATAATAATAATAACTTAATTACTAAACTGCCCTCAACTCTTAATTGTTTAATAAATCTGTTATACGGTCCGATTCCGGTTGGATTCTTAAAATTTTCTTTTCCCTATTAGCCTCAAAATAATCTTTTACTTAAAAGTAAAATTCTTTGCTTATAATTCTGACTAAAACTCCGTCGATTACAATTACGTACATTCGAAATTAGTTTAAATGGAAAATTCTGAGTGTTACAAAAACTCCTCTAGTCGGTCAGTACAACCGCTCCGTGGAGGCTGGTTCTCAAGATTTGAATTGATTATTTTTTATACTTTGAAATTTTTTTTAATAAATAGTAAATTTTAAGAATTTTTTAAAAAAGAATTGAAACTTTGAGGTTTAAAATAAAAAAACAAAAAACCCTTTTTTATTTTCTAGAAAACTCTACCTCACTTAAGCCGAGCTCAATCTCAAGCCCACTCCCTCAATTGGAAGCTCAAGCCCAACCTTGCTCCGATATTTGTTCTTGTCCTTGCTGCGTTTGGAGATGCGAAAACTTGCCGCTGAATATTATCTACACGTTTTCTCGTTTCTCTGCACCTGATTAATCCATGTATGTAGATAATAAACTTGCCAGCACCAACCTCATTCTCCTGGCTGATGGAGGATGGCAGTGACGAGACCACCCATAAGGTAGTCATTGATTTCATCTCCTCTCCATTGCTTTCCCCTCTTTTCAACTAGATTCTAATCCTGGAAGTCTGAAGTCTTGTCGATGTTTTGATCGAAGTTTTATAGTTTTTTTTATTCGGTTTGTTGTTTTTCCACCTCTCTGCTAGGAAACGTTTTATTAGTTCTTATTTGGTGTAATTTTAGCGAAATCGACGACAAAAGGCATTAGATTGGGGGTTTTTTTTTTCGCTCAAGTACTACCAAATTTTAGGTGTTTCTTTTTCTTCATTTCGAATTGGGTTTAGGCAATAATGAGATGAAGGACTTGGATTGACGCGTCGTTTAATTAATTCGTCAAATTTAAGGAAAAGAATCTACAGAGTGACCGAAAATTTGTGTGGGATCCGAGATGAAAGTGCCATCGCCTTTTCTCTATTACGTTGCTCTTGAAACAGATGTTTTATCATAAATGTATGAATTAATAGCGACAATTTGATTTAACCTGTGAATCTGAACACAAAAAAGATGGTCTCGCATCTCAATTAATTTAAAAGAAAGTGTAATTTTGATTTTTAGAGGTTATTATTATGGTTTTATCCCTCCGGTAATGCAGTAAGATTTTTTTTTTCGTGAGAAGTAGAAATAAGGACTGAAGTTGTTGAATTGACTGTTACAATTATTGTTATCTTTTGTATATTCTTGCTGATTTTACTATGTACCAACAAATTATAATAGTTTCCGGAGGTTGATCTGATTAAGGCTTTAACCTGCCCTATCTCTGTCATCCATAGAAATTTGAGCCACCCCTTCTTTTCTTTCTTAGTTAGAAAGGAGTAGGGGTGGAATCATCTTGTGAGTTAATAATTTTTATGAGGTATCCACTGTCTAGCTTCTTTTTTTTTGGTTTCTTGAAGTTTAATTGTTATTAAACTAGCTAGGAATAATATGGTAAAGTACATGGTATGGTTTTTGTTGCATAGCTTTGTTGTACTAGAATTTATAGTATGGTTTTCTATGACCTTCATCATACTCAAGAAAAGTCTGCAACAGAAACGATTGAAAGAGGTTTTGGTTTCACTTCTTCGCGTTATTTACGATCAACAATAGTGAATATATATATACCAAAAACCATACGTACACATGTAATTTTAAGTTTGTTTTCAATATAAGTATGTATATATATATATATATATATGTATGTGTATATATATATACAAAAAGAAATATTCTCTAGGCATGTAAGAAACACTATAGAATTTAATACAGTGAGACACACAAATTTACAGACTTTTGCATCTGCTTTCTTCCTCTCTTCTTTTTCAACTTTCTATATTTCTTTACTTGGTATCAGAGCCAAATGGCATTCTCCTGCACAACCATTCATTCGTCTTCGTCTGCTTCAGTTTCTCCCTTTCTCTCTTTCAATCATACTTTAATCATTAGACACGATTCTGCCAATTATCTTGTCTAGAAAGCTCAGATCTTGAATATAGTCATTGCAAACGGCCTGGATAATGTTCTTGATGGATTCCATTCTTCTCTCCCACAATTTTTGGACTTCTTATCTCTTCAATGGAACCTTGAGTTTAGCCTTTGGAAGTGATACAATCGCTTGTTGATGAGTTGGATCTTCTCCTCTCTTTCAGATGATATTCTTCCCCAAATATTTTGCTATACTACAGCTGCTGATATTTGGGTAGCCCTCGGTCCCATGTTTGCTTTGTCCTCCCTAGCTAGAATCACTAACTTCCGTAGCCAACTTCACACTCTCTCCAAAGATGGTATTTCGACTACTGCCTATATTAAGAAAATCACATTGTTATGCAATACTCTTTCGGCAATCGGCGAATCAGTGACTCACTGCGACCATATTATCTATTTTCTCGGCGGACTGGGCAACGACTACAACCCTTTCATCACCTCTGTCTTAGGTCACGCCAATCAACTGCCCCTTGAGAAGATACATAGTTTATTCCAACTATGAATGCTGCTTGGAAAACCATAACACAATCGCTCAATTTCTTTCCCAGAGCTCTCTTCAAGCCAATGTCGTCTTCCACCTTTTTCCCCATTCTCCTCGGCCGTCGTATACCCCTAATCCTTGACCTAATTTTGCGCCTCCATCTTCAGTGTATCAACCTCCAGTTGAGCCACTTACTGGACTGTATCAACCTCCAGCTGAGCTGCTCTCTAGACAGTCGACTCAATGGTGTCAACCTAGGCACAACTTCCCTTTTAAGCCACGTTGCCAGATTTGCAACAAGCTGGCCCACAAAGCCCTGACTTGCTACCACCACCTTAACGCATCACACAGGCCTCCCTCTTTCAACTCATCTCCAGTTCAGGCGAACTTCACTAGACTTCTTCCGTTACCTCAAAATCATGCTCAATAGAACACCACGGCCTTTCCCTGGATGCTCGACTCTTGAGCAACTTATCACTCCACACTACACTCCTCTGAGCTACTCAATCTCATTCAGCACATTGGCTCTTCTCAGGTGATGACAGCAAATGCTGGGTCCCTCTCTATTGCTAACGCTAGAAATGCTTTGCTTCCCACACCTCTTAAATCCTTTCTCTGACATTATATTTTCCATACTCCTTCATTCTCTCAAAACCTCTTTACTATTAACCAATTATGTCGTGATAATTCTGTATTTGTCGAATTTCACTTCAATTCTTTTTCTATTAAGGATCGGATCTCCTGTCAAATTCTTCTCCAAAGATCCTTGAGAAATGGACTCGATCGATCTCCATTCGCTCTATATGTCACGTCACTGCATACTTAGCTTACGACCCTTGTCTCCTCCTCGCTTATTTCTGCTTCAAGCTTATGACATCTCCATTCAGGACATCCTCCTATCTTGTCTAGTGTTTTAAATTCATGTATTGTTTCTGTTGTTAAGTTTGGTATATCAAAGTTTTGTACTGCTTGTCAAATGAGCAAGACTCACTGTTTATCTTTCTCCATCTCTGAATCTCATGCAAATTACTTTTTGAAATTGTGCATTCTTATACTTGGGGCCCTTCACTAGTAAATTCTATTATTGGTGTAAGGAATTTTTTTTTTTTTTGTTAATGATTACACTAGGTTCACTTGGATTTATTGTTTAAAATTAAAAAGCGATGTTCATTGCAACTTTCTAGCTTTTCATAAACTTGTGCAAACACTATTTGGTCACTCAATTAAAAATGTCCAATATGATCGGGGAGGAGAGTTTCAATCACTTACATGTGTTTTCAAATCTCTTGGCATACACTATTGTATATCTTGCCCCTACATTCTTAACCAAAATGGACGTGTTGAAAGAAATAATTGATATGTTGTAGAAACGGTCTTGTTTTACTTTTCCATTTATCTATTCCTCAATCTTTCTGGCCATATGTTTTCGAAACAGCAACAATGTTAATAAATTATATGCCCACCCATGTTTTAAATTCGAAGTCTCCTTTCGAGTGTCTTTATCATACTCCACCTCCATATTCATCTCTTCGTGTTTTTAGGTGTCTTTGTTTCCCGTATTTTAGACTATACAATGAACACAAACTTCAACCTCACTCCATGTCTTGTGTTTTCTTACGCTACACATCCAATCATAAATGATATATTTGTATCAACCCTAGTTCAAATAGGGTCTATATCACTCGACATGTGTTCTTAGATGAGTAAACTTTTCTATACACATTCAACCCAAACCCGCCACTCATTCACAACTCTTTTCTTTTCCTATTCAAACTTTACCTATCTCTTCTCTTTCTGGCACTTCCATTTCTTCCCCACCTTTCTCATACACACCTACTAGAGACCTCTCTCTCTCTCTCTCTCTCTCTCTCTCTCTCTCTCTCTCTCTCTCTCTCTCTCTCCCCTTCTTCTTCTACTCCCTTCCAGCCATCTCCACCCCTACCTTTACCCGCATGCATTTGCGGTATGGGCAATAAAGAGTGTACTACTAATCTTCATAATATGATGATATGCTTCAACTTACGGACAAAAGGCAAGCAACAAAGAACAACAACAATTTTATTTGGTATTCCCAGATTTTGGCCAAGAATATCTCAAAGTCCAAACAGAGTAACTTTTTTAAAATAAACCCAAAATTTAACAGTGTTTTGCTAAAAATATTTGTGAAATGCTCCTAAAATTTCAAACCCAAATCAATGTGGATAAAAAGTTATATACGAAACAAAAACACAAAAAATGCTCGGCCGAAATTTGCTAGTGGCCAAAAATGACTCGACTTCCCAAATGCACAACTTTCTCAATACTATCCTAAATGACTTGAAATTTTAAATGGAACTTACTAAGGATGTGGACTAGATATCCTAAAAATTTCAGAGGTTGATTTGCAGAGGATGAAAAGATATGGGGGAAACACTGCTGATGACTCGAAAATGTGATAAATCTGCATCTCTCGGATTTGGCTCCCTTTTAGAGAAGCTCTCAAGAAAACTTTGAAATAGAGTTTGTGTGTACTTTGCAGGGGATTTCTACCCTTAAGAAAGAGGTAGAGAAGAACACAAAGATAAAGGATTCTTCCTACACTCACAAAAGAAGAAACGGTTTGTAAACCTCACTCACTCTCGGATATAACTCACTGAATACAAGAAGAAGAAGAAGGGGGGAGGTTTAAATACCTCCTCCCATTTGCAACAAGGGTTCAACCATCTAAAGGAGAAAGAAGGCTCTAGAAGGGGGGAGGTTGCACCGCCTCAATTTCCTAATTTGAAAATCCTAAAAAATTTCCCAAATTGATTAGGTTTAAATTCGAGTATTAAAAACTTAATTTCAAAATATTGAAAACTTCTTTAAATAATAATTTAAACATTAAATGCGCGGAAACTTAATTAAAATTTCAAACTTTAAATAAACTTATTGAAAATTGAAAATAAATCCAGAATTAAAATAATTTATAAAAATTTAAATAAAATTCAACCTAATTTATTCAAAGTTAAAAATACGAAATATCTTTGAAAACCGAAAATACTTATTTAAACTTTTTTCTTTAGCCTGAAAATATTTTTTCCTTCTTCTTCTTTATGCTGGCTTGCCACTAGAAAATTCTCGATTACAACAATTTTTTTTCAGATAAAAATTTACCTACAAAACAAATTATATAAAATATGAGAATAACTCAATAAGCAAAAACATGTGCAAGTGCAAAATTAACATTAACTTTTATCGAATATTGTTTTAACAGGTACATATTGGTTGAAATTCATTTTCCATCATTCGTTTAGATTTATTCATCTTATTGTCGTCCAGGCTCTATCATCTTACTTTCGTTCATATATAATTATCTCATTGTCGTTCAGGCATAAGCATCTCATTTTCGTTCATGCGTAGCCATCTCATTGTCATTCAGACATAACCATCTCATTGTCGTTCAAGGTCAGTCATCTCATTGTCGTTCAAGCTTTGCTATCACATGTTTTCCGTCAATTCCATCATTTTCATACATATGCGAAATGTCCTACAAATTTTATATTTATACTATTTTATGTCGATGCTTAAACATGCGTGTTCAAATATCGGGAATATGTAAAAAATAATTATAAATTTTGTGATGTAAGGCCGCAGCTAAAACGTGGTATTTTCACTTACTTGGATTCCGAACAATTAGGGTTTATCAGAATTTTCCAATAACGTTCTTCTTAAAAATATTTGGTATTAAATCCACACTTCAATAAATCCAATTTTCAGAAGAATTTAGGCAAAAATTCCTTACGTGTGCTTTTAGGTCAGATCGTGATAGATTAGATCAATTAGGATTACTTTAAGAAACTTCCGGCCTAAACAAAATGTTCGATATTAATTTCTCATTTTAATAAATTCATCTCAAAAAGATTTAGGCAAAAATTCCTTACCAGTGAAATTTTAGATCGGTTTGGTATAATTCTGACGGAATTTGGGTCAGGTACGGTTCAGTTGGAGCAGATCTGGTTCGGCTGGACCGAACCTCTTCTTCCTCTTTCTGTTTTGGGGAGGGAGAGAGAGAGAGAGAGAGAGAGAGAGAGAGAGAGAGAGAGAGATCTTGCGCCGCTAACAAGGGTTCGCTCGATCAGAAGAAGTTTTTCGTTGTCTCGAAGTGAAGCTCGGCGGAGAGAGGTTTTATCGTGTCGGAGACTAAGGTGATTAACTCTCTATTCGAAGAACTCAAGAGGGAGAGAGAGCTGGTGTGATTTCGTTCTCCTCCGAACCTCTCTATTTATAGGAGATGCTTGTACCCATGCTCCTCCGAGCCTCTATTTATAGGAAAGCCTCTCTATTTCTCGAGATGTGAACTGATTAGCTTGGATTTTTTAAGCTGATGAATCTAGTGTTCATCTGTTTCTGGACAATTTTCAAACTAAATTCATCTGTACAGCGTCGGACTTTCAGAGGAGAAATCTGACTGTTTTTCTGAAAATCCAAGTTCACCTCGGATTTGCTGAGCTGTAAATCCGAACTTCTTCTGTTCTTGGACGACTTTCAGGCTAGGTTCTTTTGAATTTTTCTTGATTTTTCATAGAAGAAATTCAAGATTAGGTTATTGACTTGGTTGATTTGAGAAAATTTTGAATTTTGAAATTAAACTTTGAATTGAACCCTAAGCTGTTACAGAGGTACTCGGCCACCTCATTGGCCGAGTACAAAAGGTACACTCCTTTCTCTCTCCCTTGATCTAGATGCTACATCACGTGGTCCATTCTTCCATTCAAACTGCAACACACACTATTTCTCCAAAATATGTTCAGTCATGTATGCAACAAAACAAGAAAAATAGACCGAAGTGTTGTGGTGCAAAGAAAATAAAGTTAGTTCGGTTACAACACTAGTTAAAAAGGAAGACAAATTCCTACTTCAAAACTAGGCTTGGCCGAGTGATGCTCAATGATGGAACTTGATGAGGTCGAATGGTGCTTCCAAGGTAAGGCATGTAGAGGTTTCTCCAAGCTCAAGGTGCTTGGCTCACACTTTACGTCTTGAAAATATATTTTTCCTACAAAAAAAGCAAACATATTTGCAAAGAAGGTGGTTGATGCCATGGCCATGGCCATGGCTTGGGGTCAGGTCAATCGGCCTTGAGACATATATGAGAACAAGGTCTAAGGATGGAGTTTTTAAGCCAAAGGCACTCTCTGTTGAAACTACTCCTCTTACCAAGCCAAGGACTTTCTTGCAAGCTTTTAAACAACAAACATTGGCTTGCTGCCATGCAAGAAGAGATTGCCGCACTACATACGAACAATACATGGCAGTTAGTCGCCCTACCATGTGTTGCCAAGTTTATAGGATGTAAATGAATTTTCAAGGTTAAGCTCATTGCGAAAGGGTCTATTAGTCGTTACAAATCTCGTTTAGTAGCAAAAAGATATGATCAAACAAAAAACATTCACTATGATGAAACTTTTAGTTCGGTGATTAAACCTATTACTATCAGAACCACAATCTCCTTAGCTCTTTCTCTTGGTTGGACTATTAAGGAGCTCGATATTAATAGTCTTTCTCCATGGAGATCTCACTGGTATAGTGTGTATGCAATATAGCCTTTGGAATTTATTGATCCATCCTAGAATAATCATAAAAAAAAAAATTTTAAAGGAAAAGTTTTTTTTGAGTTTTGTTATAGGAGATCCCCCTTAAGGAGAATAAAAAATAAATAAAAATAAAAGAGAAAGGTACAATCCAACTCAGACCATAATGAAGCATTTCGCTCTTTTCATTCTGAAAGGTGGAAGATAAGACGAAAAAAAAAAGAATCGACCATTCAAGTATTCAAAATTTTACGAGAAAAATAATAAACGAGAGAAAAATAGATATGTGTATCAAAAAACGTTTTCTATGGTCTCAACGCAATCTTCATGGACACTAGATTGTACAATGTCTTCCTTGTTTGGGGTTTCTCTCTTAGGTGGACACTTCATAATTTCTTTCTACACTAAACTTTTGTCTTGTTCATGTTAGTGTATGTCAACAACATTACACTCACGAGATTTTCTCCACCTCTTCTGGACTAGTTTATAAATTTTTTGCATTATCTCTTCAATTTCTATAATTTGTGCATCCCATCTACGCAACAAATACAACAACAATCATTTTAGTGTTATTATTATGATATTTTCTGAAAAATATAGATAAAATTAATTAATTTTTCAAAGCAGATAATATTGTAATAATTTATATAATTTTGACTTCAATAATTTGTGCATCGCTCAATTCAAATAATTTTTCAAGTATAAATATTAATTCAAAATAACTCTTTAATCCTCATCAACTAATCAACTACTCTTACCATTATTTTTTTTTCCTTTATTGTGTTTGCAAAACTCTGTTAAATTATGATTGAAGTATAATTAACTAATTTATTGATGTGTTTTACATCTTTTCGATTGATCTACATTGTCCATTTGTGGATTTCTTGGATGAAGGATTACTACAAAATTTTGGAGGTGGATTATGATGCAACAGATGAAATAATCAGATTAAACTACCGAAGACTAGCACTGGTTAGTCCACAAGTCTTTGAGTCTTGTTTAGTCACTCTTCTTGACGACAAATATATCATTCTTACTTGCAGTTGGTGACTGACTTCCACTGAATACTTGCAGAAGTGGCATCCTGATAAACACAAAGGTGACAACGCAGTTACTGCAAGATTCCAAGAGATAAATGAAGCTTATAGAGGTAATACTTATGTATAAACTACTCAAATGTGTTTGATATCTTGTTTAAAACTTGCTTTTTGAGATTCATGGAATCATATTGTTCTTGTAGTTTCTCATCTTTCTGGAGTAGAGTCAGCTTGGTATTGTTATAATTTTTTTAATAATCAATGTTGATGTGATTTTAAAATAATTAATTGAGAAAAAAAAAGTATTTTAAAGTGATTTGGTAAATGAAATTTTTAAAGTGATTTATCAGTTTGAATTATTTGACAAATTATGATATGTAATTATTAAATTTCATAAAAGTATATTAGGATTGAGAAAGAAAAATGAAAGGAGTGGGAGAGAAAATAGTTTGTTAAGTGTCATAATTTAAAAATTAAAAGAATTAAAATAAAAAATAAATTTATTTTATAATAACCGCTGTCACACTTACGAAAGCAAATCTAAAAATCTACATTTTTTAGCTTCTTAAAATTGTTATATCTTTTAAGAGAACACTTTTATATTTTGTTATTAAACACTTTAAGTTGGTTAAATTATAAAATATTAGTACTTCTACACTTCCAAAATCAAATCCAATCGAGGCATAGCATCATGTGGGAGTTTGAAGATTTTCGATATTGTTTCTTGGTTGAACATCAGTGGATCTGTTTTTCTTTTTCTTTTTTCCTTGGAGATTGCTGATATAATTTCTATGATTTTCTTAGTGTTAAGCGATCCGACCCGGCGATTTGATTATGATTTAACTGGAATATATGAGATTCACAAGTATACTTTGTCGGTAAGATAATCAGCAGCGGTTTTTATTCAATCATATTTCGCTGCTCAGGTTGAAGTTGCACCAAATTCATTATTGTTTTCTGGCGTGCAGGAATATCTTGCAAGATTTAAAGGTATGATTCTAACCTGCAATGGCCTGGGAATCAGCCAGACATCAGTAAGGTAATGATTTAAGTTCAAAAATTACTGCTTGAAAATTAAGAACTGAGTTAAATAAATGGAATATTTACAATCAACAATGCTAGTTTTATACTCTAAACTTACCTTCTGAAGTCGCGGTTACGTGTCACTGTTAATTGATTAATATAAAATATTAATTATATCAATTAATGAGTATAACGTCAGGAAATGAGATTAGAATTGGAGAATTAGAAGATAAATCTGGCACAAAATTTTGGGTTACTTAGGATCATACTCATGAGCTTAGAATTCTTCCAAAAAGTTGTTTATTTGCAAAATAGAAAATGAATTGACAGACAAAGCCTTGGGATGTAATGCAGGAGACAGCAATTGGTAGAAACTTGGGAGTGCACAAATGAATAAGTTGAAGCTGGAGGGCGATGGAGACTGCATCAGGGTGTTTTTTTTATGGCCCATTAAATAGCTGTGAATATAATGTAAAGGTTCGTCAATGGTAGGTTCGGAAGTATAACCAAATTTTAGATGATTTCTTCACATCTCTGCAGTTGCTGAAACTTGTGCAGTTTGAACAAGAATACTCTAGTGTGACCATCAAAAAGATCAAATTTAAAAGTATATAGTTATTTATTAAGTTTAATATTTGGTCCTTAATATTAATGGAAACTAATCTCTTCTATTGATTTTTTTTTTTTTTCTAAATTAGAGCACCATTATAGTGTTATAAATTTTTTCCAAAAAAAAAAAAGCTGGGCGTATAGGGTTATAATATAGATACTTTGACCTGTTGGCGAAAGTAGACCCTCGTGTATTTTGAAAAATTTGTCAAGACTCAAGTTTGCTTTACACGTGTCAGCCTCTCTCTCTCTCTCTTTCTAAATTGACAATGATGACAAAATTTTCATAAAAATAATCAAGACTCGAGTCAATTTTGTACGTTACCTATTTATTTTGTGATCTCTCTCTGTTTCTCCACAAATCACTCAACTAAGAATGGACATGGAGAGAGGGTCGTCCAATGAATGGGTGGCTCATAAAATTGACTTGAGTCTCGATAATTTTTGTGAACATTTTAACATCAAGGATCATTTCACTGACAGGTCGAAGTTGAAGGTTACTTGAGTTAAAAAGAAAAATAGTTTATGATATTTGCTTTTATGACTCTCTAAGTTCATATTCCAAAAATGCAATTTATCCTAATGTAAATAATCAAAATGTTTCGATCTCTATTATTAAAGTATGTGACTATAGTATTGTCAATTTACTATACTGGATACTAAATTGCATCTAGAATAAGACACTCAAGTCTAAAAGGGTAAGTTTAAAATTAATTGAATAAAAAATAATACACTTTTTTTTCGAATAAAGAAAAAAGATTTAAAGCTTTTGGTTGATGGGCTATGGGTGGGCGCTGAATGAAAATGAGACCTAAGAGGTAGAGCGGAAGAATGGCAAAGGAAGTTCTTTTATTTAATTTACTTTAATTTTGTTGCTCGTTTTCTATTTTTCATGTGTTTCTTCAAATTGAAATTGTGATGTGACGATCAAAGTACAATTTCAAATCTTCAATCTTTTTTTCAGTAAATTGATGCTTTACTTATTTACAATTTTAATATTATCATCAATTTATTTATTAAATTCAACCTATAAATAGTATTTTTTTCGTTTAATAAAGAGTCTTGGGCCCAATATTTTGATATGATTTTGAACCCATTGGTTTCTTCTTCCGTTGAAATAATAGGTTATAAACTGCTACAGAAGTTAGATGTCTGGGTAAAAACATATGAAAAATGAAATACTTGATACACCTCTAACATTGAATGAATAAATGGCATTGGCCGGCAATACTTAAATCCTTGAAAATTAAAAGGTATAGCTTCAATTTATGAAAAAATAGTTTAAGAGGAATATCCAAGTCATTCTTTCGTTCCATGGTGGATGATCCAAGAAGAAAATGCAAGGCCAGAATCTCCGACCAACACCAAATTCATCCAAAATCAAACTGGAAAATACAGTAATTAATTCATCTGGACCAGAACAATTCATGAATCAGAAGAGGAAGACGAAAGAAAGAGACGAATGTGGTCCAGGAAACACAAATTCTGAGGCCTGTCTTTGCGCTTCACGTATCCCATTGCCTCCTTCGCCGAATACGACCTCATCGCTCCTCCTCCCCCTTTCTTCTTCCCCTCTTTCCTCCACATCTCCATCGCGTAGCTTCTGTGTGCGAAGTACGCCTCTGCGCGCGTCACCGACGTCTCCTCCTCCTTCTCCTTGCCTTCTTCCACCAATTCGATCGGCAGCCTCTCGTAGTGGCCTCGACTCGTCCCCTCCAACTCGTCCGTCCGAGCCAATCCACGACTCGACAACGCGTACAGCTCACCCTGGACTCGGTGACCGGCTCCGGGAAGGTTGATGAGAAACGGAACCCTATAAGGCCCGCAGACGAGGGGATAACTCCCGACGGTACGATATTTTCCAATGAACACCGCGTCTCCGGTTCCAATCAGGTCTAGCAACAGCGTGTAATTCGAAAATCCTCGCTTAAGAGTGCCGTAGGTGAATATCAAGGCCGTGCACTCCCCTTCTGCAACCATTTTCGCGCTCTTGGAAATCTCAGTGATCGCCGCCTTCTTAACAGAAATTGGAAAAGAAGAGAGAGGAGGATGGGCAAGGGAAGAAGGAATCAATGGAGTTGTTAGAAAGGAGAATTTGGTGGGAGCGTGGAAGTTTGAACAAGAGATTGCGTTCGCAATAGGAAGTGGGCGATGGTGGAGGGAGAGAGAGGGGAGAAGGCGAGTCTTATTTATAGCGAAACTCATCTCTTTCCTTGATTATATTGTCCTTCTCTTCATTCTCAATCCAAAATAGATTTAGAAAAAATAACATTTTACTATAATGATTTAATAGCATGCACGGTCACCTGTTAAATGGGACCATAGTCAAACTCTTCACTTAAAGTTCTTAATTAGCCACAGAAGATTTAAATTTAAATCACAAGACAAGAGTCTAAACAATTTATACACATTACTTCTTATATCTACACGAACATATCATATTTTTTAAGCAAAAAATAAATAATTTCAATTAGATGACAAAACGAAAGTGTATTAAATATTTGACATTGTAAATAACATCACCATCACTGGTGGACTTTTGTGAAATACAAAATGAATAAAAAGATCATGAAGAAGAACTGGGGCACCCCGGTAAATCTATCTGTTTCTGGTCCACTCACTACCCTGATATCAACTCCGTACATCCTCCGTCCACCTTGGACTGGTTTGTTACCTACTCCATATTTTACTCGTATCGAAAAATTTTCGTAAAATTTTAAAACTTTTATTTCTTGACTTAAAACGATATTTTTGAAAAGATTTTAAACAGCATTGTAGTGAAAAACTCAATTAAAATCAATTTGGCTAAAATTTCATTTTATTAAACATAAAACAGAGACACCCGGTCGACACTTGTAAGCATCGGTCGACACTTGAATCGTCTCGGGTTTTTCATCCGTCGACACTAGGAACACCGGTCGACACTTCTACGCTCAACTCAGAGAGGGTCGAGACTTGCTTTCACAGGTCGACACTTTGATTCTCTCCGTCCGCGCAGGTCGACCCTCGCGGTCGACGCCGCTGCCATTTTTACATTGTTCGGTCGACACCTATAACAAGGGTCGACACTTACTTCGGCTCTGCCCGCGCAGGTCGAAATTTGTGGTCGACACTCTCCTTCCATTTTGTACTGACCGGTCGACACTTTACACCAGTATACATAAAAATGACACCAGTTAATAGAAAACACACGATGATAATCCTGCGATTAAATTCACAAAAGTAAAGACCTATACTTTTAAGACATAACTCCTTCAAGTAATTTCAAAATAAGACATAATTCCTACTCCAATCCCGACTATCACCGTACCATACATCCTATATCCTACCATGGTCGAGTCGCCCCAACAACTGCCTGCATCGGCATGCGCCGTATGACACCAACACCATCCTAGACATGCCTGCCACCTAGCAAGTCACTAGAAAGCTCGTCGTCACCTACACCATAGAACACAAAACATAAACCTAATGCTTAGCAAGTATGGAGCATGAATTAAAATCAATGCACAACTCAACCCCTAACACATGCAGTTTCTATGCTCGATTTCGTTTTCGTTTCGTTTTCATTATTATCATCTTCCACTTTCACGTGTGAGTCAAGTAAGCACCTATCCTATCACACTAAGGACGACCAAACCATAACCCATGGATCGAGATTAGAGGCACACATCAAGTTCACACACGGGACGGCCATACATAATCTCCTCCCAACAGTGATCATAGAACCCTCTACTAATTTCTCATTAGCACGTTAACGACGAAGCGTTCACAAACCGTGTCATCTTACGTACTTTTATCCATGGGAACCCCCTAGTGCTTTCTCACTAGCACGTTAACGATGAGGCGTTGCCCATGCGTGGCATCTTTTCTTATCTGATTACATTTCATATGAACCATTCAAAACATACTCAAAAGTCGTTCTTTCGTAGTTCAAAACCATGATGCATGATAACACATATTGCACGATTCCACCTCGAATGAGTCGTGTTTCACCCACAAACGAAACGAAAAAACAAAATATAAGCAGAAAACCGAATGTTGTCCGATGAGCAACCTTTTAGGCTCTCGGCATAACAATCCTCTGAAGGAAAACGGCAGCAAACGAGACAGGTTTTTGGGCACTCTCTTTGTGTATGCTTCTCTGGAAAAAGAGAGGGAAGACGAGTGGAACGACGGCTATTCAAGCAATCTTGGGCTTGAAAGCTCAAGGAGATGCACTCCTTCCCGGTTCTTGACCGAACCGAGCCTTACCGTTCACCAAGTTTCAAGCTACTTCGGCTAAACACAAAAGAGCTATTTCTCATAGATTCAACAACCTTTATACACACCAATAATCATGTATTTATAGACCTAGGGTGGCTGAAGGTTAGAATAAGCTTGGGCTTCGAAATGGGCCACATGGTTGGTCATTCTTGGTCCACTTGCACACCAGATTACTCTTCAAGCTTTGGCCCATTTGTTGCATCAGTGGGCTGTTAAACTCCGGCTCAATTGTTGCTTCTAACCACCATCTAACTTAACATACATGTAATCCTAATGCCTAAGGATGCATGCAACTATAAAACATTACAGGAAGGTGGATGTTTGCCAACAAAAACATAAGGCGAATGTTTGCCGAATAAAATTCAATTACAAATTAATTCCGAGGGAGACAAATCCCTTCTTCATGTGCTTCCACCTTTAGCTCCCACGATAGCAAGTGCAAGAGTTGATCATTGTCCTTTGTGCTCGGATCCCATTCCAAATCCGCGAATAGGCATTCGACACCTGTAATTCCTGCAAAAGAATTGAACTTGTTAGTGAACAGGTTGGATAAAGCTCGTGCCTTGGTTTGTGATCGAGTGACGGCCCTCTGGGGCACATCACATATACACGACTAACTGACCAAACATCAAAACAACAATCAAATCAACCAAACAATTCTACCATTCTATGGTGTAGGCCCGAAGGCAAACCACAAACAATCCATCACTTACCTGGCGTCCTTGAAATTTCCTTTTACTTCGTAACTCTGTACTCTAACCGGGAATACCTATAAAAATACACATCCATCAATTCTAACTCGTTCAATTCATAAATCCTAGCTTGAAAGTCATAACTCATACCAAAACCAAAACTCTCCACTAAACTCGAAATCTCACTCAATTTCTGACCAACTTTAGAAATTCACAACTTCTCCAATACTTGTCCGAATTGGACGACCCAAAGTGCTACAAACTCTATAAGACGTCTAGTTTCCAATGGTCCCATCCATTTCTTAATTGGACATCCACAACTTGGCCGAACATGGCCGAACAGACACCGTTCCAAAATTCGTATATTCGGCCAATCAATCACCCAATCTTTCCCACCAAATCTCGTAATCTACATTCAATTTCCCGTATCTCCCTCTTATGTTTTCACCAAATCACCTTATACCCTCACTAACTCCGTTTTTGTCAATAAAAACAACCAACACACTAACTATCTACTCAGAACTAACTAAAACTTACCGTAATATGAGGAAACGGTGAAACAAACGGTTAAACGTTGCCGAACCTCTCGCGGGAGAGAAGAGGGAACAGGGAGGGCTTTGGGAGGGAGAACACCGACGGTGTTCTTCTTCCTCCCCTCCCTTTCCATTTTATTTTTTTTATAATAATAATAATAACTAATTACCAAACTGCCCTTAACACTTAGTCGTTTAGTAAATCTGTTATACTGTCAAATTCTGGTTGAATTCTTAAATTTTTCTTTTCTTCATTAGCCTCAAAACAATCTTTTACTTAGTGGTAGAAATTCTCCGTTATCAATTCTAACCAAAACTTCACCGATTATCATTACAAAAATTCAAAATTAATTTAAATGGAACTTCTGGGTGCTACGTTCCACCCTCCTTACAAAAATTTTGTCTTCAAAATTTGCTATCTAAACAACTCAGGATAACGATCCATCATATCCTGTTGTCTTTCCCACGTTGCCTCCTCCACATTATGGTTACGCCTCAATACCTTCACCAGCAAAATATCCTTGTTGCGTAGTGTCTTCACTGCATAATCCAAAATCTCCACTGGCTTTTCTTTGTACGCTAAGGTTGGCTGTACCTCGATCTCCTGTTGAACCACAACGTGTGACGGATCTTTGAGACACTTTCTTAGCATCGACCCGTGGAAGACATTGTGACGTCCTTCCATGGAAGCTGGCAGTTCTAGTTGGTACGCAGTCCTTCCAATTTTCTTTGTGATCGGGAATAGTCCAATGTATCTTGCGCTCAACTTACCCTTCCTCCCGAACCTCATCACACCCTTGAACGGTGAAATTTTCATGAAATCTTTATCTCCTACTTTGAATTCCAATTCTCCTATTCTTCCATCGGCATAGCTATTTTGCCGAATTTGAGCTGTCAATATCCGCTGCCGAATAACCTTGATGTTCTTAGTTGTTTGCTGCACAATTTCTGGACCAATCAAGCTGACTTCACTGACTTTATCCCAATAGAGGGGCGGTCTGCACTTTCTTCCGTATAAAGCTTCATAAGGGGTCATACCTATCGTAGTCTGATAGCTGTTGTTGTACGAGAATTCCACTAAGGGCAAATACTTACTCCACGAACCCTAGAATTCTAGTACACAGGCTTGAAACATATCCTCCAAAATCTGAATAGTTCGTTCAGATTGTCCGTCAGTCTGAGGATGAGAAGCTGTACTGAAATTTAGTCCTGTCCCCCATTGCTTTGTGCAGACTTTTTCAAAATTTTGATGAGAATCTTTGGTCCCTGTCCGACACAATCGAAATCGGTACACCATACAACCTTACTATCTCCAGAATATACAGGTTAGCGAATTGGTCCATATTGAATGACATCTTCACTGGTAGAAAATGGGCGGATTTGGTTAAACGATCCACAATCACCTACACCGCATCAAATCCCTTTGCCGTCCGGGGTAACCCAACGACAAAATCCATAGATATTTGATCCCACTTCCATTCTGGAACCAGCAATGGTTGCAACTTTCCAGCCAGTCTCTAATGTTCAGTCTTGATTTGCTGGCAGATCAAACATGTCTCTACGTACCTTGCTATAGACTTCTTCATGCCAGGCCACCAATAATATTGCATAAGGTCTCTGTACATCTTGGTGCTTCCGGGATGAACAGAAAACCTTGAGGAGTGCGCTTCAGACAAAATCTCTTTCCCAAGTTGACCATTGTTCAGAACATACCACCTATTCTGGAACTTCAGGATTTCATCACTTGAACAGCTAAACTCGGTTCTGTTATTAGTTGCTATGCTCGACCTAAATTCTTTGCACCTTGGGTCATCCTGTTGGGCTTCTCTAATTTTCTCAAGAATTGACGGCTTCAGAGATAAGGCTGATAATTCTACTGCCACATTTGAAACTAGCTCCAAATTAAATCTCTGAAATTCTGCACTCAACTCTTTAGACATTTTGGCATGCATTGCTAAAGTTGAGGTCGAAATCCGGCTTAATGCATCGGCCACTACATTTGCTTTGTTGGGGTGGTATTTGATCTCCAGGTCGTAGTCCTTCATGAGCTCCAACCGCCACCTCTGCCTCATATTCAGCTCCTTCTGAATAAAGATATACTTCAAACTTTTGTGATCTGAGTATACCTCACACTGTTGTCCATAGAGATAGTGCCTTCATATTTTTAGCGCGAACACGACTGCCGCTAACTCCAAATCATGGGTTGGATAATTTCGCTCATAGGGCTTTAATTGTCTTGAAGCATAAGCGATCAGCTTTCCATTCTGCATCAAGACACAACCCAATCCGATTCTGGAAGCATCATAGTAAATACTGAACTTCTCATCCATCACTAGAAGTATCAATACTGGAGCTGTAGTCAATTTCTACTTCAGTATCTGGAAACGGTGCTCACAGTCTTCCGACCATACATACTTGACTTCCTTTCTTGTCAGACGAGTTAAGGGTACTACAATCCTTGAAAACCCCTCAATAAGCTTCTTGTAGTAGCCAGCTAGGCCCAGGAAGCTTCGAATCTCGCTAACACTCTTTGGTTGAGGCCATTCATTGATCGACTGTATCTTAACTGGATCCACCGATATCCCTCCACCGGAAATCACATGTCCAAGGAAATAGAACTTATCCAGCTAGAACTCGCACTTAAAGAATTTTGCATAAAGCCGATGCTGCTTTAAAGTCTCCAGAACCCTCTGCAAATGCTCCTTATGTTCTTCTTTGTTACGGGAGTAAACCAAGATATCGTCGATAAATACAATGACGAATTTATCTAGATACTCTTGGAATACCCGATTCATCAGGTCCATAAAAACGGCTGGGACATTTGTCAACCCGAACGACATTACCAAGAATTCATAGTGTCCATATCTAGTCCGAAAGGCTGTCTTCGGGATATGCTGCGACCTAACCTTTAGCTGGTAATACCCCGATCTCAAGTCTATCTTCAAGAAAATCTGAGCTCCTTGGAGTTGATAAAATAAGTCGTCTATCCTCGGCAGTGGAAACTTATTCTTTATGGTTAGCTTATTCAGCTCCATGTAGTCAATACATATTTGGAGCGATCCGTCTTTCTTCTTTACAAACAGAACCGGCGCGCCTCATGGTGAAAAGCTCGGGCGTATGAACCTCTTTTCCAATAGTTCTTCCAACTGCTTTTTCAACTCCTTTAATTCCGAAAGAGCCAACCTATAAGCATTCTTCAATATTGGCTCTGCACCGGGATATGTGTTGATCACAAATTCAACTTCCCGATCTAGGGGTAAACCGGGCAAATCATCCAAGAACACATCAAGAAACTCACGAACAACCAAAATATCCTATGGTTTTGTCTCCACGTGAAATTGAGTATTTAAAATTGTTGCGAGAAAATAAAAATGCTCACCCATTAGCAATCTCTAAGCCTCGATGGGTGCCATTACTGATAGCTTCTCCACATTCTTCATAGGTTGCAATGAATGTTTCGCACCACCTGGGGGTTGGAAATTAACAGTTCCAGCCCTGCAATCAATCGTTGCGTAGTGCCGAAACAACCAATTCATGCACAATATCACGTCATAGCCAGTTATCCCCATCACAATCAAATCAGCAGGCATACTCCTAGTCTCCACCGATATGATGCTGTCACATACCACTTGATCGGAGTACATGTGCTCACCGGATGGTAGCCTCACTTCATATGTACACCCGGCGAGTTTGACCCACAAATTTACTTTCACCACAAAAGCCATAGCAACAAAGGAGTGTGATGCTTCTGAATCTATCAACGTAAATGCGGGCATCGTGTCAACTAGTACCGTACCTGAAATAACAGCTGGTCGATCCTCACTCTCAGGCTCTATCATAGCAAAGACACTGGGCGTCATCTTGGCCGGACCCTTCTTTGCTGCAGGGCAATCCCTAGATATGTGACCGGTCTCATTGCAGGTGAAGCACCAGTTGACTATCAGCTTTGTGCAGTTCCGAGAAATATGACAACCTACATTGCAATTGTAACATTTTCCTGCAAACTGTCCGCATTCTCCCAGATGGCTCTTCAAGCACTTCGGACACTGCGGGTACCTATTTTGCATTTGTGGTTTCTTTCCTCCCCTTGTATCAAATACAATGCCATCTGGCCTCTTGGTTCCAGAAGAAGATCCTCCCCTGCTCACCTGTGATGTGATCTCCTTAAAGAACCTTCTGGTGGCCTCTCCCTGCCTCACACACTTCGCTTCCGCTCCCTCCACTGCCAATGCTTTGGCCACAACTCGTGCATACAGTACTCTTTAAGTTCCAGAGATGGTCACACCTTCATATATCTCTGGTTTCAACCCTTGCACAAACTGTAGCACTTTTTCTTCTTCGTTACTCACCAATTGGCTTGCAAACCTGGACAACGACTCGAAGTGTCTGACATATTCAGCTACTGGCCTAATCTGCTTTAACTGTAAGAACTCCAACCTCTTTGCAGCTTGGACCGTCTGGTTGTAATACTAACATCTCTTTAAATCTCTTCCAGGTCAAGCCCCTGGCAACTATAGTGGCCTCTACCGTCTCCCACCAACTCTGAGCTTCATTCGAGAGGTGAAATGTCGCACATGTAACCATATTTCCTTCCTCCACATTGGCATACTTGAACATATTCTCAATGGTGTGGATCCATCTTTTTGCAACCGTCGGATCTGTCATCTGACCCTCAAACGTCGAAGGTTTCAATCTCCTGAACCTCTCTCCACTAGAGCCCGCTCCATGGCTCCCTTGTCTTTGATTCGATAGCATTCCCAATTGTTGCGACTGTCTATCGACCAACCCGATCAGTCGTCTGATTGTAGTCAAGTTATCATCATTCTCTGATCCTACCGCCTCTCTCGGAACTCTAGGTTGTCTCTGTCGTCTATCCATTTCAGCAAATTCTTGTACAAGGTTCGCATAATCTAGCCTTATCCACAATCTAACTAAAATAAACAACTACTTATAGTTGGTGGAGCACGTCGCACGGCGGCTGGCAATGTTGGGTAATTCTTTGAACGACTTGACCATAATGGCTATGATACCAACTTCTGTGGCACCCCGAAAACCTACCTGTTTCCGGTCCGCTCACTACCCTGATACCAACTTCGTACATCCTCGGTCCACCTTGGATCGATTTCCTACTTACTCCCTATTTCACTCGTATCGAAAAACTTTCGTAAAATTTTAAAACTTTTATTTCTTGACTTAAAACGACATTTTTGAAAAGATTTTAAACGGCATTATAGCGAAAAACTCAATTAAAATCAGTTTGGATAAAATTTCATTTTATTAAACATAAAACAGAGACACCCGGTCGACAATTGTAAGCATCGGTCGACACTTGAGTCGTCTCGGGTTTTTCATCCGTCGACACTAGGAACACCGGTCGACACTTCTACGCTCAACTCAGAGAGGGTCGACACTTGCTTTCACAGGTCGACACCTTGATTCTCTCCGTCCGCGCAGGTCGACCCTCGCGGTCGACACCGCTGCCATTTTTACATTGTTCGGTCGACACCTATAACAAGGGTCGACACTTACTTCGGCTCTGCCTGCGCAGGTCGAAATTTGTGGTCGACACTCTCCTTCCATTTTGCACTGACCGGTCGACACTTTACACCAGTATACATAAAAATGACCCCAGTTCATAGAAAACACACGATGACAATCCCGCGATTAAATTCACAAAATAAAGACCTATACTTTTAAGACATAACTCCGTCAAGTAATTTCAAAATAAGACATAATTCTTACTCCAATTCCGACTATCACCGTACCATACATCTTATATCCCGCCATGGTCGAGTCGCCCGAACAACTGCTTGCGCCGGCATGCGGTGTACGCCACCAACACCATCCTAGACATGCTCGCTACCTAGCAAGTCACCGGAAAGCTCATCGTCACCTACACCACAAAATACAAAACTTAAGCCTAATGCTTATCAAGTATGGAGCATGAATTAAAATCAACGCATAACTCAACCCTTAACACATACAGTTTCTATGCTCGGTTTCGTTTTCACATGTGAGTCAAGTAGGCACCCATCCTATCACACTCAGGACGGCCAAACCATGACTCACGGAGCGAGATTAGAGGCACACATCAAGTTCACACATGAGACGACCATACATAATCTCCTCCAAACAGCGATCATAGAACCCTCTACTATTTTCTCATTAGCACGTTAACGACGAGGCGTTCACAAACCGTGTCTTCTTACGTACTTTCATCCATGGGAACCCCCTAATGCTTTCTCATTAGCACGTTAACGACGAGGCATTGCCCATGCGTGACATCTTTTCTTATCTGATTACATTTCATATGCACCATTAAAACATGCTCAAAATGCGTTTTTTCGTAGTTCAAAACCATGATGCATGACAACACATATGCACGACCAATTGACCAAACAACAAAACAACAATCAAAGCAACCAAACAATCCTACCATTCCATGGTGTAGGCCCGAAGGCAAACCACAAACAATCCATCACTTACCTGGCGTACTTGAAATTTTCTTCTACTTCGTAACTCCGTACTCTAACCGGGAATACCTATAAAATTACACATCCATCAATTCTAACTCGTTCAATTCATAAATTCCTAGCTTGAAAGTCATAACTCATACCACAACAAAAACTCTCTAGTAAACCCAAAATCTCACTCAATTTCCGACCAACTTCAGAAATTCACAACTTCTCCAATACTTGTCCGAATTGGACGATCCAAAGTGCTACAAACTCCACAAGACGTCTAGTTTTCAATGGTCCCATCCATTTCCTAATTGGATATTCACAACTTGGCCGAACGTGGCCGAACGGACACCGTTCTAAAATTCATATATTCGGCCAATCAATCACCCAATCTTTCCCACCAAATCTCGTAATCTATTCCTATTTCTAGCTTAAGCACCAACATGTGGATAAAAACCCGACTCTATATTCAATTTCCCGTATCTCCGTCCTAGGTTTTCACCAAATCACCCGATGCCCTCACTAACTCCGTTTTTGTCGCTAAAAACAACCAACATGCTAACTATCTACTCAGAACTAAGTAAAACTTACCGTAATATGAGGAAACAGAGAAACAAACGGTTGAACATCGCCGAACCTCTCGGGAGAGAGAATAGGGAACATAGAGGGCCGTGGGAGGGAGAACACCGATGGTGTTCTGCTTCCTCCCCTCCCTTTCCATTTTGTTTATATAATAATAATAATATGTAATTACCAAACTACCCTCAACACTTAATCGTTTAGTAAATCTGTTATACCGTCTAATTCCGGTTGGATTTTTAAATTTTTCTCTGCTCTAGTAGTCTCAAAACAATCTTTTACTTAGGGGCAGAAATTCTCCGTTATCAATTCTGACCAAAACTCTATTGATTATCATTACAAAAATCTAAAATTAATTTAAACGAAAATTCTAGGTGCTATAAGAACATTCAAACAACCTTAGAAAATCTAGACGAAATAAAAACTTGCTAAACATTTTCTAAAAAAAATTAAAGATGAACATGAAAATTAACAGAAATTGTATTTGAAATAAGATTAATATCGTACAAAGCTGATTAAATTTTATTCTGTTGTCAATTATATAAAAATGGGATAAGAGGATGAATTAGGCATAAAAGAGAAAATCGTCAAAAAGGAAAAGATCAAGGAGTAGTTCAACCATGTCTTGAAAATAACAATATCAAGGCTATAACCAAAAGCTTTGTAACAAACAAGAGATATCATTGACGTTTCTTCTCATTGAAAAAAAGGGAGATTATAAGTTTTCCTTCCCTGATTAGTCGACCATAACATATCTATATATATATAACTATATATATATATATATATGTATATAATTACTTGTCATGTTTCCAACTTGATATGTTAGTGCATCTCCCGTATAACTAATTAAAATAATACAGATTGGGACCTGTTTTGTATCTTAACTAGGTTATATTGTACTTATTCAGCACTTGAATGCCATCGAATAAAAGATATATTAAGTAGGTGTAGAATTCATCAAAATTTACCAAAAGTAAATTTCGTATAAATTTTCTGCGAATTTTTAAGTGTGAATTAAAGTCCGATTGCGCGAATTTTCGAGATAGTGCGACACACAAATTTGTGATCACGTGTGACACGTATGTGTAATTTAATAAATTAAATAAAATTTAACGTTATCAACTGTGTAAAATTAAGTAAGATAAATTAACGACAGAAGAATATTGGAAATTACTGAAATAAAGTATTTGAAAAAATTCATGAACGAAAAAATCAAAAACTATTAAATAATTTTAAATAAAATGAATGATTTTGGTTAAAAAAAAAATAAAAATAAAAATAAAAATAAAAATAAATTTATTTAATTAAAAGATAAGGTTTTGAGAAGAAAACCTTATCTTTTAGTTTCAATTTTTAGGAAGAAAGAGGGAAAGATAAACGACCAAGAGAGGGTGAAGAAGCGACGTCGGCCAAATGACGTCTGTTTAGAAGGATTTTGGTGTCAAACTCTTCGTCTTGAAGAGTAGATCAACGTTGGTAAAGAGCGTTTTTGAAGGTAACCTCTGGATTTCACGATTTTTGCCCGAGAAGTTTCGAGTTTTCAGTGTTTTCTAAATCTGAGATTTGGGTCGTTTTTCTTGGTGTTTTGACAGGATTCGACCGGATCTAAGGTGAGAAATATGTTGGAAACAAGATTTGGCGAAAAACGGGGTCAAAAATCACGATTTTTGCGAACCCCAATGATCGGACATCGGCGGCCGAGTTGACTCGGCCGACAGCGAGTTAACTTGGCTGTGGGCTGAGTCAACTTGGTCTCTGGGTCGAGTTGACTCATGCCCAAGGCCGAGTTGGGCTTCGGCAAGGCTGGGTCCGACCCGGACCGAGTTGGGTTCTGCCGGGTACGACCTGAGCCCAATGAGGGCCAAGTTGGGTCAGGTCAACTAAGGCCCAAGGTTGGGCTGGGCCTAGGTTGGGTAAGGATCCAACCACTTTCAGGTTGAGTTCGACCCGGACGCAGCTAGTTCAGGTCCGACCCGAACGCAATTGGTTTGGTCCGACAAGATCTGGGTCTGATCCAGACCCAATCAGTTCGGGTCTGACCTGACCCGAACCGAGGTCAAAGTCAAATTTGACCTTGACCATTAACGTTGACTTTGATCGTTGACCGTCGACGTTGACTTTTGACCAAAAAGTCAACTACAGCCATTTCGGTCCGTTTACCCTCTGGCTCCCCGTTTATATCGTTTCAAACCTCGATTGGACCGTAATGGGTTCCGTTGACTTTTTATCCAAAAGTCAATTTGAGCTGTTTAGGCTTGTTTTTGCCTTGGCCCCCGTTTATATCGTTTATGACCTCTATTAGACTTTAAGGGGATTCCTCCTTTGTGTTAATTTCTAAATTTGGAGGATTTTGCTGAATTTGAGGCGATTCCTGAGAAGCCACAGACTGTTGATATTAAGAGAACTCGCCACAGGGGTATGAGTTATTATACTTGTTAATTTATACCTAGACTAACAGGCACCTATATTATTTTTTGTGGGATACCACCAGTATTGACGTTGACATTTTTATGAGCATTTGCATTTTACATTGTTTAAACATGTACACGTTTTGCTAGAATTATACTGCCTAGTTGAGTTTAGATGCCATGTTTTACTTGCCCTTGCAGACGGACTCGATTGAGATTTGAGATATTACCATGCATATGTGTTTTATTCTTACATTAGTTTTCTCACGCATGTCATTGTTTCTGTTGTGCATCGGAGTTGGTTCTAGAGATAATCGTCTGACACTCTCAGCTGGGCCCTTACGCTGAGAGTATCAGGGGATTTTGCCCAGATGCATCCGTGTTTGAGGGTTGTCGTGGTGCTCCCTACACTTGTTTGGATATAACCCAGAGGTTGACGGATCGTGTATCCTCTTGGAGCTCAGGGGTTGACAGGTCGCGTACCCTCCTGCACGATTGATTATTGTGCAGTACTCCCCGCGAATGGAGTGATGGACTCTGAGCTTTGCTAGTCCTGTTACCCGATCTGGCCAGTGTCTGTTCGTTGCTACCCTCAGTTTATAAGTCCATTGTGTGGTCCCCTTGGTCCTAAGGTTGAGTGGTTGTGTCCCTCTTGGTGTGCTCTTGTGCGTGTATCCACGATGACCTAGGGTTGAGTGGATCCGTTTGATTTCCTCCTAGTTGGTTGACCTATTCTCTTCTCTCAATGAGGGTCTACCGATGTTATCGCGACCTTTCTTTGTGGTGTGGTTCGAAGGATCATTGAGTGACCTCTATTTTCATTGTTCACCTGATTTTATATATTGATGCCGGTCTATTTTTACTATAGGTACAAGATTTTTGAAACTAGCTCCATCAATCGTTTTAAAAATGAGAAGAGAAATTAGTAATATTGAAATCGGTTTTGAATATTAAAACACGTGCATTGATTTTAAAAGGGTATATAAAATGAATAAGTGATAGGTATAACATCCCATACTGAGTTTGTCACTTACCCCAACGACTCCCCCTCTATAGTTAGAGGAAAGAAGAGCAGGAACCGAGGTTGATCACCTCCCGATATTGTGGATCTTCCCAGATATTTATATTGATATTTGTTCTATGTAAGGATATAATTTGGTATTGTACTGGACATTAACATGTTTTACTTTCATTTTCTATATTTCTACTATTGTTTGTATTCTCAGATTTGTTATTTCGAGGAATTCTGGGATCGCTCATAAAAAAATCTTCTGCAATTAACCACAGGTTAGACAGTGGACTTCTCCGAGGTGGATCGTTTAACCTAGAGTTTCTGTTAAGCTCCCTTCCGAGTTGTGATAGAAATTTATTGGTATCAGAGACTAAGGTTCCATGATCCTCCTAATGACGAATGTTGAGAGCAAATATGAGCAGATAGTAGAATATATTGATTAACTGTGCAATGAACATGATAATGCAGTGCAATTTCATGTTTTTCAGAAGTGTTAAAATGCCACCTCGGAGGAAAGTTCCTCAAAATTTCGATTAGGACTGTAGCACAATATCCTCTATTCTGGAGGCATTGCGGAACCTGGTGAGCAGGGCTCAGGCTCCACCTCTGGCCCCGGTTGCTACTGCTGATCTAGCCTCTACACAGAAGGCCTCCGGAGGAATTCATTTTCGGGAGTTCAATCAGCTCAACCCACCGATTTTTGTGGGTGGCATTGATATAGCGGAGGTAGAGAACTGGCTCGAAGTAATAGAGCTTAACTTCGAGACCCTACAGACCTCTGCAGCTTCTCGAGTTACGATAGCAGCCTATTTTCTGAGGGAGGCAGCTAGGCGTTAGTGGACCGCCATTCGCAGCTAGTATGATGTTAGTACTATGGGATGACACGAGTTTACCTCACTATTTCGCGGCCAGTTCAGCAATAGGGAGTATCAGGGCATGATGACCAGGGCCTATTATGATCTAGTTCAGGGATCTATAACGGTGACAGATTATTATAACAGATTCATTCACCTGTTGCCCTATTCTGGTGGAGTCATTGTGCAGGCCCAGATTATTAAGTTTATTCAGGGCCTGAATTTTAACATTAAGCGTACTGTAATTGTGAACTTATATGACAGCTTGCTCGGGGCATATGAGGCCGCCTTGAAGATAGAGAGGATGTACACCTCTAGTGATAGTGCTCCTCATCACGGGTCAGACAACTGGTCTTCAGGGAGAAAGATGACAAAGAAGATCCAGCAGCAGGAAGCAGGTTAAAGTTTTAGTGCGAGCCGCTCTTCCAGGTCTAGTGGTGGTTCGTCTAAAGGCTCCAGATACTCCCCTTACGCCTGTCATACCTGTGGCCAGCCTGGTCATCTTCGAAGAAACTGTCCGCTGAATTAGCCTCGGGGGCAGCAGCCGCGAGCACCCTTACTTGCTCCTTCAGCTACCGAGTCGTTTTCCCCGCGGGTTCAGGTTCGGGGACAAATTTGACCTTCTCCTTAGCAGACTCAGTTTCAGACTCCCCATCGTCATCCAGTGCACATCCCTTTTAGGAGTACACCTTACCGATCCAGTGGACAACCCTTGGCTATGAGTCCACCTTCGCCTCAGCGGCAGAGAGCAGAAGGATTCTAGGAGCACCAGGGATCTACTTCTAGGGGCGGTGGCCACGGTTGGGATTATAAGGGTAAAGGAGTTGCTGGTCAGTTATATGCTGTGGACCGGACCGAGTACTATCTAGTGCCTGATCGGGCAGTAATCGTGGACGGTACAATACTCATTTTTCATACTTTTAGTCGGGTATTATTTGACACTAGGGCATGGTATTCTCTTATCTCTGCTTTATTTGCTGAGTCGCTGGGATTATCTATCGAGGAGTTAGAAACTCCTTTATTCTTAAATACTCCACTGGGCGATAGAAACGGAGTTTTCTATATATGCTGAGCAGTCTGTGTGGTTATTGACGACTGTAAATTTTGTGCTGATTTGATAATCCTGCCTATGAGCCAGTTCGACGTCATTCTTGGCTGTGACTGGCTTACTAAGTATAGGGCGATTATAGATTGCTATCTGAGGCGGGTTATAGTTATTTCCAAGGCCGGTAAGGTTGTTATTTACCATCGAGGCCCCAATGCGGGAATTATAAACTCTATTTTTTGGGTATGCCTTGGAGGCTGGAGCAGACTGGAGTAGTTTGGAGGACTTTGGTGTATGGATCTAGATATTGAGATCGCGGTGCAGGAGAGAGATGTTTCAGTTGTCCAAAAATTTGATGACGTCTTCCTAAGGAGTTACCGGGTCTACCTCCAGATCGGGAGATCGAGTTTTGTATCGACCTCATTCCAGGGGCCACTCTAGTTTCTATTCCTGCACATAGGATGACACCAGCAGAGTTAGTTGAGTTGTGAAAGCAGTTTGATGATTTACTGACCAAGGGTTTTATATGGGAGCGTATGTTGCCGTGGGGCTCTCATGTTTTATTGCCAAGAAGGCAGATGAATCGTTGAAGTTGTGCGTGGATTACTGGAAACTTAATCGAGTTGCTGTGAAGAACAGATATTCGCTACCCCGTATCGATGACATCTTCAATCATCTCAGGGGTTCACAGTATTTCTCGAAAATTGACTTGAGAACATGATACCATCAGGTGAAGATTCGGGAGGAGGATATTCCCAAGATTGCTTTCCGAACCTAGATATGGACACTTTGAGTTCTTGGTATTATTGTTCGGACTGACTAACGCTCCAGCGTGTTTATGGATCTCATGAACCAAATTTTCAGGCCATATTTTGACCGATTTGTGGTTGTCTTTATTGATGACGTCCTTGTTTATTCGAAGTGTCGTCGGGAACACCGTGAGCATCTTTGCATTGTCCTATAAACTTTGAGAGAACATCAGTTGTATGCTAAGCGTAGCAAGTGTGATTTTTGGCAGATTGAGGTAAAGTTCTTGGGGCATGTAGTCTCTCGAGAAGGTATTTTAGTGAACCCTACTAAGATTGAGGCTATAGTGGATTGGCAACCATTCAAGAACGTTTGGGAGATTCCCAGCTTCCTTGGTTTAGCAGGATATTATCGACGCTTTGTGAAAAATTTTTCGTCCATTGCAGCGCCGCTTTCTAGACTCAGCCACTAGGATGTGAGATTTGTTTAGGATGATAGTTGTCAGCGGGCATTTGAAGAATTGAAGTGATGGTTAACTAGTGCTCCGATTTTGACAGTTACTGATAGTAGCTTGCCATATGCCGTTTATACTAATGCATCTGGAGTTGGTCTAGGTTGCGTTTTGATGTAGCATGGCAAGGTTATGGTGTATGCTTCCTGATAGTTGAAGCCTCACGAGCAGAATTATCCCACCTATGATTTAGAGCGCGCCTCCATCATATTTGCTTTAAAGATATGGAGGAGTTATTTATATGGAGTCAGTTTCTAGGTTTTCTCCGATCACACGAGTCTAAGGTACATATTCACTCAAAAGGAGCTCAATTTGAGACAGTGCAGGTGGATGAAGTATTTGCAAGATTATGATTTCAGCCTAGAGTATTATCCTGGCAAGGCTAATGCAGTTGCTGATGCATTGAGTCGGTATCCTCGTGCTTCGATCTCCTGTTTAATACTAGACGAGTGGAAGAAACATATAGCGATCAGAGATTTTAACTTGAGCTATTATGATACTGGAAGCATGGCTTGTGCCTACCATGTAGTGGCTACCCCTTCGATGCTTACAAGAGTGAAACAACTACAGTGTCAGGATGAGGGGCTCAAGGCAAGGGTGGAAAAGATCCATAATAGGGAACAACTAGAAGGTTGGGCAGTAAATGCCGATGAGCACATATTCTACCATCGCAGGTCCCAACATCGCCAACCTGAGACAGACAATCTTAGATGAAGCTCACAGATCCTGTTTTGCCATTCATCCGGGCAGTACAAAGATGTATCAGGATCTGAAGCGTCAATATTGGTGGGTTGGCATGAAGAGGGAAGTGGCTGAATTTGTTGCTTGATGCATGACCTGTCAGCGGGTCTAGGCCGAGCACCAGCGGCTGGTAGTTTGTTCTAGCCATTACCTATTCTAGAGTGGAAGTGGAAGGAGGTGACCATGGATTTTGTTACCCATCTTCCGATGGCTCCTCAGTGTCTGGATGCTATCTAGGTTATTATGGATTGGTTGACGAAGGCAGCTCATTTTATTCCTGTTCGAATGACTTTTTCAGTTGTCAACCTCAGTCGATTATATGTGCAGCACATTGTTCATCTTCACAGGGTACCTTTGAGCATAGTCTCTAACCGTGATCCTCGTTTTACCTCGGATTTGTGGAGGGGATTACAGAAAGAGTTCGGTATGAAGACACAGTTCAGCATAGCGCATCATCCCTAGACAGATGGGCAGTCTAGAGGACCATCCAAATACTAGAGGACATCCTGAGGTCTTGTATCTTGGATTTTGGTAATAGCTGGGTCAAACACTTGCCACTGGTGGAGTTCGTGTATAATAACAGCTTCCGGACCAGCATTGGAGTCTCTCCTTTTGAGGCACAGTATGGCCGGCCATGTCGTTCTCCTTTGTGTTGGGCTGAGAAGGAGGAGCGACTTAGTCCTTGGCCAGATATCATCCGAGAAATCATCGAGAAGATCTACCAGATTCGTGATCGACTGAAGGTTGTGCAGAGCAGACAGAAGAGCTGTGCCGACTTGAGGAGACGTGAGGTGGAGTTCGATGCTGGTGACTTTGTCTTTGTAAAGGTTCATCTTACCCGTGGTGTCAGCAGATTTGGGGTAAAGGGCAAGTTAGCCCCGACATATATCGGTCCATTTCCGATTGTTGAGAGGATTGGAGTGGTAGCCTACAGGCTGGGGTTGCCGCCTTAGTTGGGACATGTGCATCCTGTTTTCCATATATCCCACAATGTTTCGTGGGATGAGGTGCCCGTTCAAGTTGACACGACCCACGATGAGGAGCCATAGTAGATTTTGGGACGCGAGCTTCGGTTGCTTCGTCGTCGAGAGGTTTCTTATGTGTTGGTATTATGGAAGAACCACACAGAGAGAGAGGCTACTTGGGAGCTGGAGTCAGAGATGGCAGAGAGATACCCCTACTTTTTCATAAAAAGGCAGAAAAGATGTAAAATCCGCCAAAAATTACTGAAGGTAAATTTCGTATAAATTTTTCGCAAATTTTTAGGTGTGAATTAAAGTCCGGCTACGCGGATTTTCAAGATAGCGCGACGCATAAATTTTTAGTCACGTGTGACACGTATGTGTAATTTAATAAATTAAACAAAAGTTGACGTTATCAACCGCGTAAAATTAAGTAAGATAAATTAACGAGGAGAAACGTTGAAAATTATCGAAATAAAATGTTCGAAAAAATTCATGAATCGAAAAACCGAAAACTATTAAATAGTTTTAAATAAAATGAATGATTTTAGTATAAAAATAAATTAAAAGAAATAAAAATAATAATAAAATAAAAATTTAAAATAAAAAAATTTATTTAATTAAAAGATAAGGTTTTGAGAAGAAAACCTTATCTTTTAGTTTTGGTTTTCAAAAAGAGAGAGAAACAGTCGAGAGAGGGTGAAGAAGCGACCCCGGCCACATGACGTCCGTTTGGAGTGATTTTTGTGTCAAATTCTTCGTCTCGAAGAGTAGATCAACGTTGATAAAGAGCATTTTTGAAGGTAACCTCTGGATTTCAGGATTTTTGCCCGATAAGTTTTGGGTTTTCAGTGTTTTCTAGATATGAGATTTAGGTTGTTTTTCTTGGTATTTTTACAAGATTCGAAAGGATCTAAGGCGAGACACGTGTTGGAAACAAGATTTGACGAGAGATGGGGTCAGAAATCGTGGTTTTCGCCACCCCCAGTGATCGGTCGTCGGTGGTAGAGTTGACTCGGCCGACAGTGAGTTAACTCGGCTATGGGCTAAGTCAACTCGGTCTCTAGGTCGAGTTGACTCCGGCCCAAGGTCGAGTTGGGCCTGGGCTAGGCCCGGGCCGACCCGGACCCAGTTGGATTCTGGCAGGTCCGACCCGAGCCTAATGGGGGCCTGCCAGGTCCGAACCGACCCTAGTTGGGTCAAGTCAACTCAGGCCCATAGTCGGGCTGGGTAAGGACCCAAACCTTTTCAGGTTGTGTCCAACCCAGACCTAGCTTGTTTAGGTCCGACCCGAACGCAATTGGTTCGGTCTGACCCGACGCTACCCGGGTCTGACCCAGACCCAGTCAGTTTGGGTCTGACCGGACCTAAATCGAGTCGGTTCGATCCAGACCCGAACCGAGGCCATAGTTAACTTTGACAGTTAATGTTGACTTTGACTGTTGATTTTGACTTTGACCTTGACCGTTAACTGCCAATGTTGACTTTTGACAAAAAGTCAACTCAAGCCGTTTCGGGCTATTTTTGCCGCGGCTCCCCGTTTATATTGTTTTGGACTCTGATTGGACCGTAACGGGTTCTGTTGACTTTTTATTCAAAAGTTAACTTGAACCGTTTGGGCTCGTTTTTGCCCCGGCTCCCCGTTTATATCGTTTATGACCTCTATTAGACTTTAACGGGATTACTTATTTGTGTTAATTTCTAGATTTGGAGGATTTTATTGAATTTGAGGTGATTCCCAAGGAGCCACCGGCTGCCGAGATTAAGAGGACTCGCCACAAGTGTATGAGTTATAATACTTGTTACATTATAATTAGCTTAGCATTCACGTATATTATTTTTGGTCGGATACCACCAGTATTGACGCCGACATTTTTATGAGCATGTGCATTTTACATTGTTTAGACATGTACACGTTTTGCTGGAATTATACTGCCTAGTTGAGTTTGGATGCTATGTTTTACTCACCCTTACGTACGGGCTCGATTGAGATTTACTGTGAGATTTGTGATATTGTCATGCATATGTGTTTTATTCATGCATTGGTTTTCTCAGCACGCTATTGTTTCTATTGTGCATTGGAGTTGGTTTTGGAGATAATCATTTTACACTCTTAGCTGGGCCCATACGTTGAGAGTATCAGGGGATTTCGCCCAGATGTACCCGTGTTTGAGGGTTGCCGTGGTACTGCCCACACTTTTTTGGATATAGCCCAGGGGTTGACGGGTCGTGCACCTTCCTAGAGCCTAGGGGTTGACGGGTCGTGTACCCTCTTGGAGCCCAGGAGTTGACAGGTCATGTACCCTCTTGGATGATTGATTATTGTGCGATACTCCCGCGAATAGAGTGTGGACTCTGAGCTTTGCTAGTCCTGTTACCCGACCTGGCCGGTGTCTGTTCATTGCTACCCTAAGTTTAAAAGTCCATTGTGCGGTCCCCTTGGGACTAGGGTTGAGTGGTTGTGTCCCTCCTGGTGTGCTCTTGTACATGTATCCGCGATGACCCAGGGTTGAGTGGATCCGTTTGATTCTCTCCTTGTTGGTTGACCTATTCTCTTTTCCTAATGAGGGTCTGCCGGTGTTATCGCGGCCTTTCTTTGTGGTGTGGTTCGGAGGATCCTTGAGTGACCTCCATTTTCACTGTTCACCTGATTTTATATGATATTATGGTTGATGCGGGTCTATTTTTACTATACGTACAGGATTTTGAAAACCAGCCCCATCAATTGTTTTAAAAATGAGAAGAAAAATTAATAATATTGAAACCGGTTTTGAGTTTTAAACTCGTGCATTGATTTTAAGCGGGTATGCATAATGGATAACTGATAGGTATAACATCCCATATTGAATTTGTCACTCACCCAATGACTCTCCATCTACAGGTAGAGGAAAGAAGAGCAGGAACCGAGGTTGATCGGCTCCCGATATTGTGGATCTTCCCAGATATTTATATTGATATTTGTTCTATGTAAGGATTTAATTTGGTATTGTACTTGGCATTAGCATGTTTTATTTTCATTTTCTATATTTCTACTATTGCTTGTATTCTCAGATTTGTTATTTCGAGGAGTTCTGGAATCGCTCATAAAAAAAAATCTTCCGCAATTAGCCTTAGGTTAGACGGTGGATCTTTTCGAGGTTGATCGTTTAACTTGGCGTTTCTGTTAGGTCCCTTCCGGGTCGTGACAGTAGGTTATATCAAAATAGACTTGAGATAGATGTGTAGATTTAAACCTCTTTAAAGTAGTTTAAATATCTATATAGCAGATAACTCAAGATATAGAAAAAATTGAGAGAATTATAGATTTGACCATTTATATAGTTTCGAGAAAATGAAAACACAACATGTAAAAATATTGAAAGTAATAGTTGATTATATCTTGGTTTAGATGTAAAATCCAATAAATCTAAAACTAAATGTTTGAAGGTTTAGCTTTAGCACAAAAGCCTAAATCTCTCCTGTGTGTAAAATCTCAAGTAAAAGTGTGAGAGATTAGACTAAAGCTCAAGGATTCAAAGCTTGAATGTTTCTCAAAATAAATGCACAACACTTCAGTAAGGTTTTCGCGATTTAGTGAGTTGCATAGCCAAGAGTACTTATATTGTAGATGCCTTCAAAAACTTAGAGCTTTGGTTAGTCAGATCTATAAACATGTTGACCTCATCATGACTTCTGTAGAGATTTCTAAAATACTTTGGTCAACCACATGTATCTTATTGTTGACCGCGATACATTCGTTACAGCTACTATTAGTTAATCTACGGACTACCACATGTTCCTTCTTGTGTATTGCCCCAAGTTGAACCCTTATGGTTTGGTGGTCCACTTGATGCTCGCTGAAGATTTCTCGGATGACCGCGATTCTTGGTCTTGTTGACCGCTCAAGTGTTCTTCAAAAATTAGCTCTCTCTGGGGTTTCTATAGACAACCCAAACCTTGGTATGATTGACCACTCAACCAATTTCAGCTTCCAATAGATTAGTATATGTACTTAGAAGATTTATTATGTATTAGTTCATGTATATGATTAATTAGGTGGTTTATATATGATATTATATATATATAGAGTCCTATAAATAAGACCTAAATTTAGGTTTTCTACAATCAAGCAATAGCTTGAGCAATTAGTAGAAAGAGTTTCTCAAGTTCTTTCCAATTTATATTTTTCCTTCTTTATAATTACTCTTCCTCATTCTAGCAAATTGATATAAGAGCTTAATCTTTCAATCTTATAAAAATATCAAATTCTACATTTACATTTCATTTTCCTCAACTTACAAAAGATAATTATGATAATTCGTACATTCGTAAGAAGGTTTACCTCAGCTTGCAAGATATATAGGAGATTGTTGATAGAGGCTACAACAAATCACAGGATGATTCTGTATTGACTCCTAACCAAAGGAAGACTCTCCAAAGAACTTGTAAAAGAGATCAACATTGTTGTGTCCCATAGGCCTATCACACGGTCCCAAACCTGAGGCCATAATTTAACTTGCTAGTGTTCTTACACACTTGTTTCTTTTGCAAGTAATGGTTCATGTAAAGACTTGGATGATACCTTGGGAGACTTGAAGTGGGAGATCAAAGCTATAGATATGGACTAACTAAAGCACCTTGTCACGTGGAAGATCAAGCGAGGCGATTAAGAATCCCACGTGGGAATTTGTCTTCCCGAGCCATGAAACTTGTACATGTTTTTTATTTCAAACTTATTTGGGTAAACATTAGTATTCTTGTTAAACTTTATTATATGCATGCATGTTAGACATTTATGACTAGATGTATGGTAGGATAGAGGTGGTATGGTTTTGGATTTAGCCTTTAAAGACTTGAAGACATGAAGACATGACTTGTATGGAAGCCCAAATCGTGGCCCAAGGTGAAGGCTCACTTTACCAAACTATAACCAACCACAATTAGGTATATAAATCATGGTAATTGGTGCTTGAAC
>CM039520.1:15049881-15500097 GCA_022433055.1 Begonia peltatifolia | reverse complement strand
TTGTGGTTGGTTTTGAATGAGCATTCATGGATTTCCTTCAACATTGAAGAAGATTGCAGCAAGAAGCACCAAGGTTAGGCTCAGTTAGTTCTCAATCGAGGGGTTGCGCCCCCAAAACTCCCTTTAAGCTTAGTAGCTTGCTAGAGTTTACTTGCCCACCTCCTTTTCCATTCTCTTGAGAGTAAAAAGTTGTAACGTCCCCCTTTCCTCCCATTATGATATTGTTCGCTTTGGGCAACCTTCTGCCCTCATGGATTTATTTTCGGACTTGCCCAAACCGCATCATACTGGCTCAGAGAGATTCTATACTTATGAACTATAACGTCCTCCTTCCTCCCAGTATGATATTGTCCGCTTTGGGCAACCCTCGGCCCTCACGGATTTGTTTTCGGACTTTGCCCAAAACGCGTCATACTGGCTCAGAGAGGTGGTGCACTTATGAACCGTCTCCTCTACTTCCCCCCCAAGCGATGCAGGGTTGTGACAAGGCCATTGACTTTCACATGAACCACCCCCTCTACTTCCCCCAAGCGATATGAGATTGTGACAAGCCCCTTGGCCTTCATAATCGCCCCCACTTTTGGGGCCCAACGTTCTCATTGTCAACATTTTCGGTTGGGTATAGGCTCTGATACCATTTGTAATGTCCCTTTTTCCTCCTAGCCTGATATTGTCTTCTTTGGGCAACCTTCGGCCCTCACGGATTTGTTTTCGGACTTCACCCAAAACGCATCATACTGGCTCAGAGAGGTTTTGTACTTATGAACCGTCCCATCTACTTCCCTCCAAGCAATGTGGGATTGTGACAAGCCCCTTGGCCTTCACAAAAGCAGCAAGGAGTGGACCAAAACCGTGTCTTAGAATTGAGTTCTCTTCCTTGGAAGAAACTTTTGCCAAAAGCTTCAAAATATTGCTTATTGGCCGATTCTAGAAAAGTTTGCACAACTTCTTCTCTACAAGGAATGTGGACCACGCCTTCTGCCATCATACATTTCACTCACTACACTAATCTTATCTAAAATTTCATTTCTTCTGAGCACTTTTGGTTGTTCATTCGATCCATCTTTTGGCTTTTCTCAGTTAGCTGATTTCTAAGGAGCAACGATCTAACTTTTCGTTCTTGAGCTTGTTTTGCAAGCAAGGATCGGAACAAACATGCTCTTACACTTATTCATTAATGGTTGAATGAAAGCATGTTTAAGAGAGTATCAAATACAATCAGCAAGCATGAGAAATTTTATAAAATTCTTATTTAGGAGTTGATAAGTTAAGGAAGTTACATCTTCAAATTCTTCGAGGATAATTTGAAGCATTGTGAATGGAAGAATCCGAGTCCATGCAGATTTCTTTTCGAGGGTTTTAACTATCGTAAACCAAATGAAGAGATATGGAGAAATAATGAAAAACATTCATGTTAATGAAAAGGTTTTTTGCTCGTTGCATTCAAAGTTTGATGAAGTGGTTATAGCTATAAAAAAAGTCCAACGATTTAGCTACTATGATAGTTGACTAACTCAAGGATTTTTTACAAGTTCATGAAGAGAGAATCTATAAGAAGAAATAGGAGTAGATCGAGCGAGTTTTGGATTCTAAACTCTCGATGAAGAAAAAAGAGAATGAATATGGGAGAAGCCAACAAAGAAGAAGACGTAGACGAAGATGTGGACAAGGTAGAGGAAGAGGTCCATAACATCAAAATCTTGATAATAAAGAGAAGAGTAATTTCAAGACAGAGCGCGGTAGAGGAAGCCACTCAAGAGAGAGTGATCGATCAAGTGTTCAATGTTACAATTGCCAAAAGCAGGGCACTATGCTCGCTGTTTGTGGAGTCCTCCTCAAAATGTCAAAGAAACTGCAAGTTATGCTCAAAACGAAGAGGCATAGTAATTTTTGTTTCTTGCTTACAAAGGAGAAGGAAACGAGAACATCAACATATCGTATCTTGATAACGAGATAAATAATCACATGTGTGACGATAATAGAAAATTTATGGTGATCGACAACTCGATGAACTTGGTCACATTTGGAGATAACTCTAAAGTTTAAATTGAAGACAAAGGTACAATTTTATTTTGTATGAAAAATGATAATCATAAACTCATTAGTAATGTTGCTATGTTCTGAGAATGAAGAGTAATATTTTGTGCTCGAAACAACTCTTGGAGAAAAACTACGAAGTTCACGTGAATGATCGTAGTCTATTATTTCAAAATCGTAGAAAAAATATGATCACCAAAATACCTATGATGAAGAACAAGATATTTTGGCTAGATATTTAACCTTGCATTGCAAGATGCATTAAGCATTGTGTGTGGGACACTTCGTGGTTTTGGCACTTGAGATTTGTCCATTGGAATTTTGGTGGATTGAAGCTATTAGGTCATAAAAGAATGTTGAAGGGCTTGTAGATCAATAGGCCAACCATGTGGCGACTTCGAAAACCCACCCGTTTCCGGTTCGCTCACTGCTATGATTCCAACTTTTGTGGCGACCCCAAAAACCTATTCGTTTTCAGTCCGCTCACTACTCTGATACCTACTCTTGTGCGTCCCTGGTCCACCTTGGACCGGTTTGTTACTTATTTCCTATTTCACCCGTATCGTAAAAATTCACATAAATTTTAAAACTTTTATTCCTCGACTTAAAACGATATTTTTGAAAATATTTTAAACGGCATTACAGCGGAAAACTCAATTAAAATCAGTTTGGATAAAACTTCATTTTATAAAACAAAAAAGAGAGACACCCGGTCGACACCTGTAAGCATCGGTCGACACTTGGGTCGTCTCAGGTTTTTCATCGGTCGACACTTCAATTCTCTCTGTTTCCATCAGTCGACCCCTACAGTCGACACCTCTACCATCCTTTCATTCCCGATCGATACCTACAGCCGTAGGTTGACATTTTGATACTCTCTGTCCGCTCAGGTCGATCTTCGTGGTTGACACCACGACCATATTTTCACTACCGGTGGACACCTATTACCATGGGTCGACACTTACTTCGGTTCTGCCTACGCAGGTCGAACCCCGTGGTCGACACTCACCTTCCATTTTACACTGACCGGTTGACACATATCGACTTCGGTCGACACCTTGCATCAGTATATATAAAAATAACACCAGTTCAGAGAAAACACACGACGAACATTTCCACGATTAAATCCACGAAGTAAAATCTATATTTTTAAAACATAATCTTTTCAAGTGATTTAAAAAAAAGTCATAATCCCTACTCCAATCCAGACTATATCCGTACCACATAACTTATATCCTCAAAAATCTATACACAGGTGTTTAACACAAAACGCTTACAAAATTCCACCACCTATCCCACCATGGTCGTGTCGCCCAAACAAACTATCTGCACCGGCATACGGCGTACGCCACTAACCACCATCCTAGGCATGCCCGTCACCTAACAACTCACCGGAAAGCTCGTCGTCACCTACACCACGAAACACAAAACATAAACCTAATGCTTAGCAAGTATGGAATATGAACTGAAGATCAATGCACAACTCAACCCCTAACACATGCAATTTCTACGCTTGGTTTCGTTTTCATTGTTATCATCTTCCACTTTCACGCGTGAGTCAAGTAGGCACCCATCCTAACACACTCAGGACAGCCAAACCATGACCCACAGAGCGAGATTAGAGGCACAGATCATGTTCACACACGAGACGGCCATACATAATCTCCTCCCAACATCGATCATATAACACTCTAGTGCTTTCTCACTAGCACATTAACGACAAGGCGTTGCCAATACGTGACATCTTTTCTTATATGATTACATTTCATATGTACAATTCAGAACATGCTCAAAACTCGTTCTTTCGTAGTTCAAAACTATGATGCATGTCAACACATATGCACAACCAACTGACCAAACAATAAAACAACAATCAAAACAAACAAACAATCCTACCATTCCATGGTGTAGGCCCGAAGGCAAATCACAAACAGTCCATCACTTACCTGGTGTCCTTGAAATTCCTCGTACTTCGTAACTTCGTACGCTAACTGGGAATACCTATAAAATCACACATTCATCAATTCTAACTCGTTCAATTCATAAATCCCTAGCTTGAAAGTCATAACTCATACAAAACTTAAACTCTCCACTAAACCCGAAATCCAACTCAATTTCTGACCAACTTCGAAAATTCACGTCATCAACAACTTGGCCGAACGTGGCCGAGCAAAAACTACTCCAAAATTCGAGCATTTCTCATAAAATCTCGTAATCTACTCTTACTTCTAGTTTAAGCACCAATATGCGGATAAAAATCGACTCTAAATTCAATTTCCTGTATCTTCCTCCTAAGTTTTCAGCAAATCACCCAATACCCTCACTAACTTCCTTTTTGTCGCTAAAAACAACTAACATACAAACTATCTATTCAAAACTAACTAAATCATACCTTAAATTGATGAAGTGCAGAGGAACTAAGAGAGATCATTGGTTGCCATCAACGAAGAAGAGCTTTCGGCGCAGGGGGAAGGAAAACACCGAGAAGAAAAGGGGGGGGGGGGGATTTCGTTCCTCCCTCTATTTTATTTATTTTCTTTTTTGTTTTTATTTTAATAAATTAAAATCTCAATTACTATTTCGCCCTCAACTCTAATCCGTTTAATAAATCTGTTATACAGTCCATTTCCGGTTAAATTCTTAAATTTTTCTTTCCTCCATTAGCCTCAAAATAATCTTTTACATAAGGGCAAAAATTTTCCGTTATTGACCAAAACTCCACCGATTATAATTGCAAAAATCCAAAATTAATTCAAATGAAAAACTCTGGGTGCTACAAACTTGATCTGTCACGTCTCGTAATACACTTTTTTTTCAACTTTAAAACTTTGAAAAAGGAGCTCTAAAAAGAAATTCTTGTATAAACTTTTAAAATCTAAAATCTTTTAAAAGGCTTAGTGGAAGACTTTACGTTTTAGTGAAAAATCCTTCGTTTAAATCGCAGTTTAAAAGTTTAAACCATAAAAAGGGAAACATACTTATTATATATATATATATATATATACACAGCTGCAATCAGCTCATGTGAGCCTACAGGTCGGAGCCACTCGGGGGGAAGCCACCTGAGTTTTCGCTGAGGGCGATCGGCCAGCGCGTTTAGCCGACCGATCGGCACCCACTCAGGTGCCATTCCGGCCATGCTCGATTTTTGGAGATCGATCGGCCCCTCTTCTGATTTTTCATTCTTTAAAACCAATCCTTAAAATTCTAACCCAAAATGTCACGCCTCGGAAACCCTACACGATTCCCGATTCTCAAGTCCAAGCGCACACTTTAACTAACTTACATTCTCACACGCTTGTCTCTTGTGCAGGTAATGATTCACGAGAAGGAATGGAGCTTGAAATTGAAAGCTTAAAGTGGGAAGTGGAGACTCAAGACATGGAGCAACCAAGGCACGTCTTTGCGTGGGAAGCCACCATCAAAGATCATGATACTCTTAAGGGAATTTGTCTTCCCGAGCAAAATTCTATGTAATGTTTTAATTTTGAACTTATTGGGCAAACATTGGCCTTCTTGTTAAACTTATTAATGTGTGCCTGCATTAGGCATTTAGGACTAGATTGAATGGCTAGGATAGATAATGGAAAGGTTTTGGGGTTGGCTTATTTTGAAGCACCAACCGAGCAAGCCAATCTTACCCGATTTGGCCGTACCTTTGGGCTGCCTTTTGAGATGCTTGTCCCCTTTACCTTTTGTGGAAGAAACATGGATCCATGACTTGGCATTTAACAAGCCATTGATCACATCTTGACTGCCACCATCTCAGCCGCACATTGCATCACTTTTGAGCCGGTTACAAGCCACTTCTCTCCAAGGTTTTGAAGACCAAAAGCTCAGCCCTAAACCACTCCATCCTAGGTCTATATAAACATAGCATTGGTGTTTGTATTTTGGTTGGCAAATTGAATGAGCATCGGCATGTTTCTCTAGAGAAAACCGAAGGAGTTTTCCACCACCTTTTAAGGTATGTGCTTGGTTCCTTGAACCGATTACAAGAAGCTTCCTAGCTTGGCAACTCAAGGTTGTTACTCGAGCTTGTGTTCCACTTTTCTCTCCTCCCTTTCAAGGGAAGGAAACAAGAAGAAAGTGGCCAAAACTGGTTCCCCAAGTTGAGGATCTTTCCATGGAAAGATTGTGATTGCCAAAAGCATTATCTTGACTTATCAGCCAAGGGTTTTGTGCATAAGTTTTTCATTTCTAATCAACTTGGACCACGACTACCACCATCACGCACCTCACTCAATCCACTAATCTCTCACCAAATTTTGTTTCATTCGAAGCACATTTGGTTGTTCATTTTTCTATTTTCTTGAGGGTTTCTCAGCTTGGTCGAGATCCAAGGGGCTAATCGATCTTTTTGAGTGTTCTAGTGACCGAGCAAGGGCTAGGCCGCAACATTCGCACACTTCTACTACTCACTCACTACACTTGGAAAATTTGAATAAAATTTAAAACTTTTGTTCCTCGACTTAAAACGACATTTTTGAAAATATTTTGAACAGCATCGCAGCAGAAAACTCGATTAAAATCAATTTAACTAAAACTTTCTTTTATAAAACATAAAACAGAGAAACTGGTCGACACCTATAAACATCGGTCGACACTTGGGTTGTATCGGGTTTTTTATCGGTCGACATTGGCAAACGCCAGTTGACACTACGTTTCTCTCGAGTCTTTTCGTCGGTCGACACTGAGAACACCGGTCGAAACTTCAACGCTCATCTCAGAGAGTCATCGACACCTGCTTTCACAGGTCGACACCTTGATCCGCTATGTTCGCGCAGGTCGACTTTCGCGGTCGACACCGCTGCCATTTTTACACTACCGATCAACACCTACAACCATAGGTCGACACTTACTTCGGCTCTGCCAGCGCAGGTCCACCCTCACAGTCGACATTTGCAGGGTCTGGTCGACCACTAAGCCTATCGGTCGACACTTCCTCCCCATAACTCTACTTAAAAAACCTTCAAAACTTCACAGAATCAATCGGATTTCGACTCAACGCTAATAATAACCCAATGCACATTTTTCCATCAACTCAAAATCATAATTTAAGTAAAGAAAATCACTACTAAAGTTTGAAATCTGTCCATACATTCAATCGACCCAAAACCACAAAAATCATTTCAATTATACTCCAAAACACATACCTATGCCTACCATAGTCAAAACGCCCTAACAGCCGGCTAGATCGTCCACGTGCGTACTCCTCCAACCGCCTCCTAGTCATGGGCATGCACGGAGTAATCACCAACTATGGGATCGTCACCCACATCACAGAACTCAACTATTAACCTAATGCTAAGTAAGTAATACATAAAATATAAACACTGAAAACAAATACATCCTAACGTATGCAGTTTTTACAGTTTCGTTTATACTTTTGTTTTTGTCTCTTTCTTGCATCTTCTTTCTCTTCTTACTACTAGGTTCTTCTTTACGCGCTAGACTAAGGTAACACATCTTGCGGTCCCCCTCATAGGACTCGGTCCCCTTATAGGACAGAGCTAACCTCAATCTAGTAAAGTGACACATCTCGCGATCCCCCTCATAGGACACGGTCCCCTTCATAGGACAATGTCACCACGTAAAGCGGGGGAACAGTGACACAACTCGCGATCCCCCTCATAGGACACAGTCTCCCTCATAGGACAATGTCACTAAACCCCACCTTCATTATTTTCTTACGTATCTTCTCATTTCTTTGGTCTCATCACATCCCACTGTTTCGCTTCGTAAAAACATGGAAATTCATTTTCGTCTCGTTCCCCTAATTTAAAACAATGATGCACAACCATGAAAGCATAATATAAAGTAAACGTGCAATGCATCCTACTGAACTGTGATGTAGGCTCGAAGGCAAAACTCCTATTATATTACTTACCTGGCGTCCTAGAAATTCCTCGCACTTCGTATCTTCGTACGCTAACTGGGAAAACCTATAAAACCACACATCTATTAGCTCTACTTTCCATTAAATTCGTAAACTCTAAAGGAAACAACAACTAAACCCCCACTCGACCTAAACCGAAATCCTAACTCAATTTTTGACTAACCTTCGGAAATTCATAACTATCACAATACTCATCCGATTTGGACGATTCGAACTGCTACAGATTCCTCATGACGTCTAGCTTCTTACGGTATAATCAAATCCCTAATTCAACACATAACGCTTAGCCGGATGTAACCGAGCAAAAACCGTTCTAAAATTCGTATATTCGGCTAATCAAACGCTTAATCTTTCCCATCAAATCTCATAATCTACTGCTACTTCTAGCTTAAACACCAGTATACTAATAGAAATTAATTTCAACTTCAAATCCTCGTATCACCCTCCTAGGTTTCACCGAAACTTTCCAACACTCTCACTAACTTCGGTTTTAACACTCGAAACGGCTAAAGGACTAACTAACTACTATAAACTAACTAAAACATACATTAGATTTGAAGATTCACAGAGGAACAGAGGAGAATTGTCGAGCGCTTCACCGGGGGAAGGGAAAAAACTGAAGGGGAGGGTGGTTTGCGCTGGGAGAAACACCGATGGGTGTTTTGCTTCTTTTTTTTAATAATAATTATAATACCGAATTACTAAACGGCGCTCAACCACTAATTATTTAATAAATCTGTTATACGGTTCGATTCTTGTTGGATTCTTAAATTTTTGTCTCCTCCATTAGTTTCAAAATAATCTTTTACTTAAGGGTAAAAATTCTCTAATCTCAATTCTGACCAAAACTCTATCGATTACAATTATGAATTCTGAAATTCATTTAACAGAAATCCGAGTGTTACATTCCACCCTCCTTACAAAAATTTTGTTATCAAAATTTGCTATCTAAACAACTCAGGATATCGGCTCATCACGTCCTGCTGTCGTTCCCAGGTTGCTTCTTCCACGTTATGGTTACGCCATAATACTTTCACCAGTGGAATCTCCTTGTTGTGTAAAATCTTCACCGCATAATCCAGAATCTTCATTGGCTTCTCTTCATACGTCAATGTGGGTTGAACCTCTATATCCTATTGCTCCACCACGTGGGAAGAATCTCGCATACATTTCCTCAGCATGGATACGTGAAATACATTGTGGATCTCATCCATCGAGGATGGTAGCTACAGCTGGTACGCTGTTTTTCCTATTCTCTTCGTAATAGGAAATGGTCCAATAAATCTTGGGTTCAACTTGCCTTTTTTTCGAATCTTACAACTCCTTTGATGGAGAGATCTTTAGGAAGACTTCGTCGTTCACTTCAAATTCTAGCTCTCTCGTCCGAAGATCTACATAACTCTTCTGTCGGCTTTGAGCAGTTAAAATCCGCTGTCTAATAAATGCTATCTTTTTTGCAGTTTGTTGCCGGATGTCTGGACTCATTAATCATGCTTCGCCAACTTTATCCCAATATAATGGAGCCATTATTCGGAACGAACCATCTATTTCGAAACTTAAGAATTTCGTCGTCCGAATAATTGAATCTTGACCTGTCACTAGAAGCCATGCTTGCTTTAATTTCATCGCACTCAGCGTTGTCCTTCTGGGCCTGCTTAATCTTCTCCAGAATCGTAGGCTGTAAGGATATAGCCGATAACATGACTGAGACACTCGACACTACCTCTAAGTTGAACTTTTGAAATTCTGCATCCAAGGTCAGTGGCATAGCTGAATCCATCGCCGACGTGGATGCCGTCACTCTGCTCAATGCATCAGCCACCACGTTTGCCTTGCTGGGGTAGTATTTAATCTTAACATCATAGTCCTTCACGAATTCCAACTACCGCCACTGCCTCATATTCAACTCCTTCTGAGAAAAGATATACTGCAAACTCTTGTGATCCAAATATACTTCACATGGTTGTCCATACAGATAATGTCTCCAAATTTTTAGTGCGAAGACTACCGCGGCTAACTCTAGGTCGTGTGTCAGATAATTTTGCTTGTAATTCTTCAGCTGCCTAGAAGCGTAGGCTATCACCTTTCCTTCCTGCAGCAGCACACATCCAAGACGTACCTTGGAAGCATCACAATAAATACTAAATTTTTCGTCCTCGGTAGGGAGCATCAAAATCGGAGTAGTAGTCAATCTCTGCTTCAATGTCTGGATGTTCGCAATTCTCAGACCACATATACTTCACACTTTTCCTCGTCAAACGGGTCAGAGGCGCCGCAATCTTCAAAAATATTTCGATGAACCTCCTGTAATGACCTGCCCGCCTAAGGAAACTCCATATCTCCGTGACATTCTTCGGCTGTGGCCACTCTTTAACCGCATGAATCTTTACTGGATCAACTGATATGCCATCGCTCGAGATAACATGTCCCAGAAACTGAATCCTACCCTCCCAAAACTCGCACTTTGAAAACTTTGCATAAAGTTGGTGTCGCTTCAGAGTCTCCAACACCAACCTCAAGTGCTCTTTATGATCCCTCTCACTACGAGAGTATACTAATATATCATCGATAAACACTATAATGAATTTATCGAGATAGTCATGAAATACTCTGTTCATCAGGTCCATAAAGGCGGCAGGAGCATTTGTCAGTCCGAACAACATTACCAAGAATTCACAATGCTCATAACGCGTTTGAAAAGCCGTCTTTGGAATATCTTCTGGCTTGACCTTCAACTGATAATAACCCGATCTCAAGTCAATCTTCCAAAACACTCTTGCCACTTGGAGTTGATCAAATAGATCATATATTCTCGGCTGAAGGTACTTGTTCTTAATCATCAGCTTATTTAACTCCCTGTAGTCGATGCACATCCACAACGATCCATCCTTTTTCTTGATGAAAAAGATTGGCCACAGCAAAAAACTAGGGCGTATAAATCCTTTCTCCACCAACTCTTCTAATTGCTTCTTTAACTTCTTCAGCTCCACTGGTGCCAATCTATAGGATTTTTCGACACCTGCTCAGCTCTCGGATACACATCTATAGCAAATTCTATCTCTCGATCCGGATGTAAACTAGGTAAATCATCTAAGAAAACTTCAGGGAAGTCTTGAACAATTAAAACATCCAGCGGCCTTGAATCCCTGGGAATTTGCATATCTATAAAACTGGCGAGAAAACGGAAAGACTCACCAATCAAAATTTGATGAGCACTGACAGGCGCCATGACAGATATCTTCCGGGCAATCTTCGTGATCTGAAAGGTATGCTTCTCACCATCCGGCAGTTGAAAACTCACCGTGCTCGCCCTACAGTCAATTGTAGCGTAGTGCTAGGACAGTCAATCCATTCCTAATATCATGTCATATCCCGTTATACCCATAATAATGAGATCGATCGATAAATTCTTGCTTCCCACCGACACTGTGCTATCTCGCACCACTTGGTTTGAATGCATACGCCCACCAGAAGGTAACATTACCTTGTAATTACAGTCCGTTGACACAGGCCTTATATCCAACTTAACCATGAATGTAGTTGTAATGAACGAGTGCGTCGCACCAGAATCAATCAAAGTATATGCAGGTACAGAGTTTACCAACATAGTACCTGAAACTATGGCTGGCTGGTCATCCTCGGCCGACTCGATCATGGCAAATACTCTCGGTGTTGTATGCGTCGGAGCCTTCCTTAGAGCTAGGTAATCTTTGCTGACGTGGCCTACCTCGTTACAGTTGAAACACCGAATCACTCGAGGCTTCAGGCAATCTCTAGCTAAGTGTCCAACTTCATTACAGTTGTAGCACTTTCTCGGGTTTAGTCTACATTCGCCCGGGTGATACCTCAAACACTTATGGTATTGGGGGTACTGCGCCGGCCCTTGAGGCCTTTTACTGCTTCCCTGGCTACTCGAGCTCTCGCTGAATCTCTTAGTGCCCCTCTGTTGTTGTTACTGGGAAGCACTTTTGCTCTGTTGTGGGGCAACCTCCTTGAAAAATCTCCTAGAAGCCTCTCGCTGTTTAATACATTTCATCCCAGCATCCTCCACTTCTAGCACTTTAGCCACCACTTTCGAATAGGGCACTTCCTGAGTTCCGACTATCTTTACTCCCTTGTGTATTTTTGGCTTTAGCCCCTGTACATACTGAAACACCTTGTCTTCATTCCAGCTCACTAAACTGCTGGCGAACCGAGATAAGGACTCAAATTGTTGGTTGTACTCAGTCACCAACCCGATCTGTTTCAACTGTAGGAACTCCATTCTTTTGGCCGCTTATACCGTGCTGTTGAAGTACTTGTCATAAAATATCTCCTTAAACTTTTCCCATTTCACATGCTGCCCTTCAATAGTGGCCTCCACGGATTCCCACCACAATCGGGCATCCTTCGCTAGATGGAAGGTGACTAGCGAGACATTGTCCTCTTCTTCCACCTTCACGTACCTGAACATACTTTTCATGGTACGGACTCATTCCTCTGCAGCTGTTGGATCTAACGACTGTGTTTCATAAGTTGGGCATCGTAACCTCCGAAATCTATCTCCCGCCTGATCATGACCTGAACTAGAGCCTGCACTTCCTTGCACCTTCTGATTCAACAAGATCCCTAATTGCTGAGACTGCCTATTCACCAATTCAGTTAATTGCCTAATCATCATTGAATCATCCTCACTTCTAATACAAGTTGCCTCCCTCGGCACCCATGTACGTCCTGGTCGTATAGACATTATGGCTAAATTCTTGGACAAGGTTATTACTCTCATAAGCATCTAATAACTAAAGCTAAACTTAAACACTTACAGTTGTCGAAGGACGTCGTGCGGCAATCGGCGCTATTAGGTAATCCTTTGAACGTTTTAACTATTTGGTTCTAACCCCCGTCACATCCTCTCCTACTACTGATTAACTATCCACTCTACTTTTTCCCGAGCGGTGTGGGAATTGTGACAGACTCTAATGCCTTGACAATCCACCCCTCCTCATAGGGGCTTGACATTTTTGTCAGCCACACTTCCGGTTGGGTAAACGCTCTGATACAATCTCTGTCACGCCTCGGAAACCCTACATGATTCCTGGTTCACACACTTCTACTACTCACTCACTAAACTCGAAAAATTTGAATAAAATTTAAAACCTTTGTTTCTCGACTTAAAACGACATTTAAAAATATTTTGAACAGCATCGCAGCGGAAAACTCGATTAAAATCAATTTAACTAAAACTTCCTTTTATAAAACATAAAATAGAGGAACCAGTCGACACCTGTAAACATCGGTCGACACTTGGGTTGTCTCGGGTTTTTCATCGGTCGACACTGGCAAACACCCATCACCACTACGTTTCTCCATCTACCGGGGGGAAAACATGCTCCACTTACGAGACAGCCATATCTGAACCCCACCCCGACATGACCGGGATTACGTGCATTCATTTCTTTTCATTAGTTCATTTCTTTCATAAGACATGTACAGAAACTCGTTGTCATGCCATTTTGAAAAACGCGTGATGCATGGACAGTTCATAATGTATAAACTTATAAAAAGCAAAGAAAACAATCAATGAAAAAAATAAAAGACATTCTATAACTTAAACAATCTAACTACCCATCTAATTTACACTAAAACAATCTAAATCATTAGATCCTCGAAAACACAATTTCTTGTGGTGTAGGCCAAATCGGCCACGCAAATAACGAAAACATACCTTGGGTCCTTTGCAATTAAACTTGGAGTGTGTTTGCTTTATTCTTGTCAATCTCAAACAACGTAACAAAATATCCAATTTAAAAACTTAATGAAAACAAAGTCAAAATTCTCGGATTTATAATAAATATAGGCTAAAGTTCAATTGAGCGTATCATACTTAATTTTTATTCTAATTCAATGACTCGACATGTTTTGGAAACCTTAAAGTGTCTACTTTAAGATGGTGGAATTAATTTAAGAAAACCACTCACCAAAAATAGCAGAATAGTAAGCAAACCGAACTGCCCTAGTGAAGTTTTCGGAAATCACTTCATAGTTTCATCCAATTTCAAATGACCATAACTTTCTCAATATAACTCGGAATCAAGTAATTTCAATTGCTATGGACTCCTCTAAGAGTATACTCTCTAATGGTGCAAGCCATTTACCAAAAGAAAACCAATAATTTTGCCGAATATCACAAGAACAGAATCTGTTATGTTTTTGAAATCTTCAAAACAGTTTTCTCCTTTTTGCAAATTCATGTACCAATCTCTGATACAATCCAAACCTAATCCTTTGAATGTCATTTAAACACTTTTGACTCATCAAATAACCAAATTTGAGGGAGAAATTTGTAGGTTTTAGGGTTTTGAAACAAACGCCAACAAAGCTTTAAAAACTTAAAGTTTATCACTCATAAACACTAAAAATTGCGTAACTTATAACTAAAAACCAAACTTACCTTCAATCCATAACCAAAATGAAGCTAGGGCATGAAAATAAAGAGCTACAATGGAGGAAAATCAGCAGCAAAAATCGTGGGAGGAATGAGAGGGTTAAACCATTATTATAAAGCAAGTTGTCTTTTTCTTTTGCAAATTACCATTTTGACCGTTAAACCAAATTCATGTAGTTTTCCCACTTGAACCTTGTAGTTTGTCATACACCTTCTTGGCTCCTCTATCTCCAATGCTAAACACACTACAATTGGAAAATTTGACTTTGTCAAACTTGTCACATAATCCTTTTAATACTTGAGTGATTTTCCTTCTCTATTTCTTTAATTCTTTACTAATGCTTTAACTTATTTTTTTTATCAAAGTTAATCGAGTTAAATCATAACATGTATCTAATTATTCACCAAAAGCACTTTACATAAGATCCAAGTACTACACAAAATATTTTAGGGGCAAAACGTACAAAATTTTGTGTGTTACAGAATCACTTCTTTTGAGGCCACGTAACCGTTATCCTCACCGTTCACATATCACACTTCACATTCGTACTTAAAACTATGCTCAAATTAATTTTCGTTACACTTTTCAAAACATGATGCATGACTGAAACAAAACATGTGAAACATACAACACATACAAATTCGCCCTACTGTCCTATGATGTAGGCCCATAAGGGCAACGCACATACAAACACTACTTACCTAGCCTCCTGAGCTTCTCTGATGATCGGTTTCTATCCAACACTCGGACTAAACCTATCACATAACAAATGCACATCAAAATTCATCTCAAAACTCATTCTGGGTACTAAAATTACAAATACTAACTCAACCCATCACAACCCGACCAAAACGGCTCACTAACTCGATTCGGCCAAAAATCAACCTAACTTCAAATGAATATAACTTTTGCTACGGTTATCGGAATCACTCGATTCTAGTTGTTAAACACTCTTCACCAAACATATTTTAACATACTGAGAGGGTTTCTAAAACGAATAACCAAAGCTAGGTAGAGGACACCAAAAACATAACTTGTTTTTGGCCTAAAATTCCACGATCTCGGTTTCAACTCAAACCTACCCGTTTACCTCACCATTCGCTCACATTCTAACCTCTTAAGCATAATTTAACAAAATTGAAAGATTTTATATCCAGAAAACTGAAATGCACATCACACTTCTCGGCTTTTCCTCAAATTTCAGAGTTCCCAACCTCAACCGCCCCAAACTGTTAATTCCCCCATCAACCACTCTAAGTTCTAGCATAAAATATTCAGAAATCAAAAGCAAACCAAAGCTTAAGCTATCGGTCAACAGAGGAGAGGAGAGAACTTGATTATCGGAGAAAGAGAGAGACCATGTTCTGCACGTGAACGGAAGGAGGGAAAACCAAAAATGGCAAGTTTCGTTCGCTAGCAACGAAGAAGAACGAGGCGTGCACAACCTCCTCGCGGAAGAGAACCAGACGGGGGGGGGGATGTTTCCTCTTCGGCTGAAGAGAAAACAAATGAAAGTGGCTTCTCGCTGAAGCCACTCTTATTTACATATTTTATTATATTTTTTTTTTTGTAAATTACCTTAGTGCCTTCACGTTTTCATCCCTTAAAAATTCTGCCAATTCACGTCATTTCGTCTATAAAATTTGAAAATTTCTTCAGAGTTCATTTTGAACTTTTCTCTAATTAATTAATATGTTAAAATCTCCTGTGGAACTTACGCGAGACCTTAATTAGCCTGGTAAAATTTTTGGGTTACTACAGACGATTTGGTAGTACAACTCCTTATTGTAAATCAATTTGGTGCTCAATACCTTGAAGGGCTGGCAACCCTTGTGGAAGTTCTGATCCCCATAGGCCAGTCACATGATCCCAAGCCCGAGCACATACTTTATCTAACTTATGTTCTTACACACTTTTCTTTTTTGCAAGAGATGAAATATGTGAAGCCTTAGAGCACACCTTTGGAGACTTAAAGTGGGAGGTTGAAGCTCAAGAGAAGGATCAACCGAAGAATGTCATTAAATGGAAGACAAGGATGGAAGATCAAGAAGCTCGCATGGAAATTTGTCTTCCCGAGCATGATTCTATGTAACCTTTTATTTTAAACACTTAACTTCGCAAACATTGGTCTTTTTGTGACACTTATTATATGCATGCATGTTAGGCATTTAGGGTTAGATGTATGCTAGAATAGAACGTGGCTTGGTTTTGGTTTAACCTAAGTTGAAGTGCTTGAAAATTGCATGGTTAGCATGGGAAGCTCGATCGTGCACGCGTCAAGATGAATAGCCGAGATGGAGCGCCAATTGAAGCCCCCTTTTACCTAATTTGGCCACACCAAGTGCTACCCCTTGAAGATGCTTGTTGCCCTTGCCTCTGTGGAAGAAAATATGGATCATTGACTTGGCTTTCAGCTGGCATTTGATCAACTTATGTGCAAGTCATCTTGGCTGCACAACCTACCACCTATGGCCGAACACATGGCACTCCAATTGCCACTTTTAAAGTTCATTTTTAAACCTAAAGTCAGCCACCCTTAGGACTATAAATTTTAGCTATTGTTGATTGTATTTTGGTTGTTGATGGAATGAAAAGAGCCTTTTTTCTTAGGAGAAAACCAAGTGGAGCTTGGAAGCTACTAAGGTAAGTTTCTGTTGAGAAACTAAAGAAGTTGCGCCTCCATTTCCTTCAAGCACGATTGCTTGCAAGGATCTTATGTTCCACCTTCCTCTCCACTTTCTTGAGAGTTAGAAATAAGTAGAAAGTGACCAAACCGATTCCTCCGAGTTGAGATTCTTTCCATGGAAAGAATGTTTTGCCGAAAGCTTGAATCTTGTTTATCGACCAACTTGAGAGATGTTTGCACAATTTCTTTTCCACAAGCTATTTGGACCACACCTTCCATAGTCGCACATCTTACTCACAACACAAGTACCATATAAGTTTTCATTCCATTTGAAGCTCTTTTGCTTGTTCAACTTTGGCCATCGCTTGAGGTTTCCTCTGCTAGGCCAAGTACCAAGAGAACTAATGATCTTCCTTGGTTTTCTAGTGACCTTTGTAGGACTAGGTCTTAATATTTGGTAGCAAAGCAAGGATAGCACCCTTGGTGTGCTAGAAATCAAGTTGGTTTGGTTTTCCAAATCCATTTTGATGGCTGCACCCAATTTCACAAAATCGGGTTAACAATACCACCCATCTAGTTTTTTATTTTGTGCTTGCTACTTCTTGTTGGGTGATCCATTTTTCTTAAATTAAAATCACTTTCAGCATGTTTTTGTTGTTGTTAAGGTCTTAACATGAAGGTATAATGTTCAAATGTCACCATTTGTGTTGCTGCAACTTATTTCCTAAATCGGTTACACATTTGCTACTCACTTGAAAGAAACTTTGTTGTTTTCTATTTTTGGTGCTATTGGCATTTGGTTTGCTATTTAACTTTTGTTCTAGCACATTAATAGCATGTTAACATCTTAAACATTAAAGTTTAGCTTCATAATATTGCTATTAACGTGCTGTTCTTGTTGGTTCACTAGTTTAAAGTTCTGTTTATGCAAATCCAGAATGAGCATATTATGTTGCTGTTTTTGGCAACCGAGAAAAGCATGTTTGAATATGAAAATACAACAAGTCATAAATCTATTTTCTTGCATCATTTAGCTGCTAATGTTCTCTTAAATTTAAGGATCCAACTTGCCAAATTAATGCATAAGACCTTGGTTGATATTCTGCTCTAAAACCAGAGCCCAAATTGTATGAAAGACCGTTTTATGGCATTTGTGTATAACCAAGAATATGCATGAAATTTGTGATATTGCTTGCTGTTTAGGAACTTTAATCTTAGCATATACCTTCATTTAGGACTTAGGTTAAGTAATATAACCTGACAATGTTGGGTTCTTGCTCCAAAGATGTAGCACTGCGAGAATCCTCACGTTCCCGGTAGACTCACTTACATTACACACTGCTCTGATACCATAACCTGTCACACCCTGACAGCAACATCCTCGAAAACCCCGCTCTCTTGCTCTCTTTGACACACCTCAGACCGAAGCATTCCAAAACTCACCGGTTTCGGGTCTCTCTGGTACCGTAACAGTACACCCTGTAAGACCCCACGCTATGGTATCTAGAAACTTAACGTGGACTCACTCAATTTAACACCACTATCGTCTTTCAATCATAATCAAAAGAACATTTGTACGTATAAAATACGCAACGGAAAAGAAAAATTTAAAAGGGTTTTAAAAAAAATGACAAGACTTAAGATTTTGGGAAAGGAGCCCGACAAGAGCCCTGCGCGACTCTCGGGTTCCACGGCGTGCGCCCGAGGCCCGAGCTGCACGCCCGAGGTTCGACGCTGCGAGACACTAATAAGGTGCTATGCGCCCAACTTTACCCCTCGCGCACCGCTGGAACGGCGCCCAAGCCCCATGCGCGCCGACACAGCGCCGCACGCCCTCGACAAGGGGGCGCGCACTGCGCGTGCAAACCCCAGCCTTAGCGCGGCGTGTACACCCTCCCGGCGCCACACGCATCACGCTCATGGCCTCAGCGCTGCATGTCTCTCGCGCCTTACCTGCGCGTCGCATATCTGTGCGCGCACAATCACTCTCGGCGCCGCACAACCCGCGCGCATTTGTAGTGCCGCGAGCCCAGTGCACTATAGCCGTCCCGCACTCCCGCATGCGACCTCAACCTGGGCAGCGCGCTCTGCGCACCTAACCGACCAACCGGCGCCCTTTGCGCGCTCAGTTTGACTTCCCGACCTTTTGCCTTTCTCCCAAAAATTCAGCAGAGTAACCTCCGTACCTACTGACCCCAACCTTTAGTCAATACAATATATAAATTCCCAAAGTACACCAACCAAATTCATCCAAAAATCACCTAAGAGAAAAATAAAATAGAGTGGAAGGAAATAAATCTAACAACTATTGATGAAGAAAATCCACAGTATGGAGCAACACAATGCTCTTACCTATAATATATACACGCGTCCTCAAAACCATCCAAACAACCAGGAAAACCACATCTATACACTATACAACATGTAAAATAGAACCATCCCCAAAATACATCAGGAAAACCCCCAAACACCTCACCAAAACTCACCACCTCCATTGGTCAGGTCGCCCTAACAGTCTACCGTCTACCAACTGCCTTAATGCTCAGAACTGGGCTTTCAAATCTTACCAGCGGAAACCTCGGCACCTACACCATAGAACACACAACATAAGCCTAATGTTTAGCATGTAGTGCGATATGAAAGTAAAACCGACAATGCAATCCTATCACATGCAATCTCTACGCTCACGCTCATGTTGTCACAATCTGTGACGCGTAGTATAGTCGTGCCAGGGTGAGGGTGAACCTCATGCTACGCTACACCCTAACACGTTCCCACCGTCCCGGACTCCCCAGTAACGAGGCCCACAAGCCACACACACGCACCACCTCAAAGCAACTGCACCACAGTGAGAGTGAACCTCGCACCACACTACACCCTGATGCATCCCTGTCGTCCTGGTCTCCCCAGCAACTGGGCCACAGTTGCCACACACACATTTCGCGACAGCCCAGCCAGCCCACCCCATGGGATTCGCGACTGGTGATGTACCGGCCCACTCCCCGAGAAGGATCCGCGGCGCCACTGTCCATCATCCTCACTGTCAACACATACACGCCACGTGACGGCCCAGCCGGCCCACTCCCTGAGCAAAATTCGCGGTTGGTTACACACCGGCCCACTCCCTGAGCAGGATCTGCGGTACCACCATCACTTACTCAAAACATGCTCAAAACCATTTTCGTACCATTTTCAAAACATGATGCATGTCAAACAATACGCACGCACATCGCAATCAAACTACACAATCCTAATGTTCCTCGATGTAGGCCCACCTGGGTAAAACACATCTATGCACTACTTCTCTGGCGTTGTAAGTTTTCCCGGTGCACGATTTCACCCAAAAATCTAGTTCAACCTAAACATAAAACAATTCGAGTCAAAACTAGTCTAAACACTTTACTCATACTTAAAACCACTATTATTAACTTAACGTATCACAAACTAGCCAAAATCAATCACTAAACCGACTCGATCCAAAACCCGACATGAACTTCCGACACGCATAACTTTTGCGTTGGTTATCAGAATCGCATAATTTCAGCGGCTAAACGCTCCACTAATAAGCTAGTTTAACATACCAAAAGAGAATTTAAAACAATTAACCGTAGCAAAGTCAAAATCCTCAAAAACAGAATCTGCCCCTCACCCAAAAATTTCACATTTTTGGTTCTTCAACAAAACCCACTCAATTCCTCACCAATCTATCACATTCTAACCTATTAAGCATAATCTAGCAATAATTTGAAGTCTCCAATTCAGAAAACCAGAATTCACATCCACACTCCCACAGGGTTTTCTTCCCCAAATCTGAGCGCCCCACCCCACAGATGATCACTCTTTCCCCCACTTCCAATCCCTCTACATTCAGCACAACCAACCGAGGCTGGAACACAGAAGACACCACAACCCCCTTCGGCCACCAAAACAGAGAAGGAACAGTGGGATATCATCACCCGTTCTCGGTCGGGTTTGGCGTGGAAATGCAGAGCCACAAGCTGGCTCAAGCACACGCCTACTAGCTTCTAAAACACTCCAAAAAAAAATTGAGCTCAAGCTATCGGGAATTCAGAAACAACCAAACTCCCACTCTCAATTGGCAGAAACTGAAACAGCGGATGCTTACCTTCAGTTTTTCAGCGCGAGAAGGTCGAATCAGCTCCTCCCTTCAGCTCGCTAGAGTTCCCTGCACACTGGCATCTCTCTCTCTCTCTCTCTCGTCGATCGTCGGTGAGTCGTGCTCAGGTTCCAGCTCTCCCTCTCTCGGTCACTCGGTTTCGAAAACAAACAAGGTGTAATGGCTTCCACCCGAAGCCATTCCACCTATATAAAAAAAATTAAAATAAATACAAATTACCAAAACGACGTCCCGTGTTTTAATCGTCCGTATCTCCGTTAAATTTGCGTCCTCCTAACTTTAAAATTTATAAATTTTTCTACGAATTAAATTTCAAGTTTCATAAAATAAACTTCCTGCTAAAAACCTCCCGAAAATTCTAACGGGAAAAAAATAATTTAATTTAAATTCTGAAAATTTTCGGGCTATTACAAAAGAACTTGAGTGTACTTGAAAATGTTGCTGTTTTTAGCCCAACCAAAAGGGAAAGCATGAAACCCTAAAACACTTGTCATTTTTGTTGTTTGGTAACACTTATCCTAAATTGCATGTTAGCTGAAAGTTAGGGGACCACAACTTACCTTTTAATCCATTGTTTGCTGAATGTTAAGTTTATTTACATGTTATGCATAACATAACCACAAATAGGTAGTTCACACTTCAAAGTACTAGCACTTTTTGAAGAATTATTTTCAATCTTATCCATGCATGTGAACCGAGGCTCTATTGATCTAATCCTGTCATGTTAATGTTCCACTTGTTGTTTTTAGTTTGCTTAAGTTTGATTCCTCTATGTGTTTCAGTTTAAAAAGAAAAAAGAAAAAAGAAAAAGAAGAGAAACAAAACCGGAAGAATTTGCATGAAAATTGAGACAAACTTTGGATAAAATTTTCATTAGGTGCATTACCTTTTTCCTAAAACCCTAGGACTAATTTGACCTAATTAAATACCTTTCCTAAAACGTAGAACCATGAAGACAAGAAGTGAAATTAACATTGGATCGAACCAAAGTCTAAGTCAAGAACTGAACTAGGGCAAGGAACACCCCAAGCTGAAAACTGTCATGAAGGAGAGTCAAGCATGCAAGAACTAATTGATGGCGTAGCCGAAGAAGTTAGTAGTCTTGGCTAACAACTCAAAGACATGAACCTAAACCTAAAACTTGTTATGGAAAAGATCCTTCAGAACACTCCTAGAGCACCCTCTCATGAAACCACACCTAGAGAAAGTGTTTGACTACTATGAAAACTCTGACAAAGTCAAAATCCAACTAATGTTTGTAGAACTCATGGGATACGCGACCCTCTTGTGGTCCAACGTTAAGTCCCAAAGACAAAGAATAAGAGATTATCTGATTACCACGGAGAGAGTGATGAAGACACTCATGACTCAGAGATTCGTACCAAGTCAATACCAATAAGAACTATTTCTACAAATTCAAAACCTACGACAAGGAAGTAAGTCTGTTGAAGAGTACCTTACTAAATTTGAGACTCTTAGGATTTGAAGAGATATCGAAAAACCTTAGGAGCAGGTTATCGCTAGGATTGTCTGAAGACTAAACTGAGACATAGGAGATACAGTGGAGTTGCACCCACTAGAGTCCCTTGATATGGTAATACAGATGGCTATGAAGGTAGAACACCAACTTAGTAGGAAAAGAAAAGCCAATTACGCTCCAAAGTTCACCTCCAAGATCACACCTAAACCACCTAAACCAAAAAAGACCCTCACTTAGGCTGAAGGAAAGAAGCCTTTCACATGTAGTTGGCCACCCAAAGAGTCGAGTAGTAAAACCCTAGTAGATAGTGGCAACATATAAAGAGCAAGAGAAATCAAGTGCTACAAGTGTCACGGTTTGGGTCATTACATGGCTCAATGCCCGAACCGACGTGTGATGATAATAAAAGAGGACATAGGAGAAATAGAGAGTGAGGACGAACAAGGAGAAGAAGTAGAAGAAGAGGAAGTCAAGGAGAGTAACATTGAGGATGAAGTTGTTCACGCTCCTAAAGGATCCCTACTTATGGTTAGGAGACGAGTCCCCATATGTAAGAGCTCAAGAGACGATTCTCAGCATGAGAACATCTTCCATAGTAGATGTTTTATCAAGGATAAATTATGTCATTGATTATGGATAGAGAAATATTTGTAAATGTAGCCTTCGATGAATTGGTTACCAAGCTAGGTCTAGAGACGAGTACACATCCCCACCCTTAAAAGTTAAGATGGCTAGATGATAAGGATGATGTCAAGGTCTCCGAACAAGTGAAAGTATAGTTTGCTTTGGGCAAGTATAAAGATTCTATCCTTTGCGATGTTGTGCCTATGAGTGCAAGCCACTTACTTCTAGGTCGACCATGGCAATTTGACGAAAAAAAGAATCATGATGGGTATTCTAACTATTATTCTCTTAACTTTGAAGGCAAGACCTTGAAGTTAGCACCTATGACCCCCGAACAAATATCTAAGGACGACGCTGCAAGAAAGGAAGCCCAGAATATTGCGCCTCTTAATGACTAAGACAGAAATAGAAATATCTATGCTTAGAAGAGACCCTATGATTATGATACTATTTCGAGATAGAGTTATGGAACCAGGAGTTATCCATCAACCCATTAAGACTTTACTAAACCAGTTCCAAGATGTCTTCCTAAAAGAATTACCCCAAGGTTTATCGCCCTTGGATGGTATAGAACACTAGATTGATTTCCAACTTGAGGTTGTGCTACCTAACCAACCAACATATCGAATAAACCACGAAGAAACCAAAAAACTATAAGATCAAGTGGACGAGTTACTGGACAAGAGCTATAGAAGAGAATCGATGAGCCAATGTGTCGTGCCATCATTTCTAGTTCCTAAGAAAGACAAAACTACGAGAGTGTGTTGATAGCAAGGCAATAAACCACATCACAGTCAAGTATAGATTTCTCATCCCTAGGTTGGAAGACATGTTGGATGAGCATAGTGGAGCATCTATATTTTCAAAGGTAGATCTCAAGAGTGACTATCACCAGATTGATGGGATACGTACTTATAAATGAGGTAGAAATATGCATTTGGAAGACTTAAAGAACAAACAGAGGATCAATGCTTAAGAGCACCCCAAAACAGACAACAAAAAACAACAGAAAAAATAGATAATTGAACGTGAAAATGGAAAGATGCTTTTGTAAAATTGGGCGAGTGAACAAACGAATAATGATACTTCAGATAGGGCTGATAAATTGGAACATCCGCCCGTTGCTGGATAAGAAGGTAAGATGATAGCTTTCGACAAAGTTCCTTCTAAAGAAGAAACACAGCTTTGGGAACTCGGTTTTAGCCTCCCTATTCTGTTTTCCAGCTCTAGGAGAGGTTGGAGAGAAGGATTGAATGAGAACCATCAAGTAACTGAAACTTGGTGTCAATTGGAGGCACTCTTCATTCGGTGCAAGCAACTGAGGGAATTACCATTCGGTAATTGTCAAAAACCAATTTGGTTTTTGGACAGAAGCTAAAGCTTTGCATTCATCAACAATCACCAACCATTTCAAAGTGTTTAGATTAAGCTTAAATAGAAGGAAAAGTAATCAGTGATTTGCAGTAATGAAAAAGCAAAAAAGAGTCGTTGCTGGAAAAATAAAAGTTGGGCTCGGTGGCTGATGGTGACGTGTTGTGCGCACACACGTGCTACTCATTGCGAGCATCAGCTGGTGATCGTGTGCACTACTACCTGATGCTCCTTTGCATGCACGCCTGCTGATTTCTCCATGTGCGCTTGCGCTCCCTCTCATGCGCTCCAGTGGGGTCTCTATATGCCCCTGCTTGGCGTTGGTTGCCTTTTGTGTGCACGCATGTTGATGTGCCATGTGCGCTACAGCTGCATTTCACGTGCGCATCCTGTTGCATTGTGGTCTCCTCTGCACGCGCTAGTTTGTTACACTGTGGCTCCCTCTTGCATCACCCTCTTTGAGCAATGGCGCGTCCATGCTCCTCCTTTGTGTGTCATCCTTCTTTCTCATGTGTACCATCTTGATTCAAGCAATCCAAATGATGGGGAAACGAGCTGCAAATGAGATGGAAATTATGCAAGGAAAATACTTAAAGAATGCAAAAAGATCAGTGTTCAAAGAACACCCCAAAAGCAGACAAAAAAACAATGCAAAACATAAAGAAATAGGAAAATGGCGTGAAGAGGGAAGAAGGTGATACCATGCAAACCCTGAGGTGGGTAAGGTGGAAATCTCTTCAGAGAACGGTGGAAGGAAGGGGAGGTAATGGAACATTGATAGAACCATTAGTCGGCCTAGAAGGCCGCTGGTAAGCACTTTCGGGAAAAAGGCTCTGTAATGGGCAAAGGGGCTCTCCAGCAACAACAGCAATCCTACAAATGCCAGTTCGGTGTCAGAAGAGGCTGGAGAGATGGAGTGTAGCACCAAAAACATTTGTACATTTTATCCTAATAATGTTCGATGCATTATTTTAAAACGATAGATGAAAACATAAAAGGAAGAATGAGAATTAGTAAAGGAGAAAAGAAAAAATAAATAAGTAAAAAGAAGAGATCAAAAGAGTGGAAAGTGTTGAAAAATAAGAATTATGGTCAATTTTGATGAGATAAAAGGTTATGTGTAAATCAAGTAAATAAGCTAAAGTTAAATTTTATTAAATAAAGTTTATAGAAACCTAAATTCTCCTCTTCATCATCCATGGTTTTCTCCAGTAGCCATTTTCACTCTTCTTTCAGCTTTTCTTCAGCCAATACTCTCTTCATTTCAAAGAATTAAGGTAAGGTTTATAATAGGTTTGAGTTTTCATGCAAAAATACATGTTTTAGTGGTTTTGTGGAGAGTTTTTCAGCATGGGTGTTGAACCTCCGAAAATTCAGAGTTAACGGTAGTCTTTCTTCTTATTTTGTATATTCTAACTTAATATTAGAGGTTCTAAAGGTCTTGGATGGAGTAAAAAGGAAGATAATGCATAATAGAAGTGAAAATTAGAGGTGGGTTTGAGTTTTATGAAAAACAAAACAGATTCTGTTCTTGTGATGTTCGGCCTAGTTGTTAATTCTCTTTTGGTAAGTGTCTTACACCATTAGAAAGTAGACTCTTAAAGGAGTCCATCGAGTCCAAGTTATATCGAGAAAGTTACGAACTTTTTAAATTGGACAAAAAACTGTTATAAGAAAATCCGAGAGTTTCTCGTGTGTATGTTAAGTGTTTCAATTTGATGTTTGGTAAGGTTGTTTGATTTCCACGGTTAAAGAAAACGGACTCCAAGTTTAATTGCAAAGGACCCGAGGTAAGTTTTTGTGATTTGCTTGGCCAATTTGGCCTATACCACAAGAATTTCTGTTTTCAAGGATTTGATCATTTAAATTGTTTTAGTGTAAATTAGATGGGTAGTTAGGTTGTTTAAGTTAAAGAAGTCTTTTATGTTTCCATTGATTGTTTTCTATGCTTTTTATAAGTTTAAACACTATGTCATGTTCTTTAAAAAATGACAAGAAAACGAAATTCAGCACATGTCTTATGAAAAGAAATGAACTAATGAAAAGAAATGAATGCATGTAATCCTCGTCATGTTGGTGTGGGGTTCAGATATGGCTTTCCTATCGGTGGAGCATGTTTTTCCCCGGTAGATGGAGAAGGCTGTCTAACCGCTTGATGTGCCTTCTCTATCTGGTGAGAGTAAACCCCCGGTGACAACCCGATATGTAACAAAATGACTGCATGTTTTATGAACTGCATATGCACGGCATACATTTACATTTACGTTGACTTGTTTAGCTCATAGATGTCTCTGTGATGTAGGTGATTTAGAAGAATGTGAGCACGTTTTACCTAAACTTGGCGAATGACGTCGTTGAAGAAGGATGGCCATGGGAGAGAGTTTATGGCTATCATAGCATGATTGACCCGTGGGCTATCTGAACGTATTTTGTGGTAATGTATAGAGGTTTAGCAAAATATGGTTAGATATTTAGGTTTTGAATTGTTTTAAATGTGTTGATAGAAGAAGTTTAGGAGTCGGATTAAACGGTTTTGTGTTTAATATATATATTAGATGTTTTGGATAGGTGGACCCGGTTTAATGATAAATGTAGGGGCATGCTGTCTATTTTTATAAAGAAAACGTGAATTGGGAGTTAGGTATGCTGTAGGTGTCCATTAGAAAGTTTACAATGGCTACGTTCGGTTTAGAAAGTTTCAGTTAAGTTTTCTAGTGTTGAAGTGTCGACCGATGTTGGCATGTGCGACCTATCTTAGCAAGGGTCGACCATCGGGATCGACCCATGCAAATAGAGAAGAATGAGCTGTCGGCCTATCTTAGTAAGGGTCGTCCTATTTTGTAAGAGGTGTCGACCTATTTTTGCAGGTGTCGACTGATGCAAACAGAGAGGAATGAAGTGTCGACCTATCTTAGTAAGGGTCGATCTATCTTTGTAAAAGGTGTTGACCTGTCTTTACAGGTATCGACCGATGTAAACAGAGAGGAATGGGGTGTAGGCTCTTCTTCATAAGTGTTGACCGAAACCCCTGTTTTACTGTTTTCAACAGTTGAAATTAAATTTACCTTATATTAGGCCTCTACGCAAGGATTGTTTTCCACTGCGGTTTAATGTTTTTGCACGATGTTGTTTTAAGGCCATAAATAATAATAAAAATATATATATATTTTTACGAGATTTTCTTTATGAATAGTGTTATGGGAAATTACAAGTTATGGTATCAGAGCGGCCGGGTTGAAAATCGTTTCTGTAGACTGCCCAACAGTATAAGACCCTACATCGACATGCTTCCTCAACTGTAAGTACGTTTATGAGTTGTAAGTTTATTTTCTAAGGTTTATATTTTTATATAGGATAAACAAAATGGTCAGAGGTATGAATGAGAAGGATACTATCGATTGACTGACGGACATACTCGATTGACAATCTCAACACCTGGAGCGACAATCTCAGCAGTTGGAGAGATTTATGAACCGAGAGGACCAAAGAGATCGAGAATTGAACGTTCTTAACAATCACAGCAGTGAGAGATTCGAACGACTCCGACCTCCAGTATTCGACGGACAGTCCACAGATACCACGTATGCAGAGGAGTGGATTCGGATGATGGAGTATATGCTCGAATATGCCAAGGTGGTTGATGAAGAAAAAGTCGTGTGTGCCACATTTAAGTTCGCACGGGACATGAGATTTCGGTGGGACACCATCAAAGCCACAACGGATGTAATAGTGATAACATGGGAGTGATTCAGAACGGTATTTTACAACAACTACTTTAGCCGTACAGTGCGAGCGAACAAGATGGTGGAGTTTTCACAGTTACAATAGACAAGCTCTGTGGCAGAGTATGTCAGACGTTTCGAAGCATTATCACGATTTGTCGTTCACCTGGTAAGCGACAATGACATCAAGGTATTTCAGTTCGTTTAGGGTCTGAAGCCCGAAATTTACAAGAGTGTGAAGATATCAGGTACTCTGGATGTTCCTTACGCGAATATCATGGCCAAAGCCTTAGAAGTAGAGGAGGTCGAGACAAAAATAATCAAACCGAAGGAACCTACAAAAGGTTTCTTCCGAGAAATCAAGCCCCAAAATAGAGGATGGCAACCGAGAGGTGGACAGCCACAACAACAACGCAGTGTAAAAAGGCCATTCGATGGGAAAACTTACCAGGGAAAGGGAAAACAGGTACAAGGAACTTCTCAGAAGCTTCTATGTCCTAAATGCTAGAAGGAGCATTCTGGTAAGTGCAGAATGGGTACAGACAAATGCTTCCGATGTGGGGAGGCAGGCCACTTTGTTAAAGACTTTCTAAAGCTGGCAGAGACTAGAAGAAAGTAATGCCAAAGATTTTTACCTTCATAGTGCAGATGAGGAAGAAGGTGGTGTCCAACATTTAGTGATCATAGGTACAATTTTAATTGCTGGTGTATCTGCGTTTACGTTAATTGATACGGGTGCTACGCATTCATTTGTTTCAACTACCTACGTAGTTAGAGTTAACGTAGCGACCTTTAAAACCTCATGGTTCCTGGCACGCTAACTACTACTCTAACGCATACACTCGGGTAAAATTCATGTAAAAATTTTAAAAATTGCTCCCTTAAATTGAAACGACCTTTTTGAAAACGTCGCAACGAAAGACTTCAATTTAAATAAAATTTCAAGTTTTGAAAAAACTAAAAGACATTTTCGGTCGACCCCTGTAATCACCAGTCGACACTTTATTTGCCTTTGTTTTCATCGGTCAACTCTAGGGGTCGACACCTCTCAGCTCATCACTCTGACCAGTCGACACCTGTGGACACAGGTCGACACTCCAATCTTCTCTGCCCGCACAGGTCAAATCCCGTGGTCGACACTTCTACGCTCATCACAGAGAGCGGTCGACACCTGTTTTCACAGGCCGACACCTTCATCCTCTCTGTTTCCATCGATCGATCCTTGCGACCGACACTTCTACCATTTTTACACTAACCGGTCGACACTTCCACACACAGGTCGACACTTGATATGGTTCTGTCTCCATAGGTCGACACTTGCCGTGCTTGGTCGACCACTAAGTCTATCGGTCGACACTTCCTTCCCAGAATTCTGCCTAAAAACCTTAAAACTTCACAAAAACAATCGAATTTCGACTCAACACTAAAATAACATACAACGTACCCATTTCCAATCAACTCCAAATCGCTAAATACATCAAAACTACTACCAAACATTTGAAATCCATTTATTATTCAAAACGACTCAAAATGACTCCGACTCGACCCCTAAACCCGTACCTATAAACACCGTGTCAAAATGTCCTAACAACCAGCCGGGTCGTCCACATGTGTCCTCCTCCAACTGTCTCCTAATTCTGAGCTCGCTCCAAGTACTCACCAGCTATCGCTTCGTCACCTATATCACAGAACTCATCTATTAGCGTAATGCTAAGTAAGTAATGCATAAAACATAACTCTGTAAACAAACACATCCTAGCATATGCAGTTTCTACAGTTTCATCTCTACTTTCGTTTTCGTCTCTTTCTTATATTTTCTTTATCTTCTTACTACTGAGTTCTTCTTTACGTGCTAGACCAAGGTGATATACCTCGCGATCTCCCTCATAGGACAAGGCCAACCTCAGTCTAGTAAAGTGACACACCTCGCAATCTCTCTCATAGGACAAGGCCACCACGTAAAGCGGGGGAAGTAGTGACACACCTCGCGGTCCCCCTCATAGGACAATACCACTCAACCCCACATTTATTATCTTCTTACGTATCTTCTCATTTCATTCGTCTCATCACATCCTACTGTTTCACTGTGGAAAATCATGAAAATTCATTTTTGTTTCATTCTCGTACATTAAAACCATGAATGTATAATCAACTAAAGCATAACATAAAATAAACGTGCATGCAACCTACCGATCTGTGATGTAGGCCCAAAGGCAAAAGCACCTACTACACTACTTACCTGGCGTCCTAGCAATTCGTACTCCGTATATGGTTCACTAACTAGAGAACCTATAAAACACACACCCATCAATTCTTCTCCATCCAACTTATAAAACTCCAAGGAAAACGACACTAACAACTAATATAACTAAACCCAAAATCCTACACAATTTCTGATTAAATTCGAAATTGCATAACTCATCCAATACTCGTTCGATTTGGACGATTCAAAATACTACGGGCTTTTGAGAATGTTTAATTTCTAACAACCTAATCAAATTCCTAATCCAACACTTATAGTTTGGCCGAATGTGGCCGAATGGAAATCGTTTCACAATTCGAGCATTCGGTTGTCCCAATGTTCAATCTTTTCCATAAAAACTCATAATCTACTCCTACTTCTAACTTAAACACCAATATATGCACAAAATTGACTACAAATCTCAAAATCTCGTATCTCCCTACCAGGTTTCACCAAAACTACCCAATACTCCCTCTAACTTCACTTGTGACACTCAAAACAACTAAAATATTAACTATCTACTAAAACTAACCAAAACTTACCATTCATTTAAAGAAATAGAGGAGGAATGGAGGAGAATCATCGCTGGAGAGGAAGAAACATTGAATGAGAGGGGAGAAACAGGGGGAGGGTTTTTGATGGGGGTGAGAAACCGAAAATGCGGAGGAATTTGTTCCTCCTCTATGTTGTTTTCTTTTTCTTTTTTTTTTTATATTAATAATAATAATAATAATAACAACTTAGTTACTCTTTTGCCCTCACACTTTAATCTTTTAGCTAAACGGCTATTCAGTCCGTTTGCGGTCGGATTCCTAAAATTTTCTCTTCTCCATTAGTCTCAAAATAATTTTTTATCTACTAAACAAATTTTTCGCTCTCGATTCCGATCAAAACTCCGCGTTTACCAATACGAATTTTCAAAAATTAAATTTCAGAAAATCCCGAGTGTTACAGTTAATTTACTGCCTAGTTCAACTGGTTGCTTTTATAGTGTGATGGTACCATCAGGAGAACATTTACACTCAGAACAAGTAGTTCAAGGCAATATTATTTTAGTAGGAAATAATACCCTTTATGTCAGCTTGTCATAATGGATATGAAGGGTTATGACATTATTTTGGGAATAGATTGTCTATCCTGCCATTGTGCTCCCATCGCCTACAGAACGAGAATTGTGTCTTTCCAGCCTCCGGGTAAAGAAAAGATTATCTTTCAGACAATAAAAAGAACCAGTAAAATGCTTGTTTTGTATTCCATGATAGCCCGGGAGAAGTTTAGAGATGGGCGCTCAGTTCATTTAGTCAGTGCGATCGACACGCAGGTACTCAGTGAAGTGAAGTTAAGTGATATTCCGATTGTTCGAGAATTTCTAGAAGTTTTTCTCGACGATCTTCCAGGTTTACTGCCGGATCGAGAAATTGAATTTGTGATCGACGTGTATCCAGGAGCTGAGCCTGTGTCAAAGAATCCATATAGACTGACGCCTACTAAATTGAAAGAACTGAAGTCTCAATTAGAAGAATTGGTAAGCAAGGGCTTTGCTCGACCAAGTTTTTCTCTCTGGGGTGCTCCTGTTCTGTTTGTAAAGAAAAAAGATGGGACACTCAGAATGTGCATCGACCATTGAAAATTGAACAAGCTTACAATATAGAACAAGTATCCATTGCTTTAGATAGATGATTTGTTTGATCAACTGCAAGGTGCCCGAGTTTTCTCAAAGATCGACTTATGCTTGGGTTATTATCAGCTGAAAATGTTCTGAAGACTGCATTTCGTACTAGATATGGGTATTTTGAGTTCTTGGTAATGTCTTTTGGACTCACAAACGCGCCTACAACCTTCATGGATTTGATGAACCGTGTCTTTCGGGAATACTTAGATAAGTTTGTCATCGTCTTTATCGATGATATCTTGGTATATTCGCGAACTGAAGATGATCATAAGGTGCATATAAGAATTGTTCTGTCGACTTTGAGGTAGCATAAATTGTATGCAAAGCTTTCAAAATGCGATTTCTGGCTGGACAGAATCCATTTTCTGGGCCATGTGGTTTCAAAAGAAAGAAATTTAGTTGATCCAGCTAGAATACAAGCTGTTAGAGACTGGCAACAACCAAGAAATGTTAGAGATATACGCGGTTTTCTTGGATTGGCTGGATTGTAACACCACGGAAACCCATGCAGTTTGTGACTCGCTCCGCTCTGTCACCACCTCTGTAGCGCCCCCAAGTCATCCCCGGACCCGGGTCGCCAACCATACACTTACTCATTTCCTCGATAAATTTCTTACAAAATTTTAGAACTTTGGTTCCTCGATTTGAAACGACATCCTTGAAAATATTTATAAATGTCGCAGCGAAGACTCGATTAAAATTAGTTTAAATAAAACTTCACTTTTTAAAACATAAAAAAAAAAAATAAACCGATCAACACCTGTAAACGCGGCAGATACTTTAATTCTCTCTGCCCGGCCCCGGTCGAACCCCGCGGTCGACACCTCTACGCTCTTTACACGGAGTGGTCGACACTTGTCTTCATCGGTCGACAATATATTTCTCTCTGTCTGCCCCCGATCGAACCCCGTGGTCGACACTCTCACCATTTTACACTAACCAGTCGACACCTAAAGGCACCGATCGACACTTTATTTCTCTCTGCCCGCTCAGGTCGAACCCCGCGGTCTACACTCTCACTATTTTTACACAAACCGGTCGACATCTAAATACACCGGTCAACGCTTTAACGAAAAGGTTGAACCCCGCAGTCAACATTCTCATCACTTTACACTACGCGGTCGACACTTAAAGGCTCCGATCAACACCTTGCACCAGTAGCCTAAAAATAACACCAGTAAAAAGGAAAATTGAACGGTGAAAACTCTCAAAATTAAAACCACCGAATAAAACTTGGATCATTCAATCACAATCTCCCAAATAGTTTAAAAATACATCTATACATCAATCCCGACCATTAACGTTCAATCCCACCTATACCTCAAAAATCTACACACTTGATATGGACTCCACAAAACACAACCCTCAAAAAGAAACCCTACCATCCCACCTCACTGCACGATTCAAGCCACCCTTATGAACTCCATCTGCCGGCACATGGTAGCACGCCGCCAACCGCCTACTCGTCCTGCCTGGACTCTTGTAACTCACCAGCATGAATCTCTGTACCTACACTACAGAACACACAATATAAGCTAACGCTCAGTAAGTACTGCAATATGAAACGTAAAAACCATCAATGCAATCCTATCACATGCAATCTCCACAGCCTCACTCATGTTGTCATGACCTATGCCACGTTGTACAGCCGCACCATGGTGAGACTGGACTCTCTCGCCACATCACACCCTAACACGTCGCCACCGTCCTGGTTTCTCCAGCAACTGGGCCCACAAGCCGTACACACGTGTCACTCTACATACTCCAACCATAATAGGGTGATGCTGAATGCACTCGCCACACCACCCCCTAGCACGTCTCCACCGTTTCGATTCCTCCAGCAATGGGGTCAAAGTTGCTCACCACCACACACACACACCGCAGTAGCCATCCCAAGGTAAGGCTGGACGCACTCGCCACACCACCCCCTAGCACGTCGCCCCTGTCCCGCTTCCTCCAGCAATAGGGCCAAAGCTACCCACACACACATCATTCTCACCGCCACGCGTCACACTTCACGTTCGCACATAAAACCATGCTCAAATTCATTTTTGTTACACTTTTCAAAAAATAATGCATGACTTAACAAAAACATGCAAAACACGCAATACATCCCTACCGTCCCATGGTGTAGGCTCATAAGGGCAATGCATATGCACACACTACATATAGTACTTAACTGGCGTCCTATCTTTCCGTGCTGCTCGTTTTTATCACTTCTTCGGGCTCAACCTATCACATAACTAATTTGTATTAAATTTCATCTCACAATGCATTCCATGTACTAAAATTACAACTACTAACTCACTCCGCCAAAGCCCAACTAAAACGGCTTGTTGACTCGAATTTCAGCTAAAAATCAACCTAACTTCCAACGCGTATAACTTTTGCGTCGATTGTCAGAATCACTCGATTTCACCAGCTAAATGCTCCACCCATAACCTAGTTTAACATACCAAAAGAGGTTCTAAAACGATCAACCACAGCTAGGGCAGAAATTCAAAAACAGAATAAGTTTTAGGCCTAAATTCCTACATTCCCGGTCTTCTAGCAAAACTCAACAAACCCTAAATCTCTATCCACCAATTTTATCAAAACTCTAATCCTAACCCAAAACTAAACAATAAAATACTCAAACCTACCTTAAACGTAGTGGAGGGTAAAACGGAGGGATGGTGTTGCGTCGACGGGGAGAGGATCGCCGAAGGGAGATTTTTTGCCTGGGAAGGGTGAGGGTTTCTCTACGGGGGGGAAGTGGGGGAGAAGAATAACCGAAGGGAGGGTTTTTCTCGCCCTCTCCTTCCTTTTTATTAATTATTTAATATAATTAATCCTGATTACCTTTTTACCCTCACTCTTTAATCCATTAGTTAAACCGTTACTCAGTTCGTTTTCGGTCGAACTCCTAAAATTTTCTCTTTCCCATTAGCCTCAAAATAATCTTTAATTTACTAGTACAAATTCTCCACTCTCGATTCTGACCATAACTCCACTGTTTACCAATATAAATTTCTGAAAATTAAATTATAGGAATCTCGGGTGTTACACAGATACTATCGGAAATTCATCAAGGAATTTTCTAGCATTGCGGTGTCTCTATCTCGATTGACAAATAAAACTATAAAGTTTGTTCGGTCGGCAAAGTTTCCAACAGCTAAAATAGAAGTTGACTACTGCACCCGTCTTGACACTGCCAGTTGAAGGTAACAAGTTTAGCATATACTGCAATGCATTTAAGATCGGATTGGGATGCATATTAATGCAAGAAGGGAAAGTTATTGCGTATGCTTCTCGACAATTAAAGACGTATGAACGGAACTACCCAATTCACCCTCTTGAGCTTGCAGCAGCTGTCTTCGCATTGAATATATAGAGACATTATTTATATGGACAACAATGCGAGGTATTTTCAGATCATAAGAGCTTGAAATATTTGTTTACGCAGAAAGAATTGAATATACAGCAGAGAAGGTGGTTAGAATTTGTCAAAGATTATGATTTTGAAATCAAATACTAAAAAGGAAAAACGAACAAAGTAGCCGATGCCTTGAGGAGAATGCCTACAATGAGCTAATCTTCAGTTTCAACGTTACTGGTATCACTACAATCTGAAATTTCTAGGTTTAATATAGAGATTGTGTCAGAACTGTCGACTATGCTTACTGCCATTTTGCAGAAACCGACGATTTTGGAAAAATTCAAGAAGCTTGGCAGAAAGATCTTGATTGTGAAAGCTTCAGATTGAGCATAATATCTAATGATTCATTTGATTTCAACCAGTCAGACGATAGCACATTGAAGTTCAAAAGCAGATGGTACGTGCCTAATGATAAGGAATTGAAGAAAGAGATCTTATCAGAAGCTCACTCATCAACGTTTTCTGTACATTCCAGTAGTACAAAGATGTATAAAGATCTGAAACATCACTTCTGGTAGTCTAACATGAAAAAGAAAATTGCTAGGTACATGGAAACCTATTTAATTTGTCAACAGGTTAAAGTAGAGCACCAAAGGCCAGTTATAACTTTACAGCCCCTACCAATTTCAGAATGGAAATGGGAGAAAATTTCAATGGATTTTATTGTTGGACTTCCCAGAACTACGAAAGGATACGATGGAATATGGGTTATATAGATCGTCTGACAAAGTATGCCCATTTTTTACCAGTCAAGAAGACGTATTCCATGGATTAACTTGCAGAGCTATATTTTCAAGAAATTGTCAGACTACACGGCAATTGTTTCAGACAGAGATCCGAGATTTACTTCAAAATTTTGGAAAAGTTTGCATAACGCTATGGGAACTCAGCTGAATTTCAGCACGGCATTGCACCTATGAACAGATGAACAGACAGAAAGAACAAATCAAATTCTGGAGGATATGCTTAGAGCTTGTGTGTTGGAATTTCAAGGTACGACGAGTAAATACTTGCCATTAATGGAGTTCTCCTACAACAATAGCTATCAGGCTACGATTGGTATGGCTCCGTACGAAGCGTTTTATGGACGAAAATATAGATCTCCTCTGTATTGGGACGAAGTTGGTAAAGCTAGCTTAATTGGACCCGATATTTTACAGCAAACTGCAGAGAAGATTGCCATTATCAGATAGAGAATAAAGGTAGCTCAAAGTTTACAGAAGAGCTACGCTGATAACAGACAAAGAGAATTGGAGTTTCAGGAGGGCGGTGAGGTATTCCTTAAGATTTCTCCATTCAAAAGAGTTATGCATTTTGGAAGAAAAAGAAAGCTTAGTCCTCATTACGTGGAACCTTTCCCCATTGTGAAAAGAATCGAAAAGACAACCTATAGGTTACAACTTCCGATAGCTATGCAAAGCATTCACAATGTCTTTCACGTATCTATGCTCAGAAAGTGTGTACGTGATCCATCTCATGTTGTAGAACCAATAGAAATTGAAGTTCAACCGACATTGATTTATGAAGAGAAACCAGTGAGGATTCTAGAGTCTTCGATCAAAGGGCTACGCAACAAGGAGATTCCACTGGTAAATGTTCTGTGGCGGAATCACGAAGTGGAGGAAGCCACGTGGGAAAGACAACAGGATATGATGTTTAGATATCCTGAACCTTTTGATTAATCAAATTTTGGGGACAAAATTTTGTTTAAGGAAGGTGAAATGTAGCACCCGAAACTTTTGTACATTTTGTTTCAATAATATTCGACGAATTATTTTAAAACGATAGATGGAAACAACAAAGGAAGAATGAGAATTAGTAAAGGAGAAAAGGAAAAATAAATAAGTGAAAAGAAGAGATCAAAAGAGTGGAAAGTATTGGAAAATAAGAATTAGGGTCAAATTTGATGAAATAAAAAATTATGTGTAAATTAAGTAAATAAGCTAAAGTTAAACTTTATTAAATAAAGTTTATAAAAACCCAAATTTTCCTCTTCATCTTCCACGGCTTTCTCCAGCAGCCATTTCCTCTCTTCCTTTAGCTTTTCTTCAGCCAAGACTCCCTTCATTTCAAAGGATTAAGGTAAGGTTTATAATAGACTTGAGTTTTCATGTAAAAATATATGTTTTAGTGGTTTTGTGGAGAGATTTTAAGCATGAGTGTTGAACCTCCAAAAATTCAGAGTTAGAGTTAGTCTTTCTTATTCTTTTGGATATTCTAACTTAATATTAGAGGTTCTAAAGGTCTTGGATGGAGTAAAATGGAAGATTATGCATAATAGAAGTGAAAACTAGAGGTGAGTTTGAGTTTTATGAAAAACAGAATAGATTCTGTTCTCCTAGTTATTGGTTCTCTTTTGGTAAGTGGCTTGTACCATTAGAAGATAGACTCGTAGAGGAGTCTATAGCACTTGGAATTATTTGATTCCGAGTTATATCGAGAAAGTTACGAGCTTTTGAAATCGAAAGAAAAACTACTATAACAAAATCCGAAAGTTTCTTTTGTGTATGTTAAGTATTTCAATTTGATGCTTTCTTAGGCGGTTTGATTTCCACGGTTAAAGAAATTGGACTCAAAGTTTAATTACAAAAGACTCGTGGTAAGTTTTTGTGATTTGGTTAGCCAATTTGGCCTACACCACAAGAATTTCTATTTTCCAGAATTTGATGATTTAGATTGTTTTATTGTAAATTAGACAGGTAGTTAGGTTGTTTAAGTTATAGAAAGTCTTTTATGTTTCCATTTATTGTTTTCTATGTTTTTTATAAGTTTAAGCATTATGAACTATTCATGCATCACGTTTTTTCACAAATGGAATGAAAAGGAATTTCTGCACGTCTTATGAAAAGAAATGAACTAATGAAAAGAAATGAATGCATGTAATCTCAGTCATGTCGGGTGGGGTTCAAATATGAGTATCCTATAGGTGGAGCATATTCCCCCCCTGGTAGATGGAGAAGGCTGTCTAACCCCTTTATGTGTCTTCTCTATCTGGTAAGAGTAAACCCCCAGTGACATCCCACTATGTAACAAAATAACTGCATGTTTTATGAATTGCATATGCACGGCATACATTTATATTTACGTTAACTTGCTGAGCCTTTAGTACATAGATGTCTCTGTGATGTAGGTGATTTAGAAGATTGTGAGCACGTTTTATCTAAACTTGACGAGTGACGTCATTAAAGAAGGATGGTCGTGGGAGAGCGCTTATGGCTGTCGGAGCGTGATTGACCTGTGGGCTATGTGAATGTATTTTGGGGTAATGTATAGAGGTTTTGCAAAATATGGTTAAGTATTTAGGCTTTAAATTGTTTTAAATCTATTGATAGAAGAACTTTAAGAGTCGGATTAAATGATTTTGTGTTTAAATATATATATATTGGATGTTTTGGATAGGTGGACCCGGTTTAATGATAAATGCAGGGCATGTTGTCCATTTTTGTAAAGAAAACGTGAATTGGGAGTTAGGTATGTTGTAGGTGTCCGTTAGAAAGTTTACGATGGTTATGGTCATTTTTAGAAAGATTCAGTTAAGTTTTCTGGTGTTGAAGTATCGACCGATGTTGGCATGTGTCGACCTATCTTAGTAAGGGTTGACCATCGGGATCGACCCATGCAAACAAAGAGGAATGAGTTGTCGACCTATCTCAGTAAGGGTCGACCTATTTTGTAAAAGGTGTCGACTTGTCTTTGCAGGTGTCGACCGATGCAAACAGAGAGGAATGAAATGTCGACCTATCTTAGTAAGAGTCAACCTATCTTTATAAGAGGTGTCGACCTGTCATTGTAGGTATCGACCGATGTAAATGGAGATGAATGTGGTGTCGACCCGTCTTCACAAGTATCGACTGAAACCCCTGTTTTACTATTTTCAACGTTTGAAATTAAATTTACCTTATACTAGGCTTCCATACAATGATTGTTTTCCGCTGTAAACGGTTTAATGCTTTTACCGATGTTGTTTTAAGGCTACAAATAATAATAAAAAATATATATTTTAACAAGATTTTCTTTAGGAATAGTGTTATGGGACGTTACATGGAATGTGAAGACCCTTGGCTGTACCGATAAGCATTGAAGAGCTTTTGACATTGTTTCTTCCGAAGAGAGAAACAACCGCTACGAGAACTGGTTTTAATCCACCTTCTACTGTTTTCCAGCTTAAAAGCTTGGATAGAAGAATAGATAAGAGAGCTCGACCAAGCAACCATAACTTGTCAAAACAATAGAGGCGTAACTCCTCGGGAAAATCATCACTGAACACACGGTACTATGCACCAGCGAAGGGAAAATCGTTTTGAAGAAACACTATTTGATTTCAAAATATTAATTAGTTAAAACTTGTTACAAATTATTAGAAGAGAGTCTAAATGGAAGCCCAACGATTGGTTTCATCTGCAAAAAGAAAAGGTTGAAAAGCTGAAAAAGAGCCGTTTGTTCATAAATAGCCGTTGGAGGCTGCTGGCAGTGCCATTTTCGTGCGTTCGCTGCCCTCGTAGGCACCATGATGTCCAGCCTGCTATTGTCATGGATGCGCCAATTCATCCTCCTGCGTGTGAGGTCGCTGCTCGCTAGCTTGTTATGGCTTCCTGCCCGCCTCCGATGCCCTACTGCGCTCTCAGCTGCTTTGATCAACATCTCCTTTGATTTTCTCTTCTTTTTTTGAGCCATCCCTAAAACCTTGACATTCCTAAGGCTAAACAAAATATCTTAAACAATAATTAGTCTAAAGTTTGCCAAATGCTAAAGTTTTCTAAACATAAACAAATGAAAAGCTTAGTTACACAAATTGTTAAAGGGAAGACAAATTCCCTTCTTCATAGAATTCATTCCAATATTTAAAAAGTCTTTTACCTACAAAATTCCATAAGTCCATTAGAAGATATAATAGTTAAAATACTTACCGTGGCTTGTGCTCGACGAATTTGGATCGTGGGCACATCACCAAAGGTCCTTTCCTACAAAATAATCATACATTTTAGTGAAAGAACTCAATTGATCACTTATCTTAGTTTTAGCTTGGGTCTTTGAACTATGGGGCACATCATCCTATTCGGGTCATTGAAGATTTATTCTCAAATCCACAAAGTTGCTTCCTTGTACTCTTTGGCGTTAGAAAAGTATCATCTTTGGCTCTTCGAGAGAGGCACCTATAGAATGAGCAAACTCAAAAAAAAGTGAAATTAGGCCATGCACATGGCCTCGATCGTATGATGCAAGTCCTGGGCACATCATCTCCTCCGGGTTGTTGAAGATTTGTCCTCAAATCTAAAGACTTTTCTCCTTGAACTTTACCAATTGTCCCGGATTTAGAGAGTTTGTTATACTCATCAAGGTATACAAAACAAATAAACACGTTAGTAGAAAAATTTGGCCGAGGGTGGTGTAGTACATTTCTCAACAACGTTAGCCTCCACAAAAGGTTATATTCCAAATTAAAAACAAGAGACAAATTATAAAGCTATCTCCAAACTTCAAATTCAATAAAGTTTCCTTCAACAAGTAAATGTATTCCAAATTGAAAACGAGAGGCATACTTGTACAATGAACAATAATTCAAAAATTCAACAATGATAGCTTCCATAAAAATAAATTCCCTAAATTGACAACTTAAGATATAATCAAGGAAATACCATCAAATTCATTCATCACATAATATTCCAATTTAAAAAAATAGATGCAAGGAAGCATGGACTATATTATGTGCTACTAAATAAAATGAATCCTCATTCAAATAATCTTCAAGAGTAAAATTCAAAGAAGGATTATAAACATTAAATCCAAAACTGAAATCAACATTACCATCAAAGTAATCTAACCAACCTATCCTAATTAGCCAAGTTAATAAAGTATCAAGTGGCACATACCTTGTTGGTAAAGTACTCACCACTTTCTTTGCTTCATCTTGGTTGATGTTCTCCATCAAGGACTTAGGTAGCAATGTGATTCTCAAAGGATCCTTCCCTTTCTCAAAACAAGAATATAATATAGAGAAACAATTTTATCCAAAATATGAGAAATAATTTCAGCTTGGTGAGAAAAAGGATCACAAAAACTATGCTTAACCATTCTAAATTTTTCTTCAAACAAATAACATGTTTCCATGTTCAATTCATAAATGAAAAGCTCATGCATAGGTTTCAAAACATCAAAGAACTTAACATAAAAATCTTCAAGTCTAATAAAGTTCAAATTGGTCAACATGCTACAATATTTAAGTAGAGAATTCAAATGCACATTACACATGTCAACCCAACAAATTTCATTCAAGACTTGATTATCAATGTTCTTTCTTTTAAAAATAGTTGTTTTGAAACATACAAGTCCAACATTAGAAACTAGTTTCAAACCATTCAAAATTAAAATTAATTTCAAGAATTTAATAAAATCATGTAATGAAAAGTTAATGTAATAATATTCTAAAATATAGAAGTTCAACAAAGTACACGCATTAAAGATTCTTTCTCATTCCTACACATTAGATTCAATACAAGACAAACGCCATAATCTTAATATATATAAACAACATTATGCTCATTAGTAATGTAACACTCTAAAATTTATCGTGCACTTTAATTTTTTCAGCACTCAATAAATTAAACTATTTTAATGGATTTAAGGATTTAATAGTAGAAGAGATAAATTAAAGGAAAGAAGAGATGAATGTACAAAGTCTTCGTTGAAAAGCAAAACCATTCACGTTGAAAGGAAAAGAGGAAATAAGAAAGTGAAGAAAAGGAAAAGTTTTGAGGGTTCAAAAGTTAAATAAAGGGAAAAAGGAAATTTGAAAAGCCAATAGCTAAAGCTTTGTTTTTTAACGTGGAAGAAACAATGTTTGATTAAAAATAAAGGAGAGTATCAACCAATTAAAGGAAGACACGTCCTCCACTCGTCACACTTATCCTTTAAGTATGTGAATAAAGAGAAATATCATCATCTGAAGCTTCTTCTCCACGTTACTTTTCTGTTCCTCCATAGCCGATCACTTCCTCCCTCAAAAATTTATTTCTTTGCAAGAAAAACCGAAGGTAAGTTAGATGTTAGTTATGTTTATATAAAAGGTTAAGTTTAAGTGGGTGAAGTTGAAGTTTTGTTGAGTTTTTGTGTGGATGGGTAACCCTAATTATGATGTACGAAAATTGGGTTTTTCCTTTATCAACTTTTGGTTTATTTGAGGCTTAATGGGATGCTGATGTTTGTTTATGAATTTAAATGGATGAAAACATCAAAGTGATGAGGAATAGTCAGAGAAAGGAAAAAAATGCAGGACAATTCAGTTTTACTGTTTTGAGCTGAATTCTAGATTTCCATTTATTAATTTGTTTTGAACATGTTAAAATAGACACTTTAAGGAGTGCATAGCCTTTGGAATTTTTGAATTCGAATATGTGTAGGTAAAGTTATGGAATTTTGAAATTCTTAACTAATTTGGAGGAGATTCTGAGATTTAGGTTATTGGATGCATTTTGATGTACATTGTTTGATTCCTATATTTTAGGTTTATAAATCAAAAAGGAAGTTGATCAATTGCTTAATTTTGAGTTCTGGACGCGAGGTAAGTGTATGTTTGCATGCGTTTTGGTCGATTGGCCTACACAACAAAGAGTTAGAACGTTGATGGCTAGACTGAGGAAATCGAAGATTTATAGTTTTCGAAAATTTTTGTTTGGATAGAGATTTTTAGGTTGTAAATTATTTATGATGGTCTTTATTATTTATTGATAAATTTGTTTATTAGTTTATTTTATATTACGCTTACAACATTTGAGGTTATGTATGTGACATACTTTCATGCATCATGGTTTTTCAAATCATAGAATTTATGCATACGTTTAAAGAATACAGTAAAGTAAAGTATGTAAATAGTCATTGTGGGTAGGGAATTGAGTTTGGCCGTTCCGTCAGAGGGACCGTCATATATGCTATTCCACTTCCCCTAGAGCAAATTGGTCGTCCTGCCAGGTGGACAATTAGTCAGGTCATCTCTCCACTAGAATCAGGACCCAATGACTCATGTATGCAAGAAAATAAAGAACAGATAAAGTGCATGTTTTACCAGCAGCATAGCATATCCATGAGCATGCATCTTTTATTTGACATCACTTGCTAGGCAATAGGCTCATTAGTTTACTTTGTGGTGTAGGTGATATTATCACAAGTGAGGATCAACAGACGGTCGACAATGTAGTTGAAGGAGGACGTCCATGGGGTGTGCTTGCAGCAGTTAGGGCGATTTTGACCTGTGAACAAGTTTGTAGTTATTTTGATGGATGTGTATAGATAAATTTAGAACTTTTGGAAAATACAAATTTGTGGTTTAAAAGGTTTGTTTAAACTCAGCTTTTGGTTTAAATATGTATAGAAAAATGAGTTTATATTTACTTTAAAAACTTCTGCTTGCTTATTTAAAAACAAAAAGAGAATTCTGGAAAAAAACAATATGATTATGTAAACTGAGAGAGTTATGTCATTACAAGTTGAACAAAAAAAAGATACGTATGGAAAAGAAGAGAGTGGGGTGATGCAAATCGCCCCAGTGGGTCGTTGCATTGCCCCCAGTGGGGCATTATATCACCCCACTTGTTGGAGTGAGGGGATACAAATCGGCCCAGGGGTGATACATCGCCCCTTGGGCGATTGAACATTACCCATCACGGATACTGTTCACGTGAATAGAAAAAAAAAAGTTTTAACAAAATTTTACGCACGTTTTTGATGAAGTTTTATAAGGGAAGTTTACATGTTTTCAGTTCTTTTAAAAATGAAGCGTAATTGCAAAGAATTTTCTTATAAAGTTTTACGAAAAGTCAAGTTAGTAACCGGCGAATTAGGGGGCATTACAATTGTGGTATCAGGGTCTAGGTCAAAAATCATTTCTGCAGACTACCTAACAGCACAAGTCACGACATGGATATTCTTTATCAACTGTAAGTATGTTTATGAATTCTTTACTATTTTATAAATTAATCATGGTTATAATTTTGTTAAGGTCTAACCAAATGGTCAGAGGACAAAGAAAAGAAATGGATGATAGGGACAATGCCATCAACCGACTAATCGAACCTTGTGATCGCCAATATCAACTACTAGAGAGGTTTATTAACAAAGAAGAGCAAGAGAATCCAAACAATGGTGGTTCCAGTGACCAAAGTGGAGATAGATTCAGGCGTCTTAGACCTCCGACCTTTGATGGAAAGGCTTCAGATCCTGCCTATGCTGAGGAATGGATTCGAACCATTGAGGGGATGTATGACTACGCGAAAGTGGAAGAAGAAGATAACGTCACTTGTGCCATTTTCCACCTTTCCAAAGATGCTGAGTTTTTGTGGGACATTGTCAAGACTACAACGAACATGAGAGGGATGACATGGTAACAATTCAAGGAGGCATTCTATGATAAATACTTCAGTCGTGCTGTCAGAACGAGCAAAATGGTGGAGTTCGTGCAACTGCGTTAGACTAGCTCTGTAGCTGATTATATTCGCCAGTTTGAATCTCTATCCAGATTTGCTGCTAATTTAGTGAACAACAATGAGAATAAGGTCTACCTGTTTATTCAGGGCTTGAAGGTGGAGATCGACAGAGGTGTAAAGATAGTGGGGATCGAATACGTTCCCTATTCCAAGATGGTAGCCAAAGCCCTGGAAGTAGAAGAGGCTGAGCAGAAATTTTACAAGCAAATGGAGTCCACCAGAAGATTCTTTCGAGAAATTTAGCCTCAACAATCACAAAATAGAGGAGGACGACCACAACAGCAATAGCAATAACAACAACAAAGAGGGTAGAGACCCAATGATGGAAAGAATAATCAAGGAAAAGAGAAACAACCACAAGGTTCTTTTGTACCACAGCACCCGTAGTGTCCAAAATGCCAAAAACGTCATCCTGGTGAATGCAGGCTTGGTTCAGACCGATGTTACAATTGCAATGAAGTCGGTCATTTCACTAGAAGTTGCCTGAAAGGGAATCAAAGTTAGACAAAGACAAACGTAACACCTAGAGTGTTTGCTCTTATAAAAACCGACGATGAGGAATGACATTAAGTTATTTCAGGTTCAATTTTACTTAATAATGATGCTGCTTATACGTTGATTGACTCAGGTGCTAAACACTTGTTTATTTCTATGGCCTTCGTAGTTAAATTAAACTTCCTACCTATACTTGTTGAGCATTTTTATGATGTTAGGTTACCATATGGAGAGAGTATTTACATTCAAATCAAGTTATACACGATTGCATAGTATCTATGGGAGATAATAAGATGACTGCCGATCTAATAATTATCAACATGAAGGGGTAAGATCTTATATTGTGAATGGATTGGTTATTTAGAGTCGGTTTCCAACTCCCAAATGGTGTGAAATATTCTTTTCGAGCAATGAAGAATACTAGTACTATGCCAGTTGTGCCATCCATCAGAGCTCAACGATTATTAAAAAGTGGATAGATGGGATTTCTAGCCAGTATGGATACGAGAATAGAGAATGAAGTGAAACTTCATGATGTGCCCGTTGTTCAGAATTTTTCAGAAGTTTTCTTGGATGATTTGTCTAGTTTGCCCCCAGATAAGAAGATAGAGTTTGTAATTGATGTATATCCAAGGACTGCACCAGTATCAAAGAATCCATACTGCATGGTTTCTACATAATTAAAAGAATTAAAATCACAGCTGGCAGAATTGGCAGAAAAGGGCTTTATCCGCCCTGGGGAGCACTTGTTCTCTTTGTAAAAAAGAAAGATGGATCCCTAAGAATGTACATTGATTACAGAGAACTGAATAAGTTGACGATAAAGAATAAGTATCTTCTGCCATGTATTGATGATTTGTTTGATCAACTCCAAGGTGCGAGGGTATTTCAAAAATTGATTTGCAATCTGGGTATTATCACTTAAAAATTAAATCAGAAGACATACCCAAGACTACTTTTCGAACCAGGTATGGACATTACGAATTTCTAGTAATGTCTTTTGGTTTAACCAATGCTCCTGAAGTTTTTATGGACCTGATGAGTTGGATATTTCATGAATACTTAGACAAATTCATGATCGTATTTATTGGTGATATTTTGGTCTATTCAAAGACTAAAGAAGAACATGAGGAGCATTTAACTGTAGTTTTATCAACTCTGAAGTTTCATCAATTGTATGCAAAGTTTTCAAAATGTGAATTTCGCTCGACAAGATTTTTTTTTCTTGGCCACGTTATTTTGCATGATGGAATTTCTATTGATCCTTTAAAGATTCAAGCTATTGTAAATTGGCAACAGCCCAAAAATGTTGGTGATATACAAAGCTTTCTTGGTTTGGCAGGTTACTATAAAAGATTTATTGAGCGGTTTTCCAAGATAGCTATGCCCTTATCTCGTCTAACAAGGAAGAATGTGAAATTCAAGTGGTATGAAGAGTGTGAAAATAGTTTCCAGAAGCTTAAACAGAAATTGACAACTGCTCCTACATTGACACTACCAATTGAAGACGGCAAGTTCAGCATTTACTGCGATGCTTCCAAGATTGGGTTAGGTGTTGTTTTAATGCAAGACGGAAACGTTGTTGCTTACGCTTCAAGACAGCTCAAAACCTATGAACAGAACTATCCTACACATGATTTGGAGTTAGCAGCTATGGTTTTCGCACTAAAAATATGGTGGCATTATTGGTATGGACAATAGTGCAAAGTCTTCTCCGATCACAAGAGCTTGAAGTATATTTTTACGCAGAAAGAGTTAAACCTAAGACAAAGACATTTGTTAGAATTTGTGAAAGATTATGATATTGAGATCAAATACCACCCAAAAAAAGCCAATAAGGTAGCTGATGCTCTTAGCAGAAAGTTTACATTGATGCCACCTTCAATTTTCGCAATGTCGATAACATTGATATTAGAAATTCAAAGATTTGATATAGAAATAGTCTTTGAATTGTCAGCCTTACTTTCAACAATTTCTATAAAGCCAAAAATTTTGGATAGAATGAAAGAAACACAGCAGAGGAATCCAGAACCAAAAAGCCACAAATTTGTATAGGCATTTAATCATTCTACAGATTTTAATTATTTTGAAGATGATATTCTAAAATTTAAGAATAGGTGGTACGTTCCTAATGATAAAAACCTGTAGAAGGAGATCTTAACAGAGGCTCATTCATCTACTTTCTCTGTACATCCTGGAAGTACAAAAATGTACAGAGATTTGAGGTAACATTTCTAGTGGTCTAACATGAAAAGGGATGTTGCAAAACACGTTGGTGAGACTTAATATGTCAACAGGTTAAGGCAGAAAATCAGAGGCTAGCGGGAACATTACAACCATTATTAATTTCAGAATGAAAATGGTAGTAGATTTCTATGGATTTTGTTGTTGGATTGCCGAGGACAACGAAAGGATATTATGGAATCTGGGTGATTGTGGATCGATTAACTAAGTCTGCTCACTTTCTACCAATAAAGATGACAGTTTCAATGAATCAATTTGCAAAATTGTTTATTTAGGAGATTATTAGACTGCATGGAGTAGCAATCTCGATTGTATCAGACCGAGATCCCAATTTTACTTCAAATTTTTGGTAAAGTCTCCATAAAACCATGAGAACTCAATTGAGTTTTAGTACAGCTTTTCATCCTCAAATAGAGGGACAGACGGAGATAACAATTCAGATTCTAGAGGATATGCTGAGGGCGTGCATTTTAGAATTCTAAGGTTCATGGAGCAAGTATCTACCTTTAGTGGAATTCTCATATAATAACAACTTCCAATCCATTATTAGCATGGCCCCTTATGAAGCACTTTATGGCAGAAAGTGCCGATTTCCTTTGTATTGGGACGAGGTCGACGAAGCAAGATTGATTGGACCAGATATTTTGCAACAAACTACAAAGAAGGTTGCAATTATTAGAAAACGGATCTTAACAGCCCAAAGCCGTCAGAAAAGCTATGCAGACCAAAGGAGACGAAAATTGGAGTTCAACGTGAATGACGAACTATTTTTGAAGATTTCACCGTTCAATGGGGTAATGAGATTCAAGAGGAAAGGTAAGCTGAGTCTGAGATATATTGGACCATTTACAATTACAGAAAGAGTCAGAAGAACAACATATAAGTTGCAGCTACCAGCCTCTATGGACGAGATTCATAACGTTTTCCACGTCTTTATGCTGAAGAAGTGTGTGCACGATTTTTCTCAGATTGTGGAGCAAAGAGAAATTGAAATTCAGCCAACTCTGACTTACGAGGAAAAACCTATGTGAATTCTCGAATCATCAGTGAAGGTGCTACGCAATAAAGAAATTCCACTGGTGAAAGTTTTATGGCACAACCACAATGTCAAGGAGTCAACTTGGGAGAGGCTACAGAATATGCTAAGTCGATACCCAGAACTATTCGGTACATAAATTTTGATGACAACATTTTATTAAGGAGGGTGGAATGTAACACCTGAAAATTTATCGTCCACTTTAATTTTTTCAGCACTTAACAAATTAAACTATTTTAATGAAATTAAAGATTTAATAGTAGAAGAGATAAATTAAAGGAAAGAAGAGATGAGTGTACAAAATCTTGGTTAAAAAGAAAAACCATTCACGTTGAAAGTAAAAGAGGAAATAAGAAAGTGAAGAAGAGGAAAAGTTTTTAGGGTTGAAAAGTCAAATAAAGGGAAAAAGGAAATTTAAAATGTCAATAGCTAAAGCCTTGTTTCTTAACGTGGAAGAAACAATGTTTGATTAAAAATAAAGAATAGTAACAACCAATTGAAGGAAGGCACCTCCACCACTCCTCACACTTATCTTTTAAGTACGTGAATAAAGAGAAATATCATCATCTAAAGCTTCTTCTCCACGTTACTTTTCTCTTCCTCCATAGCTGATCATTTCCTCCCTCAAAAGCTTCTTTCTTTGCAAGAAAAACCTAAGGTAAGTTTTATGTTAGTTATGTTTATACAAAAGGTTAAGTTTATATGGGTGAAGTTGAAGTTTTGTTGAGTTTTTGTGTGGATGGTTGACCCTAATTATGATGTATGAAAATTGGGTTTTTTCCCTTATCAACTTCTGGTTTGTTTTGAGGCTTAATGGGATGGTGATGTTTGTTTGTGAATTTAAATGGATGAAAATATCAAAGTGATGATGAATAGTCAAAGAAAGGAAAAAAATGCATGACAGTTCAGTTTTACTGTTTTGAGCTAAAATCTGGATTTCCATTTATTAATTTGTTTTAAACATGTTAAAATAGACACTATAAAGAGCCCATAGCCTTTGGAATTTTTGAATTCGGATATGTATAGATAAAGTTATGGGATTTTGAAATTTGTAGCCAATTTGAAGGAGATTCGGAGATTTAGGTTATTGGATGCATTTTAATGTACATTGTTTGATTTCTATGTTTTAGGTTTGCAAATCAAAAAGGAAGTTGATCAATTGCCTAATTTTGGGCTCAGGATGCGAGGTAAGTGCATGTTTGCATGCGTTTTGGCTGATTGGCCTACACCACAAAGAGTTAGGACATTGATGGCTAGACTGAGGAAATTGGAGATTTATAGTTTTCGAGAATTTTGGTTTGGGTAGAGATTTTTTGGTTGTAAGTTATTTATGATAGTTTTTATTATTTATTGATAGATTTGTTTATTAGTTTATTTTATATTACACTCATAGCATTTGAAGTTATGTATGTGATATGCTTTCATGCATCATGGTTTTCTAAATCATAGAAAACGATTTTATGCATATGTTTTCATGTAAATAGAACAAAAAGAATACAGTAAAGTAAAGTACAAAAATAGTCTTCGTGGGTAGGGAACTGAGTTTGGCCGTTCCGTCAGAGAGACCATCAAGTGCGTCATTCCATTTACCCTAGAATGAGTTGGCCATCCTACCAGGTAGAAAATCAGTCAGACCATCTCCCCACTAGAATCAGGACCCTAATGACTCATGTTATGCAAGGAAATAAAGAACAGATCAAGTGTATATTTTACGAGCAACATAGTATATCCATAAGCATGCATCTTTTATTTGACATCACTTGCTGAGCATTATACTCATTAGTTTACTTTATGGTGTAGGTGATATTATCACAAGTGAGGATCAACGGACGGTCGACAGTGCAGTTGAAGGAGGACGTCCATGGGGTGTGCTTGTAATGGTTAAGGCGATTTTGACTTGTGGACAAGTCTGTAGGTATTTTGACAAATGTATAGATAGATATATTAAGAACTTATGGAAAATAAAAATTTGTCGTTTAAAAGATTTGTTTAAACTTAGCTTTTGGTTTAAATATGTTTAGAAAAAGTGGTTTATATTGGCTTTAGATACTTCTGCTTGCTTATTTAAAAAAAAGAAATTCTAAAAAAAAAAAACAATATGATTATGTAAATTGGGAGAGTTATGTCATTACAAGTTGAACAAGAAAATGATACGTATGGAAAAGAAGATAGGCAGAGATGACCTCATCACCCCTCCATGAGGAGGGCGATATATCGCCCAAAAAGGGGGCAACACATCGCCCTAGTGGGGCGTTGCATCACCCCCAATGAGACGTTGTATGGCCTCACTTGCTGAAGTGGGGGATACAAATTGCCCCAGGGGCAATACATCGCCCTTTGGGCGATTGAACAACACCCATCGCGGGTACTGTTCACGTGAATACAAAAAAGAAAGTTTTAACAAACTTTACACATGTTTTCTACGAAGTTTTGTAAGGGAAGTTTATACGTTTTCAGTCCTTTTAAAGATATACCGTAATTGCAATGAATTTTCTTATAAATTTTTACGAAAAGTCAAGTTAGTAACAGCCGAATTACAGAGCGTTACAAGTAACATGCAAATAACGAAAATAAATGTAAGACAAACATTTAACACAAAATAAAGGAAAATTACTACAAAACAAAACAAAACAAAAATGTTATTCCATTCAATTTTAAATAACAAAGAAATTAAATTCTTTGGAGGAATAAATAGAGGAACTAAGTCACTAAAAATTTTCCTAGACAATTCATTCTTCAATATTAGCTTTAGAGTGCTAAGGTGACTTAGGGTTCTAGAAAGACTATTACTCTTCCTAGTTGAGGAGAAGAAAATGGAGAAAACATATCCTTTCAAAAATAACCTCTACTATCGGTTTGGATTATAAAGGGATCTAGGTAGGTTTTATCCATTAGGTAGAACTCTTGTTGGATGTGGAGAATCGGCATTGATGCATACTTTGCATAAAAAGTTCCCTCTAAAGCATAGGTTGGCTCAACAAGGTCCTTAACTAAAATTTCCTCTCTACGGTCATCATAAAATGGGTTATATCATATGATAACCTCATGAGTTTTAAAATTTGGGAAGTGATCATATTTGGTTTCTACCTCTAAGAGTTCAAGGGCTTCTAAGGTTTCTACATTTAAATCTCTTTCTTCCTCCAGGATAAATTCCTCAAATAAAATTTTGATTCCAAAATCTTTACTGGAGGTGGGTTTGAGTGGAGGTTCTAGAATATCAACTCCTAAAATGTCCACTTGTTCAATATCCTTTTAATCACAAGAATATTGATCCATCTCAAATGATGGACCTTCTTCAGGGAGAATGATCTCTACCTTTTCCAAGTCGTTTTCTTCCTCACTTAGGATTTCTACGAATTCATCGTTATCATCACTTAAGGCTTCTTTTAGAGGTTTAATTTAGGTTTGGATTGTAATAACTCGGAAAATTTTGGATTTTTAAATCTAATTTCTGAAATTTTTAATTTAATCTCGGTTGGAATTTCGAAAAATATTTTAACGGGTAAATTAAATTATAAAACTCAGAAGCTAAATTTAGTGACGGTTTCTGGAATTTTTAAAGTCGAGAGGACGTGAATTTAACGAAGTTACAGGCAGTTAAAACACGTGACGGCGTTTTGATAAATTGTAATTAAATTAAATTAAATTTTTTTTTATTAGAGTGGAATGGCTTCGGGTGGAAGCCATTCCACCCTGTTCTTTGCCGAGGCCGAGAGAGAGCGACCGAGGGCAAGAGAGAGGCCAGGAGGGAGAGCTGCCAACAACCGACCACCGAGGGAGAGCGCGCCGGCGTGCCAGACCGTTCCGACAAAACAAAGACTTTCGCGTGAGTGGGTTTTCCCGAGCTCAAATTTGACGGTAAGCTTCTCCCATGTTACGACTCTTGTCGACCGAGCGTGAGGGCTCGATTCCTTCCAATTCTCTGAGGGTTTGGCTCAGTATAGGGGTCGGTTTTAGGCTGTGAATGTGTGTATGGATGGACAGTGAGTGTTTGGGGGGGAGGTTGAGCCGAAATTCTGGTCAAATCTTGAATTTCTGATTTCTGGTTAGATTGTGATTGAATGAGTGAAATATGACCGATTGGATGAAGAAATTAGTGAGATTGGATTAAAGTTGAAATTCTGAGCATTTTGGTGTGAAAAACAGGTTCTGTTTTTTGGCTATAATTGGTTATTTGTTTTAAATTCTATTTTAGTGGGTGAAATTAGGTTGTTAGAGGAACGTTTGGCTGCTGGAATCGTTCGATTTCAAGGTCTAATGCAAAAGTTATGCTCATCAAAAGTTTATGTCGAATTTTGGATCGAGTCAAATTATTGAACGTTTTTCATAGAATTGTGACGCGTGGTATTAGCGTTGCTGATTTCAGTGTGTAAGACGAGTTTTGAGTGAGTTTTGGTTGAAGGAAACGAAAATGTGAAATTTTGGTGAAGGGCACATTTGGTTTTGGTGTTTTTCACCTAGTTGCGGCTTACCGTTTTAAAATCCGTCTCGGTATGTTAAATTAGGTTCCTAAGGGAACGTTTAGTCTCTTGAATCGCTCGATTCTGATAACGGACGCAAAAGTTATGCGCATCCGAAGTTTAGGTTGGTTTTCGGCCGAACCGAATTAGTAACTTGTTTTAGTTGGGATTTCATGGGTTTAGTTAAGGAATGTGATTTTTACCGTATTTAGTGAATTTTGATGCGAAGATTGATGAGTGATTGTTTATGTTTTAGGTTGAGGCGTTTTGGCAAAGCTGTGCGCCGGGTAAGCTTAGGACACCAGATAAGTAGTGCATGCATGTGTTTTGTCCAGGTGGGCCTACACCGTAGAACTTTAGAATTTATGTTATTGATTGTGGTGTGTGTGTGTGTGTATTGTTTGACATGCATCATGTTTTTAAAAAGAGAACGAAAATAGCTTTAAGATATTTCGAGTAAGTGGTGAGACGCGTGGCGGTACCTGCTAGTTTGTGGGCCTGTGCTTAACCAACCGTGGATTCCGCTCGATGAGTGGGCCAGCTAGGCCGTCACGCGGCTTGTATGTGTCGACAATGAGGATGATGGACAGTGGTACCGCGGATCCTACTAGTGTGTGGGCCGGTGTAACACAAGTCACAGATTTCGCTCGAAGAGTGTGCCGGCTGGGCTGTCATGAAATATGTGTGTGTGGCAACTGTGGCCCCATTGCTGGGGAGGCTGGGACGAGGGCAACGTGTCAAGGGGTAGTGTGGCGCGAGGTACACTCTCACCCTGAAGCGATTGTTATATGGTGATGCGTGTGTGTAGCTTGTGGGCCTCGTTGCTGAGGAGTCCGGGACGGTGGCGACGTGTCAGGGTGTAGGGTGGCACTAGGTTCCTCCTCATCCTAGTACGGCTGCACTACGCATCACAGATGTGACAACATGAGTGTGAGTGTAGAGACTGCATGTGATAGGATTGCATTGTTGGCTTTTACTTTCATATCGCATTACTTACTGAGCGTTACGCTTATGATGTGCGTTCTATGGTGTAGGTGTAGACGTTATTGCTGGTGAGCCTCGAGAGCCTAGTCCTGAGGCATAGGACAGTTGGCGGCACACGACCGAGGCACCAGACGGCGGATTTGTTAGGGCAACCCGACCCATGGAGATGGTAGGTGATGGCTAGGCTGTTTTGGGGTATTTTCTTCTGTTGTGTCGGGATATATAGTTGATCGGATGAGTTGTAAAGGAGTCAATTGTATAGGAGTTCATGGAGTGTTTGTGACTTTTGGTGACGCACGCGTACTCTTTACATATAGGAGTTTTGTAATACTCTATACTGTGAATTTTCTTCACTCTATAGTTCATGGATTGTTGTAGTATGTTTCTTTTTAAAATTCTGATTTGGTGGGGATCTTTGGATAGTTTGATGGATGGATATTTCTAGTTTTCTGGTGAACTGTGTGCAGGGTTTAAATTTAGGATAGCAAGTTTTTAGGCATTACTCTGCCAAATTTTTGGGAGAAAGGTCGGGGAGTCGAGAGGGTACGGAATAGGTCGTGGTGTGCGCGGTGAGGCGCGAAGGGAGTGGCGGTGTGCGCGGGAGTGCGGCGTGAGCGCAGGCGCGTGGGGCACGTAGCCCTGCAATTGCGCAAGAGTCGTGCTGCGTCGGGTGAGGGCGTGCGTACAGACGTGCTGCACGGCAGCAGGGTGCGTGGGGCACGTGGTGCTGTGGGCATGCGCGTGATGCGACGGTGTTGAGCTGGCGCACGCGGGACTGAAAGGGTGCGTGCGGGGCGCGCATCTCATAGACCGAGTGGGCGGGCGCGGGGCGCATGACGCCAAGTCGTGTGCGTAGTGAAGGACCATGGGGGCGCAGCGCCGCTACTCGGGCGCACGGCGCTGAGTCGGGTAGCTCAAGGTGTGTGTTGGACCATTTCCTAGAAATTTCAAGTTTTGTTGTCTTATTTTTAAAACTACTTTAAATTGTCTTTTCCGCTGTGTATTTTATATTGACGATTTCGTGTTCCCTCTTCGGGGCGCGAGTTGTTTTCGAATCGCGTCGAAAATTTTTATACTTACAAATGTTCTTTTGAATATGATTTGAAAATGAAAATGGTATTGAATTAAGTGAGTTCGCGTCAAGTTTCTGTATGTTACAGTGTATAGACGTAGTGAGCGCACCGAGAATGTGTGGATTCTCGGGATGCTGCATAAAATTGATGGGGGCTTTTGGGGACCTAGAATTACTCCTTTTGGTAACTACTTGGAACATATCTATTTTCTATTAAGTATCCTAATAATCTCCAAGTAACAACTTCACTCTTGCCTTCTAATCTTTTCTCTTTTTCAATCCTCTTCTACTATATTCTCGCACAACTAGTGAAAGATGAAAGCTATTCGGATTTTCCTTCTTTTCGAACAGTCAATCCGTTTAAACCTCTCCTCCAGTTCTTCTAACCAATTAATACATTCAAAATCAAGGGGATTACCATGAAAATCAGAAAGTGTTACTTCAAAAGACCTTTCATTCTCAAGGGTCACTTTGGAAATCCTTTGTCTAGGTTCACGTAATTGGTTTCCTCAAAGGTTCTCCTAAATTGGTCTTTTTTCCTAGGGTTTTCTCTTCTTCTAAATGGAACTTGAGAGTAACCATTAAAATCATCTATCCCCCTATGTAGACATTGACTTGCACCTCCAAACTTATGGTTTGAGCTTCCTAAATGATCTAAGAAACTAAGCTCACAATATTTTGGTTTGGATATTGAGGGGTTCAGCTTACATAGCTTTGGTTGGGGTTGGGATAGTTTCCAATCTTAGACATGATTTTTCCCAATACAAGATAATCAAAAACAGCAAAATAAAACCTAGAAAATAGCAAAGAAACAATTATAAAAACTCAACAAAACCTTAATGACACAAACAGAAAATTCACAACAATTTTAACACAAAACAAAAATTTTAAACACAAGCAATGCTCTTTTGATTTATACCAATTGCTTGGCCGAAAGATATTCCAAACTCAGACAAGAAATAGTACTAAAAATAGGAGATAATCTTAAGCAATTAGTTCTAATCAAGTGCTGCAAAACATAATAGAAAAAATTCTAACAAAACATAATAGAAAAAATTCTAAGACAGGAAAGAAAACAACCTAAACATGCAATAGATTCCTAAACAGAAAATGCAACAATTCTATAACGACCCGTAATTCGACCATTACTAACTTAACTTTTCATAAAACTTTGTAAAATATTTTGAAAATATCACATCATAAAACTGACTAAAAACATTTAAACTTTATTTCCAAAACATCGTGAAAACGTTCGTAAAATTTCCTTAAAATTTATACCATTTTTTTTCCTTTCCCAAGGCTAACCTGTGATCTCAAAACACTTAATCACACTTTTAACTAACCATTCTATCATCAATCAACATATTATCTCACCTATACATCCCAAACATACAGAATCGTATCATTTCACTAAACTAGCAAAATGATTCCCATTTTGACATACCATAACGGAAGACTAAAATATGAAGGTAAACCCATTTTAAAAAGTGATTAAGAGGTCTATTTTGAAAACCAACATTTAAACCAATAAATCCTCATTAACCAAAGTTTGAAAACTATCTATCTATATCCATTTACCAAAAGACATACAGACTAGCCCACATGTCAAAATCGCCCTTAGCTACTACAAGCATCACGAGGCTCAATGTCCTCACCAGTAATATCTTCATCTATACCACAAAGTCAACTAATGAGCCTAATACTCAGCATGCTCATGTATGCTATTTGTAAATCATTCAACTTTTGTTTGTTCATTCTTTTCTTTTTCTAACTCTGAGTTATTGGGGTCATGACTCTAAAAGGAGAAGACCTTACTAATTGTCCACCTAGGGAGACGACCAACTCACTCTAGGGCAAGTGGAATGGCACTCCTTGGGGTCCACCTAGTGGGGCAGCCAAACTCAATTTCTTTACCCACAAATAACTATTTATGTACTTTACTTGTCTTTGTTATTTTAATCTTTCTTACATGAAAACGTATGCATAAAATTATTTTCTATGATTTGAAAAACCATGATGCATGAATGCATGTCACATACATGTTTCGTAAAATAAACATATAAATAAATCTATCAATCAAAATAAAATCTAACTGTAATAAACAATCAGCCTAATAGTCTCTACCCAATGTAATCCCATAATTCTATAAATCACCAATTCTTATCCATAAATTCTAATACTCAGTTGTGTAGGTCAATCAGCCAAATGGTCAAACGCATACAACATGCACTTACCTTAATTTCTTAGCAATTTGAAGCATTTTGTTCACCTACTCTTGGTGACTTGAAATACCTATATCATATTAATCCCATCATTAATATCATAGCACGTTAAATCAATCATAGCATCCAATCAAATTTAAATCCATTATGACGTCAAATTGGATAATTCCCAACTTAATTGTCTCACAATTAACGTACTTGTATAACAAAGCTAAATTCAAGCATCCTCATTAAAATGATTTTGAAATTAAACAACCAAATTCAACTATCCAAAACAAAATCTCGAAATTGATCTATAAATTTCCTTAACTTCAAAATTTCATAGCTTAGTCTATACTTCTCCAAATACATTAATTTCAATGCTCATAGATTCATTAGGATGTCTATTTTACCCCATTAAAACAGTTTGACAAGCTAAAATAAGGAAGAGGTTTGACAAACACCAAAACCAAAATATGCCTAAATTTGTTTTTCACAGATTTTGATCCAACTTTGAAAAATCATAACTTAACATATACTTATCAAAATATATTAATTCCAACGCCTATGGATCACTTAAAGAGTCTAATTTAATATGGTAAGATCAATTGTCAATAACCCTAAATTGAATGAATAAGTAAAACCAAAATCCGAAACTCCCATGGAAACCCTAACTTGAACATTTCATGTACATTTACATGCTTTTCATCCATTTCAAACCATAAACAACTATCACAATCTATTAAACATCAATTAATCCATGAAATAGAGAAAAGAAACTCATATTCATTCGCAAAGTTCAAACATTTATCAATATACTACAAAAATACTACATATATTGTATATAAGGCCTAAAACTTACATAAACTTTAACTATAACTCAACATACCTTGAAATCTTGAGGGAGGGAGTAGGGTTCTGGCGTGAGAAATTTCAGAAAAGGAAGAAGAGATGTCGTGGGTTTTGGGAGGTTAAAATGAGGTTTTATCTCTCTTAAACAAAATTATTCAATAATTAAAGGAAAGCTCTAGAAAAAGGTGAGGTGTCCCTTCATCTCACCCTTGACTACTCAAAGTCTAACACCTCCTCCTTCACCATTTTCTTCTTCTTCTTCCACGTTAATCCTCCCTCTCTCTTGACTTTCAATGTCTCTTTCTATTGGTCCTTCACTCTTCTTAACTTTTCAATGTTAATTGCTATTGGTCTTTCACTTGTTGACTTTTCAAAATTCCATTTGTTCTTCTCATTCCTTCTAACGTGAAAACCCTCTTCACCTCTTCTTGGTACTTAAGTATTTTCCAAATGTCAACCTTCCCTAACTCAATGTATGAAATTTCCTTTTACTTCAATTGACATTTTTTACTACTAAAACAATTTTAATTAATTTATCAAAAAGAAAATGCATGAATGATAATTGCATGATAAATTTCGGGCATTACAACTTCTCATCAATTAACCTGAAATTTTAACAGAAGATATCTAACGATAGGAGTAATATGCTCTCAAAACTTTAAGTTCAAATTCCAAGTGGTCTAAAAATTATGCATGAAAATAGAAACTAAACATACTAAAAACAACATAAGAATCTTTAAACAGAAAACTACACCAATCAAGTCCAATTAATTTGAAATTTTAACACAAGCTAGCCCATAAATGAGTAACGTACTATAAAAATTTGAAGTTCCAATTCATTATGGGCAAGAAGTTGTGCAAATATAAAACAAAAGCAAAAACACCTAAAACTAGACATCCTCAATACAACAGAATCCTAAACAGAAAAATATCACAATTCTTGTCCAAATTTTGTGAAATTTTGATAGAAGTTATCCAATACTATGAGTAACATGCTTTTAAAATTATAGGTCCAAATTCATAGTGGTTAGAAAATTGTGCACAAAAACAGAAACTTACAACAAGCTAAAACATACTGAAAATGCAAACAGAAATTTTAAATCCAAATGCTAAACATTTGAGTGAACTAAATAGAAAACAAAACAAGCTAAACATGATAAACATTTGGGACAGAAAACAGAAGCTAATCCATGCTGAAAAATAGAAAAGAAATGTGCAAGACAATCATAATAAGAGAAAAAAATATCACCTAGACAACCTAAAAATCAAAACAGAACACAAAATGCATAATTATTAAACATCACAACTAAACAAAATGCAAACGTGAATTAAACATGCTATGATGGTGGGTGAAATGCTAATGATCACAAGGCCATAAAAACAGGAATAAAATACAAACCAAACAGCAAAAACAACACCTAACATGCTGACACTCTAAACAGAACATAAAATTAAATAAAGGCTAAACATGCTTATTATACTAACCTCAACTAACATGCTAACGTGAATAAGCTTTCTGGACAAAAGAAACAACATGGAAATGTAAGTCAAAAAAAAAAAAATTACAACACAGAAAAATAAAAACATAACAGAAAACTACAGAAAATCACAAAACTAAGCATGCTAACAATGAGACACTAACTAGATAGAATTCAAATGTGATTAAGCAAGATGTGTTAGTGAGGGAAACAGAAGTGAACACACAATAGAAAAACACGCAGTAGAACAACAAAACACAAACATGAAAAACCAGAAAAATAGAATAGAGAAATGCAGAAAATGGAGCACTTCGGCTCTAATACCAAATGATGGGGTACAAGCCTATAAATTAGGTCAAAATATGCATGTGAAAGACTCAAAGAACAAACAAAGGATTGGTGCTCAAGAGCACCCCAAAACAGACAACGAAAAACAACAAAAAAATAGAGAATTGAACGTGAAAATTGAAAGATGCTTTCGGTGAAGTGGGTGAATGAACAAATGAGTATTGATACCTTAGATAAGGCTGATAAACTGGAAGAACAGCCCTTGGCTAACCTAGAAGCTAAGATGTTAGCTTTCGGCAAAGTTCCTTCTAAAGAAATAACACATCTTTGGGAACTTGATTTTAGCCTGCTTATTCTATTTTCCAGCGCTTTGAGAGCTTGGATAGAAAGGATGGAACGAGAATTGGCAAGAAACCAAAGCTTGGTAGCAATTGGAGGCGCTCTCCACTCGGTACAAGCAACCGAGGCAATTACCATTCGATAATTGTCAAAAACTCATTCGATTTTTGGACAAAAGTTGAAGCTTTGCATTCATCATTCATTGACAATCAACAACCATTACAAAGTGTTCAGATTAAGCTTAAATACAAGGAAAAGTAATTGGTGATCAGTAGAAATAAAAGGGCAGAAAAGAGCCGTTGTTGGAAAAATAGCCATTGGGCTTGGCGATTGATGGTGACGTGTTATGCACGCGTGCTGCTCTTTCTGTGCGTGGCTGTTGATCGCGTGCTCCTTGGTGCTTGGCCACGCTACTGCCTAATGCTCCTTCACGTACGTGCCTACTGGCCTCTCCGTGCACACCTACTTTCCCTCTCGTGCATGCTAGAGTGGTCTTTTGCGCTTGCTTGTTAGGCACTGATTGCTTGCCGCGTATGCGCATATTGATGCAATCTCTTTAAGCCATGGCTCGGCCATGCTCCTCCTTTGTGTGCCATACTCCTTTCTCATGTGCACCATCCTGATCCAAGCAATCCAATGGTTCTTTCTTGTAAAATAAACATACATTTTAGTGAAAGAACTCACTTGATCACTTACCTTAATTTTAGCTTGAATCTTCAAACTTCGGGGCATATCATCCTCTTTGGATGATTGAGGATTTGTCCTCAAATCCACAAGGTTGCTTCCTTGTACTCTTTGGCATTGGATGAGTATCATCTTTGGCTTTTCGAGAGGGGCACCTACAAAATGAGCAAACTCATAGAAAGTGAAATTAGGTCATGAACTTGGCCTCGATCGTATGATGTCAGTCCTGAGCACATCACAGATAAGAATGAAGGAAGTTGACGAGTGGAAGACGACCTTAAAGAGAAAATATGGACTATTTGAGTGGATGGTAATGTCATTCGTGCTATCTAACGCCCCGAGTACGTTGATGTGACTTATGCATAATGTGCTTAAAGATTATCTAGAGAAATTCATTATTGTATATTTTGATGGCATACTGGTGTATAGCATGGACCTTCCACAACACCTTAATCACCTTAGCATTCTTTTTCAAACCTTTAGGAAGGTTAAGTTATTTGGAAATTTAAACAAGTGCTCGTTTGAAAAAGACAAGGTATACTTTCTAGGGTTCATCATAACAAAGGATGAATGGAAGCTGACAGAGACAAGATCAAGGCCATTAAAGTATTAGCCTACACTAAATTTGATAACTGAAGTGCGTAGCTTCCATGGACTAGCTTCATTTTATAGGAGGTTTATTTAGGACTTTGCTCAATAGTTGCATCACTTACCGATTACACCAAGAAGGGGGAATAGTTCACTTAGACCTTAGCTTGCTAAAAGTGTTTTAAGCTAATTGAGGTTGTTCAAAGCGGACAATATCTTACTGGGAGAAATGGATTCATTACATCTACTGGCCCCATATGAAAAGAGATGTGCACCACATGGTGGAAACGTGCGTGGTTTACAAGAAATCCAAGAGTAGGGTTCTACCTCAAGGCTTATATATGGCTTTACCTGTTCCATCCCACCTTTGGATTGCAGTTAGCGTGGACTTCATATTGGGACTACCAAAAACTGCCCATAGTAAGGATTCAATCATGGTGATCGTGGATCGGTTTTCCAAGATGACATACTTCATCCCTCGTGCCAAAACCGATAACTCCGTCTTAATAGCTTACCTATTTTTCAAAGAAATCGTTTCCCTGCATGGTATACCACACTCGATAGTGTTGGACCAAGACACTAAATTTTTAAGTGCCTTCTTGACCAATTTTTGGAGGAAGTTAGGGACTAAGTTATATTTGAACACCTCTTTTCATCCTCAAACTGATGAGCAAACGGAAGTTGTTAACAAGACCTTACGCACCCTCCTACGTAGTATTGTAGGTAAGAAATTATCTAACTGGGATATAGTCCTTCCAAAATTAGAATTTGTTTACAATCGCAACCTTCATTCCACTACTCAACAAATGCCTTTTGAGGTTGCCTATGAGTTTAATCCTTCTACATTGTTGAACCTTGTACCATTACCCTTTAAGGAATCAGCAAACCCATGAGGGGCAAACAAGGTCAAACAAATTAAAAAATTGTACGAGATCGTGCGTAAAGCCATCGAAAAGGGAAATAAGAGTGTGGATAAACAAGTGAATAAAACTCGTAAAGAAGTTATTTTTAATGAGGGAGATTTAGTGTGGTTACACTTGCGCAAGGAAAGGTTCCCCGACAAAAGAAGATCTAAGCTTTTACCTAGAGTTGATGGACCATTTAAGGTGTTGGAGAGAATTAATATCAACGCCTATAAGATAGAATTGCCAGGTGGCTATGGAGTACTGGCAACTTTTAATGTTTAGGATCTATCCCTCTATATAGACGATGAAGAAAACACTGAGGGGCTAGAATTAAAGGATTTAAGGACAAATCCTTAATCGCCTTGGGAGGATGACGTGTCCCATAGTCCCGTCACACGATCCCAATATCGAGCACACACTTTATTTAGCTTATGTTCTCACACACTTTTCTCTTTTGCAGGAAATGAAATATATGAAGGCTTGGAACACACCTTTGGAGACTTAAAGTGGGAGGTTGAAGCTCAAGACACCGCAGCACGTCATTGCACGTAAGACAAGGATGGAAGATCAAGAAGCTCACATGAGAATTTGTCTTCCCGAGCATGATTCTATGTAACCTTTTATTTTGACCACTTAACTTGGCAAACATTGGCCTTTTTGTAATAATTATTATATGCATGCATGTTAGGGATTTGGGGTTAGATATATGCTAGGGTAGAAGGTGGCTTGGTTTCGGTTTAACCTAAGTTAAAGTGCTTGAAAATTGCATGGTTAGGATGGGAAGCTCGACTGCACACGAGCCAAGATGAATGGCCGAGATTGAGCGCCAATTGAAATCCCCTTTTTACTCGATTTGGCCACACTAAGTGCTGCCCCTTGAAGATGCTTGTTGTTCTTGCCACTTTGGGAGAAAACATGAATCATTGAATTGGCTTTCAGCTAGCCTTTGATCAACTTATGCACAAGTCATCTCAGCCGCACAACCTTCCACCTATGGCCAAACACAAGGCTCTCCAATGGTTACCTTTGAAGTTCAATTTTAAACCTAAAGTCAGCCACCCAAACTATAAATCATAGCTATTAGTGGTTGTATTTTGGTTTTTGATGGAATGAAATGAGCCTTTTTTCTTAGGAGAAAACCGAGTGCAGCTTGGAAGCTACCAAGGTAAGTTTTAGTTGAGAAACTGAAGAAGTTGTGTCTCCATTTTCTTTAAGCATGCTTGCTTGCAAGGATCTTACGTTCCACCTTCCTCTCCACTCTCTTGAGGGTTGGAAACAAGTAGGAAGTGGCCTTTGGTAAGACTTGGGGTGACTGGAGTTAGAGTGATTCGCAATATATAAGAGAAGGGTTGGATGCTAGTAAGGGATACAAGAGAAGGTTGGATGGAGTCAAAGTGAGGCGTCCCTTTTCTTTTGGTCAAGTACGAAGGTTGGCCAACATTCAATTCAACCAAAGATCATAAAAAAAAATCAAGTCAGAAATAGGGCCACGCTTCAAATGAAATGTTATAAGCCGTCTCGATCTATTCTATCAGCTAAGACTGATTGAATGCCTTACTGTCTGTCGGACCTGACGATAGAGGTTACTAGCACCTTTAGTTAAGCTGTCTCAATGCTTCAACAAATAGAATGTTTTGCCGAAAACCTTGAATCTTGCTTATTGGCCGACTTGAGAGATGTTTGTACAATTTCTTTTCCATAAGCTATTTGGACAACACCTTCTATAATCACACACCTCACTCACAACACAAGTACCACATAAATTTTCATTCTATTTAAAGCTCTTTTGCTTGTTCAACTTCGGCTATCAGTTGAGGTTTCTTCGACTAGGCCAAGCACCAAGAGAACTGAGGATTTTCCTTGGTGGTCTAGTGACCTTTGCAGGGCTAGGCCTTAACACGTTCCTTTATAAAAACATCTTGATATTGGTCTAAAAGTGCTTGGACTTCCATGGGAATTTGACGTGCTTTGAAATGGCACAAAAGGCAAGCACAAAGCAAGCAACAAAAAGAGATTCGACAAACTCGGTTCTGACAGAAAATGCGCCAAATCTAGAATGTATAACAATGACATCCAAATGCTCTGAAAATGCACTAGAATCTTGCAAAAAATATTTATAACATGCTACTAAAATTTCATGGCCAAATTCGTTGTAACCAAAATGTTGTGTAGCAAACAAAACAGAAATTCTACTTCTCGGGTAAGCAGTTTTCTGAGTAGAATATTATCCAACTTGTAAAACAAATAACTTTTGATTGGCTAAGCCAAATAGGCTAAATTTTTAACAAGATATACCTGAAGACGTGTAGGGTGGACGCAAAAAATTTCAGTGCAAATGATGATGGAACAAGCGAGTTATAGCAGGACAACTACCATTGGTCCGAGATGGTGGTAGATCTGCACCTTCGGCAAAATCTACCCCATAAGTGAAGGAAAGCTCTAGCAAAGCGGTAGGTTTTCCATCGAAACCCTGGTTTGGCTAGAGAAAGAAGGTGTCTCTAAGAGTCACCAAGTAACCTCAAACTTGGTGAATAATTTTGAGCAACCTTGGCTTGGATAGGACACACTCAGTGAGGGGAAGCTTTGTGACTCGAAGGCTCAGGATTTTTGCAGCAGGAAAAACTCAATTTTTCATTCAATATCAACTGTCATTACAATATGAAAATGATGCTTGATTATGGCCCGAAATGATAGCTAGAGTTCAATCACAAAGATGATGAAGAAGCCTCTAGAAGAGGACCCTCATTGGCATATCTCATCGGCCACATCGTGGCTTAGCTCCCTCTTCTCTCTCCCACAATCAAGTACCCCATTCTACCCTCCAAATGTATCTTATTTTCCCTCCAAATGAACAAATAGGGTTCAACTCACAAGAGGATGAAGAAGGCTCTAGAAAAGGAGGAGGTGCTTGACCCTCATTGGTCAAGTACATATGGTACTATCTCTTTTCTCTCTCCTTTGATTTAGTGTCCCATTTTACCCTCCAACTTCAGCTATCTTTATCCATCTTCAACCATCTAACTATCCTTTAGAGTGTTTAGCCATGTATGCAACTAAAACTAGAAAACAAGCTATAGTTTGAAAGGAAAATACAAAAAAGTGCTTGGTTACATAATTTGTCTTAAGGGAGATAAATCTTTTCTTCAACTTAAGGATGGCTGAGGATGTGCTTCATAATAACGCCTTATTTAACTCCTCCATTCCTTGTGACACAGATAGGGTCCTGAAAATGTGGGGTACAATGCACACGAAAGACTTTAAATTAAACAGAAGGATCGGTGCTCAAAGAACACCCCAAAGAGATGCATAAAACAGTGAAAAAAAACAAAGAATGAAAATGTGAAATGGTGGTGAAGTGCGTGCTGTGTATTACTTGGTAAAACCTCAGAAGAGGGTCGCTGGGTTGAAGGGGATCCTCGCTAGTCCATGGGGTCTCAACAGCACCAAGTGGAAGAAAGCATCTTCACGGGTGAAGAGGCTCCAGCAAAGGAAAATGTCCCTTGCACTCATTGCTTCTTCCTCATAAGAGGCCGAGGTGACAATGGAATGTGATAAAGATCCGTGGCTGGTCCAAAAGCAATCGATGTTTTGGGTTAGAAACTTTTGTGGCTGAAAGCTTCACAGCGTTGGGAAATGGTGGTTTCCACCTCTATGCTATTTTCCAATCCTTCGAGGGATTTGGTGACATGCCTAGGGCCCAATCACTTGAAAACCCGATAAAGGTCAAAACTTTATTTATTCTCCTTATTTATTATGTTGTTTCTTTTGTAAATGTTGATCTAGTTGGGATGACATATGAGAGCCTAATTTCATGGACATGGATCACCCATTCCACCTTTTGTCATGGGATGTCCCTTGGAAAGTTCAGAATATAATGAAAAAAACCTTCGAGCACCAGCTAGACTAACAGAAGTCGAAATTTGTCTTCCGAGGGAAAACTCCATGTAATTTTATTTTTCATTATTTTCTTTTTGCAAATTTTTACCCATTAGTTTTTCATCCACGCATTAATTTTGACTTAGTCACATGATGGTTGCATGGTTTGGAGTTGACTACTTGACCCACTACTTGGCCATATTTTGAGGCATATCTAGACCCACTACTTAGCCCATATTTGGAAGCTTAGCTTGACCCATGCTTGGACACATCACTCGGCCTACATGTTGGAGGCAATACCCTCACCACTCGGCCCATGGAGAACCAACCCAAAGAAAGCCCAAGTTTGAAGCTTCAACTTTGCACGGACATCAAGTAGTGGCCTCTTGGATTGATGACATGGCACAACACCTTCTCTTGGATCATATTTGGGGTGGCCTTTTCCTCGACCATTAGATTGCTCACTCATGGATGCATCTTGGACATCCATCCTCTTTTCATCCCACGACCCTCCTTGATTCCTTCTTATGGAAACCCTAGCCTCCACCTTAGTTTTATATAATGCATACATATTATAATGGCTCAAAAACTTTCGTCAAATTATTAGAAAATCATATTTTTCTTCCAAGTGATTTGGAGATTGCCGAAAGATAAGTAACGATTCTTAAATGGTGAGGAGGGTGCCTCCATTATTCCCCGAGCTCAAGGTTGCTCAGTGAACTCCTATTATTCTTGTAGCGACCCGTAAATCCTTCGTGATTCCCGGTTCGCTACCAACTAACTACGTCACCGTCACTCATATCATTTTAAAACACAGATATACAGAGACCGATCGACACTTGTAAGCATCGGTCGACACCTAAGTCTTTTCGGGTTTTCTCATCGGTCGAAACCGGAAACATCGGTCGATACTTTGTCACTCTCGAGTCTTTTCATCGGTCGACACATGGAAACACCGATCGACACTTTTATTCTCACCACAGAGAGGGGTCGACACCCGTCTCCACGGGTCGACCCCCGTCGCCATGGGTTGACACTTTAATCCTTTCTGCCCGCACAGGTCGTTCTCCGCGGTCGACACCATTACCATTTTTACATGGACCGGTCGACACCTGTAACCAGGGGTCGACACCTGCTTCGGCTCTGCCTGTCACAGGTTGAGTGTTGCAGTCGACACTCACCTTACATTTACACTGATCGGTCGACACTTTTCGACTTTGGTCGACACTTCACACCAGTATCAGTAAAACTCAACACCAGTTCGTTTAAATACACAACGACAATATCACCTCAATCAAATTCATGAAGTAAATCCTATGGTTTGAAAACATAACTTCTCCAAATAAATTTCAAAACGACAATATTCTATTTCATTTATCCACAATACTCTTACTACACCACCTAAAATTCTCAAAATCTATATAACGTTGTTTGACTCAAAACACTTACAAAAATCACACCCTTTACCGCCATGGTCGTGTCGCCCCAACATATTCCTGCACCAGCATGCGACATCTCCCGCCAACCCCGACCTATGCCTGCTAGTCACCTAGCAACTCACCTTAAAGCTCGTCGTCACCTACACCAAGAAACACAAAACGTAAGCCTAATGCTTAGCAAGTATGGAATATGAATTTGAAAACCAATGCATAACTCAAACCCCCTACACATGCAGTTTCTATACTCAATTCTGTTTTCATTTCATTTCATTGCTTTCATCTTCCACTTTCTGGTGTGAGTTAGGCCGGCACTTATCCCTTCCACACTCGAGACGACCAATCCATAACTCACGGAGAGAGGTTAGAGGCACACATCATGTTCGCACATGGAACGACCCTACGTAACCTCCTCCTAACATTAATCGTTGAACCCTCTAGTGCTCTCAATAGCATGTTAATGACGAAGCGTTCGCAAATCGTGTCACATTACGTACTTTCATCCATGGGAACCCCCTAGTGCTCTCTCAGTAACACGTTAACGACGAGACGTTCACCCATGCGTTGCAAGTCCTTTATTATCTGGTTACGTTTCATATATACATTTCAAAACATACTCAAAACTCGTATTTCGTAATTCAAAACCATGATGCATGACAATCACGAATGCACGACTCAAACAACAAGACAACCAAGCAAGCAAACAAGCAACCCTACCATTCGAAGGTGTAGGCCCAAAGGCAAATCACATACGTTCCAGCACTTACCTGGTGTTCTTAAATTCTTTTCGCGCTTCGTAACTTGGTGCTCTAACTGGAATACCTATAAAATTATACCTCTGTCAATTCTAACTCATTTAATTCATAATTTCCTACACTAAAAGTCCTAATTCATACCAAAATCGACACTCTTCACTAAACCCGAAATCCGGCACAATTTCTGTTCAACTTCAGAAATTCACAACTTCTTCAATACTCGTTTGAATTGGACGATACAAAATACTACAGGTTTCTAAGGATGTCTAGTTCTCTATAATCTCATCCACTTCCCATTTGGGGTGTCCACAACTTGACCGAACGTGGCCGAGTGGACTCCGTTCCAGAATTATATACACGGCCAATAAACCATCCAATCTCTCCTATCAATTCTCGTATTCTACTCCTATTTTTATACTAAGCACCAATACGCAGATGGAATTCAACTCAACGCTTAATTTCTCGCATTACCCTCCTAGGTTTTCACTAATTCGCCCTATATCCTTGCCAAACCTTGCCACTAATAACGCGAACACACCAAATAACTACGCAAAACTAACGAGAACTTACTGTGATTCGAAAGAAATGGAGAAGAATTTGGCCGAACTTGCTGGAAGAGGGCGCCGATTGCCGCGCCGGAGAAGAGAAACGAGGGAAAGGGTTGCTGGGAAGAAGAATTTTGTTTCTTCTTCTCAGGTTTCCTTTTTCTCTTCTCTTTTTTTATTTTATTTTATTTCATAATTACCAAATTGCCCTCCACCTTAAATCGTCTCACAATTCTGTGATTTCGTCCGATTCTGGTTAGATTCTTTAATTTCTCTCTCCACCATTAGGTTTAAAACAATCTTTCATTTACGGGCCGAAATTTTCAGTTATTAATTTGGAACAAAACTCCACCGACTACAAATTACAAAATCCAAAATCAGTTTAAACAGAAATTCTGGGTATTACAATTCTCTCCTCTCTCTTGAAAGTCTAAAAGGTTAAGGATGAGAAACCGGTTCCCAATGGTGGTTGTCTTTCTAAGGGAAAACTTGCACCCGTGAGCATAACATAAGATAGCTCTTGGGTCCACCTAGAATTTTTTCATTTTACGTATCTTTTATTTCATGCATTTGTTCCTTTACAATATTTGTTCACTATCGACACACACATTCACATATTTCATTTCTTCTCCATCACGATTTATGGGTAAACACGGTCTCTTTTCTAAGGACCACCGTTTCAAGTGGTATCAGAGGTTAGGGAGCTTCTTCTGAGCATTCTTCATCAAAACAAATCGTTCTTTTCTTTGGAAAATATTGGCTGAAAATTTTGTGCAAAAACCCGGTGACATTTAGCATTTGGGTTTTTCCATAAAAACTATTTTTATAAGCTGCTGTATTCTCCTCTTTTCATACAATTTTCAACACATCTTTCTTGCTTTATTTTTTCTAGCTCATCTCAATAGCACCTATTAACCTGTTTTAAACTTTGTTGCAGATCCATGAGAGTCGGCTACAGAATATGGGTGCATTTTCTTTTTATTTGCTTTGTTTTTTATTTCCTTGTCTGCTAATTTCTATTTCTGTTTTTTTTTTGTAGTTGTTTTTTTAGTTTATTGATGTTTCGAACAAGCACCCTATAATATCCTATTTAAGTTCATCTAATCTGTTTTAAACATCGACATAAGGTTTCTGATTCTAACTAATCTGTTTAAAACTGTTTCTTGGATCTGTCATTAATATTTTACATCATATGTTACATTATATTGGGTTCTTAAAAGCTGGGAATATTATCTTATATTAACCTGTTAAAAATTCATCGAATTTGTTTTGAACATCGGCAGAGGGTTTTGTGTTTTTGAATTGTTGGTTTTCATGGTCCCTACCCATGGCGAAATTTACTATTATTCATAATAATTGTGACATGCGTTACCCACGTGATTTTAAAACTATTTTAAAATTATAAAAACTATGAATTTTGATTGTTAGTCTAAAAGAAAAATATTTTTGAAAAATATGTATTTCTCAAAATTTAAACAATTTACATTGAGAAAAATTATTAGATTTAGATTCTGTCGTAATAAAGAAAAATACTTCTTGTAGAAATGCTTTTACTCAGGTACTCCCGTCTGATCTTAATAGCTTTACCTCAGAATTAAGTGTTTTTCCCGAATACTTTGAAACCGTCAAGTCTTCTCTGAAGATCTTTACATTTGAATTTCCTGATGTGTGGGCGTCCAGTTTACAAGAATAACACACTCTTATATTTGTGCAGAAACGTATTCTCAACACATGAGACGTCTCTCTTCGATTTTAGAAAACGTTTTCCTAAAACCGAATATGGGAAAAGTCACACATTTTCTCTCAAAGGGATTAGGTCTATCTTTTTCTCCTTTTGTCTTCCCTTTCAGTTCTCTACTCTCCAATCTTATTTGACAATTTTTATAAATATATTATAAAATAAATTTTCAGATTTATTTTAATAAAAACTAATTTTTAAAAAATAAATCTTATCTAATCAAATCTAATTTGATTAACAGTTAATTTATCTAATAAATCAATTTATCGATTAATCGTATAATCTAAAAATAATTTTTAGAATATATTTTTGAAAACAATTTTCAAAATAATCTCATCTTATGAGATTCTTCAGATCTACTTTTAAATAATCAACAAACTATAAATCAATCGTAGATCAAATATAATCTGATCAGATTTTTCAAATCTACTTATATTCAAATTTTAAAAATCTGATTTGATAGTTTGTTGAATAATCAACTTCAATTTAAATTTGAAGATCAAATCTCATCCGATGAGATTCTTCAAATTTAATTTAAATCTCTTTAAAACAATCTCATCTAATGAGATATTTTATTTTGAATTCAAAATACAAAAACTATTTATATATTTTGAATCATAATATATCCTGTAACACCCCGAGAAACCCCGCGTTCTCGGTGCGCTACAGTGCATCTACACACTACACACACACACACTAACACTTGACACAACTAACTCAATTCAATACCCTTTTCGTTTTCAAATCATTTTCAAAAGAACATTTGTGAGTATGAAAATTTTTCGACTCGATTCGAAAAGCAACTCGCATCCCGAAGAAGAAACACGAAGTCCTCAACATAAAACTACGCAGCGGAAAAGAAAACCAATTAAAACAATTTGAGATAAAACGGTAAGACTTGAAATCCTAGGAAAGAATCCCACGCACCCCATGAACTACCCAGTCCTGTCCCAAGCACTCACGTCTCCACTCCGACACCCCGCGTACACCATCGCGGTGCCACAGATGCCAACCCAACGTCACTGTATCTCGCGCACGCTCACAGCGCCGCGTGCCCCACGCACCCTGCCTCTGTACAGCACGTCCGCGCGCACGCCCTCACCCGGCGCCGCATGACCCATGTGCACCCGCAGGGCCGCGTGCCCCGCGCACCTGCGATCACGCCACACTTCCACGCTCATCTACCTTTTTCTAGCATTTACTGTTCACACCTCAACCTATTTCGTATCTCCTCGACTCCCAACCTCTCTCCAGAAATTTCGGCAGAGTAACGGCTAAAAACTGATTATCCCAAAATTTAAACCCTGCACACAATTCACCATAATCCAACAATGTTTATCTATCCATCATCCAGAGAAATCACCATAACCAAATCAGAGTAAGAAGACAATAAGAACCCATCAAATACAAATGAAGAAAGTCCTTCAAAACACTACAACTCCTCTATACAATCTCAAAAGATCAATGTCTATACAACTCCGCTATCTACACAAATACCCAACATGAATTGATAAATCCACTATCACCTACCACTACCACGGGTCGGGTCGCCCTAACAAAAATCTGCCATCCGGTGCCTCGGGTGCACGCCGCCAACCATCTTACGCCTCTGGACTAGGCTCTCGAGGCTCACCAGCAGTATCGTCAGCACCTACACCACAGAACACACAACATAAGCCTAACGCTCAGTAAGTAATGCGATATGAAAGTAAAAGCCGACAATGCAATCCTATCACATGCAGTCTCTACACTCACACTCATGTTGTCACATCTGTGACGCGTAGTGCAGCCGCACCAGGGTAAGGAGGAACCTCACGCCACCCTATACCCTGACACGTCGCCACCGTCCCGGACTCCCCAGCAACGAGGCCCACAAGCTACACCCACGCATCACCACACGACAACCACATCAGGGTAAGGGTGTACCTCGCGCCACTCTACACCCTGACACGTCGCGCCCGTCCCAGCCTCCCCAGCACGGGGCCACATTTGCCACACACACACGTTTCCCGACAGCCCAGCCGGCCCACCCTCGAGTAGGATCCGTGACTGGTGTTGCACCGGCCCACACACTAGTAGGATCCGCGGTACCACTGCCCATATCCTCACCGTTAACACATTTACGCCGCATGACGGCCCAGCCGGCCCACCCCTCGAGTAGGATCCGCGACTGGTGAAGCACCGGCCCGCACACTAGCGGGATCCGTGGTACCACCGCCACACGTCTCACCTCATACATCAAAGCATGCTAAGAATCATTTTCGTTCCCGTTTTAAAAAAATATGATGCATGTCACACAATACGCACACACACCGCAATCAATCACATAAACACTAAAGTTCTACAGTGTAGGCCCACTTGGGCAAAACACATGCATGCACTACTTACCTGGCGTCCTAAGCTCGCTCGATACACAGCTTCGCCAATAGGAAGCCTCAACCTAAAACACAACCAATTTCTCATCAGTATTTCACCCAAAATTTATCAATTAGCTAAAAATAACCTTATCTAACTACACTCATTAAATTCCAACTAAAACGGTCCATTGGTTTGGTTTGGCCGAATACCAGCTCAACGTTCGGATGCGCATAACTTTTGCGTCCGTCAACGGAATCAAACGATTCAAGTGGCTAAACGTTCCCTTAGGAACCTAGTTTAACATCCCAAGACGGATTTTAAATCGGTAGGCCACAGATAGGCGAAAAACGCCAATAACCGAATCTGCCATTTTTATTAAAATTTCACATTTTCACTTCCCTTCAACCAAAACTCACTCTCAACTAGTTATATGCATCAAAATGGCTATGCTACTCTCACACGTCGAATTTCCACGAAAAACGGTAACTAATTTGACTAAAATAAAAATCCCGCATAAACTTCCGACGCGCATAACTTTTGCGTCGAATATCGGAATCGAACGATTCAGTGGCCACACGCTCTTCTAACAACCTACTTTAACCCACAAAGACAGAATTTGGAATGATCAACTTAAGCTTCGCCAAAACAGCCAAAAACAGAAGCTGTTTTTATACGAAAAATAGCCGAAATCTCAACTTCGGGCAAATCCCGCAAGTTCTCTGCACCGAACACTCACATTTCGCCTATTAAGCACAATCTAACCTGAATATCAGAAATTTAAACACAAAGTCTGAATTTTGGCTCAACCTTCACCCTCGGCCTCCCTCCCTCTCACCGGTCTCCTGCCGTCCACTTGCTAATCTACACACTCACCCTCTCAATCCCCTCACATTTGCAGCCAAATTTAAGGAGAGAAAAGAAACGAAGAGGAGCTGAACCTCAGTCTCGGTTCATACGGACAGGACAGCAGAGGGAGAGGACTTACCAAGTGGTGGCGTCCAGCACTCGGGTGGGAGAAGGACTCCAGCAACAAGTCTGGTCGTTGGCGGCAGAATTGGCCGGAAACCAGCCCCTCGGGGTCGTCGGCCGAACACTCGGCTTTCACTTCGGGAACTCGAGTTGCTGGAACCGAACGGCTCCGGTTCGTCGGAATAGCAGTCCCTGCTTGCAACTCACACCTCACACTCGCGCTCGTCGGCCGTCGCAGCTCCGACTCCAGCACGCGATCGCCCTGCTCCCGGTCGTCTTCTCTCTCGGGTGCACAGAGGAAACAACCGAATGGCTTCCTCGCGAAGCCATTCGGGTGTTTCATAATTTTTTTTTTTAAAATTTTAAAATAAATACAAATTATCAAATTGCCCTCACGTGCTTCAATCGTCCGAAATTTCGTAACTTTCTCGACTTCCCGACTTTAAATTCCGAAAACCAATCGCAAAAGTAGGCTCCGAGTCTTATAATTCAAATCTTTCCCGTTGAAATATTTCTCAAAACTCCGACCGGGATTAAACTAAAAATTCCAAAAATAAAAATATAAAATTCAAAATTCCCGGGTTATTACATATCCATTTGAGTGTTTATAAATGATTCATCATAATTAATCATTTATATATTTATTCTTATAACATAAAAATTAAATAGTGATATAAGATGACAGAAGGACCGATGGATCTATAGTCCTAAGCTCCAATAATAGTTGTTAATTAATATAAACTTTTTATATTAAATAACACAATTATTAACTCTAGAGTAATTTCACTAAATACCTAGAGTTGCACTCTTAGAACTATAGAGTATATTTACTCAAAGTAATGTCCATTGATATAGTCATTACATATGTATTAATCCTCCATTAAGATTCGTAATAGAGCTAGGTATATGATCTGTTAACCTCTCATATCATATCTTTATCCTTGACTACCATTAGTTCTTAATTGAATAATTAATTCATAACATTTATGAATTGCGCGCTAATTATTCAATCCTTGAACTAACAAACAAGAGAATCTTGTATTATATATTTCATCATATTAATATTAGCATTCCCAACTACTCATTTAATTTATTCCTAAAATACAAGGTTTATGTAATGTAACTGATACATAACTTTACCGAGTAAATCAAAGAATAAATTTAAATGAAATAGGAGTCTACTAAATACAATGAATTAAGATCATACATATATAATCATCATTATGATAAAATTAATTGTTCTTTATTTAACGGATATTACAAGAACAATATAATTTCATCTGGTCCAGTCCTATATAATCATATTATACAAAATACAATCACTTTATGTCACTACATATATAGTCGGGATATGACTATACGTTCTCAACAAAGTGAACTGTATTTATGACTTTATTAATTTGAAGATCCTATACTTCAAATATAAGTCATGACTAATGTGATTATTTCTTTTTAAATGTAATCCCACATATATCAATATATATGTAAATTTAAAATTACACAAATAAGAATTTATAAAACATATCAAATAATGCAAATATAAAAATTAATCATAAAAGTTATTCATTAATTACGGCAAAAAATGTTCATAACATTTGCTTGTTGGGCACAATATTCCCAACATATCTTATATTAACTTGTTAAAAATTCATCAAATTTGTTTTGAACATCAGCAGAGGGTTTTGTGTTTTGGAATTATTAAATAGATTTAAAGGTGTTTGATAAGTTGTCTAAAAAGAACTGGGTAAAATCTGAATCTGTGAAAGTTTGCTTTATAATATTTTTGCTGATATGATAACTGTCAACTTGCTAGTTATTACCTGGTTGAAAATCAATTTATACAGCATCTTATAACATGCCGAAGTGAAAATATAAAACAGGACCCTCGTTTTGAATACTGTTGTTTAATGCAAAATCGATATCCTGTTGTTTGTGCTACTTAGTATTATTACCAGTCTGATAATATGTTTCGTAACTAAATCACTTTGGGTCGTCACTAAGCTGGTTGTTTTCGTTTTGGAACTAACTCATTTTCGTTCAAATACTCAGTTGATAATTATGTTTTTTGTTTAACATTCTGGTTGTTAAAGCGTTTTCCATCGGGGTTAGGCGTTGCTGGTTTGCGTTCGGGTATTGGCTACTTACTGTCCTGCAGAATATTTGGCAAGCTGCTGCGTTGCTAGAAGGCTACGTGGATCCCGTTCTGCAGATTGTATTTCTTTTTTTTTTTTTCAGAGCTGGTACTATACGTGGGTACTGTTCTTTTGGCGACGTCGTTACTGATCTGCAGAATAAAATCATTGCTGGGATTGCTTTCCGTAGTGCTCCGTGGGTAACAAAGTTTTACAGCACGTTAAAATTTAACCTGAACTGTCCCTTTTGTTTAACTTCAGCAAATATCATTTCAGTTTATGTGTTGCTGATACGTCTTTTGAATATCCTTCTCTATTAGAAACACGTAACACCGAACCAGTAGGTAGTAAAAGAAAACATCTTGTTAAATGTTTACATGAAGACTATTGGTTGAAATTCGGCATGCATGCAAGAACATTAAAATTTGATTAAATCTGTTGTTGCTGTTATTTAAAGTACTCAATAAAAATCAGTAAGAGCATTACCCAATTGAGACCGTGCATGGAAAAATTTTGCTGATAAAGAAAATAATGCAAATCTGTTGATTGAATTAATTTATGCATGCAAAATGACTTTAAAATGGGTGAAATCTATTTTAAAATTTGAGTGGTACTTTTTGTAAATTTTTTTCAGTTTTGTTGAATTAAAATTTCCCAAAAAAAATTCATTAATATTTAAATTATAAATTATGGGTAAATTCAAAATTAATCCTACAATTTTAGAAGTCAATGTGAATCTAAACTTTAGAATTAAGATGTGATATACCCTTCTTCGCAGTATAATATTGTTCGCTTGGGGCCATCCACTCTCACAGATTTGTTTTTAGGTTTCGCCCAAAATATAACATACTCACTAAGATGGACACTCCCACTTATGAATCGTCCCCTCTATTTTTCCCCAAGCGATATGGGAATTGTGACAGACCCTCTTGCCTTCACAATCTCACCTCTCCTCGAGAGGTCCGATGTTCTCGTCGGCCATATTTCCAGTTGGGTAAAGGCTCTGATACCACTTGTGACGTCCTCCTCTTCTAAGTATGATATTGACGCGTTTTGGGCGAAGTCCAAAAAAAAAATTCGTGTGGGTGGATGACCCAAAGTGGATAATATCATACTGGGAAGAGGGGAACGTCACACATAGTATCAGAGCCTTTACTTAACCAGAAGTGTGGCTAACGAGAACGTCAGACCCCTCGAGGAGGGGTGATATTGTGAAGGCAAAAGAGTCTGTCACAATTCTCACATCACTTGGGGGAAAGTAGAGGGGACGATTCATAAGTGGAAGGGCTCATCTTAGCTAGTATGATGCATTTTAGGCCAAACCCATAAATAAATCCGCGAGGGTGGATGGCCCAAAACGGACAATATCATACTGGGAAGAGGAGGATGTCACATAAGAACTCATAAATTCTTAAAACTCTTCCTAAAACTAAGATTAAATACATGAAGACTAGAAGTACAATGTTCCGAGAACAACATGATTTTGATGAACCAAACCAAAGTTATTTTGGTGATCATAGGATTAAGAAAAGTCATAACACATCTTACCAAAACCTTATGACAATAAATCTCAACCGAATGTTCTAGGGAGAAAAGAAATGCTCCATCATTAAAAGATAAAGTGTTGAGGGAAAATCCCTCTAGATATTATCCTAACTCTTCCTATTTAAAGCACCAATATAGTCATAAATATTCGTCCATTTACGAAGAAAACTTAAGGGATAACATGAGGTTAAGGAATAACGTCAATCATCAACCAAGTCTACCTCCAAAACTGTTTGATGATGATTGGAGTGCAAGACAACTAGATGAGATTATACACAAACGTAAAGTTGCTACAAAAGTTTTTGAAAATCGGATAAAAGGACCTTGGATGGAAATTGCAAAATCACTAAACATTCCTGAACAACCACCTCTTATGTCCCAAAAGTCTAATGAACTTAATGAAGAATCTCTAAGTGAGGATATGGATGAAGAGATTATAGAGGAATTCCCTAGCTTAAGTGAAAAGGAGGAAGAGATACTAGAAGAAGAATTGTGGCATCTCGAACAAGGTCCACTTGTTGTAATGGACAATCAAGTGGATGAAGAAAGACTTGGAGACGACCTCACTGAAAATTTTGAGGTTGATGAACAATTAAAAGAAATCTTCTATCCAAAAGAAGTTTCCTTATTTGGCTTTGATGGACAAGAGGTTGAATAAGTAAGTGAAGAAGAAGTGTCACAAGAAGAACATTTAGATTGTAGGATTAACTCCTTGAAAACTTATTTAAATTCTTGTGAACAAAAGGAGGAAGATAATTTTGAGTTGATAAGAAGAGGTTATGAAAAGATTCCCTCTCAAGAGGATGAACCTTTAGAATCGCAACTCATATTGGGTGAAGAGCCATCAAACTTGAATGGTCAAGAGGAACCTTACCATTTGAAAGAAGTGACAACATGGCATATACCCAGTCAAGTAAAGAAAGTTTATAAATTTGAGTTAAAGGATGAGCTTTCTACCCTAACACTTAAGGAAGAAACTCCATTATTAAGTTTGCCACAAACTCAAGTGGAACCCACCCCTTATCTTGGAATCTCAAGCATCCTTGTTCCAAAAGAAAGATTGAAGTGAAGAGAGCATCTTTGGGATTTGTAATATGATCATTGGTCCATCTTATTCTATCTAATTTAAAGATTATATGGTCAATTCAACTCTAAGCCAATTTTTGGAGATTCTCAACTTTTCTAAAGGATTTTTGAAGAAATTAGCATATGCCTTAGATCCTATATTTTATGACGCTAGTACCCAAAGTGGACCTACTCAAGACTATAGAATAAATACACCTAGTGTATTCGTCCAATTCTCTTACTTGCAATTCAGTGAACTAGCCAAACAACTAACATTCTCATTTGGACGTTACCAATTTTACCATCGTACTAAGGAAAAGGAGTTAGTTAATTTGGTAACCACAAGATATCCATCCTCTGACCATTTGATCACTTGGCTTCTGAGGATAGGTTGGAGTAGAGATTACGATCATGTTGAGCCTACGTTTGTGGTCAAAATTTTAAAATGACTAATTCTTTGGATAAAAGAGTATAATGAGGACATCGTGCTATCACATTTAGAATCCTACTACCTTCGAAACCTTCACTCCACTATCTAGCAAACGCCATTCAAAATAGTTTATGGATTCAATCCTCCCACCTTTACCAAAGAACTTTTTGGCAAGACCACCCAACTACCATATTAAGAAAACTATTGGTGGTTGAAAGGATTTCAACTATATAACCTAATGGAGGACTACGCTTTCATCATAATCAAATTAAAATGCTTAGAGAGTTTAGTTGAGACACTTGGTACTAATTTGGGAGAGGACATCATCGAAAAAAAGTCAACCATAGGATTTGAGGTCAAATCCTCAAATCACCCGGAGATGATGACATACTTATGGGCCCAATCACTTGAAAACCCGATGAAGACCAAAACTTTATTTATTCACCTTATTTATTATGTTGTTTCTTTTATAGGTGTTGATCCAGTTGGGATGCCACATGGAAGGCTAACTTGATAGACATAGATCATCCCTCCACCTTTTGTCATGGGATGCCCCTTGGAAAGCTCGGAACATAATCAAGAAAAACCCTCGAGCACTAGTTGGACTAACAGAAGTCGGATTTTGTCTTCTGGAAGACAACGCCAAATAATTTTATTTTTTGTTATTTTCTTTTGGCAAACTCTTAGCCATTAGTTTTTCATCCATGCATTAATTTCGACTTAGTCACATGATAGTGGCATGGTTTGGGATTGACTATTTGGCCTACTACTTGGCCATATTTTGGAGGCATTTCTAGACTTACTACTTAGCCCACATTTGGAAGTTTAGCTTGGCCCATGCTTGGACACATCACTCGGCCCACATGTTGGAGGCAATACCATCACCACTTGACCCATGGAGAACCAACCCAAAGAAAGCCCAAGTCTGAAGCTTCAACTTTGCAAGGACATCAAATAATGGCCTCATGGATTGATAACATGGCGCAACACCTTCTCTTGGATCATTTTTGGGGTGGCCTTTTCCTCCACTATCGGATTGCTCACTCATGGATGCATCTCGACTATCCATCCTCTTTTCATCCCACAGCCATCCTTCATTCCCTCTTATGGAAACCCTAGCCTCCACCTTACGTCTATACAATGCATACATATTGTAATGGCTCAAAAACGTTTGCCAAATTAATAGAAAATCCTATTTTCCTTCCAAGTGATTTGGAGATTGCCAAGGTAAGCCACGATTCTTGAATCGTAAGGAGTGTGCCTCCATTGTTTCCAGAGCTCGAGGTTGCTCGGTGAACTCTTACTACTCCGCCCCTCTCTCTCTTGAGAGTCTAAATGGTTGAGGATGAGAAACCAGTTCCCAACGGTGGTTGTCTTTCCAAGGGAAGACATACACCCGTGAGCATAACATAAGATAGCTCTCTGGTCTGCCTAGAGTTTTTTCATTTTATGTATCTTTCATTTCATGCATTCGTTTCATTACAATATTATGTTCACCATCAACACACACATTCACACCTTTCATTTCTTCTCCATCATGGTTTGTTGGTAAACATGGTCCATTCTCTAAGGAATACCGTGTCATTTGGAGAGAGAGATGTGAGGTTAGAGAGCTTTCAAGTCACTAGAGCTTGGAAGTTCAATCAGGGTTCGCCGAGTTTTCACCCTCCGACAATGTTCATCGAGACACCCACGGAATTGCTTTCCAAAAACGAGATCAAACTTCTATTCTATTATCAAATTGGAAAGACCATTACAAGGCATTCAGATGGAGTTTAAATAGAGCTTCCATCAATTGATTCTTCAGCAGAAAGAGGAAGAAGAGAAAAAGAAGAAAATAGTCATTGGCAGATATAACTATTAGTATCGTATGAACAGTCTTGAGTGCGCTGCTGCATGCTTGTGCGCGGGCGTGCTGCTCCTCGCCCCCATCTGTGCGATGCTGATGTGCGGCCAAGTTCTCGACTAAGCTCCCTCCTTGCACGCGCCAACAGCTGGTCTCTCCTTTGCCCGCGCACGTGCTGCTAATTGCTCCCTTGTGCACGCCTTGCTGTGTGCGCCACTGCGTTCCCTATTGCCTTGAAGCCAACCTCTCTCTTTTGCGCGCTGATGCTACTCAAGATCTCTTGTGCGAGCTCATCTCCTTTTTTCTGCGTGCCTAGCTTCCTTTTGCTGCGTGCTCGGCTCCTTTTGGTCATGATAACTCGTGTGCGCATAACCCGATCTTCTATGGATTCCGAGCTCTCCACAATTACAAGTTTTAAAGATAAATGGAAATATTTTGTCACAAAAATAAACAACAATTAAAGGCCAATGTTTACCTAAAAATAACTACAAATTAAAAAGAAAATGGTTGGTATAAAGCTTGATTACGGGAAGATAAATTCTCTCTTGAATGCTCCCAAAAATGCTTGTACCTACAAGACGTACAGATGTGTAAGCGCAAATGTTCATAAGTGCACTTACCTTGATATGAGGTCGGGACATTGGATCTATGAGACATCACCCTCTCTAGGTGGTTGAAGATTTGACCTAAAATTCCAAGAGTTGCTCCTTTATATTCCTTTTATCTTTCCAGGATCAAATGAAAAAGTTACTTTTAAAGGGTAGACTCTACCATTGTGGCCTATAACATGCACACTCATGTTATTAATAAACTTTGGCCATGGGTTTGGCCGTGGACGGTGTAATGCTTTCTTTGGCACTTCCTCAGATAGTCCATGGTTGATTTGAATGGATGTCTCCCATTTAGGTCCAGATCCAATTCTTTCTCTTTTAGAGACCATGGCTCCAAAATTCAACAAGTTTAACTTGCACAAAAATATATATTCCAAGTTGAAACTAGAGACATACTTATGGAATTATCAATAAACTTAAAATTCAACAATGATAGCTTCCATAAGAATAAATGTTCCAAGTTCAACAAAAGGTATATTTATGGTCCTTTCAATACATTTATCATCCCCCACATAGTAATTCAACTTTAAAAGTAGATGTATCAAGACATGCAATTTAGTAGGTGCTACATAAAATGAATCCTCTTTCAAATAATCTTCAAAGGTAATTATTAAAGAAGGATTATAATCATGATATCCAAAAATCCAATTAAGACTATCATCAAAGCAATCTACTATCCATTCAATCCTAAATAACCAAGCGATTAAATGATTGGAGGGTACATACCTTGTTGTCGAGGTTCTTACCATTCTTTTGGTTATTCCATTGTTGCTCAAATGACTCTTTCCCTTCTCAAGCCATGAAGATATATTATAGAAAAACAATCCTTTTCCAAATCAAGAAATAGTTTCAGTTTGGTAAAGAAAAGGATTACAAAGACTTGGTCCAACTAACATCAACAAATTTTCACAATCTTCATAAATATTTATCATAATTAAATCCTAATTCATTGATAAGCTTAATGACAACAAAATTAAGTCCAAGTTCAATAATGTTCAATTTGATTAACATGCTATAATTGTAATGCCCCGAAAATCCTACGTGACTCCCGGTTCGCTACAAACTACTACTCATCAATACCCCTCCTCGTACCCTCTACTAAATATTTCCTAGAAATTGGGAAGCTTTATTTTTCGACTCAAAACGACTCTTTTTTTTTACTCAAAATATCTTCCAAAGGAATTATATATAAATATCGCAACGGAAACTCGTTTAAAATTGGTTTAAAGAAAGTCCGTTTTTAAAACATAAAAATCAAGAGACCGGTCGACACCTGCAAGAGCCAGTCGACACTTAAATTGTCTCGGGTTTCCATCGGTCGACACTGGCAAACACCGGTCGATACTACATATCTCTCGGGTCCTTTCATCGGTCGACACCGGGGACACCGGTCAACACTTCTACCCCCATTTTAGAGAGGGGTCGACACCCGCTGTCGCAGGTCGACACCTAATCCTCTTTGTCCACGCAGATCGACCCTCGCGGTTAACACCACTACCCATTTTACACGGACCGGTCGACACTCGTAACCAGGAGTTGACACCTACCTCGGCTCTGCCTTGCACAAGTCAAGCCTTGCGGTCGACACTCACCCTCTATTTTACACTGACCGATCGACACCTCTGGATTTCGGTCGACACTTTGCACCCAGAAACTTTGACAAAATTCAACAAAACAACACAAATTTTGACTAAACGTTTAAAACCCATAAATCCACTTCTCAACTCAATTTGCAAACCTGGTACGCAAGCCAAAATACTCAACCCAAATTCAAATATCACATTTACATCAAAATGACTAAATATGACTCAAAAGACCTCACTACCCGTACCTACACCCGCCATGGTCAAAACGCCTCAACAGCTGGCCTAGTCGTCCCACGAGCGTTCTACTCCAACTGCCTCCTAGTACTAAGCATGCTCGGGATCCTCACTAGCTGCTGCGTCGTCACCTACATCACAGAACTCAACTATTAGCCTAATGCTAAATAAGTAACGCATGAAACACGCTAAAAATCAAATATCTCCTAACACATGCAATTTTTACAGTTTCGTCTCTACTTTCGTTTTCGTCTCCTTCTTACATTTTCTTTAACTTCTTACTACTGGGTTCTTCTTTACGCGCTAGGCCAAGGTAACCCCATAGTCCACCTCACTGGACAAGGCCAACCCTAGTCTAGTAAAGTGACACACTGGACTGGTCCACCTTACTGGACAAAGCCACCACGTAAAGCGGAGGAAGAGTAATACCTCTTTTACGGTCCACCTAACTGGACGAGATAACTCAACCCCACCTTCATTATCTTGTTACGTAACTTCTCATTTTGTTCATCTCAATACATCCTACTGTTTTGCTTCGTAAAAACATGGCAATTCATTTTCGTCTCGTGTCCTACTTTAAAACAATGATACACAACCATAAAAGCATAACACAAAGTAAACGTGCAATGCATCCTACTGAACTGTGATGTAGGCCCGAAGGCAAAACTCTTACTACGTTACTTACTTGGCATCCTTAGCACTCGTAGTCCAAATCTCGTATGTTAACTGGAAAACCTATAAAACCACACATCTATTAACTCTACCTTCCATTAACTCCGTAAAACTTTAAACGAATCAACCACTAAATCCCCACTCATCCTAAACCGAATTTCTAATTAACGCTCTGATTAACCTTCAAAATTTCATAACTCCGCTAATACTTGTCCGATTTGGACGATTCAAAATGCTATGGTCCCTTTTAACATCTAGTTTCTAATGGTTTCATCCATTTCCCGATTGGACCTCCACAACTTGGCCAGATGTGGCTGAATAGAAATCGTTCTACAATTCGAGCATTCGGCTATCCAAACGCTCGATCTTTCCCACAAAACTTTGTAATCTACTCCTATTCCTAGCTTAAACATCAGCATACGTACAAAAATGGACTAAAATCTCTAACTTTCGTATCTTACTCCTAGGGCTCACCCAACTCTTTCCCTAATTCTCCTTTTACCGCTCAAAACGACTAAAGGACGAGCTATCTGCTGAAAACTAACCAAAACTTACCGTAGATTTGAAGAAGCAGATGAGAACGGAAGAAATCGCCGCTGAAAGGAGACGTCGAGCTGTTCGTGCGGGAGAAGAAGAAACAGGGGGAAAGAGATTGTTGGGGAAAAAGAACACGAGTGTTCTTCTTTTTTTTTTTTTAATATATTATTGAATAAATTTATCACAATTACCAATTTTGTAACACCCCGAGAAACCCCGTGTTCCCGGTGCACTACAGCGCATCTACACACTACACACACTAACACTTATGAAATTCCAACTAAAACGGGCCATTGGTTTGGTTTGGCCGAAAACCAGCCCAAAGTTCAGACGCGCATAACTTTTGCGTCCGTTAACGGAATCGAGCGATTCAAGTGGCTAAACGTCCCCTTAGGTACCTAGTCTAACATAATAAGACGGATTTTAAAACGGTAAGCCGCAGCTAGGTGGAAAAACCCCGAAACCGAATCTGCCCCTTTTTTATAAAATTTCAACTTTTGTTTTTCTTCAACCAAAACTCACTCAATTTAGCTTTACGCACCAAAAACAGCCATGCCACTATCACACGTCAAAATTCTACGAAAAACGCTCACTAATTTGACTTGGACCAAAATTCGCCATCAACTTCCGATGCGCATAACTTTTGCATCGGATATCGGAATCGAACGATTCCAGTGGCCATACGTCCCTCTAACCACCTATTTTAACCCGCTAAAACAGAATTTAAAACAATTAATTGTACCCCTGACAAAATCCCCGAAAACAGAACTGGTTTTATGCTCGGACATGTCACATTTTCGGTTTCTATCCACATCCACCAAATTTTCTCGCAATACAACCACATTTCAGCTCACCTATGCATACATTAACAAAATTGGTGGTTCCCAAATAAAAAAAACAGAATGGCAGCACAAAACCCTCACGGTTCTCTTCCCACAACCATGCATTTCTCAATCGGATCATTGAACCATGAAATTTACCTCTATTCCTCCTACGTTTTAGCACGAAATTCCTGAGATTTAGAAGCAAGAACATCTCCACGATTGGTCATCAAAGCAGGACAAGACCGAAAGGGAAACACCCTGTTTCTCCTTCGATTTTGTTGCGGGAAGGGCCGAGCCACACACTCACACACTAGGTTCTAAAACACCACAAAAATCGAGCTCTAATCATCGGAAATTCAAGAACAATTGAGCTTCCGCGCTCGGTCGACAAAACCGAAAATAGGGGAGAACTCACCTTCGGTTTTTCAGCGCGGGAAGGCAAAACAGCTTCTCTCTTCAGCTCGTTGGAGTACTCTAGGCACTGGCGTCTCACCCTCGGCGGTCGGTCGTCGTCGGAGCTCGGAGTTTCCTCCCCTTTCCCGCGTCTCCCTCTCGATTCTCTCGGCGCCAAGGAGTAACAGCGGAATGGCTTCCTCCCAAAGCCATTCGGTTGTTATATTAAATCTTTTTTTTTTTTATAAATAAAGATTACCAAAATGCACTCACATATTTAAATCGTCAGTAAATTCTTTAATTTTGGGTCCTCCCGACTTTGAAATCTCGAAACCCATCACAAAACCAAACTCTAAGTCTTATAATTTAATTTTTCCGTTAAAATATTTTCTGAAACTCCAACCGAAGTTAAATCAAAGTTCCAAAAATTAATTTAAAAATCCAAAATTTCTGGGTTATTACATCCCCCTCACCTTATAAGAATTTTTTCCCCAAAATTTACGTACCGAATGAGTTGGGATACTGCCGCTCCATATCATCACGTCACTCCCAAGTAGTTTCCTCCACACTATGGTTGCGCCACATCACTTTGACCAGCAGAATCTCCTTGTTGCACAGCACCTTCACAGCTGATCCTAAGATCCTCACTGGCTTTTCCTTGTAGGACAGCGTTGGTTGGATCTCTATATCCTGTTGCGGCACTACTTGAGAGGGATCGCGCATACACTTCCTCAGCATCGAGACATGGAAAACATCATGGATGACATCCATCGACGCAGGCAACTGAAGCTGGTACGTAGTTTTCCCTATCCGCTTGACAATCGGGAATGGTTCCACAAACCGAGGGTTGAGCTTCCCTCGTTTTCTGAACCTTACCACTCCCTTGAACGACGAGACCTTCAGAAAAACCTCGTCGCCTTCATTAAACTCCAACTCCCAACGTCTCTGATCAGCATAACTCTTCTGTCGACTCTAAGCCGCTTCCATCCTCTTTCGTATCACAGAAATCTTGTCGACAGTCTGCTGTAAAATCTCAGGACCTATAAATCTGGCCTCCCCAACCTCATCCCAATATAATGGCGACCTGCACTTCCTTCCATAGAGGGCCTCGTATTGCGCCATACCAATGGTGGACTGATAGCTGTTATTATACGAGAAATCCGCTAGCGGTAAGAACTTGCTCCATGTTGCCTGAAAATCCAACACACAGGCCCTGAGCATATCCTCCAGAATCTGTATAGTCCGCTCCGACTGCCCGTCGGTCTGAGGATGAAAGGACGTACTGAAATCTAATCTGGTGCTCATAGCCTTATGCAAACTCCTTCAAAACTTGGACGTGAACCTGGGGTCTCGGTCTGAAACAATCGACACCGGAATCCCATGAAGTCTAACTATCTTCTGAATATACAACTGGGCAAACTGATCCATCGTATAAGTCATCCTCACAGGCAAAAAGTGAGACAACTTCGTCAACCTGTCCACAATCACCAAGATCGCGTCATGGCCCTTGGAAGTCCTCGATAGTTCCACCACAAAATCCATGGTGATTCGCTCCCACTTCCACTACGGTATAGGCAATGGTTGGAGCATCCCAGACGGTCGCTGATGCTCCGCCTTCACCTGCTAACAGACTACGCAGGCCTCAACATACTTAGCCACTGCTCGTTTCATGTTAGGCCACCAATAGTGCTGCTTCAAATCCCTGTACATCTTAGTGCTTCCCGGATGCACAGAGAAAGAAGATGAATGGGCCTCTGATAATATATCCCTCCTCAGCTCTTCATCCTTCGGGACATACCACCTATCCCGAAATTTCAGAATCCCGTCCTTTGAGTAGCTGAACTCAGAATTAGGCCTGCCCTTCAGGCTCGCCTTCAGCTCGCTACATTCCGAATCAATCTCCTGAGTCTGCCTGATCCTATCCAAAATAGTCAACCTCAATGACAAGGCAGAAAGAGTAGCTGCCAGATCAGAAACTACCTCCAGACCAAAACTCTGCATCTCTGTCACTAACTGAACAGCCAGCACCGTAGTCATGGCCGAAGTCGAAGCTGTCACCCTACTCAAGGCATCTGCTACCACGTTCGCCTTCCCCGGGTGGTATCTGATCTCCACATCGTAGTCCTTGACCAGCTCGAGCCATCTTCTCTGTCTCAAATTCAGCTCCTTCTGCGTGAAAATGTACCTCAAGCTCTGATGGTCTGAGTAAATCTTACACTGCTGTCCATACAGATAATGCCTCCAAATCTTGAGTGCAAATACAACCGCCACCAGTTCCAAATCGTGAGTGGGATAATTCTGCTCGTCAGCCTTCAACTGCCTAGAGGCATAGGTAATGACTCTCCCACTCTGCATCAAAACACACCCCAAACCGATCCTGGAGGCATCACAATTAATGCAGAACTTCTCTCCTTCCACGGGCAGTATCAGTACAGGAGCCGTAGTCAACCTCTGCTTCAATGTCTGGAAGCTGTCCTCACACCTGTCGGTCCATTCATACTTTGCATTCTACTGGTCAGCCGGGTCAAGGGGGCCGAGATCTTAGAGAACCCCTCAATGAATCTCCGACAATATCCAGCCAACCCCAGAAAACTGCGTGTCTCGTTAGCACTGGTCTGCCGCGGCCACTCCTTTACAGCCTGAACCTTCACCGGATCAATTGAAATACCCTCAGAGGAGATAACATGCCTCAAGAAGTGAATCCTGTCCAACCAAAACTCGCACTTCGAGAACTTAGTATACAGCTGATGCTGGCTCAAAATAGTCAATACAATCCTCAGGTGCTCCCTGTGCTCCTCCTCACTCTGCGAGTAGATCAGGATGTCGTCGATAAACACAATCACAAATTTGTCCAGGTACTCCCTGAACACTCTGTGCATCAGGTCCATGAATGCTACCAGGGCATTGGTCAACCCGAAAGACATAACTAGGAACTTGAAGTGCCCGTACCTCGTCCTTAAGGCCATCTTCGGTACATCTTTCTCCTTCACTTTTAACTAATGATAGTCGGACCTCAGGTCAATCTTAGAAAACACTCGGGCACCCTGCAGCTGATCAAACAAATCATCAATTCTTGGCAATGGGTACCTGTTCTTCACCGTCAACTTATTCAGCTCCTGGTAGTCAATACATATACGTAGGGATCCGTCCTTCTTCTTGACGAATAGAACTGACACTCCCCAAGGTGAAAAACTAGGGCGTATAAAACCCTTATCTGTCAGTTCCTCCAACTGAGTATTTAGCTCCTTAAGTTCAGTAGGTGCTAATCTGTAAGGGTTCTTGCACATTGGCTCGGCACCTGGGAAAACATCTATCTCAAATTCAATCTCCCTATCAGGGGGCAACCCTGGCAAATCATCACGAAACACCTCCGGGAACTCCTGCACAACAAGAATATCCTGTATCCGAGTATCACCCTGTGACTACGCATCCCCGACACTTGTGAAAAACCCCTGTCAACCCATGCCTAACACCCGTGGAGCCTGACGAGAAAATATAGCAGAGCGCTGAAAATGAACCTCTCTGGTCCTGCAGTCAATCTCCGCATGATGTCTGAATAGCCAGTCCATTCCCAAGATCACCTCATAACCGCTCATATGGAGTATAACTAACTCGGCATATAATTGCTTCCTCTCCACGGTCACAACATTGCTCCGCACCACCTGTTCTGAATACAAATGTTCCTCGGATGGCAAAGTCACATCATAATGTCACTTGGCGGGACTGAACTCCAAGTTGGCCTTAACACGAAGCCCGTCGACACAAACGAGTGCGTAGCGCCCGTATCAATCAAGGTATAAGCTGCCACACCAGAAACAAAAATGTTACCTGCAATCCCTGATGGCTGGGCAGCATCATCTGGCTCAAAAAGGGCAAAGACCATCGGTGTAACTCTAGCTGACGCCCTGCTCGCCGCTGGGCATCTGCTGGCAAAGTGTCCCACCTCATTGCAGTTGAAGCAGCGGTTCTGACGCGGCTTCTGGCACTCTCTGGACATGTGGGCCACCTCACCATAGTTATAACACCGCACTGGGACCGTCCTGCACTCTCCTGGGTGGCTGCTCTGACATTTCGGGCACACTAGAAAATGTCCCGACCCATGCAGCCTCTTGGTACTCCCCTCCCCTGGCTGCTGGAACTGTCACTAAGCCTCTTCAGGCCTTTCTGCATGGACGCCTCCCCGCTGGCCTGTGGCAGCGACTCTTTGAATGATCTCCGAGGCTGCTCTCTGGGTACCTCCCGATAACTAGGAAGCTTCGCCCGAGCCTCCTCAATGTCAATGGCCTTCGCTATCACCTCCTCGTACGGCATGCCTCGGGTCCCCGCAATCTGCATGCCCATATAAATATCCGGCTTCAGGCCCTGCACAAATTGATGTACCTTATTCTCATCGAGGCTCACCAAATGTCCTGCAAACCGCGACATGGCCTCGAACTGCAGTACATACTCGGCCACAGTGCCGGTCTGCTTCAACTGTGCAAACTCCACCATCTTCTGTGTCCTGTCTGAATGATTGAAATACTTGCCGAAAAACACCGACCTGAACTCCTCCCAGGTCATAGCCTCCACATCTCTCGTGGCCGCCACAGTATCCCACCAATGGCTCGCATCCTTGGCAAGATAGAATGCTGCACTAGAAACTCTGTCCTGCTCCTCTACCTTGGCAAAACTCATCATCTTCTCCATTCTCCGTATCCACTCCTCAGCACTGAGAGGATCCAGAGATGATCCGTCAAAGATCGGGGGTCTAAGTCTATGCAGCATGTCACCCCCTCTGTCGGACGAACCCTGGGCGCTAGACTGACCCTGGTTGTCCCTGCTCATAAATCACTCCAACTGCTGAGACTGACGGTGGACCAACTTGGTAAGCTGCCGGACGGTATCATCCATGTCGCCCACAGCTCTAGGAGGCGCCTCTCGTCGTGGCCGCCCTCTACCTCTACCTCTCACCTCTCCTGACATTTTCTACCTTTAACATAAATATAAAGCTCACATTAGTACTTCAATAAATTCAAATCTAAACACTTACAGTTGGTGGAGTGCTCCCGTGCAGCGGCTGGCGATGTTAGGTAATCCTCTGAACGACGTCGACCCCGTGGCTATGATACCATAAATTGTAATACCTCGAGAAACCCTGCGTTCCCGGTGCGCTACAGTGCATCTACACACTACACACACTGACACTCATGAAATTCCAACTAAAACGAGCCATTGGTTTGGTTTGGTTTGGCCGAAAACAAGTCAAAAGTTCGGACGCGCATAACTTTTGCGTCTGTTAACGGAATCAAGTGATTCAAGTGGCTGAATGTCCCCTTAGGAACCTAGTCTAACATACTTAGACGGATTTTAATAGGTAAGCCGCAGCTAGGTGGAAAAACCCTGAAACCGAATCTGCCCCTTTTTTTATAAAATTTCAACTTTTGTTTTTCTTCAACCAAAACTCACTCAATTTAGCTTTACGCACTAAAAACAGCCATGCCACTATCACACGTCAAAATTCTACGAAAAACGCTCACTAATTTGACTTGGACCAAAATCTGACATCAACTTCCGACGCGTATAACCTTTACGTCGGATATCGGAATCGAACGATTCCAGCGGCCATACGTCCCTCTAACCACCTATTTTAACCCGCTAAAACAGAATTTAAAACAATTAATCGTAGCCCTGACAAAATCCCCAAAAACAGAATTGGTTTATGCTTGGACATGTCACATTTTTGGTTTCTATCCACATCCACCAAAATTTTCTCGCAATACAACCACATTTCAGCTCACCTATGCATACATTAACAAAATTGGTGGTTCCCAAATAAAAAAAATAGAATGGCAGCACAAAACCCTCACGATTCTCTTCCTACAACCGTGCATTTCTCAACCGGATCATGGAACCACGAAATTTACCTCTATTCCTCCTAAGTTTTAGCATGAAATCCCTGAGACTTAGAAGCAAGAACATCTCCATGCTCGGTCATCAAAGCAGGACAAGACCGAAAGGGAAACACCCTGTTTCTCCTTCGGTTTTGTTGCGGGAAGGGCCGAGCCACACACTCACACACTAGGTTCTAAAACACTACAAAAACTGAGCTCTAATCGTCGGGAATTCAAGAACAACTGAGCTTCTGCGCTCGGTCGACAGAACCGAACACAGGGGAGAACTCACCTTCGGTTTTTCAGCGGGGGAAGGCAAAACAGCTTCTCTCTTCAGCTCGCTGGAGTACTCTGGGCACCGGCGTCTCACCCTCGGCGGTCGGTCGTCGTCGGAGCTCGAATTTTCCTCCCCTCTTCCGTGTCTCACTCTCGGTTCTCTCGGCGCCAAGGAGTAACAGCCAAATGGCTTCCTCCCGAAGCCATTTGGTTGTTATATTAAATCTTTTTTTTTTATAAATAAAGATTATCAAAATGCCCTCACATGTTTAAATCGTCCGTAAATTTGTTAATTTCGGGTCCTCCCGACTTTAAAATCTCGAAACCCACCACAAAACCAAACTACAAGTCTTATAATTTAATTTTTTCGTTAAAATATTTTTCGAAACTCCAGCCGAACTTAAATTAAAGTTCCGAAAATTAATTTAAAAATTCAAAATTTATGGGTTATTACAATTTCGCCCTCAAACATAACCCTTTCGATAAATCTACTATATGATCAGTGTTCGGATAAAATCTTAAAATTTCACTTTCGCCATTATTCCTAAAATAATCCTTTACCTAACGTTACAAACTTCCCGGCCTCGATTCCGACTCAAACTTCGCCGTTGACCAATACAAAATTCCAAAAAAAAATCGAATTAACTAAAATTTTTGGGTGTTACAATAATCCTTAGACTTAAAAACCAATTGATTATCACAAGTATAAAACTAACATATCCAATGTGCTTCAAAATAATTGACTTTGCAATTTCAAAGTCTAACTTTACCAACAAATTTCATGCCACTCATAAACAACAAAAATTTTATGAACCTACAAAAATAATACCATGAAAAGATATTGTAATAAAAATTCAAATTAAAGGAGTTCATCAAATTTTCATGCAAATAGGTGGTACCTTTAATGCGATACTAACATCATGCCAAGATGTAAAAGCTTCACAAATAGATTTAACATCAAAGGAACATGCTAAATCAAATTCAAGACTTGACAAATAGTTTTCAACTTTAAATCCATCAATTAAAACAAAATTATGCACGGATTTGTCAATAATAAAATTCCAAGCACACAGATTAAGATGCTCATTAAAGCCATGCCAACAAAGAAAATTAGTACATCTCAAAGTATAATCTTTAGATTGAGCAATCAAAGGCTTACTGCAATTGTAAAACCAATACAACAAATTCTTCAAGAAAGCACATAAATCAAGTTTATGCATAACTTTACTTTCTATGTTTTTTCTATCAAAATAAAAGGTTTGGAAGCATACAAATCTAACTTTAATAATTAGCTTCACCATAAAATAGATGTTATATTCTTCACAAGCATAATTGGAAAAATCATAAAAAGGTGTGATGACATAATTTTCTTCAAATAGAGAATAAATATCATTATGCTCAACAATACTATGAAAACATGAAATTTAATATAAAACAAAGTAAAATCTATGTTCCATCCGATTCTAAAACACCAAGAAATTAAATTGTTTGGAGGAATAAGCAAAGGGGTTATGTCACTCAACGTTTTCATAGATAATTCATCCTTAGAGTTTGATTTTAAAATTCTAGGAGGTTTTAAAGATCTAAAAAGATTTCTACCCTTCCTAATCCAAGAGAAGAAAATGGAGAAACATTCCTTTATAAAGTATAAACATTACTCTTGGTTTGGATCAAAAAGGGTCAAGGTATTGTTTATCCCCTAGATAGGAATTTTGTTGGATGTGGGGAATAGGTTTATAACCATACATTGCATAAGGGGTTTCCTTTTTAGCTAAGGGAATCTCAACAAAATCCTCAACAAATTTCTTTCCTAGGGTCATCATAAAACGGGTTATACCACATGATAACCTCATGAGTTTTCAAACTTTGGACATCCTCGAATTTGGATTATCTCTCTAGGGGTTTAAAATGTTCAATAGGTAAAGGTTCTACCTTTTGCTCACTTTCAACTTCAAGGAGAGATTCCTCAAATAGTTTCATAGAATTCATTTCAAGCAATGGATCCTTCTCAGGATAGATGGTCTCTTTTTCATTATCTTAATCCTTTTCTTCTTCTAATTGTTCTTCAATAGGTTCTACTTGAGTTTAGCTAAGGGAGGGGGTTCTACAGGGCTATATTACAACAATTTAGCATAAAGGTTTTTCATTGGTTCCTCACGAGTATAGGTGGTCACCTTTATCCTATCACTTCAGCTAGAGATTTTCTTACTAAACTTATCTCGAATAAAAGCTTGCTGATGGAACGAATTTGTTGTACTTAGAAAATTTGGTTTATACCAACTGTTATGATTTTGTTCTTGTGTCCTTGGTACAAATTTCTTTTCCATAATCTTTTTCATCAATTTCTAGGTGGAGATTTCATCTTCACCATTTCTCTCTTTTTGCCAAAAGATTAATGAACTAACTTCTTAGAGACTAGCCTTATCCTTTTTTTTTCTGAATAATCTCCATAAGCATACTATTTTTCAACCCTTTCTATCTAAGATAAATACTTATTCCTACTCAAGGTTTTTTTATAATAAGATATGTGTAACACCTGAGATTTTTTCAAATATTTTAACTTAGGAGCATAGAATTCCTGATAAACTTTGAGAGGTTTACTAAATAAAAGAAAAAAGAGCTGAAAATCGAAAACCTTAAAACTGAAAAAATAGGATAACCAAAGAGGAAAATTAAAGGTATACAATTAATGGTGTAACGATTCGAATTAAGTGGAAATTAAGGATTAAATTGCAAAGTTTCTTGAAGAAGCTATCCATATCCTTGTTACCAAATAACCCAACTTTTCACCTAACACCACTCACCCCTCACCTCTCCTCCTCTCTCAGTTGTGCTCCAGCAAATCACTCCCATCCTCTTCTCTTATTTTCTTCTCCAGCCAAGTGCTTCTCCCTCTCCCTTCATTCTTGTTTCCTCCTCACACAGTCGATTCTCCTCTTCTCCTCAACGATCCACAGTGGTTTTTGCCTCTTTCCTTCTTCAATTTCTCAAAGAATTGTTAAGGTATATGAGTTGTGGGTTTTAGGGTGAATATTGATGTAGGGATGTTTGTGGTTGAAATTTTGATGAATTTTGAACCCTAGCCATGGATTTCTACGAATTTGAGCTTCTTTATCTCAATGTCTTACTCTTGGGATGTTAAATGGATTATAGTGGTTGTCTATGGTGTAAATTGGTTGATAGACATTAAGTTGCCATGAATGCTTTTAAATAGTGTTTTGAAGGACATTGAATTCTGATTTTTCTAGGCTTGATCGATGGACTTTAATTGATAAATGTTTATGGTGTGTTAAAGTGGACTCCCTATGTGAACTCGTGGCTTTGGAATTTTTGGATTTAGTTAAGTATACAAATAGTTATGGATTTACAAAGTTTAAGCAGAAATCCGGATTGGGTTTACATGGCAGCTGTGGTTTTCAAATTTCTATCATTTATTATGTTTGGCTTTTGATAAACAAGTTTCATCATGTTAAATTAGGTTCTTTAAGAGTTCCATGAAATTTTGAATCGTTTGATTTCGTTGAGAATTGAATGAGTTGTGAACGTTTCAAGCTTAGCCGGGTTTAGGTGGAATTCCAAGATTTTAAGTTTGAATGGATAAATTCTGAATTGGTTGGTGAAGTTAAGCTATTTGAGTTGGTTTATGTGTATGTGAGGTTAATAATATGTTTGGTTGATTCATATGTTGTAGGAATGAATAAATCACCAAGGAAAAACAAGCTAGTCTCTCAAGTATTGCTAAGTACACGAGGTAAGTGAGCAAGTAGGTTCAACCTTTATGGCCCTACATCGCAAGGGTAATAGGAGATATGAACCTTATTTAGAAGTTATATATTGTGATGGGGTATGAGTTACAGGTAGTTAAGTCGTAGGAAATGCTATGTGTCGAAATTAGCCTAATGTCCTGATTTATGTTTTATTTTGTTAGATGACATGTTATGTTTGGGTTATGCTATGTTATGATATATGTGCATATTCATGGATCACGCATCATGTTTTAAGAAAGGCATACAAAATATTTTATGTGCATGTTTTATGTAAGCAAAACAAGAATATATAATGTACGTAAATGGTTATGTTGTGAGTTGTGGCAGAGTACAACGTATATTTGTCTATTTCGGTGGTCCACGATATGTTTGTCCACTTCGATGGTCTACGTATATTTCTCCACTTCGGTGGTCCACGTTATGTTGTCCAGTTCGGTGGTCCATGTTATGCTTATGTATGTGCCTACTCCCCACGTAATTCCCCCTCATGTTATGTGAATGTAAAAGTAATGTGGAAAGAAACATGTTTTACGAATCATGCATGTAAGAGAATTCATTTCATTTGCACCCGCTTACTAAACATTAGATTTATAGTTTGAAACTTGTGATGTAGGTGAAGTCGTTACAGGTGAGGACTTTGATCCTCAAGTTGATGTGTAGGAGCGGTTGGAAGGCGACCTCATGGCAGGGTGCTTGTGGCTGTCCGGCTATTTTGACCCGTGGGTGAACTCAAGTGTGTTTTGGGGTATAAGTGATTTTGATTTAAAGTTTATGTCTATGAGAATTTACATTTTGGAAAAATACTGGAACTGCTTGGGATTTGGATGTTTTTCCTTAGAATATGTTTCAACGACAAGTTTTAATGTTTATAAAGTAAGTTTTGATGTTTAGGAGTATTTTGTTTGGAAAATGGATGATTTAAAATGGTAATATAATTTTTTGAAGGTTTGAAGATGGTATGTGGATTTGATGAAGTGTTTTTAGGTGTTAAAGGAGGAGAAGGAGAAGAAAAAGAAAAAAGGAGGCCAGTTGTGCGTGCAAAGTCGCGTGGTGCGCTCGCATGGTGTGCGTGTGCGTGGGCGAGGTACGCTCAGCCGATCGGTCGGCGTAGGGGCGCGATCGATCGACGCTTGATGGATTTTGGCGAGGCACAAGTAGGGCACCTGCCGATCGATCGCGCTGTACGCCTGATCGATCGAACCTTGTTGTATTTCGGCGTGGCGCAACAGGGAGTATGTTGATCGATCGGCGCTGTGCGCGTGATCGATCGGCTCTTGAAGAGTTACGATGCACAAGCAGGAAGTGTACCAACCGATCGGCTAATGAGTGGCAATCTGTCGACCCTTGCGCGCAACCCAGTTAGTGTAGTGCGTGCACTCAGGTGTGCGCCGTGGCAGGCCGACGCACGCGCGCCGACCATGCTCATGCGCGCCGACCGTGCGCGCGCCACTCGACATGTTGGATGTTTTTCTTTTAATCCCAAACGCATTCCAAATGTTTTCTTCTAAATTACTTCACAAATGTTTTACACTTATTGTAAAGGATGAAAAAAGGGCCCAAGGTCCCAGTTTCGCTCGTTTTAAATTTTTGAAAAATTTTACGTGAAAGTTCCCAAATTCAAAAGTTAAGTCTTAAGTAATGTCAAGCAAGGCGTTGCAGACCGCATTTGGGTTGTGACAAGTAAGGTCAAGCAAGGCGTCACTGCCTAGGGTCGGGTCGTGACAGTATGAATATTTCGCAAGGTTCCTCAAATTGAAGGTGGCTTTTGGTAGTACTATGGTTTGGCTTACTTGGGGGTTCGAATCTTCTCTTAAGCATAGGGTCTTGAGATTTCTTAGGGTTGTCTTGCCTCAACTTGGTCAATAAGGTGCTAATGCTAAGTTTATCTCTTTAATTTGGTGGCTCCATTGTTTGGCTTCTCTAGCAATTCCTATAAGTTGTTTTTCCATACTAGGTTCAATTCCTTTTGGTTTTGGGACTCTAGATGGTTGAGAGAAAGGTTCTAAGTAAGAACGATCTAGGTACGAGTCACTAGAGCTACAGATATGCCACAGACCTATAAATCTCTCGCTAAGCAGAAACGTTATCAAACCAAGCGGAAGCTGACAACAAAAGCAACAAACAAGAAATGGTGTAGTGTCGTGAAGATGGATGTGAGATGAGTTACCTGGGAATGGGTAACCCACCTGTGGATCATCGTCAGAAGATGACGATGGAACAACTGGAATGATGAGGGGACCATTGTTGGGCCGATTGGCAACCTAGAGCACGACTCAGGAAGGCACCAATGTGTACATAGGAACCACCAGCAAAATGGATAAAGCTTGCGTACACTGAACAAACAACCGTGTTTCTTCCTCATAAAGAGCTGATGGGGTGAAAGTGATGGTTCCCAATTAGTTCGGAAGGCAACTTCAGCACCTCCTAGAAAATAACTCCTCTGGTAACGAGGCATGCACGCTGTCACTGATGAGGGTAACAACCCGCCTCTGTGTTCCACCCTACTGGAACGGCTTCGAGGTGAGGATGGAGGAATCAAGCGACTAATAACCCAGAACCTGGTTGATGGACTTTGGGTAGCAGAAACGCTTGATGTTGGTGGCAGAAGATAAAGAGAGAACACAAAAAACGTTAGTAGAAAAACAACAAGAAAACAGTGACAAAACAGTGGAAAAAAGAGAAAATAGGCGTGAAGAATTGAGATGTGAAAAATGGTTCCGTGATGAGGGTGCTGTTCAGAATGGTGCGAAAATGATGGAGGATGAATGTAGGCTCCAAAGTTTGTTTGATGAACCAACATTATGGTTGTAACGCCTTAAAAACTTACTCGTTTTCTGTTCGTTCTCTGCTCTAATACCATACAAGTAGCGATCCGAAAACCCCACTAGTTTCTGGTTCGTTCTGATACCATATTTGTAACGCCCCGAAATTCCACCGGCTTCCGGCTCGTTCTCTGATACCATACCAAACAACCCGTCTCTCCCTCTTACCCAATTTGAATCCAAATTTAAATTTTTGTTTGAAAACATTTTATAAAGACTTCTGCAGCGGAAAACGACACTTGTGCGGAGGACTCATCAAAAGAAAACACATTTATTTTTGTTTCGTTAAGTTTTAAAACTGATAACTAGAAAACCGGTCGACACTTGTAGACATCGGTCGACACTTGACCCGTTCTGCACCCAAGAGTCGACACCTATATACATAGGTTGGCACCTCGGTCGTCTCTATTTGCACAGGTTGACACTTGCTTGCAGCGGTCGACACCATGATTCTCTCTGTCTACACCGGTCGAACCTCGTGGTCGACATTCTCACAATTTTTACATTAATCGGTCGACACCTAAAGACACAGGTCGACACTTAGTTTGGTTCTTTCCCCGTAGGTCGACCCTCATGGTCAACATTGGCCTAGTTCGGTCGACACTTACACATACCGGTCGACACCTTGCACTAGCAGCCTAAAACTATACTCAGCACTCAGCATAAAAACGAACGACGAAAACCCTCGATCAATTAAACCACAAAGTAAAACCTGAATTTTCCATCAAAACCTCAAAAGTAGTTTCAAAGTACATCTATACATCATCCTGACTATTAACGTTTAAAACCCACCTATACATCAAAAATTAATACACGAGTTTCCTATACACTTGGCATGGACTCCACAAAAATACATTCTTTAAAACTCACAATTTCCCCCAAAACACTCTCCACGGGTTGGGTCGCCCTAACAAACTCCACTCGCCGGCACATGGTTGTACGCCGCAAACTGCCTACTTGCCCTGGCTGGGCTCTTGAAACTTACTGGTAGAAATCTCTGCACCTACACCACAGAACACAAAACATAAGCCTGACGCTTAGTAAGTAGTGCACAATGAAGCGTAAAAAAATCGACAATACACAGCAACCATCCCTGGCACGTCGCCACCGTCCCAATTCCTCTAGCAACGGGGCCCACAAGACGTACACACACATCACCTCACACACAGCAACCATCCTAGGGTGAGGCTGGATGCACTCGCCACATCACCCCCTGACACGTCGCCACCGTCCTGGTTCATCTTGCAACGGGGCCAGAGCTGCTCACCACCACACACACGCCACAGTAGCCATCTCAGGGCGAGGCTGGACGCACTCGCCACACGACCCCTGGCACGTTGCCACTGTCCCGGTTCCTCTAGCAATGGGGCCAAAGCTGCCAACACATACATCGTTCTCACCGCCACACGTCACACTTCACGTTCGCACATAAAATCATGCTAAATTCATTTTCGATACACTTTTCAAAACATGATGCATGACTAAGTCAAAACATGCAAAACACACAACACATCTTTATCATCCCATGGTGTAGACCCATAAGGGCAACGCACTTGCATACACTACTTACCTGGCCTCCTGAACTTCTGTGGTGATCGGCCTCTATCAATTTCTCAGGGTCAACTTATCACATAACCAATTCACATTAAATTTCATCTCACAACTCATCCCACATACTAAAATTATGACTACTAACTCAATCCACCAAAGCCCAACTAAAACGGCTCACTAACCCGACTCAGCCAAAAATCAACGTAACTTCCAACGCACATAACTTTTTCGTCGGTTATCAGAATCACTCGATTCTAGGGGCTACACACTCCTTATGATGTCTAGTTTCTAACGGTCTCATCCATTTCCCAATCAAACATCTGCGACTTGGCCAAATGTGGCCGAACGGAAACCGTTTCATAACCTGAGTTTTTCGGCTATCCAAACACTCAATCCTTTCCATAAAAACCTATAACCTACTCTTACTTCCAGATTGAACACCAATACACCAATAAAAATCAACTATAAATCTCCAAATTCGTATCTCCCTCCTAGGATTTCACGAAACTATCCAATACTTTCTCTATTTTCATTTTTACTGCTCAAAACACTAAAGGACTAACTATCTACTCAAAAACTAACTCAAACTTACCGAAAATCTGAACATTGGCGAAGAAACGGATAGGAACGGCTGTCGCTGGAAGGGGATCGCTAAGATATCGCGGTAGGGAGGAGAACAACCGAAGGGGGGAGAAGGGTTTACGAGTCTTTCTCTTCTCTATTTTTATATATAATAATAATAATAATCTTAATTACTATATCACCCTCGCTCTTAAATCTTTTAACCAAACGGTTATTCAGTCTGTTTCTAGTTGGAATCCTATAATTTTCTCTTATCAATTAGCTTCAAAATAATTCTTTATCTACTGGTATAAATTTTTCGCTCTCGATTCTGACCAAAACTCCGCCGTTTACTAATACTAAATTCCAAAAATTGTTTAACGAAAATCCAGGGTGTTAAAATGGTTCTCGACAAAACTCTTTCGATGGAAAGAGTTCAGCGATGGAAGATGGTTTAAACCCACGTTCTGTTCTTTTACTTCACTTAGAAGAAGGACAAAAGAATGGGGCATAGCTCACAAGGAACCTTAGCCTTGAGAACTAAGGAGACTCGATTCCCTTTGGTTGCTAACAATCGATGCAACTTACCTCTCGGCAAGCTGAAACCTTCATGGTTTTGGACAAAGCTTCAAACATTAATTCACTTTTCATTCATGTTGTCTAAATTTTCATGCAATTCTCCTTTCTCTTCTTTTTTTTTTTTTTGAGTAAAGTTAACAACTTTTAATAGTGCATAAAGTCTTAGAGAGGCTTTAATAGACAATAATGTGAAAACAACTTTTAGAGCACAAAATAGAGTTAAGAAAATAACAAGCACTATGGAAATTTAAACTACCAATTCATGCTTTCATTTTAGTTTTTAGTGGGCATGATGAGTATCCAACTTTAACATTCATCAAATAATAGCTCAAAGGTAAGTTTGGTCTCCACAAATTCGGCTAGCATACTCAAATGGATAGTGACATAAAGTAAAGCTCCAAAAGTGGTAAGTGTTTTAGGTTTTAGATTTGTACTTTTGTGTTTCACCCAAAATAGCAAAATCTCAACTACCACTCCACTTTAAGCTACAAATGGCACATGCTTCAAGTAATTAACATGTTATCCTAGGTCGAGGTGGGTTATATGTTCAGATCATGCAAATTATTTAGCATATAGGGTCACCAAAGGAAGAGTGATTCTTGGCCAAAACAAGTGACAACAAAAAGTTTTTATGTGAATTTGTATTTCCAGTTATGAGCCGAATATTAACCTAAATTTTATGCAACAACTTGGCAAGTTTGATTCTCAAATTTTTAGAGAACATTAACAGCAAAATGATGCAAGAAAATAGAGTGAAAACTTCAAACAAATTTGGTTTAGAAGCATGCATTTATCAGTTGCCAAAAACATCACATAGAAGTCCTTTCTGGTTTATACAAAAACAACACCTTAAATGAGTAAACCAACAAGGATAGCAAGGTAATCACAATATTAGGAAGCTAAACTACCATGCTTAAGATGTCAACATGCTAAATCACGTGCTGAACAAGAACATAACAGTAACCAAACAAAGCATAACCAAAAATAGATAACAGAACAACTACTTTCAAGTGAGAAACAAACTAGCTTAACCGATTATGGAATGATTTGCAGTATTCAAAATGATGACATTTGAATGTTATACCTTCATGCTCAGATCCTTAACATCTTAAAGAACATGCTGGAAGTGATTTGAAGTCAAGAAAAATCATAGTATGAAACAAAAACAGCAAGCACAAAACAGAAACTAACAAGGTGACAATATGAACCTGGTTTTGAGGAAATGGGTGCAGCCATCAAAATGGGTTTGGAAAACTGAACCAACTCGATTTCTAGCACACCAAGAGAGTTATCCTTGCTCTGATACCAAATGTTATGGTTTAGCTTAGAAGAGTCACTAGAAAACCACACAAAGATTGTTAGTCCTCTTGGTGCTCGGCTAAGTCGAGGAGACCTCAAATGGTGGCCAAAAATGAAAAAGTAAATGAGCTTAAAATGAACCAAAAATGTATGTGAGTCTTGTGTTATGAGTGAGGTGTGTGACTATGGAAGATGTGGTCCAAATGACTTATGGAAAACAAAGTGTCCAACAAAGCTTCAAGTCAGCTGATAAGAAACAATTAGGGCTTTCAGCAAAACATCCTTTCCAAGGAAAGAATCTCAAGTTGAAAAACTAGTTTTGGCCAACCTACCTACTTGTTTTCAACCCTTGAAAGGGAGGATAGGAAAGTGGAACTAAATCTTCAACAACAACCTCGGGTTGATGAGCTGGGAGGCTTACTGCTTTTCAGCCTTGGCTGGTCTTACCTTGGATGCTTCATTCCTCGGTTTTCCTTCAAGAAAAGTGCTCTATCTTCATTTATCAACCAAACTTTTACAAACACTAAAAGCAATGCTTAAATAGACATAGGGTGGTTGGTTTAAGGTTGAGGTTTGGTCTTCACATGGTTGTTGGAAGAGAGGCCACACATTCGGCAAAGTGAGGTTGTTGTGTGTGGCCGAGATGAAGTGAGGTATAAGTGATCAAAGGCTAATTGAATGCCAATTCGTTGATTCATGTTGTCTCCCAAAAATGGCAAGGGAACAAGCATCTCCAAGGGCCAGTATTTGGTGTGGCCAAATCGGGCAAAGTAACTTCCAAGTGGTCAACATCTTTGCCCCCCATCTTGGTGCGCGTGGTAGAGCACTCCTTGCATGCTTTGCATTCCAAAATTAGGTTTAACCGAAACCAAGCCACCATATATCCTACCATACATCTAATCCTAAATTCCTAACATGCATGCATATAATAATTATAACAAGAAGGCCAATGTTTGCCAATTAGAGTTTTAAAGAAAAATATTAAATAAAACCATGCTCAGGAAGAAATATTTCCATGTGAGCTCCTTGACCTTTAATTTTTGTCTCCCACGTAATGACGTGCTTTGGTCGATCATTGTTTAGAGTTTTGACCTCACACTTTAAGTCATCAAAGGCGTGCTTTAAGCCATCACATAGTTCATCTCCTGTAAAAGATAAAACTGTGTATAAACAAGAGTTACATAAAATGTGTGCTCGAGTTTGGGATCGAGTGATGGGTCTACGGGGCACATAACTGGTGGTCGTGAAACAGGATCCACCCTCCTTGGGGAGTGGCCGTGGAGAACGCCGATCATTTTGACAAATTGAAGAAACTTCAATCTAATTTTCCAAGTATTTCAAAGTTGGTTTACAATTCTTCAAAAAGAGTTTAAATAAACTCAGAACATGGTACTAAAAAATCCAAATAAGGAAAGAAGCAAAATTGATGCAAATCACATCCATTGGCGAAAATAGTTGTTGGAGTGTTTCGCGCCTTGTTGATCCGCGCTCGCCTGCTGTTGTACGCCAATGATGCGCGGACAGGTGATGTTCATGCCCTGCTGATGGTCTTCCTTGCTACCTTCTTCGTGTGAACCAATCAGCACATCAACACCTTCTTTTGTTGCGTGCGCCAACTGTTTGATGAAATTCCTCCTTGAGCGCCCATGGTCCATCGTCTTTTGCTTGCCTGACCTGATCACACATTTTTGCTTTATGCGCCAATTTCAACCAACGTGTTCATGCCTGTTTCGATCCTTGCTTGCAGAACAAGCTAGGGGAATGAAGAAATGGATTGTTGCTCCTTGGAAATGGTCAAACCGGAGAAAACTGAAAACAGATCAAGATGAACAACCAAACGTGTAACTATTCCAAAAATCGGCCAATAATGAAGATCAATAATGAAATGAAATTTCAGTTGAGATTAGTATTGTGAGCGAGGTGTGTGATGGTGGAAAATGTGGTCCATATTCGTTAGGTAGAAGAAATTATGTAACTATTCCAAAAATCGGCCAATAAGCAATTTTTTGAAGCTTTTGGCAAAATTTTCTTTCGAGGAAGGAAACTAGATTCAAAGACACGGTTTGTGGCCACTTCTTGCTGTTTTACACTCTTAGAACAGTGAAGAAGAAGATGTCTAGCAACCCTTTCAAGCTACCAAGGTAGAAGGGAGGTTTTGGGGGCACAACCCCTCGGTTGAGGACCAACCAAGCCTTACCTTGGTGCTTCTTGCTCAAAGCTTCTTCAAGGTTGAAGGAAATCCGTGGATGCTCATTCAAAGTCAGCCAAAAAAATTACAAGCACCAATTACAATGATTTATAGGCCTAATGGTAGTGGGCTAGGGTTTGGTAATGTGAGGTCTCACCTTGGGCCACCATTTGGGCTTCCATGCAAACTATGTCTTCAAGGCCTAAACTTAAAACCATACCACTTTTATCCTTCCATACATCTATTCATAAATGCCTAATATGCATACATATAATAAAGTTGAACAAGAAGGCCAATGTTTACCCAGATAAGTTCGAACAAAAAAAAAGTACAAGTCATGGCTCGGAAAGGCAAATTTCCATGTCAGCATCTTCATTGCCTTGCTTGATCTTCCACGTGACAAGGTGCTTTGGTTGGTTCATATCCATAGCTTTGATCTCCCACTTCAAGTCTCTGAAGATGTCCTCCAAGTCTTCACACGAACCGTTTCCTGCAAAAGAGACAAGTGTGTAAGAACATTGATGAGTTAATTTATGACCGCAAGTTTGGGACCGTGTGATGGGCCAATAGGGCACAACAATGCCGTGTGCGCCACTTGATCAATATCTTCTTGTTAAGCATCCAAGACCTTAACACCTGTGATTAATGGCCTATTCCTACAAAATTAACAAACGAGTTAGTCATTAAAAAGGTTAATAAGCATACCTTGTTTCTACGCCGTGCCTTCGACCTCTGAGGCATATCAGCTACCTCTTTTCAACATCTTAACCAAAAAAAAAAAAAATCAACACAAACTAATCAAGCAATCCTTCTAAGATTTACACCAATTTCTTTAGCGAATAAGATTACAAATTCAGCAAGAAAAACTATCACAAAAAACACAGCAAACTATGCTAAAAAAAGATATAAAATAAAAACAACTTGTACTCCTAATCAAAGCCTCAAAGCAGCAAAGAAATGACACTAAACATTGGGATAAAACAACCTAAAACTAATCCAAAACAGTGGACACAAATCACAAGAAGAACATAAACAAAACACACTAAGAACAGTGGACATGCAAACAAAGAAACAAAAAACAAAAATCAAAACACAACACAAATATCCAACAAATTGCTCCATGGATTAAAATCAATTACTTGGCTGAAAGAGATTCCAATTTCAGACAAACAACACTAAAAATAGCAGCTGACAATTTGCAATTAGCATAAAAAAGTGCTACAAAACAGAAAAGCAAAACTGATATGCCCCATGGGCTTTATGAGCCCATTACACGATCCCAACCCCGAGCTCATAATTTAACCAACTTATCTTCTTACACACTTGCATCTTTTGCAAGGGACAATTCGTGCAAAGGCTTGGATGACACCTTGGGTGACTTAAAGTGGGAGATCAAAGCTATGGACGTGAACCAACCAAAATATTTCATCACTTGGAAGATCAAGAGAGGTGGCCATAATGCTCATATGAGAATTTGTCTTCCCGAGCATTGATATTTGTAACTTTTATTTTTGAACTTATTGGGCAAACATTGGCCTTTTTTTGTTAAACTTATTACATGCATGCATGTTAGGCATTTATGGTTACATGAATGATAGGCTAGAGGTGGCTTGGTTAAAGGGTTTAGCCCACTTGAAGATAGGCTTGCAAGGAAGCCCAGTTTTGGCCCAACCCACTCTAAATCTTAGTCAATCCACAAATAGGGTGTTTGTAAATTTTTTGGTTGATTTCTAAGGAGTATCCATGAGTTTCTTTTCATGAAAAGAAGCTTGGAGCAAGAGCGCCAAGGTAAGCTCGGTTGAACCTCAACCGAGGGGTTGTGCCCCCAAAATCTCCTTTCTAGCTCGGTAGCATGGAAGGGTTGCTAGCCATCTTCTTCTGATTTCTTTTGAGATTGGAAAATAGTAGGAAATGGCCACAAAAGTGTGTCCTTGAATAGAGTTTTCTTCCTTGGAAGAAAATTTCAGCCAAAAGCTTCATCAAGCACTCATCGACCGATTCTCGGAAATCATCCCCGCTAGTTTTCATCCTAATGAATCCGAACCACGTATTTCACCTGCACACTCCTCACTAACATCACTAATTTTACCTAAATTTTCATTTCATTCCGAGTATTTTTCTTGTTTGTTCATTGTTTTTTCTCGGTTTTTAGCCGACCAAGGAACAACGATCCTACTTTGTAGCTTGCTTGCAAGCAAGGATTAGAACATTTGGTATCAGAGTCAGGTTAGCTCTCTTGGGGTGCTGGAAACCAGGTTGGTTTGGTTTTCCAAACTCATTTGGTTGTCTGAAATCGATTGCACAAAACCGAGTTTAATCGCACCAATCTTTGCTATTTTTGTGTTCTTGTTGTTTTATGTTTCATTTTGATTTCTTTTCAGTAAAGGCCACCACCAGAACATTTTTTGGATATTTATAGACCTGAGCATGGAAGTTTAATATTTTTCTCCACCATTTTTGTTTTGAAAATTCCTTCTTTTTTCGGTTAAACATTCTACAACTAACATTGTACTTGCTGTTTTTGTTTCTCTTTTGAGTATCTTCACTTGTGGCTGCTGTAAATCACTTTTTCAACACTCAAATGAACATGCTCCATTCATAAGTATTATAACATAAGCTCTAAATAAGGTGATCGACTTGCTGTTGAGTTTGTCTCTCACGATTAGTTGCTTTTATGCAGAAAATAGGAATGGCTGATTGATGCACTTGGAACAAACCGATTTGAGCCGACCTTTGGACCGATTAGTAACACTTTTAAATCTATTTTTAGTGTTTTATTTTCTTGTTAATGTTTGCTAATATATGATGATTTAATCTGTTAAGCATGAGATAAAAATTTGGGCACTAACCTAATAGAAATCGAGAGTAAATTGAAGTGTTAACTCTGTTTTGCTATGGTTGTGTTAAACTCATGAACTGTATCACTTAACGAGTGTTATTTGATACATATGAACTCAGTGGCATGCATGATAGGGTTAATGTTATCTGCTGAAGCATGTCTAATTTTTGTTTGAAGATGCATTGGTAAAGTAGATTGCTAAAAGAAGTAAAGTAGCATGAAAGATAGGATTGTCTACTTGTGGTGTTGCTTTATGTCGTTTTCATCACATGCTTGAACAAATTTGAACTTAATATTCAGGTTAATTGAAAACAAGCTGTTGAATGTTAATATTGGATGTATGTTATGTGCACGAAAATGAAATACATGCTTGTATGATTTGGTTAGTGCACTTATATTTTATGCTAAGTTCACAAGCTGTTAATAGTGAATTTGACCCTTTCAACTTAAAACGACCATAACTTTTGCTACAGGTGTCAGATTTTTACCCGTAAGATATCAAATTGAAGCTCTCTCAGATTTCAATGTCACAAGAATAGGTTGTAAACAATGTGTTTCAGGTACAAAATCTATCATTTAAGGCCTCAAATTACAACTTGGAGATTTCAAGCAAACTTCAGAAACTTTTTTTTTAGGCTAGAAATTTTAGTTAAGAGTAATTCTTTTCACTAGAACCACTTTAACCTAATTAAATCCTTCCTAACACTTATTAAAAAAAAGAAAACAATATATGACAACTAGGAGTAGACTCACATGTGAACTTACCGTGGACCACGGTCTAGAACCAAACCGAGGCAAGGATATTCCCCAACCCGAGACTCATATCCATCAAGAAGGAGAGTCTAGCATGCAAGGACAATTAAATGGCTTTAGTGGAGAAGTAAGTAATCTAGTCCAACAACTTAGAGAATTACGTCTTGGCATGAGACACATCATGGAAACCCTCAACAAAAGACATTCTAGAGAACCCTCCCGAGAGCTTACACCTATGATGAGACCCGAGAATTCTAGAAGGAGGTTCCAAGACCAAGAACCCTCCCCAAATGTAGAAAGACCCGAGAACCATAGGAGAAGATTCCAAGACTTTGCTTACCAAGATGAGAATGAGTGGACCCTAGACAAAGAAGAGAATTTTTACCATAACCGAAGAAAGGATTACGAGGACCTTAGGAATGTCAAGCTACATGTACCACCCTTTGATCGTATTTGTGATGGAGATACCTTTCTAGCATGGATTGATAAGGTAGAAAAAGTCTTCGACTATTATGAGTACTCCGACAAAGTGAAAATCCATTTAGTATCCGTAGAGCTTACAGGATATGCGGCCCTTTAGTGGTCCAATATTAAGCTTCAAAGATGACGGATATGAGATGAACCTATTACCACGTGGAAAGTGATGAAGTCACTCATGACTAAGAGATTCATACCCAGCCATTACCGACAAGATTTATTCCTTTAAGAGACTCTTAGGATCCGAGTAGACATGGAAGAGCCGGAAAAGCAGGTTATTGCTAGGTTCATTCGCGGACTGAATAGAGACATATGAGATCCAGTTGAATTACACCCCGCAGAGTCATTAGATACGATAGTTCACATGGCTATGACCATAGAGCGATAGCTTAATAGGAAAAGAAAAGTCAACTATCCTTCCAAGTTTACCCTTAGCATTCCCCTTAAAGTCACACCTAAGCCAGCTGAGCAAATAGAACCTTCGATAAGGCTGAAGGAAAGAAGCCTTTTACCCGTAGTTGGCCAGAATCCAGTAGTAGATCCTTAGTAGAGAAAGCCAGCCCAATTAGAGCACGAGAGCTCAAGTGTTATAAATGCCATGGTCTGGGTCACTACATGGCTCAATGCCCGAACCGACGAATGATGGTTATCAAAAAAGACATTGGAAAGGTTGAGAGTGCTAATGAGCAAGAGGTGGGAGTACAAGACGAGAATAGCAAGGAGAGTGGCACTGAGGAAGAAATAGTTCACGCTCCCGAGGGATCCTTACTTATTGTCAGGAGACAAGTCGTCGTGATTAAGAGCATAGGAGAAGATTGTCACCGTGAGAACATCTTCCACAGTAGATGTCTCATCAAGGATAAGTTATGGTCTTTGATTATAGATGGAGGAAGCTGTGCCAATGTGGCATCTGAAGAGCTAGTAAAGAAGTTAGGTTTAGAGACGACTACGCATCCCCATCCTTACAAGTTGCGATGGTTAGATAATAGAGATGACGTTAAGGTCTCTCAACAAGTGAGAGTGGATTTTGCTGTGGGAGAATATCAAGATTCTGTTTTATGTGATATTGTACCCATGAGTGCAAGTGTAACGACCCGTAACTCAATCATTACTAACTTAACTTTTTCGTAGAACTTTGTAAGAAACTCTTTTTTTTTTCTTTCTAAAATGCATTTATTTCCTCAAAACGACATTACCATGAATTTAAAAATTGACAGCAAAAAACAGTTTGTGTGTGGAAAGCTCGTTATGCAACATACTAAACAAACTTAAATTTGAAGGCAGTAAAATGAAATTTCGGTCGACACCTGTAAGCGCCGGTTGACAACTTAAACAGTTATGAACAGATCGGTTGACAGCTACATACATCGGTTGACACTTGATTTCTCTTTGTTCGAGTAGGTCGACACTTGTGGTCGACACTTTTAGAGTTTGGTCGACCTCCAAGGATGCAGGTTGACACTCTGGTAATACTTTCTACTAAATGGTCGACACTTGTGGACACAGGTCGACACTTTCATCTATTTTTACACCAACCGGTCGACACTTGTATAAGCTGGTAAACACCTCATTCCTCTCTGTCAGCCACGGTCGATCCTTGCGGTCGACACCTATAGAGTTTTGTCGACACCTGTTTGCATAGGTCGACGGGTGACACCTATAGAGTTTGGTCGACACCTGTTTGCTCAGGTCGACACTTCGTGGTCATTTTACACTAACCGGTCGACATCGACTTGCACAGGTCAACACTTCAACACTAGAAAACTTAACTGAAGTTTTCTAAAAATGACCATAACAATCGTAAACCTTCTAATGGACACCTACAGCATACCTAACTCCCAATTCACGTCTTTTTATATAAATGGGCAGCATGCCCCTTCATTTACCATTAAACTGGGTCCACCTATCCGAAACATCCAATATATAAATTTAAACACAAAATCGTTTAATCGGACTCCTAGATTTCTCCTATCAATACATCTAAAACAATTCAACACCGAAATTCCTAAACATATTTCGCAAACCTCTATACATTACTGCAAAACACATTCACATACGCCACGGGTCAATCACGCTTCAACAGCCATAAGCACCCTCCCATGACCATCCTTCTTCAACAATGTCATTTGTTAGGTTGAGCTAAAACGTCTTCACCTTCTTCTAAATCACCTACATCACAAAAACATTTATGAGCTAAAGGCTCAACAAGTCAACGTAAATGTAAATGCATACCGTGTATATGCAGTTCATAAAACACGTAGTCATTTCATTTCATTTCGTTACATAGCAGGATGTCACCGGGGGTTTACTCTCACCAGATAGAGAAGACACATTAAGCGATTAGACAACCTTCTCCATCTATTGGGGGGAAAACATGCTCTACCTACGGGACAACCATGTCTGAACCCCACCCCGACATGACCGGATTACATGCATTCATTTCTTTTCATTAGTTCATTTATTTTCATAAAACATGTGCAGAAATTTATTTTCGTGCCATTTTTTTGAAAGAATTTTATGAATGAACAGTTCATAATGCCTAATCATATAAAACAATCAATGGAAATATAAAAGACATTCTATAACTTAAACAACCTAACTACTCATCTGATTTACACTAAAACAATCTAAATCATCAAATCCTCGAAACAGAAATTCTTGTGGTGTAGGCCAAATCGTCAGAGCAAATCACAAAAACTTAACTCGGGTCGACTGCAATTTAACTTGGAATCCGTTTTCATTAACCATGGAAATCAAACAACCTAACAAAACATCAAATTGAAACACTTAACATACACACAAGAATTTTCAGATTTTCTTATAATAGTTTTTCGTCTAGTTTCAAATGCTCATAACTTTCTCGATATAACTCGGAATCACGTAATTCCAAGTTCTGTGGACTCCTCTAAGAGTTTACTTTCTAATGGTATGAGACACTTACCAAAAAAGAACCAATAACTAGGCCAAACATCACAATAACAGAATCTATGCTGTTTTTCATAAAATTCAAACCAACCACTAATTTTCACTTTTATTATGCATAATCTTCTATTCTACTCTATCCAATACCCTTAGAACCTTTAAAATTAAGTTAGAACATCCAAAAGAAGAAGAAAAACTAACCTAACTCTAAATTTTCTGAGGTTCAAAACTCATGCTTAAAAACTCTTCACAAAATCACTAAAACATGTATTTTTCTATGAAAACTCAAGCCTATTATAAACCTTATCTTAATCCTTTGAAATGAAGGGAGTCTTGGTTGAAGAAAAGTTGGAAGAAGAGAGGAAATGGCTGCTAGAGAAATCGTGAAAGATGAAGAGGAGAATGTGAGTTTTTTATAAACTTTATTTAATAAAGTTTAACTTTAGCTTATTTACTTGATTTACACATAACTTTTAATTTCATAAAAATTGACCTTATTTCTGATTGCCAACATTTTTCATTCTTTTCATTTCTTCTCTTCACTTATTTATTTTACTTTTCTCTTGTACTAATTCTCATTTCTTCCTTTGTTATTTCCATCTATCGTTTTAAAATAATTCATCAAATATTATTGGAACAAAATGTACAAAAGATTCAGGTGTTACAGCAAATCACTTGCTTCTAGGTCGACCATGGAAATTTGATCGCAAAGTGAACAACGATGGTTATTCTAACTATTATTCTCTTAAGTTTGGAGGAAAGACCATTAGGTTAGCACCCATGACCCCCGAGGAGATATCAAAAGATGATGTCGTAAGAAAAGAAGCCAAGTATAAAGCTAACCTTTATATGACTAAGTCAGAAATAGAAGCATCTGTGATTCGAGGAGATCCCATAATCCTAATATTATTTTGAGAAACTATTATGGAGCTAGGAGTTATTCCTGAACCCGTTAAGAAGTTACATAATCAATACTAGGATGTGTTCCCTGAGGAACTCCCCCAAAGATTGCCACCTCTGCGAGGTATAGAACATCAGATTTGTAACATCTAGAATTTTCTGCTAAAAGTTAATTTTTAGATTTACGAAATTGTAATCGGCTGAGTTTTGGTCGGAATTGGGAGCGGAGAATTTCTGCCATTAGGTAAAAGATTATTTTGAGACTAATGAAGAAAAGAATATTTTAAGAATCAAACTGAAATCGAACCGAATAACAGATTTATTATACGATTACAGGTTGAGGGCGGTTTAGTAATTAGGTTATTATTATTATTATTAAAAAAATAAACAAAACAGCAGAAGATAAACACTATCGAGTATTTTTCTTCCCCACCATGTTTTTCCCCTCTCCTTCTGCGTTCTCCCTTCCAGTGACAACCGATTCTCTCCGTTTCTTGCCAATCTTCAGATTTTCAGTAAGTTTTAGTTAGTCTTTAGTAGATAATTAGTGTTTTAGTTGTTATGGATGTTCAAAATGAAGTTAGTGAGAGTATTGGATAGTTTTGGTGAAAACCTAGGAGGGAGATACGAGAATTTGAAGTTATAGTTAATTTTTACCCGTATATTGGTGTTTAGGCTAGGAGTAGAAGTAGATTACGAGATTTTATGAGAAAGATTGAGCGTCTTTGGATAATCGAATGCTCAAATTATGGAACGGTTTCCATTCGCCAAGCAATAGGTGTTTGATTAGGAATTTGATTAGACCGTTAGAAATTAAACGTCCTCAGAAGTCCGTAGCATTTCGAATCGTCTAAATCGGACGAGTATTGGATAAGTTATGTAATTTCGAATTTGGTTGGAAATTGTGTAGGATTTTGGGTTTAGTTAGATTAGTTCTTAGAGTGTTGTTTTCCCTTAGAGTTTTATGAGTTGCACGGAGAAGAATTAATGAGTGTGTGGTTTTATACGTTCTCTAGTTAGCGAGCTGTATGTGGAGTACAAAGTTGCTAGGACGCCAAGTAAGTATTGTAAGTAGTGCAGTAGGTGTTTTGCCTTCAGGCCTACATCACAATTCGGTAGGATGCATGCACGTTTACTTTATGTTATGCTTTAGTGATTATGCATTATGGTTTTAAAATATGAGAACGAAACGAAAATGAATTTCCATGTTTTTATGAAATGAAACAGTAGGATAAGATGTGATGAACGAAATGAGAAGCTACATAAGAAGATAATAAAGGTGAGGTTGAATGGTCTTATCCCAGAGATGGACCGCGAGGTGTATCACTTATTGTCTCGAGAGGTGGACTGCGAGGTGTGTCACTTTACTAGACCAAGGTTGGCCTTGTCCCGAGAGGTGGACTGCGAGGTGTGTCATCTTGATCTAGCATGTAAAGAAGAACCTAGTAGTAAGAAGATGTAAGAAAGAGACGAAAATGAACGTAGAGACGAAATTGTAGAAACTGCGTATGTTAGGATGAGTTTGATTTTAGTGTTTAAGTTTTTACGTACATTACTTACTTAGCATTAGGATAATAGATAAGTTCTGTAACGTAGGTGACGACGCTATAGTTGGTGAGTACTCAGAACATGTCAAGGACTAGGAGGCGGTTGGAGGAGTGCGCTTGTGGACGGTCCGGCCGGCTCTTGGGGCGTTGACTAGGGCGGGGGTATGTGAGGGAATTTAGTTGATTTGAGTCTAGTCGAATTTGTTTTTGAATGGTTTTGAATCGATTGGAGTCATGTTGTTGTACAGACAGGTTTCAAACTTTAGTAGTCTTTTTTTTATGTAAATATGATTTTAAGTTGATAGAGAAGTGCACTTTTCGTTGTTTTATCGTTGAGTCGAATTTCGGTGTTTTCTTTGAAGGATTAAGGTTTTTATGTAGGACTTTAGTGAAGGAAGTGTCGACCTATAGGCTGAGTGGTCGACCAGGCCTAGCAAGTGTTGACCAGTCTTTAGAAGGTGTCGACCGCTTAGTAGAAAAATATGTACAGAGTGTTAACCTGCACGTAAAAAGGTCGACCAAACTCTGTAAGTGTCAACCGTACGGATCGACCGATGCGGACAGAGAGAAACGTAGTGTCGACTGGTGCATGTAAGTGTTAAACAGTAGTGTAAAATTGGACGGGAGTGTCGACCTCAAGGATCGACCAACACGGAAAGAGAGAAACGTAGTGTCGACTGGTAGTGTAAAATGGACGTGAGTGTCGACCTCAGGGATCAACCAATGTGGACAGAGAGAAACGTAGTGTCGACCGATGCACGCAAGTGTCGGCCAGTAGTGAAAACCTAATGGAAGTGTCGACCGGTGTTTACAGGGGTCGACCGAAAATGATTTTTTTATGTTTTAGAAAACTTAAATTTTATTTAAACTTATTTTAAATGAAAGTCTTCAGTTGTGACATTTTTAAACGTTTTCAAAGGTGTCGTTTTAAGTCGAGAAACAAAGTTTTAAATTCTTACACGAATTTTACCCGAGTGTGAGTGTGTGAGTAGTAGTCGAGGGAGAGTAGACCGGAAATCGGCGAGTCGGTTTTTGGGTAGCTACAAGATTGATCTTATCCCGGAGCCATTCTACCTAATAGACTGACCTATCGAATGAACCCCGGGGAGATCAAGAAGCTTCAGGAACAAGTACAAAAATTTTTGGACAAAGGATACATAGGAGAGTCCATGAGCCCCACTGTTGTTCCCTCCTTACTTGTACTTAAGAAAGACTGCACAATGAGAATGTAACACCGCGAAGCCCTACACGGTTTCCAGTTCATTCTCTGCTCTGATACCATATCTGTAACACCCCGAAAACCGACACGATTTTCAGTTCGTTCTCTACTCTGATACCATATCTGTAACACCTCGAGTCGCCCCCAGACGCGGGTTGCCAACTGTACTCATACTAAAAAATCCGAGTATAATTTATTTTTGAAAGGTTTAAAATTTTGCTTACTAAGTTAAAATGATATATTAGAAAACGTTTGAAAACATCACAACGGAAGACTCAATCAAAAATCTATTTAAATAAACTTCACTTTTTAAAACATTATAAACAGAAACAGGTCGACCCTTGTAAACACCGGTCGACACCTAACCCGTTCTGCCCCTAAAGGTCGACACTTATATGCATAGGTCGGCACCTCGATCGCCTCGGTTTGCACCGGTCGACACTTGCATGCAGCGGTCGACACCCTGATCTTTGCTGTCGACACCTGCCCGCACAAGTCGACACCTTAATCCTCCTGTCCGCATAGGTCGAACCTCGTGATCGGCATTTCTATGCCATCACACAGAGCGGTCGACGCCTGCCTTCACAGGTTGACACTTTAATCCACTCTGCCCGCCCCGGTCAAACTTCGTGGTCGATACTCTCACCATTTTTACACTAACAGGTCGACACCTAAAGACACAGGTCAACACTTAGCTTGGTTCTGTCCCCGTAGGTCGACCCCCGTGATCAACATTTGCCTAGTTTGGTCGATACTTAGTTATACCGGTCGACACCTTGCACCAGCAGCCTAAAACTATACTCAGCTCTCCACATAGAAACGAACGACGAAAACACCCAATCAATTGAACCACAGAGTAAAACCTGGATTTCCAAACAAACTCACCCAAGTAGTTTCAAAATACATCCACTAACGTTTAAAATATCCATTTATATATCAGAATCTATACACTTGACATGGACTCCTCAAAATAATCTTCAAAACTCACCATATCCCAAAACACTCTCCACGGGTCGAGTCGTCCTAACAAACTCCACTCACCAGCACATGGTAGCACGCTGCCAACTGCCTACTTGCCCTAGATGGGCTCTCAGAACCCACCGGTAGAAATCTCTGCACCTACACCACAGAATAAAAACATAAGCCTAACGCTGAGTAAGTAGTGCAATATGAAACATAAAACCAACAATGCAATCCTATCACATGCAGTCTCTACATCCTCACTTATGTTGTCATGCCATAACACGTATCGCACGATTCTCATACGGAGTTGGGAAGCAAATCAGGTTTCCCAAGTCGATTTTCATCCTGCGTTGAAGGGCGAATCACTTCCTTCGAGTCTGCGTCATACAATTGCCAAGGAAGCTGACCCTTAAGCCACATCATTTCTGACATGTCGCCACCATCCCGGCTTAATCAGCAACGGGGCCCAAGAGTCACGCACGCATCTTGTGTCAACAAATCCTGTGTCGTACAACTGCCTAAGGAAGCTGACCCTCAAGCCATACCATTCCTGACACGTCGCCACCGTCCCAACTCAAACAGCAACGAGGCTCAAGAGTCGCACACGCATCTCATGCCAACGATCCTCTTACAAAGTTGGGAAGCGGATCAGGTTTCCCAAGTCAATTCTTTGTCTGCGTCGAATGGCGAATCACTTTCTTCAAGGCCACGTAACCATTTTCCTCACCATTCACACATACACCGCAGTAGCCATCCCACGATGAGGCTTGACGCGCTCGCCACACCACCCCCTGATACGTTGCCACCATTCTGGTTGCTCCAGTAACAGGGGCAAAGCTGCCCACACACACATCGTTCTCACCGGCATGCGTCACACTCCACGCTCGCACATAAAACCATGCTCAAATTCATTTTCGTTACACTTTTCTAAACATGATGCATGACGAAAACAAAATATGTAAAATACACAATACACGCAGCCATTCCTACAGTCCTATGGTGTAGGCCCATAAGGCCAATGCACATGCACACACTACTTACCTGGCGTCTTTAGCTTCTGTGGTGATCGGCTTCTATAAATTCTCGGGCTCAACCTATCACATAACCGATTCACATTAAATTCCGTCTCCCTACTAGTCCCATGCAATAAAATTATGACTACTAACTCAAACCACCAAAGCCAGACTAAAACGGCTCGCTAACCCGATTTCTGACCAAAAATCAACCTAACTTCCAACACACATAACTTTTGCGTCAGTTATCGTAATTACTCGATTCTAGCGGCTACACACTCCTTAGAACGTCTAGTTTCTAACGGTTTCATCCATTTTCCAATTAAATATCTATAGCTTGGCTGAATGTGGCCGAACAGAAACCATTCTGTAACCTGAGTTTTTCAGCTATCCAAACACGCAATCATTTCCATAAAAACCTATAACCTAATCTTACTATCAGATTAAACACTAATACACAAATAAAAATCAACTATAAATCTTTAAATTCATAACCCCCTCAGAGGGTTTCACCAAACTATCCAATACTCTCTCTAACTTCATTTTTACCGCTCAAAACACTAAAAGGTTAACTATCTACTAAAAACCTAACTCAAACTTATCGAAAATCTGAAGATTGGTGAAGAAATGGAGAGGATCGACTATCGCTAGAAGGGAGAACATAGAGATCACAAGGTGGGGAGGAGAACAACCGAAGGGGCAAGAGAAGGGTTACGAATCCTTCTTCTCTCTGTTTTTTTTTCTTTTATATAATAATAATAATAATCTTAATTACTATATCGCCCTCACCCTTAAAGCTTTTAACCAAACGGTTATTCAGTCTGTTTTTTGTTGGAATCCCATAATTTTCTCTTGTCCGTTAGTCTCAAAATAATCCTTTATCTACGAGTATGAATTCTCCGCTCTTGATTCCGACCAAAACTCTGCCGTTTACCGACATGAAATTTTGAAAATTGTTTAACAGAAATCAGGGTGTTACAGAGAATGTGTGTCGATAGTTGAGCCGTGAATCAGATTACAATAATCCCTAGGCTCGAAGGCATGTTAGATGAGCTCAGTAGAGTGACGATATTTTCAAAGGTGGACCTTAATAGTAGTTACCACCAGATACGTATGAAGGAAGGAGATGAGTGGAAGAGGACGTTTAAGACTAAGTACGGGCTTTTTGAGTGGATGATGATGTCTTTGGGTTATCTAACGCACCTAGTACTTTCATGAGACTTATGCAACACATACTTAAGAATTTCTTAAGAACATTTATCATTGTCTACCTTGACGACATCTTGGTATATAACTTGGACCTTCCACAACACCTCAATCACCTCAGTATATTCTTCCAAACACTACGAAAAGCTCAATTATTTGGAAATTTAAGTAAATGTTCTTTCGCGCAAGACAAAGTTTATTTCTTAGGGTTTGTGATTTCTAAGCACGGTATGAAGGCCGATGCAGACAAAATCAAGGCCATTAAGGAGTGGCCTACCCTAAATTCTATAACTAAAGTACGTAGCTTCCACAGACTAGCCTATTTTTATAAGAGGTTTATCAAGGACTTTAGCTCAATAGTCTCACCACTCACAGACTGCACGAAGAAAAACAAACAGTTCACTTGGACCCCCACTTGCCAGAAGTGCTTTAAGCTAATTAAGGACAAGTTATGCCACTCGCCAATGTTAGCACTCCCAGATTTTAGTAAAGTATTCGAAATTAAGAGTGACTTTCGGAGTAAGCATAGGAGCCGTACTAATGCAAGATGGAAAACCCATTGCATACTTTGGCGAGAAGTTGAAAGGAGTCGTGCTCAATTACTCCACTTACGATAGATAATTATATGTTGTTATACGAGCATTGGAGCACTCGCAGCATTACCACTTGTTTAGAGAATTTGTTATTAATACTGACCACCAGGCTTTGAGACACATCAAAAGTCAGCACAAGATAAACAAGAGGCATGCAAAGGGAGTAGAGTTTTTGAAGAGGTTCCCATACATTATGAAGTATGTAAAAAGGGAAAAGAATGTAGTCGCTGATGCACTTTCGAGGAAACACGTTCTACTTACCGAGTTAGGGACTAGATTTTTCATATTTGAATGGATTAAAGAAACTTATAAGTCCGACCTTGACTTTGGATCTTATTACACCAAGTGCAAGGAAAAGGCCGAAGGAGACTATCGAGTTATGGATGGCTACTTATTGAGAGCAAAACATTGTGTGATCTGCCTGGAAGTTTAAGGCGATGCTTGGTAAAGCACATTGTGGAGGATTAGCAAGCCATTTCGAGGAAAAAAAGACCCTCGATATGCTTTAGGAACACTTCTATTAGCCACACATGAAAAGAGACGTGCACTGCATGGTGGAAACATACGTCGTCTGCAAGAAAGCCAAGAGTAAGGTTCTACCACAAGGCTTTATATATGCCTTTACCCATTCCCTCACACCCTTGAGTTGAAGTCAGTATGGACTTCATTTTGGGATTGCCACGTATAGCTCATAATAAAGATTCGATCATGGTTGTTGTAGATCGTTTCTCCAAGAGGGCACATTTTATTCATTGTGCAAAAACAGATGAGGCATTCTTTATAGCTGACCTATTTTTCAAATAAATCGCTCGCCTGCATGGCATACCGCATTCCATAGTGTTGGACCAGGATACTAAATTTCTGAGCGCCTTCAAGACAACTTTGTGGAAGAAGTTGGGGACAAAGTTGTGTTTTAGCACATCTTTTCACCCCCAAACTGATGGGCAAACAGAAGTTGTTAACAGAACCTAGGCTCCATCTTACGCAGTATTGTAGGTAAGAAACTATCCAGTTGGGATATAGTCCTTCCAGGATTGGAATTTGCTTACAACTGCACATTTCATTCCACTACTGACTAATCGCTCTTTAAGGTTGCCTATGGATTTAATCCGTATTTACAGTTGGATCTTGTTCCTCTACAATTTATTGAACTAGACAACCCATCAGGAGCGAGCAAGGGTGAACAGATTAAGAAATTACATGAGAGCGTGTATAAAGGAGTAAACAAAAGCTGAAAAGAAGTTATCTTCAACGAAGGAGATTTGGTTTGGTTACACTTGTGGAAAGATAGATTCCCCGAAAAAAGCAAATCTAAACTTCTTCCTCGGGCAGATAGACCATTCAAGGTGTTGTAGTGGATTAATAACAACGCTTATAAAATTGAATTACTGGGTGATTATGGAGTATCGGCAACATTCAACGTCGTGGACCTCTCACCCTATATAAGTGATGAAGAAAATTCTAAGGGACTTGAATTACAAGATTTGAGGTCAAATCCTCAATCACTTGTGGAGGATGATATGCCCCATGGGCCCATTACATGATCTCAAGCCTGAGCTTATAATTTAACTAACTTATCTTCTTATACACTTGTATCTTTTGCAGGTGACGATTCATGCGAAGGCTTGGAGGACACCTTGGACGACTTGAAGTGGAAGATCAAAGCTATGGATGTAAACCAACCAAAATATCTCATCACTTGGAAGATCAAGAGGGCAACCATAATGCTCATATGAGAATTTGTCTTCCTGAGCCTTGATATTTGTAACTTTTACTTTCGAACTTCTTGGGCAAACGTTGGCCTTTTTTTGTTAAACTTATTATATGCATGCATGTTAGGCATTTAGGGCTAGATGAATGGTAGGCTAGAGGTGGCTTGGTTAAAAGGTTTAGCCCACTTGAAGATAGACTTGCAAGGAAGCCCAGTTTTGGCCCAACCCACTCTAAACCTTAGCCAGCCTACCAATAGGTCTATAAATAATGGGTATTGGTGTTTGTAAACTTTTTGGTTGATTTCTAAGGAGCATCCATGGGTTTCTCTTCATCAGAAGAAGCTTGGAGCAAGAGCACTAAAGTAAGCTCGGTTGAACCTCAACCGAGGGGTTGCGCCACCAAAACCTCCCTTCTAGCTCAGTAGGTTGAAAGGGTTGCTAGCCATCTTCTTCTCCTTTCTTTCGAGATTGGAAAGTAGTAGTAAGTGGCCACAAAACCGTGTCCTTGAATAGAGTTTTCTTCCTTGGAAGAAAATTTCAGTCAAAAGCTTTATCGAGCACTCATCACCCGATTCTCGGAAATCATCCATGATAGTTTTCATCCTAACGAATCTGGACCACGTATTTAACCAGCACACACCTCACTCACAACACTAACTTCACCTAAATTTTCATTTCATTCCGAGTATTTTTCTTGTTTGTTCATTGTCTTTTCTTGGTTTTTAGCTGACCAAGGAACAACGATCCTACTCGATGTTCTGTTGCTTGTTTGCAAGCAAGGATCGGAACAAAAACAACTAGAAAACAACCCAAAATGCAACTGAAATCCTAAACAGAAACATATCACAATTCAAGTCCACATATTCTGAAATTTTAATAGAATCTAGCCAACTATATTAGTGACATGCTGTTAAAATTTCAAGTCCAAATTCATTATGAGCATGAAGTTGTGTAGACACAAAAACTTAAACCAAAACATGAAATTTCAAAGCTGAAAAATAGAAACATGCTTCAAAACACAAGTGAGAATTCTAGATACATTAATATTTTAGCAAATAAGGAACATCCTAATTAACTTCAACAGAAAACAAGATGATTACACATGCTAAAATATCGGGTAAGAAAACAGAATCATTTTCATGCTGAAAACAGAAAATAAACATGCTTAGACATTACACAAAACAGTGCACAAAATACATGACACATCCTAAAATAAAAATAGAACATAAGCTAGCTAAAAATACTAATTAATCTAATGAAAACTAACATGCTAATGTGATAATGCATTTTGGACAACAAGATAACATGAACATATGACTCAAAAATAGAAAACACATGCTATACAAAAACAGGGACAAGTTATGTCATTCCCTAGTTCTTGCACGACCTGACTTTGGCAAGGTATTTGAGATTAAGAGTGATGCCTCAGAGATAGGCATTGTAGTTGTACTTATGCAAGATGGCAAACCGATTGCCTATTTTAGTGAAAATCTCAAAGGAGTAGCTCTTAATTACTCTACTTATGACAAAGAGTTTTATGTCGTTATTAGAACCTTAGAACAATGGCAGCATTACCTTCTGCCGAAAGAATTTGTTATCAACACTTACCATCAAAGCTTTAAGGCATATCAAGACCCAACATAAGTTGAACAAGAGTCATGTCAAATGGGTAGAATTTTTAGACAGATTTTCCTATACTCTTAAATACATAAAAGGAAAAAACTATGTTGTAGCTGATGCTCTCTCTTGGAAAGGCATCCTCTTGACTTAGTTAAGAAATAGATTTTTTTTATTTGAATGCATCAAGGAGAGTTATGAGACCGACCCTATTTTTGATTCCTGTTTACCAAGTGCCTTAGTAAAGCTGAAGGAGCGTACCATATCAATTGATGATTATCTTATGAAGGGAAATAAGTTATGTATCCCTCATGGAAGTCTAAGAAAGTGTCTTATAAAGGAAAGTCATAGTGGAGGATTAGCTAGCTATTTCAGGGAAAAGAAAACCCTCGACATGCTTGAGGATTATTTCTATTGGCCCCACATGATGAGAGATGTACACTGAGTGGTAGAGAAATGCGTGATATGCAAGAAAGTCAAAAGTTGAGTCTTACCACAAGGATTATACCAACCATTACTTGTTCCTAGTCACCATTGGGTGGAAGTCCGCATGAATTTCATATTAGGATTGCCACAGACTTTAAGAAGTAAAGATTCTATTTTGACTGTTGTGGATAGGTTTCAAAGATGACGCACTTTATTGCATGTGCCAAAACTGATGACTCCATCTAAATAGCTAACTTATTCTTAGAGAGATTGTCCTACTACATGGGAGACACTAAATTCCTTAGTGCTTTTTGGACCAATGTATGGAAGAAGATACGAACAAAACTATGCTTCAGTACATCCCTTTCATCCACAAACTGATGGACAAATCGAAGTGGTTAAGAAGACCATAGGTACCTTTCTAAATAGTGTTGTAGGAAAGAAATTGTCAAATTGTGATATCCTTTTACTAGCCTTAGAATTTGCTTACAACCGAAGTGTCTATTTGACATGGTAGTCCCTGGAAAAGGAACCATGTTTACCCGCAAAAGAAACCAAGTACTCGAGTGTTAGTGATAAGGAAAAAAATTGTGAAAATAAAGGTGAAATGGAGGAGAAGATTAAGGTGGAAGTGTATGAATGGAAGTGTATGGAATGTCATGAATGAAAGATAAAGAAAAATGGTGGAAATTGTGTGGAGATGGAAAAACCTTTGGCGGACTCGAGAGTTATCTCACGTTACGCTCACAGGTGCATATTTTCCCGAAGAAAAATAACCACCTTTGGGACTAGGTTTTTGTCCTCAATCCTTTTAGACTCTCCATGAGAAAGGAGAAGGAAAGATGTGAGTTCACCAGCAACGTAAGTGTGACGACTTGAAAGATCATGAATGTGATTGTGGGGAAAACCTCGAATTACGAGGCAAACCTCAAGGAAACTCGAGTATAAGTAAATCCTGGATTCGAGTAGAGGCAAATCTCGGATCGCTTTGGTTGAAGATTGAAATGAAACATATCTAAATGATGTCTCCCCTAGAAAATAAGACGTGTTTTGGGAACATGATGACATCTTATCTCATAAGAACTCTGAAGTTAACATGCTCTGTCGAAAACAGTAACAAGTTAGGTGACCACTTCGGAAGTCATCGTTGAAAGCAAATCCGTGACTGTGTGAGGTTGCCCAAAGCAGACAATATCTTACTGAAAGAAAAATGTTCATTTCAAATGGTATCAGAGCCTCTACCCAACAAGAGATGTGACCAATGAGGACGTTGGGCCCCATGAGGAAAGGTGATTGTGATGACTTAAAAGATTATGAGTGCGATTGCGGGGCAAATCTCGAAGAAACCACAGTATAGGCAAATCTTAGATTTGAGGCAAATTTTGAATCATTACAAAAGGGGGTCGGGCGTAATTGATATGCCCCATGGGCCCATTACACGATCCTAGGCCCGAGCTTCTAATTTAACCAACTTATCTTCTTGCACACTTGTATCTTTTGCAGGTGACGATTTATGCGAAGGCTTGGAGGACACCTTGGGCGATGAAGTGGGAGATCAAAGCTATGAACGTGAACCAACCAAAATATCTCATCATTTGGACGATCAAGAGAGGCGATCATAATGCTCATATGGGAACTTGTCTTCTCAAGCCTTGATATTTTGTAACTTTTATTTCGACTTATTAGGTAAAACGTTGGCCTTTTTTTTTTTTTTTTTGTTAAACTTATTATATGCATGCATGTTAGATATTTAGGGCTAGATAAATGGTAAGCTAGAGGTGACTTGGTTAAAGGGTTTAGCCCACTTGGAGATAGGCTTGCAAGGAAGCCCAGTTTTGGCCCAACCCACTCTAAACCTTAGCCAGCCTACCAATATGTTTATAAATCATGCTATTGACGTTTGTAAACTTTTTGGCTGACTTGGAATGCGCATCCATAGATTTCCTTCAATCTTAAAGAAGCTTGGAGCAAGAAGCACCAAGGTAAGGCTCGGTTGGTTCTCAACTGAGGAGTTGCGCCACCAAAACCTCTCTTCTAGCTTGGTAGCTCAAAATGGTTGCTAGCCATCTTCTTCTTCTCTCTTCTAAGAGTGGAAAACAGCAAGAAGTGACCACAAATCGTGTCCTTGAATCGAGTTTCCTTTTTTGGAGGAAAACTACGCCAAAATCTTCAAAACATTGCTTATTGGCCGATTCTTGGAATAGTTACATAATTTTTTCTACATAATGAATTTGGACCACGTCTTCCACCATCACACACCTCACTCACAACACTAATGTCACCTAAAATTTCATTTCATTGTGTGCACGTTTGGTTGCTCATCTTGATCTGTTTTTGGTTTTTCTCGATTTTGTCGTTTCCAAGGAGCAACGATCCATCTATTCGTTCTCGATCTTGTTCTGCAAGCAAGGATCGGAACAGAAATCTCACGTCGCTTGGAGGGAAGATAAAAACGAAACATATATAAAGGATGTCTCTCCTAGAAAGTAAGACGCGTTTTGGGAGCACGATGACATTAGATCTCATGAGAACTTCGAAGTTAACAGAGCTTTGGCAAGAGCAGTACCAAGTTGGGTGACCACTTGGGAAGTCATCATTGAAAACAAATCTGTGAGGGCATGCTTTTGCACAAAGCAGACAATATCTTAGTAGAAAGAAGAAATTTGTTACACTTAGAGCATGATGAACAATGGAGGCCTTCTCTCTAGAAAACTGTAGACAACCACTCAAAATTCTTTTAACACTTCGGTTAGGAAAAGGAAAGGCTAGTATATTAAAATTAGCAAAAGTTCTTACACACACCAATAGCTATACCATAAATAGAAATCCTAAGGTGGATTCTTAGAGTTTGGTATTTGAAGGGGAGGGATTTGAGCCATTAGATAAGAAGTGCAATCGGCAGCCACCAAGCTCCATCCGCGCGTGATCCTTCTACTCTCATGCATGGTCGAGCCTTGACCTATCAAGGTTGCTCATTTGCCTTGTCATCTATCCTTGTGAAGCTCTAAAATGTACCTGCAAAAACCTTACCAAGTGGAGCTTTTTTTGGGCCATTCTTTCAAATGAGTTTGCGGGCTTGTTTGATGTTATGGTTGAGTTTTCAAATCCAAATAAATCTACCATCATATTTCTAGTTCTAACCACACAATCTAATGTAGGATGCAATATATAAAGTTCATATAAAAAGAATAGAGTTTGCCAAAAAGAAAAGAAAACAAAGTGCAAATAAAGACTACACGGTTTATGGGTCGGGAAGACAAATTCCCATTGGGCCTTGAGTGGAATCCATCTATAAGTCCCAAGCCAAGATGTGCAAGGGTCGATCAATGTTCTCCAAGTTAGGTTCCCATGTGGGAACTCCAATTAGTTAAACACCTGCAAAAGAAACAAAATCATTAGTAAGGAGATTAAGTAAAGTTAAGGCCTTTACTTGTGTTCGAGTGATCGAGCTCTAAGGCATGTCACCATTCCATCACCCAACAAACACCCTTCAAGATTGCATATGGATTTAACCCTTCCAGGGCTTTAGATCTTGTGTCTTTGCCCATTAAGGATATAGTGAGCCCCTTAGGTGCTAATAAGACGACACAAATTAAGAAAATGCATGAAACAGTGCATAAAGCCATTGAAAAGAAAAATGAAGGCTATGCCAAACAAACACGTAAAGAATGCAAGGAAGTTATCTTTAATGAAAGAGATCTAGTTTGGTTACACCTATGCAAAGAGAGGTTTTAAGCCAAGAGAAAATCCAAGTTATTGCCTAGAGCTAATGGGCTATTCAAGGTTTTAGAGAGGATCAACAATAATACCTATAAGTTAGAGTTGTTAGGAGACTATGGAGTGTCAGCTACTTTTAACGTCTAAGATCTCTCACCATACGAAGGCGATGAGGATGACATAGAGGAGGCCAAATTAAAGGATTTGAGGTCAAATCCTTAATCACATGGGGAGGATGATGTGTCCCAGAGGGTCATCACTCAATCACAAATAAGGGCTCAAGCATTATCAAACCTATTCACTAATAAGCCTTATTGTTTTGCAGGTATTGATGTCTTTGAAGAATTCTTTAAACGACTTGGATTGGGAGTCGAGCACAATGGACATGAATCATGCTAATTAGGGAGGCAAAGATGGAAGCTCTTGAAGAGAGAATTTGTCTTCCCTAGAAATCACTTTTGTAACCAAACAATTTCACATTACTTGTTTTGGCAAACTTTAGCTACACTTGTAATTTTGTTGGTAAATATTGACCTTATTGTAATTTTAATTATTGCATGCATGATTAGACATTAGGGTTAGATGAATGTTAGGATAGATGATGGCTTGAAATCGGTTGAACTAAAATTGAGGATGCACGCATGGAGTGTATGGAAATGCCACGCAGCCATGGAGGAGCTTCGCCTAAAAGGCGCCAAAATAGGGGGGACCATTACCCTTTTGCCCAATCCACTTGCTGCACTTTGAAGATACCATGTTGGAGTTACCCTAACTGAAGTTCACATGGATGAATGGCTTTATCTAGCCATTGGATCAACAAATGCAGTCAACATCTAGGCCATTCAAGCACGTGATTGGCCATAAGTTTGACCAAGCATCCAATGGCTCTTTGAGCCCCATTTTGAATCACCAATTCCAGCAACCTTTAGATCTATAAATACATGGTTATAAGTACTTGTAATGGTTGTTGAATGAATGAGAATTACCCTATTTTGCTAAAGGAAAAATCGTGAAGATTGAAGCCGAAAGGTTAGCCTCGATGGTTCACCATCTAAGTGGAGTTGTGCCTCCTTGCTCTCAACCCCATAGTTGCTTGTTGAGTGGACCATTTTTCATCATTCACTCCTCCCTTTCAAGGGATGGAAACTAGTAGAAGGTGGCCAAACCTTTTGCCATAGGCTCCCACTTCTTTCCTTGGAAAGAATTGATTGCCAAGAGCCTCAATCTTTGCTCATCGCACAACCTTGGTTCTATTATGCAAAACTTCATTTTCTGAACGTAATTTGACTTGATATTTTAAGGTGTTGCTCGTCACTCATAATATAAGAGACCCTTAAAAGTTTGTTTGATTTGGAATATGTTTGCACTTTCAACTTACTGCTTATGTTTCAGTATCCTCAAATTAGCCGAGCACATAGAACCTATAATGATCCCAAAGATCTTCCCAATTTTTGAAGCGTTCGTGAACTTGTAAATTTATAAAGGATTCAAAAAAAACTTTTGGATAAACTTTTAAAAGCCTTGAAATCATTTAAAATGCGTAGCAGAAGACTTTTTGTTTTAGTTGAAAACTTTTCATTTAAATCGTTGTTTAAAAGTTTAAACCATAAAAGGAAAATATAAATATATATATATATATATATATTTAAATAGTGAGGGCCGATAGATCTGTACCAGTTCTGGTCACCACTAGAATTGTCTGAGAGAGAGAGAGAGAGAGAGAGAGAACGAGGGGGGATGGGGGGTGTTGTGCAATCGATCGGCTTTCATAGCCGACCGATCGGCACCCTCTCGTGTCACCAATCGTTGTTTTGACATTTGAGAGATAATCGATCGGCGCCCCTGCTATTTTCTTCCTAACATTTTTTAATCCAGAAAAAAAACACCAACTTTTAAAGCAAATCCAAACCTTTCAATCTTTCAAAACATAACATTTCTATTCAAAAATATCAACTTTCATATCAAAATACTTCTATACATCAAAACATTATTTATAAAACATTAAAATCCATGTACATATAATCTAAAACCAAAAACATGTGCATGCTAGCCCACGGGTCAAATCACCAAACACAACCCCAAGTCACCACCATGGATGCCCCTCATCAACAATTCTCATCATTCTTGATCGAACTTGTGAAACTCACCGGCTATAACTTCACATACATCACAAAATTCAACTATGAGTCTAATACTTAATAAGTATGCTTAAATGAGTTTAAACCTCTTTTGTTAAAATCTCCTAACATATGTCGTTTCTACATTTCCTTTCGTTTTGTTTTCATTTTTCTTGAAATGATCTAGCTCCTCCCAAAGCTACGATCTAAATGACGATGAAGGGGCGATCAACTCCTCCAAACCTGACACTGGGGAGTTTTACCTCCACCAAAGCTACAATCCTTATGATAATGAAAGGCGGATTAGTTTTTCCAAAACTGACATTGGGAAAAGATAGACCTTAATCAAGACTATGACCAAAATGCCGATAGAGGTGCGGTCAATCCCTCCAAAGCTAAGATTCCCGAAATCAATGAAGGGTGAATCACTTCCTTCAAAGCATATATGTTTGGTTTCGTTATATTTCATTTCATATCGTACCGTTTCATTTCGTATCATCTCATAAAATCTATGCACAAATTCATTTTCATAACTTTTCTAAAACATGATGCATGAACATATCAAGCAAGTATAATGCATACAACTTAACCCTAGCATTTTGTGATGTAGGTCTGAAATAGACAAAGTACATGCAAAACATATTTACCTCGAGTCCCCAACAATTTAATGCAACTTGGCCAATTCATTTTTTTAACTTGAAAACCTAAAGCACGTCAACTCCAAAATCAATATCCCCATTTATAACAACAAACCTTTGATCATAACTATAACCAATCCAACCTATTGAAACTTGCAACACCACGAATTTTTCCAAGAGCCTTACTTTGTGCATAAAATCACTAGAGAACTTAGATAGAATTACCAAGTTGAAGGAGGGGAGGTAAATTAATGAAATGGGGAATTGAATGTGTAGGATTTTAAATTGGAATGTATAAGGCAAAAAGAGGGCAAAAAGGAAAGAGTTTGAATTGTTTTTGAAAAATGGTTAGCTTCTTCAAGAAGCCACTACAATCCTCACATCCAAACACCGCTATATCTCCCACCTACCCACCCTCTCTTCTCTTCTCGGTTGCCACCACTCCTCCCCTCTTATTCTCTTATCTTCCTCCTCAGGTGATAGCAGCCCTCTCTTCTCTTCATTTCTCGCACAAAGCACAACAAAGCGTCCCCTTTCCTTACACAATTTTGAAGCTAAAAAGGTAAGGGTTAGTTTCTCTTAGATAGGGTCTTAGTTTATGGCATTAAAGGGGGTGGTTTGATGGATTACTTTGAGGATTTGATAAACCCTGCTTAATGACCCAAAAATGCTGAGTTCTTTTCTTCCTTTCATAGATGAATTGGATGTTTAATTAAATAGAAATATTGGGTTGGTGATTATATGAAAAGATTTGAAGTTTGGTTGAAAGTTGAGCGAAAAACATTATGTACGGCGCAGTGCAGTTTTGAGGAATTCTGCCTAAGCTCGTGTTGTTTAATTTAAAAATTATTCTAATGTCTAATCAAGTCTTTCCGACATTTGTAGAAAACGTTATGAAATCTCAAAGTTTACTCAATGTATAGGCAAAAATCCAAAACTTTTGGACTAAATTTTGTGCATGATTCCGTTTTGGTAAATTAGGTTGAGATATTGATGTTGGTTTCTTAAATAGATCTTCCCATGAGACACTAGGTATCTTAATGGTTCTATTGGCTTTTGAATCATTGAATTCGGATATGTACATGATTGGTTATGCATTGATGAAGTTGAGACAAATTTTGGTCAAGTTCGGATTTGTTTAGTGGCATGAACAATTGTTGATCTTTTTGGGATGTTTGAATTGGATAGGAATTTGGAAGATGAATGCCATGAATGATTGTAGTTATGCTAATGAACTTTGCTTAAGAGTATGGATAGAATTGAAAGTTTAATTTAATTGGGTTGTTTATGTTTTAGGTTCTCAAGTTTTGCCAGTTTAACGTACGATTGATTTAAGTTGGCTAAGGACTCCAGGTAAGTAGTGTATGTATGCGTGTTGTCCCGAGGCTTACATCACAGAACATTAGGGATTTCGTTGTACGTTATGTATGCTTTCGTTTATTCATGCATCATGTTTTGGAAAGTTATCGAAAATGAATTGTGCATGAGTTTTCATGAATGAACGAAGGGAAATGGCACAAAACGCACGAGTATTATGACACGGATGAGTTGTGACGACTCCAAAAACCTACACGTTTATGGTTCATTCACTGATCTAATACCAACTCTTGTGGCGCCCCGAAAACTTACCCGTTTCCGGTCTGCTCACTACCCTGATACCAACTCTGTGCGTCTCCGGTCCACCTTTGACCGGGTTGCTACTTACTCCCTATTTCACTCGTATCGTAAAATTCGCATAAAATTTTAAAACATTTATTCCTTGACTTAAAACAAAATTTTTGAAAATATTTTAAACGGCATTGCAGTGGAAAACTCAATTAAAATCAGTTTGGATAAAACTTCATTTTATGAAACGAAAAACAGACACACCCGGTCGACACTTGTAAGCATTGGTCGACACTTGGGTCGTCTTGGGTTTTTTTAATCAGTCGACACTGGCAACGCCGGTCGACATTTCAATTCTCTCTGTTTCCATCGGTCGACCCTTGCGGTCGACACCTCTACCATCCCTTCATTCCCGGTCAACACCTATAGCCGTAGGTCAACACTTTGACCCCTCTGTCCGCGCAGGTCGATTTTCGCGGTCGACACCACAGCCATTTTTGCACTACCTGTCGACACCTATAACCATGGGTCGACACCTATAACCATGGGTCGACACTTACTTAGGCTCTGCCAGCACAGGTCGAACCCCGCGGTCGACACTCACTTTCCAATTTACATTGACCGATCGACACATATCGACTTCGGTCGACACCTTGCACCAGTATATATAAAAATAACACCAGTTCAGAGAAAACACACGACGAACATTTCCACGATTAAATCCACGAAATAAAGACCTATATTTTTAAAACATAATCTCTCCAAGTGATTTCAAAAAAACGTAACCCTACTCCAATCCCGACTATAATCATACCACACAACTTATATTCTCAAAAATCTAAACACAAGTGTTTAACACAAAACACTTACAAAATTCCACAACTTATCCCACCATGGTCGTGTCGCCCCAACAAACTGCCCGCACCGGCATACTACATGCGTCACCAACCACCATCCTAGCCAGGCCTGTCATCTAACAACTCACCGGAAAGCTCATCGTCACCTACACCACGGAAAAAAAAACGTAAGCCTAATGTTTAGCAAGTATGAAATATGAACTGAAAATCAATGCACAACTCAACCCCTAACACATGGAGTTTCTACGCTCGGTTTCGTTTTCGTTGTTATCATCTTCCACTTTCACGTGTGAGTCAAGTAGGCATCCATCCTATCACACTCAGGACGGCCAAACTATGACTCATGGAGCGAGATTAGAGGCACACATCATGTTCACACACACAGGATGGCTATACATAATCTCCTCTCAACATCGATCATAGAACCCTTTCGTGCTTTCTCACTAGCACGTTAATGACGAGGCATTCACAAACCGTGTCATCTTATGTATTTTTATCCATGGGAACCCTCTAGTGCTTTCTCACTGATACGTTAACAACGAGGCGTTGCCATGCGTGACATCTTTTCTTATCTGATTACATTTCATATGTACAATTCAAAACATGCTCAAAACTCGTTCTTTCATAGTTCAAAACCATGATGCATGACAACACATATGCACAATCAATTAACCAAACAACAAAACAAACAATCAAAACAAATAAACAATCCTACCATTCCATGGTGAAGCCTCGAAGGAAAATCACAAACAGTCTATCACTTACCTGACGTTCTTGAAATTCCTCGTACTTCGTAACTTTGTACGTTAACTGGTAATACCAATAAAATCACACATTCATCAATTCTAAATTGTTCAATTCATAAATTCCTAGCTTGAAAGTCATAACTTGTACCAAAACCAAAACTCTCCACTAAACCCGAAATCCAACTCAATTTCTTACCAACTTTGGAAATTCATAACTTCTCCAATACTAGTCCGAATTGGACGATCCAAAGTGCTACAAACTCCATAGGACGTCTAGTTTCCAATGGTCCCATCGATTTCCTAATTCGGTATCCACAACTTGGCCGAACATGGCCAAACTGACACCGTTCCACAATTCGTATATTTGGCTAATCAACCACTCAATCTTCCCCATCAAATATCATAACCTACTCCTACTTCTAGCTTAAGCACAAACATACGGATAAAATCAACTCTAAGTTCAATTTTCCCGCATCTCCCTCCTGGGTTTTTATTAAATCACTCAATACCCTCACTAACTTCGTTGATATCGCTAAAAACAACTAACACAGTAACTATCTATTCAGAACTAACTAAATAATACCTAAGAACACCGACGGTGTTTTTCTTCCTTTTTTTTATTTTTTTGTTTTAATAAATAATACCTAATTACTAAACTGCCATCAACTCTTAACCGTTCAATAAATCTGCTATTCGATGTGCGTTCGGTTGAAATCTTAAAATTTTTCCTCCACCATTAGTCCTAAAATAATCTTTTACTTAAGGGCAGAAATTCTCCGTTATTAATTCTGACCAAAACTCCTTCGATTATAATTACAAAAATATGAAATTAATTCAAACGGAAAATTCTGGGTGCTACATTCCATCCTCCTCACAAAAATTTTGTCCTCAAAATTTGCTACCTAAACAACTTAGGATAACGATCCATCATATCCTGTTGTCTTTACCACGTTGCCTCTTCCACATTGTGGTTACGTCATAATACTTTAACCAGCGAAATATCCTTGTTGCGTAGTGTCTTCACTGCATAATCTAAAATTCCCACTAGCTTTTCTTCGTATGCTAAGGCTGGCTGTACTTGAATCTCCTGCTGAACCAAAACTTGCGACGAATCTTTGAGACACTTTCTTAGCATTGACACGTGAAAAACATTGTGAACTCCTTCCATGGAAACTGGCATTTCTAGTTGGTACGCAACTCTTCCAATTCTCTTTATGATCGGGAATGATCCAATGTATCTTAGGCTAAACTTACCCCTTCTCCCGAACCTCATTACACCCTTGAACGGTGAAATTTTTAGGAAAACTTCATCTCCTACTTTGAATTCCAATTCTCTTCTTCTTCCATCGGCATAGCTCTTTTGTCAACTTTGAGCTGTCAATATCCACTGCCGAATAATCTTGATCTTCTCAGTCGTTTGTTGCACAATTTCTGTACCAATCAAGCCGGCTTCACCGACTTCATCTCAATAGAGGGGCGATCTGCACTTCCTCCCGTATAAAGCTTCGTAGGGGGTCATATTTATCGTAGTCTGATAGCTGTTGTTGTACGAGAATTCCACCAAGGGAAAATACTTGCTCCACGAACCCTGGAACTCTAGTACACAGGCTCGAAGCATATCCTCTAAAATCTGAATAGTCAATTCTGATTGTCCGTCGGTCTGAGGATGAAAGGCTGTACTGAAATTCACTCGTGTCCCCATTGCTTTGTGCAGACTCTTCTAAAATTTTGATGTGAATCTTGGATCCCTGTCCGACACAATCGAAATTGGTACTCCGTGTAACCTTACTATCTCCTGAATGACAGGTTCGCGAACTGGTCCATATTGAATGTCATCTTCACTGGTAGAAAATAGGCGGATTTGGTTAAACGATCCACAATCACCCACACCGCATCAAATCCCTTTGTCGTTCGGGATAACCCGACAACAAAATTCATGGATATTTGGTCGCACTTCCATTCTGGAACCGGCAATGGTTGCAACTTTCCAGCCGGTCTCTGATGCTCAGCCTTGATTTGCTGGCAGACCAAGCATGTCTCTACGTACCTTGTTGCAGACTTCTTCATGCCAGGCCACTAATAATGTTGCCTAAGGTCTCTGTACATCTTGGTGCGTCCGGGATGAACAGAAAACCTTGAGAAGTGCGCTTCATACAAGATTTCTTTCCTAAGTTGACCATTGTTCGGAACATACCATCTATTCCGGAACTTCAGGATTCCATCATTTGAACAGGTAAACTCGGTTCTGTCATTAGATGCTATGCTCGACCTAAATTTGTTACACCTTGGGTCATCTTGTTGAGCTTCTCTAATTTTCTCAAAAATTGATGGCTTCAGAGATAAGGCTGATAACTCTACTGTCACATTTGAAACTAGCTCCAAATTAAATCTCTTAAATTCTATATTTAACTCTTTAGACATCTCGGCATTCATTGCTGAAACTGAGGTCGAAATCCAGCTTAATGCATCAGCCACTACATTGGCTTTACCGGGGTGGTATTTTATCTCCAGGTCGTATTTCTTCACGAACTCTAACCACTGCCTCTACCTCATATTCAGCTTTTTCTGAGTTAAGATATACTTCAGACTTTTGTGATCTAAGTATACCTCACACTACTGTCCATAAAGATAGTGCCTCCAAATCTTTAGCGCGAACACAACTGCCGCTAACTGCAAATCATGGGTTAGATAATTTCGCTCATAGGGCTTTAATTGCCTTGAAGCATAAGAGATCACCTTTTCGTTTTGCATCAAGACACAACCCAATCTGATTCTTGAAGTATCACAGTAAATACTGAACTTCTCATGCATCACCGGAAGTGTCAATACTGGAGCTGTAGTCAATTTCTGCTTCAGTATCTGGAAGCTATGCTCACAGTCTTCCAACCATACATACTTGACTTCCTTTCTTGTGAGACGAGTCAGGGGTGCTGCAATCTTTGAAAACCCCTCAATAAACTTCTTTTAGTAACTAGCTAACTCCAAAAAGCTTCGTATTTTGCTGACATTCTTTGGTTGAGGCCATTTATTGACCGACTGTATCTTAGCTGGATCCACCGATATCCCTCCATTAGAAATCACATGTCTAAAAAAATGGACCTTATCCAACCAGAACTTGCACTGGGAGAATTTTGTATACAGCTGATGCTGCTTCAAAGTCTCCAGAACCATCTTCAAATGCTCTTTATGTTCTTCTTCATTACGGGAGTAAACTAAGATATCGTCGATAAATACAATGACGAATTTATCTAGATACTCTTGAAATACCCGATTCATCAGGTCCATGAAAATGGCTTGGACGTTTGTCAGCCCGAACGACATTACTAAGAATTCATAGTGTCCGTATCTAGTCCGAAAGGCTGTCTTCGGGATATCCTGCGATCTGACCTTTAGCTAGTAGTACCACGATCTCAAGTCTATCTTCAAGAAAATCTGAGCTCCTTGGAGTTGATCAAATAAGTTGTCTATTCTCGGCAGTGGATACTTATTTTTTTATGGTTAGCTGATTCAGCTCCCTGTAGTCAATACACATTCGGATCGATCTGTCTTTCTTTTTTAAAAATAGGACTGGTGCGCCCCATGGTGAAAAGCTCGGGCGTATGAACCCTTTTCCAACAGTTCTTCCAACTGCCTTTACAACTTCTTCAATTCCGAAGGAGCCAACCGATATTGGCTCTGCATCGGGATATATGTCAATCACAAATTCAACTTCCCGGTCTGGGGATAAACCGGGCAAATCATCCAAGAATACATCAAGAAACTACCAAAATATCCTATGGTTTCATGTACACGTGAAATCGAGTATCTAAAATTGTTGCGAGAAAACAAAAATGCTCACTCAATAATAATCTCCGAGCCTCAATGGGTGCCATTACAGATAGTTTCTTCACATTCTTCATAGCTTGCAACGAATGTTTTGCACTACATGGGGTTGAAAATTAACGGTTCCATCCCTGCAATCAATCGTTGCGTAGTGCCGAAACAATCAATCCATGCCTAATATCACGTCATAGCCAGTTATCCCCATCACAATCAAATTAGCAGGCATACTCCTAGCCCCCACTGATATGACACTGTCACACACCACTTGATCAAAGTGCATGCGCTCACCAGATGGTAACCTCACTTCAGATGTACACCCGGCTGGTTTATCCCATAAATTTACTTTCACCACAAAAGCCCTAGCAACAAAGAAGTGTGATATTCCTGAATCTACCAATGTAAATGCAGGCACTGTATCAACTAGTATCGTACCTGAAATAACAGCTGGTCGATCTTTGCCCTCGGGCTATATCATAGCAAAGATCCTGGGCATCATCTTGGCTAGATCCTTCTTTGCTGCGAGGCAGTCTCTAGATATGTGACCGGTCTCGTTATAGGTGAAGCACCGGTTGACTCTGGCTTTGTGCAGTTTCGTGAAATATGACCAGCTTCATTGCAATTATAGCATCTGCCTGCGAACTGTTCGCATTCTCCCGGATGGCTCTTTAAGCACTTCAGCACTGCGGGTACCTATCCTGCATTTGTCGGTTCTTTCCTCCCCTTGAATCACTTACAATGCCACATGGCCTCTTAGTTGCAGAAGAAGATCCTCCCCTGCTTGTCTGTGGTGTGATCTCCTTAAAAAATCTTCTGGTGGCTTCTCTTTGCCTCACACATTTAGGTTCCGCCCCCTCCATTGTCAATGCTTTGGCCACGACTCGTGCATACGGTAGTCCCTCAGTTCCAGAGATTATCACGCCCCTATATATCTCCGGCTTCAACCCTTGCACAAACTGTAGTACTTTTTCTTCTTCGTTACTCACCAATTGGCTTGCAAACCTAGGCAATGATTCAAATTGTCTGATGTATTCAGCTACTGGCCCAGTCTGCTTTGACTGCAAGAATTCCAAACTCGTTGTAGCTAGGACCGTTCGGTTGTAATACTTGTCATAAAACATCTTTTTAAATCTCTTCCAGGTCAACTCCCTGGCAGCTATGGTGGCCTTTACTGTCTCCCACCAACTCTAACCGTCGTTCGATAGGTGAAATGTCACACATGCAACCACATTCCCCTCCTCCACATTGGCATACTTGAACATATTCTCAAAGGTGCGGATCCATCTTTCCGCAGCAGTCAGATCTGTCATCTGGCCCTCAAACGTCGGAGGCTTCAATCTCCTAAACCTTTCTCCACTAGAACCTGCTCCATGGCTCTCTTGTCCTTGATTCAATAGCATTCCCAATTGTTAGGATTGCTTGAAGACCAACTCGGTCAGTCGTCTGGTCATAGCCATGTTGTCATCATTCTATAATCCTACTACCTCTCTCGGAACTCTAGGTGGTCTCGGTCGTCGATCCATCTCGGCTAATTCATGTACGAGGTTAGCATAATCTAGCCTTAGTGACAATCTAACTAAAATAAATAACTACTTACAGTTGGTGGAGCACGTTGCATGGCGGCTGGCAATGTTGGGTAATTCTTTGAACGACTTGACCATTTTGGCTCTGATACCAACTCTTGTGACGACACTAAAACCTACCCGTTTTCGGTTTGTTCACTGCTCTGATACCAACTCTTGTGGCGCCCAGAAAACCTACTCGTTTTTTATCCGCTCACTACCCTGATACCAACTATGTGCGTCCCCGGTCCACCTTGGACCAGATTGCTACTTACTCCTATTTCACTCGTATCGTAAAATTCGCAAAAATTTTAATACTTTTATTCCTCGACTTAAAAGGACATTTTTGAAAATATTTTAAACAGCATTGCGACGGAAAACTTAATTAAAATAAGTTTGGATAAAAACAGAGACACCCGGTCAACACCTAAGCATCGGTCGACACTTGGGTCGTCTAAGGTTTTTTTCATTGGTAGACATTGGCAATGCCGGTCGACACTTCAATTCTCTCTGTTTCCATCGGTCAACCCCTACGGCCGACACTTCTACCATCCTTTCATTCTCGATCGACACCTACAGCCGTAGGTCGACACTTTGATCTCCTCTGTCCGCGCAGGTTGATCTTCGCGATCGACACTACTGTCATTTTTGCAGTATTGGTTGACACCTATAACCATGGGTTGACACTTACTTCGACTCTGTCCACGCAGGTCGAACCTCGCGGTCGACACTCACCTTCCATTTTGCACCGACCGGTCGACACATATCGACTTCGGTAGACACCTTGCACCAATATATATAAAAATAACATCAGTTTAGAGAAAACACACGACAAACATTTCCATGATTAAATCGACGAAGTAAAGAACTATATTTTTAAAACATAATCTCTCCAAGTGATTTCAAAAAAACATAACCTTACTCCAATCCCAACTATAATCGTACCACACAACCTATATCCTCAAAAATCTAACACATGTGTTTAACACAAAACGCTTACAAAATTCCACATCCTATCCCACCATGGTTGTGTCGCCCAAACAAACTTCCTGCACTGGCATACAACATGCGTCACCAACCACCATCTTAGTCAGGCTCGTCACCTAACAACTCACCGAAAAGCTCGTCGTCACCTACATCGTGGAACACAAAACGTAAGCCTAATGCTTAGCAAGTATGGAATATGAACTGAAAATCAATGCACAACTCAACCCCTAACACATGCAGTTTCTACGCTCGGTTTTGTTTTCGTTTCGTTTTCATTGTTATCATCTTCCACTTTCACGTGTGAGTCAAGTAGGCACCCATCCTATCACACTTAGGACGGCCAAACCATGATCCACGGAGCGAGATTAGAGGTTCACATCATGTTCACACACGAGACGACCATAAATAATCTCCTCTCAACATCGATCATAGAACCCTCTAGTGCTTTCTCACTAGCACGTTAATGACGAGGCGTTCACAAACCGTGTCATCTTACGTACTTTCATCCATTGGAACCCCCTAGTGCTTTTTCACTAGCACGTTAACGACGAGACGTTCCCATGCGTGACATCTTTTCTTATCTGATTACATTTCATATGCACAATTCAAAACATGTTCAAAAATCGTTCTTTCGTAGTTCAAAACCATGAAGCATGACAACACATATGCACAACCAACTGACCAAACAAGAAAAGAAACAATCAAAACAAACAAACAATCCTACCATTCCATGGTGTAGGCCTGAAGGCAAATAAAAAATAGTGCATCACATACCTGGCGTCTTTGAAATTCTTCGTACTTCGTAACTTCGTACGCTAACTGGGAATACCTATAAAATCACACATTCATCAATTCTAACTCGTTCAATTCATAAATTCCTAGCTTGAAAGTCATAACTTGTACCAAAACCAAAACTCTCCACTAAACCCGAAATCCAACTCAATTTCTTACCAACTTTGGAAATTCATAACCTCCCTAGTACTCGTTCGAATTGGACGATACAAAGTGCTACAAACTCCACAAGACGTCTAGTTTCCAATGGTCCCATCCATTTCCTAATTAGAAATCCACAACTTGGCCGAACGTGACTGAACGGACACCATTCCACAATTCGTATATTCGGCTAATCAACCACCCAATCTTCCCTATCAAATCTCATAACCTACTCCTACTTCTAGCTTAAGTACCAACATACGGATAAAATCAACTCTAAGTTCAATTTTCTCGTATCTCCCTCCTAGATTTTAACCAAATCACTCAATACCCTCACTAACTTTGTTTTTGTCGCTAAAAACAACTAACACATTAACTATATACTTAGAACTAACTAAAACTTACCGTAATCTGAAGAAACATAGAAGAAATTGGCTGAGCGTTGCAGGAAGAAGGTTGCCGAACTTCGTACGGGAGAGGAGAAGAAACACGGGGAAGGGGGGTGGTTTCTAGGAAAGAGAACACCGATGGTGTTCTTCTTCCTTTTTTTTAATTTGATTTTTTTAATAAATAATATCTAATTACTAAACTGCCCTCAACTCTTAACCGTTGAACAAATCTGCTATTCGATCTGCGTTTGGTTGAAATATTAAAATTTCTCCTCAACCATTAGTCCCAAAATATTCTTTTACTTAAGGGCAGAAATTCTCCGTTATCAATTCTGACCAAAATTCTACCGATTATAATTACAAAAATCTGAAATTAATTTAAACGGAAAATTCTTGGTGCTACATGAGTATTACGATACGCACGAGTATTATGACACGCATGAGTATTATGACATGCATCTATATTATGACACACCTTTGTATTACGACACACATCTGTATTACGACACGCACCTGTATTACAACATGCATGAGTATTATGACACACATCTATATTACCACACGAAGGAGTACTACGACACGCACTTGTATTATGTCACAAATGGGAATGCGAAAAACGAATATGAAATTATTACGGAGAGACTGCATGTGTTAGGATGCATATGAACTGTTTCTAAATCATTGTTCATTACTAGTTAAGCATTGGGCTTATAGATGAGTTCTGTGGTGTAGGTGACGAAGAGTAAGCCTGTGAGTTACTAGAACCTACACAGGATTAGGAGGCTCGGTTGGAGGAGTGCATCTATGAGGCCGATTCGGTGGACTTTGATAGGGTGATTCTGACCTGTGGATGCGTAGGTATAGTTTTAGTTTGGATACGTGTGTTTTGAGTAGTGGGCTAGACAGTTTGACAGATGTTGATGTTTTGGTATAGTATGATTGTAACACCCCTCGTAAACACACGCGGTCTCCGCCTCACTCTGCTTTGTCATCACCACTGTAGCGTCTCCGAGTCATCCCCAGACCCGGGTCACCAACCGTATACTTACTCATCATCTCAATAAAATTCTTTAAAAAATTTAAAACTTTTGTTCATCGATTTAAAACGACGAAACTTGTTGCAACAGAAGACTCAATCAAAAATCAGTTTAAATAAAACTTCATTTTTCAAAACATTATAAAAGGGGGTACTGGTCGACACCTGTAAACACCTGTCGACACCTTAATACTCTCTGACTGCACTGGTCGAACCTTGTGGTCGACACTTCTACGATTATCACATAGAGCGATTGATACCTGCCTTCATCGGTTGACACTTTATTTCTCTTTGCTCGCACAGGTCAAACCCCTCGGTCGACACTCTCACCATTTTTACACTAACTGATCGACACCTAAAGACACCGGTCGACACTTTATTTCTCTCTACCAGCACAAGTCGAACCCCGCAGTGGACACTCTCACCATTTTTACACTAACCGATCGACATCTAAAGACACCGGTCGACACTTTAATTCTCTCTGTCCCCGTAGGTCGACCCTCGCAGTCGACATTTTCTTATTTCGGTTGACACCTATGCATACCCATCGACACCTTACACCAGCAGCCTAAAGAAAAAATCAGTTCAAAAGAAAATGAACGACGAAAACTTCCGTAACTAAAACCACTGAATAAAAACCTGGATTATTCAATCAAAATCTCTCAAATAGTTTCAAAATACATCTATACATCAATCCCAACTATTAGCGCTCAAACCCACCTATATCTCAAAATCTATACACTTGACATGGTGTTGCGGCCAAGCCCCTGCTCGGTCACTAGAATGCACGATGGATCGGTTAGGCCCTCGGATCTCGGCCAAGCCGAGAAACCCTTGAGAAAAACAATAAAATGAACAACCAAGTGTGCTTGGAATGAAACGAAATTTGGTGTGAGATTAGTGGAGTGAGTAAGGTGTGTGATGGTGGTGGTCGTGGTCCAAGTTGATTAGAAATGACAAAGTTATGTAAACAAAACCGCAAGTCGGGCGAAAAAATAATGTGATGTTTTCGGCAATCACAACCTTTCCATGGAAAGGTTCTCAACTTAGGGAACCGGTTTTGGCCACTTCCTTCTTGTTTCCTTTCCTTGAAAGGGAGGAGAGAAAAGTGGAACACAAGTTGAAGCAACAACCTTGAGTTGCCAAGCTAGGAGGCAACTCCTAATCGGTTCATGGAACCGAGCACTTACCTTGGAAAGGTGATGGAAAACTCCCTCGGTTTCCTCTTAGAAAATATGCCGATGCTCATTAACTTTGCCAACCAAAATACACACACCAATGCTATGATTATATAGGCCTAAGATGGAGGAGTTTAGGGCTGTTCTTTTGGTCTTCAAAAATTGGTGGATTGAAGCTTGTAACCGGCTCCAAAATGATGCAATGTGCAGCCGAGATGGTGGCAGCCAAGAGGTGATCAATGACTTGCTGAATGCCATGTCATGGATCCATGTTTTTTCCACAAAAGGTAAAGGAGACAACATCTCAAATGGCAGCCCATTGGTGTGGCCAAATCAGGTAAGATTGGCCACCACTTGCGGCACTTCCTCCTTGGCGCGCGCGCGGCCGAGAATGGTTTTTCTGTATGCCCGAATGATGCTCCAAATGCAAGCCAAACCCGAACCCTTTCCATCATCTATCCTAACCATTCACCCTAATCCTAAATGCCTAATGCATGCATATAATAGTAAGTTCAACAAGAAGGCCAATGTTTGCCCAATAAGTTCAAAATAAAACATTACATAAAAGTTAGCTCGGGAAGAAAAATTCCCTTAAGAGCTTCATGATCTTCAATGGCGGCTTCCCATGCAAGGATGTGTCTCGGTTGCTACATGTCTTGAGTCTCCACTTCCCACTTTGAGCTTTCAATTTCCGGCTCCATTGAATCATTACCTGCAACAGAAACAAACATGTGAGAATGTACGTTGATTAAAGTGTGTGATTGGACTTGAGATCGTGTGATGGGCCTATGGGGCACATCATCCTCCTCAGGTGACTGTGGATTTGACCTCTAATCCAATAAGTTCAGGTCCTGGAACTGATCTTCATCGCTTTTATAGGGTGATAAATCTTGGACGTTAAAAGTTGCGGATACTCCATATTCACCCGGCAATTCAATTTTGTAGGCGTTGTCATTGATCCTCTCAAGTACTTTAAATGGTCCATCCGCACGAGGTAGAAGTTTAGACTTTCTCTTATCAAAAAATCTTTCCTTCCGGAGGTGCAACCATACTAAGTCTCCTGCTCGGAAAATGACTTCTTTGCGACCTTTGTTCACGTGTTTAGCCACACTCTCATTTCTCTTTTCAATGGCCTTTCGCACAGTTTCGTGCAACTTTTTAATCTGTTCGGCCTTATTTGCACCTGATGGGTTGGCTAAGTCCTTAGTAGGTAAAGGGACAAGGTCCAACGGTGTAAATGGATTAAACCCATAGGCAACCTCAAAGGGCGTTTTCTGAGTAGTGGAATGAAGGGTGCGGTTGTGGGAAAATTCTAAGCCTGGAAGTACGATGTCCCAATTAGACAATTTCTTACCTACAACACTGCGTAAGAGGGAGCCTAGAGTCATGTTAACAACTTCCGTTTGCTCATCAGTTTGGGGATGAAAAGAAGTCCTGAAGCACAACGTAGTCCCCAACCTTCTCCATAAAGTGGTCCAGAAGGCGCTTAAAAACTTAGTGTCTCTATCTGACACTATTGAGTGTGGGATGCCATGCAGGCGAACAATCTCCTTGAAAAATAGGTCGGCGGTTAAAGTAGAGTCATCTGTCTTGGCACAAGGAATAAAGTGTGCCATTTTGGAAAATCTATCCACGACCACCATGATTGAATCCTTAGCTCGGGCGGTCCGTGGGAGTCCTAAGACAAAGTCCATACTGACTGCAATCTAGGGGTGTGCAGGGACGGGTAAGGGCATGTACAAGCCTTGGGGTAAATTTCTACTTTTGGCTTTCTTGCAGACTATGCACGTCTCGACTAGGCGATGCATATCTTTCATCATGTGAGGCCAAAAGAAATGTTCCTTCAACATATCGAGGGTCTTCTTTTCCCCGAAATGATTGGCTAAGCCCCCACAATGAGCTTCGTTCACAAGGCATCGCCGTAAGCTTCCTTGAGGGATGCACATTTCCTGTTTTGACCAAATAACCATCCATGAGGTAATAATCTCCTTCAACCTTGTCTAGGCATCGGGAGGAATGAGGTCCAAAGTCGGGGTCAGAGGCGTAGCTATCCTTAATCCATTCGAATCCTAAAAATCTCACTGCTAGCTCAGTGAAAAGGATTCGCTTCCTAGATAGGGCGTCTGCTACTACATTATTTTCTCCCTTGAGATACGTCAGGGTATATGGAAACCTCTCTAAAATTTCTACCCATTTTGCATGCCTTTTGTTCAGCTTATGTTGGCTCTTAATGTGCCGTAAGACTTGATGATCAGTGTTGATAACGAATTCCCTTGATAAGAGATAATGTTGCCAGTGCTTTAATGATCGTATAACTGTGTAAAACTCTTTATCATAACTAGAATAATTGAGCACGACTCCTTTCATCTTCTCACTGAAATATGCGATAGGCCGTTGGTCTTGCATAAGTACTGCTCCTATTCCAACTCCTGACGCATCACTTTTGACTTCGAATAACTTGTTGAAGTCAGGAAGAGCAAGTACGGGGGAATGATATAACTTTTCCTTAATTAACTCAAAGCTTTTTTGACAAATCGAGGTCCAAGTAAACTCTTTCCCTTTCTTGGTGCAGTCGATAAGGGATGCAGCTATTGAGCTAAAGTTCTGGATAAATCTTCTATAAAAGGAGGCTAGCCCGTGGAAACTTCGTACTTCCGATATAGAATTGGGTTTAGGCCAGTCCTTAATGGCTTTGATTTTATCCTCGTCAGCTTCCATACCATTTTTTGAGATTATAAAGCCTAAGAAATAAACCTTGTCCTGGGCAAAGGAACACTTGCTAAGGTTCCCAAATAATTTGGCTTTCCTAAGGGTATGGAAAAGGGTACTAAGGTGGTTAAGGTGTTGTGGAAGGTCCATACTATACACTAATATGTCGTCAAAGTAGACAACAATGAACTTACCAAGGTATTCTTTGAGTACATGGTGATGAGCCGCATGAACGTGCTTGGGGCGTTAGAAAGCCCGAAGGGCATAACCATCCATTCAAACAAGCCATACTTGGTTTTAAACGCTGTCTTCCACTCATCTCCTTCTTTCATGCGTATCTGATGATAACCACTCTTAAAGTCCACTTTGGAAAAGATTGAGGCTCCACTGACCTCATCTAACATGTCCTCGAGCCTAGGGATGGGAAATCTATATTTGACTGTGATGTGGTTTACGGCTCGGCTATCGACGCACATTCTCATGGTGCCGTCTTTCTTAGGGACTAATAGTGAGGGAACTGCACAGGGGCTCATTGACTCTTTTATGTAGCCCTTATGCAATAATTCTTGAATCTGATCTTGCAGTCTTTGGTCTCTTCAGGGTTCATTCGTTAGGCTGGTCGATTAGGTAGGGCAGCTCCGGGTTGGAGATCAATTTGGTGTTCTATGCCACGTAGGGGTGGCAATCCTTTAGGTAAATCTTCGGGAAACACGTCTTGGAACTGACGTAGTAGGGTTTTGACGGGGTGAGGTATGTCTCCTAACTCCATTACTCTATCCCGGTATAGTATCAAAATCATGGGATCCCCTCTAAGTACGGATGCTTCTAATTCAGCCTTAGTCATGAAGAGACTGGCTTTATTCTTTTCTTCTCTTTTAATATCTTTATCGTTAGCTATCTGCTCAGGGGTCATAGGTGCTAACTTAAAATCTTTGCCTTCGAATTTAAGGGAATAGTAGTTGGAATGTCCATCGTGGTTCACTTTTCAGTCAAATTGCCAAGGTCAGCCTAAAAGCAAATGACTCGCACTCATAGGCACAACATCGCATAAAACCGAATCCTTGTACTTGCATAGAGCAAACTCAACTCTTACGTGCTTAGTAACTTTAACATCGTCTCTATCATCTAACCATTTAAGCTTATAGGGGTGGGGGTGAGCACTAGTATCTAACCCTAACTTAGTCACTAAGTCCTTGGAGGCTACGTTCGCACAACTTCCTCCATCAATAATGAGAGAACACAACTTATCCTTGATGAGGCATTTACTATGGAAGATGTTCTCACGCTGACAATCCTCTCCAGAACTCTTGGTTATAAGAACTTGTCTTCTCACCATAAGTAAAGGGCCATCAGGGGCATGAATAACTTCTTCTACCGAATCACTCTCATCCTCATCCTCTCCTACTTTTTCTACTTCCTCCTCAAACTCATCTTCACTTATGAACTCGCCGGTGTCTTCCTTAATGATCATGACGCGACGGTTCGGGCATTAGGCCATAAAATGACCTACGCCGTGACACTTGTAGCACTTAACGGTGCGTGCTCTCTGTCCAGTGGGGTTGTCTGTTGTAGGCTTGGCCTCTGGTCCTTTAGGGTTTATTGGTTTACTAGTTGATTCTTTGGAAGGCCAATGTCTTTGAAAAGGCTTTTTCCAATCAGCCTTGGTCACGGGTTTGTTAGCCTCAGGTGGCTTAGGGGTATTTGGGGAGTTGGTTAATCTTAAATGATTGGGTGGCTTTCCTCTTCCTTTTGAGTTAACATTCGACTTTCAGGGCCATCTGAACTACTATGTCCATAGAGTCTATGGGATGCAATTCTACGGCGTCAGCAATGTCATAATTCAAGCCATGGATAAACCTAGCTATGGTTTGCTCTTCGGGTTCTTCTAGTTCTCCTCGAATTTTGAGAGTCTCGAACTCTATAAGGTACTCTTCTACAGTTAGACTTCCTTGCTTGAGGTTATGTATTTGCATGATCAATTCTTGTTTGTAATGACTAGGGACAAATCTCTTCGTCATGATAGATTTCATCTTTCTCCAAGTATCAATAGAGTTAAATCCAGTTCGCGCTCTTTGTGTCCTTACATTAGACCACCAGAGTAACGCATAGCTGGTAAACTCTACAGAAACCAACTGAATCTTGACTTTGTCGGAGTAGTTATAACAATCAAAAATTCTCTCAACCTTCTCTAACAATTCTAAAAATGTTGTCCCGTCGCATGTTCCATTAAAGGAGGGAATTTGTATCTTAACGTTTCGGAGGTCGTCACAGTCTCTATGTCGGTCTCATCTAAACTCATCATGATTCCTATGAATTGGTGGGCGAAAGTTTTCTTCTTCATCCAAAGTCCACTCATCATCCTCATCATAGTCATAGTTAGGGTGTCTATCCCTAGAATGCTCAATCTCAGCTTCATCATCTAAGGACTCTTGGTCTCTAACTCGTCTCCTAAGATTGTCATTTCGTCTCCTAGGTATAGTGTCTTGGGAGGAATCTCTACGGTGGGTAGGATGACGTCCACTCATAACTTGTTCAAATCTTAGGTTCATATCATGAAGTTGTTTACTTAGGGTTCCAACCATTCCACTTAAACCGTTTAGTTGACTTTGCATACTTGACTCTCCCTCTTGATGGGTGTGATTCTCCTTTTGGGGAATGTCTTTGCCCCGGCTCGGTGGATTGGGTTATGGGTTCATATTTGGGTTAGGGCCAATTGGGAATCCACTTCTAGTTTTCATGTTTAAGTCTTAGGAAAGGGAACTTCAATCATATTTAAACCTTAAGTCTTAAAGCATTAGGATTGGTAACCTAACTAAGGTAATTGACTTAATCTCCTTTTAAGTTTGTTTCTTGCTTTTGTTTTGTTTTGTTTTGTTATTTGGTTTTTTTTTTTGTATGAAAAACTAGTAAAGCAAACAAATATTATGAGCAAAAAGTAAAGGAAATCATGCAATTTAGATTAAATTGTCAAAGATAAAACATTGTTCACTAATTCTCGGGTGTGTGACAATTCACTAAAAATGAGGCACTAGTTTTATCCTTGGTTTGCTCCAAGAATTTAACAATAATCGAGCAATAATAAAAGCAACAAATTAGGTTTAACATGCAGCCAAATTTCGTGCCTTGGAAGAACTTTCAGCCATGCACAAAGTGGTCCCAACTATCAACATCAAACTTGCCATTTTTGTGCACACAAAACTGTTTTTGCAAAAGTGTTTTCCTTTAGCCAAAACAACATCTATTTGAATTTTAAACCACAACAAACCGAAAAAGGGCACATGCTTCAGCTACATAACATGTTAACTTAAGTCTAAAAAGTTATAGGCTCGGTCTTGTGCAAAGAAAACAGGTCACAACAACAAGATATAACATACTATTCTCGACAATGTCAAAAATAGAAATTTCATGCTATTGTGTCTCAGATTTTAGGCAAACTTTAACCGAATCATATGTAACATTAGATAAGCCTAACATTCATTCTTAGCAAAGGATATGAGCAGCAATATGCATAAAAATGTTCATTTAAATCAAGCTGCAAGTTTCGGTTATTAGTGCACACAAACCGGTTATCAAAAGAAAGACTAAACTTTGAACTATGCGGTTTTCTAACAAAGTGCATTAAACATTTTAAACCAATGCAACCATCAGGCTAATCATATGATTTTAAAGCTAAACATGCATGCTTAAGTACTTAACAAGACATGTGAGGTGCTGGAAATGTTAAAACATAGCAAGAAAAAGTGTTGCTCCCGAAATAGAAAAGAAAACAACAAGTACTAAAGTGGTTAGCATTTGTTTAACGAAAAGGGGAGGAAATTGCAGCCATGAAAATGGAGTCTAAGGGCTGATATTTCTTCATGCTTAGATGTCTAACAACTCAAGAAACATGCTGGAGATGATTTTAGCTCAAAAGAAATTGGAAATAAAACAAAGAAACCGCAAGCAAATCAATAACCCGAATAGGTGAGCAATGAAACTCGGTTTTAGGCTTTAAGGTGCAGCCATCCAAATGAGTTTGGAAAACCAAACTAACTTGATTTCTAGCACTCCACGGGGCCCTCCTATGCTCTGATACCAAATGTTATGGCCAAGCCCCTGATCGGTCACTAGAATGCACGATGGATCAGTTAAGCCCTCGGATCTCGGCCAAGCCGAGAAACCCTTGAGAAAAATAATAAAATAAACAACCAAGTGTGCTTGGAATGAAAGGAAATTTGGTGTGAGATTAGTGGAGTGAGTGAGGTGTGTGATGGTGGTGGTCGTGGTCCAAGTTGATTAGAAATGACAAAGTTATGTAAACAAACCCGTAAGTCGGCCGAAGAAACAATGTGATGTTCTCGGCAATCACAACCTTTCCATGGAAAGGTTCTCAACTTGGGGAACCGGTTTTGGCCACTTCCTTCTTGTTTCCTTTCCTTGAAAGGGAGGAGAGAAAAGTGGAACACAAGCTCGAGCAACAACCTTGAGCTGCCAAGCTAGGAGGCTACTCCTAATCGGTTCATGGAACCGAGCACTTACCTTGGAAAGGTGATGGAAAACTCCCTCGGTTTCCTCTTAGAAAATATGCCGATGCTCATTAACTTTGCCAACTGAAATACACACACCAATGCTATGCTTATATAGGCCTAGGATGGAGGGGTTTAGGGCTGTGCTTTTGGTCTTCAAAACTTGGTGGATTGAAGCTTGTAACCGGCTCCAAAATGATGCAATGTGCGGCCGAGATGGTGGCAGCCAAGAGGTGATCAATGGCTTGCTGAATGCCATGTCATGGATCCATGTTTATTTCACAAAAGGTAAAGGGGACAAGCATATCAAATGGCAGCCCAATGGTGTGGTCAAATCGGGTAAGATTGGCCACCACTTGCGGCACTTCCTCCTTGGCGCGCGCGGTCGAGAATGGCATGTTTGCATGCCCGAATGATGCTCCAATTGCAAGCCAAACCCGAACCCTTTCCATCATCTATCCTAACCATTCAGCCTAATCCTAAATGCCTAATGCATGCACATAATAATAAGTTGAACAAGAAGGCCAATGTTTGCCCAATAAGTTCAAAATAAAACATTACATAAAAGTTGGCTTGGGAAGACAAATTGCCTTTAGAGCTTCATGATCTTCAATGGCGGCTTCCCATGCAAGGATGTGTCTCGGTTGCTTTATGTCTTGAGTCTCCACTTCCCACTTTAAGCTTTCAATTTCTGGCTCGATTGAATCATTACCTGCAACAGAAACAAACATGTGAGAATGTAAGTTGATTAAAGTGTGTGATTGGAGTTGAGATCGTGTGACGGGCCTATGGGGTACATCACATGGACTCCACAAAACACAACCCTCAAAACCTATCATCCAGCTTCGCTCCACGAGTTAGATCGCCCTAACAAACTCCAGCTGTCGGTACAGGGTAGCATGTCGTCAACTTCTTACTTATCCTGCCTGGCCTCTCGTAACTGACTACCAGGAATCTTTGCACCTACACCACAGAACACATAACATAAGCCTAACACTTAGTAAGTGGAGCGATATAAAAGTAAAACCGGCAATGCAATCTTATCACACGCAACCCTACATTCTCACTCATGTTGTCGTAATCTGTGCCGTGTTGTACAGCCGCACCATGGTGAGGCTAGACTCTCTCGCCACCTCATACCCTGGCACATCGCCACCGTCTCGGTCCGTCCAACAACGGGGCACACAACCTATAGACATGCGTCACTCCACACACCGCAACCATCCCAAGGTGAGGCTGGACACACGTGTCACTCTACCCCTTGACACATCGCCGCCGTCGCGATTTCTCTAGCAATGGGGCTAGAGTTGCTCACCACCACACACACACACTGCAACAGCAATCCCCGGGTGAGGCTGGACGCACTCGCCATTGTCCCTGTTCCTCCAACAACGGGGCCAAAGTTGCCCACAAACACATTATTCTCACCGCCACGCGTCACACTTCACGTTTGCACATAAACCATACTCGAATTCATTTTCGTTACACTTTTTAAAACATGATGCTTGACCGAACAAAAATAGGCAAAACACACAATGCCACCCTACCGTCCCATGGTGTCGGCTCATAATGGTAATGCACATGCAAACACTACTTACCTGGCGTCGTAGCTTTCTTGAGTGCTCGTTTCTACTACTTCCTCAGGCTCAACCTATCACATAACTAATACACACTAAAACTCATCTCACAACTCATTCTATGTACTAAAACTATGGCTACTACTCAATCCATCAATGCTTGACTAAAACGGATCACTATCCCAACTCAGCCAAAATCAACCAAACTTTCAACGCGCAAAACTTTTGTGTCAATCATCGAAATAACTCGATTCTAGCAGCTACACACTCTTTAGGAAGTCTAGTTTCTAACGACTTCATCCATTTCACAATCCAACATCTACGACTTAGTTGGATAAGGCCAAACAGAAACCATTCCGTAACCTGAGTTTTTTGGTTATCTAAATGCTCAATCTTCTCCATAAAACCTGAAATCTACTCCTACTTCTAGCTTAAATACCAATATACGAACAAATGTCAACTTTAACTTCTAAATCTCGTATCTCCCTCCTAGGGTTACCAAAGCTATCTAATACACCCTCTAACTTAACTTTTAACACTCAAAATAGTTAATGAACTAACTATCTAATCAAAAACTAACTCAAACTTACCAAAAATTTGAAAGCTAATGAAAGAACGAAGAAGGAAGTTGTTGCAGGACAGAAAAGAACCAAGGAAGAGAGGGTTTCGCATTGGGAGGGAGATCACCGAAAGTATTCTGTGTTTTCCTTCCCCTTTTCTTTTATAATAATAATAATAATAATAACCTAATTACTATTTTGCCCCCACACTTAAATCTTTTAGCCAATCTATTATTTGGAATGTGTTCAGTATAAATCTTAAAATTTTCTCTTAACTATTAGCCTCGAAATAATCTTTTATCTACTAGTACAAATTCTCCGCTCTCGATTCTGACCAAAACTCCGTCAGTTATTGTCACGAAAATTTGAAAATTATATAACAGAAATTCTGGGTGTTACAACGATAGTTTCTAATGCAAAATGATTTCGTTGGGAGAGTAATATTTGATGAAAGCTTAACATTTTGAACGATTTGTTTGGAAATGTTAATGATAAGTATTTTATGTTGATGGATTTGGTTTGAGTAATGTTGTGTTAGTGGGAGGTTTTGTTTTTGAAGGATTGAATTGATAGAGGAAGGTTTGATGTAAGGAGTTAAGGTTAGTGTTGATAATTTGGATTTAATTTGTTGTGGATGGAGAATTTTCTTGAGGAATTAAGGTGATGGGTTAGGAGTTAAGTTTGGAGGATTATTTTGTGGGAGTAAATGAGGTTTTGGCGGAGGAAATGGAAAAAAAAAAAAAGGTGGTTGGGGTGAGCTAAGCGGCGCAACACGCGCATGGGTTGTCCGTATGCACGCGCGAGGCACGCAAATTAAGTGCAGGGCACGCGCGAGCGTGCTCAGTCGATCGATCGCAAGATGGGCGCAACCGATCGGCGCTAGCGGGTGTCAGGCGTGGCGCGGGCAACGCACCTGCTTATCGGTCGGAGTTGGGCACGTGATCTATCGGCGATTAAAGATTCAAGTAAGGCGCAGGCAGAGAGGGTGCCGATTGATCGGTGCTCAGTCCCCCATCGATCAACTAGATGCTATTGGGTGCGGACGCTGTGCAGGCACCTGTGAGGAGGATGTGTGCGCGGGGCGACATGCGCAACAGGTGTGTTGGTCGCGCAGCGTTGTGGAAAAGATGCGACCGCCAATCGATCGCCGGCCATGGCCGATCAATCGGCTGATCACGATGATGGTGCGACGGCACCCGAGTGGGTGCCGATTTTTAGGAGGGGCGCAGACCAATCAGCCCAAAGTGCGCGCCTCGGGTTAATGACGCTCCCGCGCCAGATGAGCAACGCGCGCGTGCCACTTGCATCACTTTTTTCAAAATTTTGTTTTTCTAAAATTTTTATTCCAACTTTGAATGAGTGTTTTTAAACACGTTTTAAAAATATTTCCCATTCGTTTCAAAGGGGTTTAAAATGATTTTAATCATATGGTTTTCAAATGAAACGCGAACGATTTTGCTCTGTATTTTTGATGAAATTTTTATAAGAGTTATAAATGTTCTTTTGAAAGGCTTTAGAAAAAAAAAAGTATGAGGTGTCGAGTGAGCGTTTCAACCCGGGAGACTGTAGGGTTTTTGGGTCGTGACAAAACTAATATGAAAATCCTCCAAAACAATCACTTAAAACCTTCTATCTTAAGATAGGCATCCAAATAAAACGTATACCAAAATTCACTAAAGCAATTGCATATAACAACATAGCCCTAATTAATCATCCAAAAACAAAAGAGAACTTTAAGCACACTTCTAACCAATTAGTTTAGAATCAATTTCAAACCAACAATTCAACTCAAACATCAAAACCAAATTTTGACCTATAATGTGAGCCAACTTCAAAATTTCATAACTTTTGATCTACTTATCCATTAATTCCAAAGTCAAAAGATCACCCAAAGAGTCTAATATGACATAAAAATTCCACTTATCAAATGAAGATCAATATCTTACTTCAAAAATCTCAAAACCAAAGCATGCCCAAAATTATAATTTTTGCAAAATTCAACAACTAACCAAACATGCATCAATCCACAATATTTTCCATTTCCAATCACAATTAAAGTCCAATATCCATAATGTGAAGCATAAACACAAAGGTTGAGCATAAAATTTACAAATTTTCATGCCTCCTAAACAAGACTCAACAAACACCAAATAACTCAACCAAAACAACACATTAACCTCATTTCTATCATCCATAGACCAAAAACATTTAATCTGTCCATGAAAACTCAAAACTTACCTTGAAAACCTTGAGGAGATTAAGAGAAGCTTGGGAGAGATTGTGGGTTTCTCTTCAAAGGTCCAAACCTAAAGAAAGAAGGAAGAAATCTTGTGGGTGTGTCTTCCAAAACAAAAACTAAAGGGGAAGATGAAGTGCTTGGTGTAGGAAGGAGAGCTGTTATTTTCTTTGCCGGAAGAAAAACAAAATTTTGAGGGAGAGAATGGATGTTTGGTGATAAGAAGAAGAAAGCTTCTTCAAGAAGCTTTGGATGTCAAAATTCTCTTTAATTCAATTTTTCAAATCCAAATTACAATTTTATATCTTACACATTTTAAATCTCCCTTTAATCCTCATATCCTCAAATCCTCAAATTTTGACTTCCCAACTACATTTACTTTTTATTTGGCTATTTTCAAAATTTCATGTGAATTCTGTGCACATAGGTTAATTGCTGGGTAAAATTTTTGGGTGTTATAGAACGTAATCGGTTTGTTTGGTGGGTAGAACACGATATTTACTGGCCATGACCATGTCCAATTGCCATTTCTTTCCTTGGAAGGAAGTGCTTGTTGAGAGCTCAAAATATTGTGCATCGGGCAACCTCGAGTTTTCTTACATATTTTCTTTTGCTTAAAATATTTTGCTTCAATATTTTATGCACTTATATTTAACTTATAAGATAAGCTGCACCTAAAATTTCGTTTGATTTAGAATTCCTTTACCTATCAAACTACTTGCTTATTTTGAGGTGTTCCTTGGCTTGGCCGAGCACTGAGAGTGCTAATGTTTTGTAGGTAGAAACGCGGCTTTTGTAGGCCATCACCGCATCAGCTGGTATCAAAGCATAGACAGCTTCCCTTGTGTGCTAGTAATCATGTTTGTTTACTTTTTTTATTCAAATTTTCATAGCTGCAACTCATCTTATATTTGAGTTCTCGTTTATCGCTAGCTTAAGAAGTTTTATGCCATAAAATTGTTTTTGTGCTCCTGTGTTTTGCTTTGTGTTAAGTAACCATCCTTCTATAACACTTGTTAACTTGTTAGAATTAGAGCATGAAAGTTTAAGATCATAAATCTTACTTTTAACTTGTTGTTTTGATAGGTTAAAGTGGTTTACTTTCAGTTCTTAGCAAAACTGAGAAGAGCATGTTATGAGCTTGAACTTTGTTATAATGTGATGCTGTTTTCTTTCACCACTATGTTAACCATCAACATATGAAATTTAATGACTAAAATTGCTAGCTATTGCATCAAACTCTGAAATTTAAGGACCAATATTTATGTTGATTTTTGTAGGAAATGACCTTTGGATTGCTTGGATCGAGTCTTAGACCCGGATAGCTTGCATGGTTAGAGGATGACATGTATAAGGAAGCACATGACCAAGTCATGGCTGAGAAGAGGAGCACACACAAAGGAAGAGAATGACCGAGAAGCAGCACGTGCGAGAGAGGACCAGGAGTAGTAGCTTGTGCGAACAAGAGAAGACACAAGAGCCTGGCAGCATAGCGTAGGCGCACAATAGTGCACATCCAAGCGTGTGTGTATCAGCCGACGTGCGCATAAGAGATGACATGGGAGCCTGTCGCATAGTGTAGGCACACAATAGTACACATCCAGGCATGCTACTATTAGTCAATGCGCGCACGAGAGCAGCACACGCGAGACGTCAGCGACAGTGAGGTTGCCACCCAATCCGCAATGATTATTTTTCTGTTTAATGGCTAGTTACTTTTTCTCTGTTTTTGCAGATCACCCGATTGTTTAAGGGTGTATAAAAACCTCTTTTGAACACTTGTACAGGTTGATTTTTAGATTTTGGAATGATGATAAAAGCTATTGCTTTGTTGAAAAAGAACTAAATGGGTTTTTGATTACCAAACGGTAATTTCCTCGGCTTGCTTGCAACTGAGTGAAGAGCGCCTCAAAATTGCCTCTAAGTCCATGATCGGTTGGAAGGTTCTTAGTTCCATCTTCTCTCCAAGCTCTTAAGAGTTGGAAGCTAGAAGAAGGTGGCTAACCTTTTCCCTTATGCTGTTGTTTCTTTTTCGGAAGAAGCTTTTGCTGAAAGCACTCATAGTTGCTTTTCTACTAGCCACAGGCTGTTATGTCATCTTATCGACAATCTTTGAGGTAAGATGTCAGGTTTGCTTGCTTACTAACTTTCAAGAAATCATCGTTCTATTTTAACTCCATTTTTTGTTTTTCGTTGTTTTAAGTGTCTATTTTGGAGTATTCTTTGAACACCGATCCCTCTGTTTAGTTTCTAGTCTTCTGCATCGTTATTCATCCCATTTCAGCATTGCATCAGTGTAAAAGCATTGTAGGAAAGAAATTGTCAGACTGAGATACACTATTACAAGCATTAGAATTTACCTACAACCAGAGTGTCCATTCTACTACTCAATAGACACCCATCGGGGTTGTTTATGGATTTTACGCCTCCATAGCACTGGACATTGTGCCCCTACCTCATAAGGATCTAATAAACTGATTAGGAGCAAACAAGGCAACATAAATTAAGAAATTACACAAAATAGTGCATAAAGCCATAGAAAAGAAGAATGAAGGTTATGCTAAACAAGCGAACAAAGGTCGCATGGAGGTAATATTTAACGAAGGCGACTTAGTTTGGCTGCACTTATGTAAGGAGCGGTTTCCTGCCAAAAGGTGCTCTAAGCTACTTCCCAGAGTCGATGGAGAACGAATTAACATCAATGCTTATAAGTTAGAGTTAACGAGAGACTATGGAGTGTCGGCCACTTTTAACGCCCGGGATCTATCACCTTATGTAGGCAATGAGGTTGACATCAAGGAGGGCAAAGTAAAGGATTTGAGGTCAAATCCTCAATCACTTAGGGGGATGATATGCCTCAGAGGCCTATTATTCAATACCAAACTAGGGCTCAAGCTTTAACTAACCTATTGTATGACAAGCCATTTCTTTTACACGAGTTGAAATCTTTGAAGACATGGAATAGGAGCCTAGCACACGTGACATAGATAAACCCTTGCATGTTCTTACTTGGGAGTCATGGATGGAAGCTACTCAAGATCAAGAGGGAATTTATCTTCCCGAACACAAAACTGTGTAACTAAGTAGTTATGTATTTTTTTGGAAAACATTGGCCTTTTTATTATTTTTGAACAAACATTAGTCTTTTATTAATGCATGCATGCATTAGTCATTAGGGTTAGATAAATGTTAGGTTAGATGGTGGCTAAGATTCGAATGACCACAAAATGAAGGAAGCATAAAAGCATGCATGGAAGAGTGCCCATGCGCCAAGGAAACAGTCAGCATGATGGCGCCCTGAAAGGAGTGGGGGCACCACTGCCATTTTTGGCCAAGCATCCGATCTGCCCTATTTGAGCACACTTTGCTTCGACTTGAGTAGTGCCAATTTAATTGTCTTTCCTTCAAACTTAAATGAGTAATAGTTAGAGTATCCATCATGGACTACCCTATGATCATATTGCCAAGGCCTTCCTAATAAAAGGTGACAAACACTCATCGGCACCACGTCACAAAGAATCTTGTCCTTGTATCCCCCAATTGTAAAGTCAACGCTCACTTGCTTGGAGACCTTAATATCCTCTCGATCATTCGGGCACCTCAACTTGTAAGACCTCGGGTGTAGGGTTGTCTCTAACCCTAGTTTCTCCATAAAGTCTCAGGATGCAACATTGTTGTAACTCCCTCAATCAATTATGAGAGAACACACCTTATCCTTGATTAAACATTGTCTATGAAAAATATTCTCTCTTTGACAATCTTAATCATTGGCTTGCGAAAGGATAACTCTTTGGATGCCATCAAAAGTGAGCCTTGTTAGGCATGAAATACCTTTTCTTGTGTTTCAAGGTTCTCACTAGAATCCTCCACATGCTCATCTTCACTTACTATCTCACCGGTGCTTTTCCTAAGAACCATAACTCTCGTAATAAGGCATTGAGAAGTAACGTGCCCAATTCAATGCACTTGAATCACTTGATCTCTCTTGATCTTGGCTGAGTGGTATCTTCCATTACTTTCTTTTCTTCTACCCCTTTTGTAGGCCAACTTTTGTTAAAGAATTTTATCATCCACCTTAGATAGTGGCTTATACGGAGTCTCAATTTTTGAAGGAAACCTGCTACTAATCCCTTTTCTGTAACACCCTAAGAAACCTCACGTTCCCGGTGCGCTACAGTGCATCTACACCCTACACACTATGACACCACTGAACCTTGAACAACTCACTCAATTTAATACCACTTTCGTTTTCAAAACATCTTTATAGAACATTTGTGAGCATGAAAAATTTTCGACTAGATTCGAAAACAACTCGCGTCCCGAAGATAGAACACAAAATCCTCAATATAAAAACTACGCAGCGGAAAAAAAACCATTTAAAATAGTTTAAGATAAAACGGCAAGACTCGAAATCCTAGGAAAGAATCCAACGCACCCCTCGAACTACACAATTCGGTGTCGCGCACTCATGTCCCCACTTCGACACCCCGCGCGCACCTTCGCGGTGCCGCACGCGCCAACTCAATGTCACTGCGTCTCGCTCACGCTCACAGCGCCGTGTGCCCCACGCACCCTGCCGCTATACAGCACGTTTGCGCGCACGGCCTCACCCGGCACCTCACGACCCGTGAGTACCCGTAGGGCCGTGTGCCCCACGCACCTGCGATCATGCCGCACTCCCACGCTCATCTACACTTCTCTAGCATTCGTTGTACACATCTCAACCTATTCCATATCCTTTCGACTCCCAACCCTTCTCCCGAAATTTCAGTAGAGTAACGCCTAAAAACTACCTATTCCAAAAATTTAAAACCTGCACACAGTTTACTAAAACTAACAATATTTATCTATCCACCATCCAGAGAAATCACCATAACAAAATCAGAGTACGAAGACAACGAAAATCCATCGAATGCAAATGAAGAAAATTCACAGTACAGAGCAATACCATACTCTAACATATAAAATATATGTGTACGTCGCCAAAATCACACGCACTCCATATACACCTATACACTGACACATATACAACTCATCTCATCGACTGTACATCAACACAGCAACAAAAAAAAAAAACACTCGCAGACGAACCCAGCCACCACCTACCATCCCCCACGGGTCGGGTCGCCCTAACAAAATCTGCCATCCGGTGCTCGGTCGCACGCAGCCAACCATCCTATCCATTAGGACTAGGCTCTCGACGCTCACCAGCAAGGTCGTCAGCACCTACACCACAGAACACACATCATAAGCCTAACGCTCAGTAAGTAATGCGATATGAAAGTAAAAGCCGACAATACAATCCTATCACATGCAGTCTCTACACTCACAGTCATGTTGTCACATCTGTGACGCGTAGTGTAGCTGCACAAGGGTAAGGAGGAACCTAACGCCACCCTACACCCTAACACGTTGCCACCGTTCCAGATTCCCCAGCAACGAGGCCCACAAGCTACACACACGCATCATCACACGGCAACCACATCAGGGTAAGGGTGTATCTCGCGCCACACTACACCCTGACACATTGCCCCCGTCCCAGCCTTCCCAGCACGGGGCCACAGTTGCCACACACACAGGTTTTGCGACAGCCCAGCCGGGCCACTCCTCGAGCGGAATCTGCGACTGGTGTTGCACCAGCCCACACACTAATAGGATCTGTGGTACCACTGCCCATCACCCTCACCGTCAACACATTCACGCCGCATGACGGCCCAGCCGACCCACTCCTCGAGCGGAATCTGCAATTGGTGAAGCACCGGCCTGCACACTAGCAGGATCCGCGATACCATCGTCACGTGTGTCACCACATACTCAAAACATGCTCAAAACCATTTTCATTTACGTTTTTAAAATATGATGCATGTCAAACAATACGCACGCACACTACAATCAACAATATAAAATCCTAAAGTTCTACGGTGTAGGCCCACTTGGGCAAAACACACGCATGCACTACTTACCTGCCGTCCTAAGCTCGCTCGACGCACAGTTTCGCCAAAAAGTGTCTCAACCTAAAACACAAATAATCACCCATCAATCTTCGTTTTGCAATTCACCAAATAAGCTAAAAATAATATTTCTTAACTAAACCTATGAAGTTCCAGCTAAAACGGGTCACCAAAATGGATTCGTCCTAAAACCAGCCTAAAGTTCAGACGTGCATAACTTTTACATCCGTCAACGGAATCAAACGATTCAAGTGGCTAAACGTATCCTTAGGAACCTAGTTTAACCTACTAAGATGGATTTTAAAACGGTAAGCCGCAGACAGGTGAAAAATACCAAAAACTGAATCTGTCATTTTTATCCAATTTTCACATTTTTGGTTTCTTCCACCAAAACTAGTTTTACGCATCAAAAGCGGCTATGCTACTATCATACGTCACAATTCTTTGAAAAACGCTCACTAATTTGACTTGGACCAAAATTTGTCATAAACTTCCGACGCGCATAACCTTTGCGTCGGATATCGGAATCGAACGATTCCAGCGGCCATACGTCCCTCTAACAACCTTATTTAACCTACAAAAATAGAATTTAAAACAATTAACCATAACCCCATCAAAATCCCCAAAAACAGAACCGTTCTTATACAAAAAAATGTCTGAAATCTCAACTTCGGTCTAATTTCACCAATTTCTTTACCGAACATCCACATTTCGGTTTACCAATGCATACATTAATAATTTGGCGGTTCCTAATTAGAAAATAGCATGACAGCACAAAAATTCCTCACGGTTCTCTTCCCAAAACCGTGCATTCCTCGACTTGCCCATTGCACCATGAAATTCACCTCTATTCCTCCTACATTTTAGCACGAAATCTCAAAAACTTAGAAGTAAGAACAATTCCATGCTCGGCCACCTAAACAAGACAAGACCGAAAGAGAAAACTCTCTATTTCTCATTCGGTTCTGTCGTGGGAAGGCCGAGCCACACACTGGCTCCAGAATACACACAAACTAGATTCTAAAATGCCACATCAACCGAGCTCGAACCGTCGGGAGTTCAAGAACAACCGAGCTTCCACACTCGGTCGACAGAACAGAAAACAGGGGACACTTACCTTCGGTCTTTCAGCGCGGGAAGGCCGAACCAAATTCTCCCTCCAGCTCGTCGGTACCCCCCCTTCGTACGGTCGTCGTCCATCGGCAGCACGCTCCTCCTTCGGTCAGGCTTTGCTCCTCTCAGGCGCTCGGTCGCAGAATCACCGAAGTTGAATGGCTTCTTCGTGAAGCCATTCCACTTAACAGATTTATTATTATTATTATTATTATTTTTTTAAATAATAAAATTTACCAAAATGCCCTCACGTGTGTGAACTGCTCGTAATTTTGTTAAATTCTCGTATTCCCGACTTCAAATTCTGAAAACCACCCAAAAACTAGAGTCCGAGTTTTATAATTTAATTTACCTGTTAAAATATTTCTCAGTACCTCAACCAAGATAAAGTTAAAAATTTTAGAAATTAGATTTAAAAACCTGAAATTTTTCGTGTTATTACATTTTCCATTGCTTTTCACGTGTCTTTCAACCTTCAAAGCAAGTTAGACAACAACATCCATGGTTTCTAAAGTTTGTAGTTCCACAACATCACTATTCTCTATCCACTCACTTATAAATCTTGTAATAACTTGTTCTTTGAGCTAATCCAATCTGTAACATCCAAGATTTTTGCTAAAGTAATTTTCAAAAATTTGTATTGGTAAACTGCGGAGTTGTGGTCGGAATCGAGAGTGTAGAATTTGTACTATTAGATAAAAAATTATTTTGAGACTAATGGACAAGAGAAAATTTTAGGATTTCAACCGGACACGAACCAAATAACAGTTTAGCTAAAAGATTAAAGAGTGAGAGCGAAATAGTATCTTCTTTCCCCGTGCGAGAAGACCCTACCTCCTTCAGTTCTTCTCCTTCCAGCGACATTTTCTTATTTGATTCTTCATCAACTTTCAAATTTTTGATAAATTTGAGTTAGTTCTTGAGTAAATAGTTAGTACTTTACAGTTTTGAGCAGTAAAAATGAAGTTAGAGAGAGAGTTGGATAGTTTTGGTGAAACCTAGGAGGGAAATACAAATTTGGAGATTTGTAGTTGATTTTTTATTCGTGTATTGCTATTTAAGATAGAAGTAGGAGTAGATTACTAGTTTTTATGAAAAGATTGAGCGTTTGGATAACCGAAAAGCTCGGGTTACAAAATGGTTTTTGTTCGGCCATATTTGGCTAAGACGAAGGTGTTGGATTTTGAAATCGATGAAGTCGTTAGAAACTAGACATCCTAAGGAGTGTGTAGCCGCTAGATTCGAGTGATCCCGATAACCGACGCAAAAGTTATGCGGGTTGGAAGTTAAGTTGATTTTTAGCCGAGTCGGGATAGTGATCCGTTTTAGTTGAGCGTTGATGGATTTAATTAGTAGTCATAGTTTAGTACGAAGAATGAGTTGTAATATGAAATTTAATGTGAATTAGTTATGTGATAGGTTGAGCCCGAGAAAGTGGTAGAAACGAGCACCAAGGGAAGCTAGAATGCCAGGTAAGTAGTGCATACAAGTGTTTTGCCCAGGTGGGCCTACACCGAGGAACATTAGGATTGTGTTGGTTGGTTGTGATGTGCGTGCGTATTGTTTGACATGCATCATGTTTTAAAAAGGGGTACGAAAATGATTTTGAGCATATTTTTGAGTAAGTAGTAGTTAGACGCGTGGGGGTGGTACCGCTGATCCTACTCAGGGAGTGAGCCGGTGCATAACCAACAGCGAATTTCTCTTAGGGAGTGGGCCAGCTGGGCCATCACGTGGCATGTATGTATTGACAGTGAGGATGATTGACGGTGACACCGTGGACCCTGCTCGGGGAGTGGGTCGGTGCATCACCAGTTGCGGATCCCACGGGTTGAGCCTACTGGGCTGTCGCAAAATGATGGACAGTGGCGCAGCAGATCCTGCTCGGGGAGTGGCCCGGTACATCACCAGTGGCAGATACCACAGGGTAGGCTGGCTGCGCTATCGTGGAACATGTGTGTGGCTTGTGGGCCTCGTTGCTGGGGAGTCCAGAACGGTGGTGACGCGTCAGGGTGTAACGTGGCGTGAGGTTCACCTCATTTTGGCATGGCTGCACTAAGCATTGCAAAATTGTGACAACATGAGCATGAGTGTAGAGACTACATATGATGGGATTGCATTGTTGGTTTTACTTTCATATTGCACTACTTAATGTTAGGTTTATGTTGTGTGTTATGTGGTGTAGGTGCAGAGATTCCTGCTGGTGAGTTACGAGAGTCCAGGCAAGACGAGTAGGCGGTTGATGGCGTGTTACCATGTACCGGCAGGTGGAGTTCGTCAGGGCGGCCCGTCCTGTGTAGTGAGGCCGGATTGTAGGTTTTGATGGTAGTATTTTTTGGAGTCCATGTCAAGTGTATAGACTTTGAGGTATAGGTGGGTTTGAACATTAATAGTTGAGATTGAGGTATAGTCGGGTTTCGAAACTATTTGGGGAGATTTTAATTGAATAATCCAGGTTTTTGATCTGTGGTTTAACTGTGGGAGTTTTCGTCGTTCGTTTTCCTTTGAACTGATGTTTACTTTACTCTGTTGGTGCAAGGAGTCGAACAGTGTCTTTAGGTGTCGATCGATTAGTGTAAAACGTAACGAGAGTGTCGACAGCGAGGTTTGACCAGCATGGGCAAAGAGCGTTAAAGTGTTGACCGGTATGCATAGGTGTCGACCGAACTAAGCAAATGTCAAACACGGGAGTCGACCCACGGGGACATAGCCAAATTAGGTGTTGACCGGTGTCTTTAGGTGTCGACCAGTTAGTGTAAAAAATTGAGAGATTCTCGACCGCAAGATTCCACCTATACGGATAGAGAGAATTAAAGTGTCGACCGATAAAGGCAACTGTCGACCGCTCTATGTGATGAGCGTAGAAGTGTCGACCATGAGATTCCATCGATGCAGGCAGAGAGCATCAAAGTGTTGATCAGTGAAGGCAGGTGTCGACAACTCGTCGTGATGAGCGTAGAAGTGTCGACCACGAGGTTCGACTGGTGCAGGCAGAGACCATTAAGGTGTCGACCGGTATGTACAAGTGTCGACCGGTACCTCCTGACGCGATTCCACCTTGAATGAGTCGTGTTTCACCCACAAACAAAACGAAAAAACAAGAAATGAGCAGAAAACTGAATGTTGTCCGATGAGCAACCTTTTTAGGCTCTTGGCATAACGATCTTTCGAAGGAAGACGGCAGCAAACGGAACCGGTTTTGGCCACTCTCTTCGTGTATCCTCCTCTGGAAAAGAGAGAGAAGACGAGTGGAACGATAGCTATTCAAGCAACCTCTGGCTTGAAAGCTCAAGGAGATGCACTCCTTCTCGGTTCTTGAGCGAACCGAGCCTTACCGTTCACCAAGCTTCAAGCTACTACGGCTGAACACAAAGGGGCTATTCTCATATATTCAACAACCGAGAAACCGAGAAACCCTTGAGAAAAATAATAAAATGAATGACCAAATGTGCTTGGAATGAAACGAAATTTGGTGTGAGATTAGTGGAGTGAGTGAGGTGTGTGATGGTGGTGGTCGTGGTCCAAGTTGATTAGAAATGACAAAGTTATGCATGCAAACCCGCAAGTCGGCCGAAGAAACAATATGATGTTCTCGGCAATCACAACCTTTCCATGGAAAGGTTCTCAACTTGGGGAACCGGTTTTGGCCACTTCCTTCTTGTTTCCTTCCCTTGAAAGGGAGGGGAGAAAAGTGGAACACAAGCTCGAGAACCAACCTTGAGTTGCCAAGCTAGGAGGCTACTCCTAATCGGTTCATGGAACCGAGCACTTACCTTGGAATGGTGATGGAAAACTCCCTCAGTTTCCTCTAGAAATTATGCCGATACTCATTAACTTTGCCAACCGAAATACACCAATGCTATGCTTATATAGGCCTAGGATGGAGGGGTTTAGGGCTGTGCTTTTGGTCTTCAAAACTTGGTGGATTGAAGCTTGTAACCGGCTCCAAAATGATGCAATGTGCGGCCGAGATGGTGGCAGCCAAGAGGTGATCAATGGCTTGCTGAATGCCATGTCATGGATCCATGTTTCTTCCACAAAAGGTAAAGGAGACAAGCATCTCAAATGGCAGCCCAATGGTGTGGCCAAATTGGGTAAGATTGGCCACCACTTGCGGCACTTCCTCCTTGGCGCGCGCGCGGCCGAGAATGGCATGTTTGCATGCCCGAATGATGCTCCAAATGCAAGCCAAACCCAAAACCCTTTCCATCATCTATCCTAACCATTCAACCTAATCCTAAATGCCTAATGCATGCACATAATAATAAGTTAAACAAGAAGGCCAATGTTTGCCCAATAAGTTCAAAATAAAACATTACATAAAAGTTGGCTCGGGAAGACAAATTCCCTTAAGAGCTTCATGATCTTCAATGGCGGCTTCCCATGTAAGGATGTGTCTCGGTTGCTCCTTGTCTTGAGTCTCCACTTCCCACTTTAAGCTTTCAAGTTCCGGTTCCATTGAATCATTACCTGCAACAGAAACAAATGTGTGAGAATGTAAGTTGATTAAAGTGTGTGCTTGGACTTGAGATCGTGTGACGGGCCTACGGGGCACATCACATGCATTTATAAACCTAGGGTGGTTGAAGGTTAGAATGGCTTGGGCTTCGAAATGGGCCACATGGTTAGCCATTCTTGGTCCACTTTCACACCAGATCACTCTTCAAGCTTTGACCCATTTGTTGCATCAATGGGGTGCTAAACTCTATCCCAATTGTTGCTTCTATCCACCATCTAACTTAGCATATATCTAATTCTAATGCCTAAGGATGCATGCAACTATAAAACATTACAGGAAGGCGAATGTTTGCGAATGTTTGCCGAATAAAATTCAATTACAAATTAATTCCAAGGGAGACAAATCCCTTCTTCATGTGCTTCCATCTTTAGCTCTCACGATAGCAAGTGCAAGGGTTGATCTTTGTCCTTTGTGCTCGGGTCCCATTCCAAATCTGCGAAGAGGTATTCAACACTCGTAATTCTTGCAAAAGAATTGAACTTGTTAGTGAACAGGTTGGATAAAGCTCGTGCCTTGGTTTGTGATCGAGTGATGGCCCTCTGGGCACATCACCTCCTTTAGTAATTTTTTGAAAAGTGAAGTTTCATTTAAACTGACTTTCAATTGAGTCATCCCCTGCGATAATTTTTAAGTGTTTTCAAAATGTTGTTTTAAGCTGAGGAACAAAAGTTTTAAATATTATACGAATTTTATCGAAGTGACGAGTAAGTGTACGCTTAGCGACTCGGATCTGGGGCGACTCGGGGGCGCTACAGGGGTGGTGACATAGTCATGTGAGTCGGAGACTGCATGTGTTTTCAGGGTGCTACAGTTATGGTATCAGAGCTTTTACCCAACCAGAAGTGTGGCCGATGAGGATGTCGGGCCCTGCAAAGGAGGGGTGAGATTGTGAAGGCAAATGGGCCTGTCACAATTCCTACACCGCATGGGGAAAAGGTAGAAGGGACAGTTAATAAAAGGGAAGAGGGGATGCTACGAGTGTCAGAGCCACGGGGTCGACGTCATTCGGTTGATTTCCTAACACCACCAGCCGCTGCATGGAAGTACTCCACCAACTATAAGTTTTTCTTAGAACCCTCGTAGTTTTGTTTAAACTTACTAGATGTTGTGGTGTAAAGGATTAACGTCATGGTTAGAGAGACGCGTAGAGCCGTAGGCGATATGGATGACGCTGTTAGGCGATATGGGACGATAGGGATGTATTGTGTGTTTTTCCTGTTTGCGTTCAGTCAGGCATCATGTTTTGAAAAGTGTAACGAAAATGAATTTGAGCATGGTTTTATATGCGAATATGAAGTGCGATGTGTGGTGGTGAGCACGTGCGTGTGTGGGCAGTTTTGGCCCCATTGCTGGAGAAACCGGGACGATGGCAAAGTGCCAGGGGGTGGTGTGGCGAGTGCGTCCAGCCTCACCCTGGGATGGCTGCTGCGGTGCGTGTGGTAGTGGGCAACTATGACCTCGTTGCTGGAGAAACCAGGACGATGGCGACATTCCAGGGCATGGTGTGGCGAGTGCATTTAGCCTCACCCTGGAATGGTTGCGGTGTGTGGAGTGACGCGTGGGTATGGTTTGAGGGTCTCGTTGCTGGAGAAAGCAGGACAATGGCGACGTGCTAGGGTGTGCGGTGGCAAGAGGGCGTCTAGCCTCACCATGGTGCAGCTGTACGATGCGGCACCAGTTGTGACAACACAAGCGAGAATGCAGAGACTACATATGATAAGATTGCATTGTCGTTTTACGTTCATGTTGCACTGCTTACTGAGCGTTAGACTTATGTTGAGTGTTCCGTGGTGTAGGTGAAGAGTTTCTAGCAGGTGAGTTACCAGAGCTTAGACAGGATGAGTAGGCGGTTGGCAGCGTACTACCGTGTGTCGGCAGGTGGAGTTCTTCACGACGACCCTACCCGTGGAGTGATGCTTGGAGATAGGTTATGGGAGTTGTGTTTTTGAGAGGTCTATATCGAGTGTATAGATTTTGAGGCATAGATGAGTGTGGATGTTGATAGTCGGGATTGATGTATAGGTGCGTTTTTAAACTATTTGAAAGAGTTTGATTGAATGATTCTAGTTTCGAATCGGTGGTTTTAATCGTAGAAGTTTTCGTATACGTTTTCTTTTGAACTGTTGTTATTTTTTAGGCTGCTGGTGCAAAGTGGAATTCCAAAGGTGTCGGCCGGTCAGTGTGAATTGGAAGGTGAGTGTCAACAACAGGGTTCGATCTATGCGGCCAGAGAGAAAGGAGGCGTCGACCAGTGACCATGGGTGTCAACCTGTTAGTGTAAAACTAGTGAGAGTGTCGACCGTGGGGTTCGACCTGTGCAGCAGAGAGAATCAAGGTGTCGACCTGTGAAAGCAGGTGTCGACCGCTCTTTGAGATGAGTGTAGAAGCGTCGGCCAGTGCTCTCAGTGTCGATCGACAAAAAGACCCGAGAGAAACGTAGTGTCAACCGACGTTTACCAGTGTCGACCAATGAAAACCCGGGACGACCCAAGTGTCGACAGGCACTTGCAGGTGTCGACCGATTTCTTTATTTTTACGTTTTTTTTAAAGGGTGAAGTTATTTAAACTGATTTTAAAAGAGTTTTCCACTGCGGCGTTCATATATATTTCTTTTGGAAGTCGTTTTGAGTCGAAGAACCAAAAGTTTTAAATTTTATACGAATTCTGTTGAGGTGAGAAGCGAGTGTACGGTTGACGACCTGGGTCTGGGGACGACGCGGGGCGTTACAGAAGTGGAGTCGGACCAGTGAATGAACCGAAAACGGGTAGGTTTTTGGGGCGTTACACTATGTGTTGGCGTTTCAGGAGTCTTGGACCGGGTTCTTATCGTTGGTCGAGTTCTCGTATAATAACAGTTATCAGTCCACTATTGGTATGGCGCTGTACGAGGTTTTGTATTGGAGGAAGTGCAGGTCGCCATTGTATTGGGACGAGGTTGGAGAGACAAGACTTATAGGCCGGGAGATACTGCAACAAACTGTCGACAATATTGCTTTTATAAAGAAGAGGATTGAGGCAGCTTAGAGTCGGCAGAAGAGCTATGAAGATTAGAGGTGGCAAGAGTTGCAGTTCAACGTGGGTGATGAGGTATTTCTGAAGATCTCCCCGTTAAAAAGAGTGTCCAGGTTTGGGAAGAGAGGGAATCTCAACCCTCGATTTGTAGGACTGTTTTCTACTGTTAGTAGGATTGGGAGGACCGCCTACAAGCTTCAGTTGTCCTCTTCGATGGATGCCATACACGATGTTTTCCATGTCTCGATGCTGAGAAAGTTTATGCGTGATTGTTCTCAGGTTGTTGCACAGCAGGATATAGAGATCCAGCCGACGCTAACTTACGAGAAGAAGCCAGTGAGAATACTGGGATCGGCTGTGAAGGTGTTGCGCAACAAGGAGATTCCCTTAGTCAAAGTTTTGTGGTGCAATCACAACGTGGAGGAAACTACTTGGGAAAGGTAGTAGAGCATGGAGCAACACTACCTAGAGCTATTCGATACGTAAATTTTGAGGACAAAATTTCTTTTAAGGAAGGTGGAATGTAACACCTAGGATTTCTGCTAAAATCATTTTTGAAAATTCATATTGGTAAACGGTGGAGTGTTGGTAAAAATCCAGAGCAGAGAATTTGTACTAGTAGATGAAGGATTATTTTGAGACTAATGGACAAGAGAAAATTCTAAGATTTCGACCGGACATAGACCAAATAACAGTTTAGCTAAAACATTAAAGAGTGAGGGCGATATAGTAATTAAGTTTTTATTATTTTATTATTTTCTTTTTATAATAGAAAGGGGAAGGAAGCACAGAACACCCCTTCGGTGATCCTCCCTTCAAATGCAAAACTCTCATCCTTTTTGGAATTTTCTTCCTATTTTCTTCTTTGATTCTTCATCAACTTTCAGATCACTAAGTTTAAGTTAGTTTTTTAGTAGATAGTTAGTCGTTTAGTTTTTTGAGCGATAAAAATAAAGTTAGAGAGAAAGTTGGATAGTTTGGTAAAACCCTAGGAGGGGGATACAAATTCGGAGATTTGTAGTTGATTTTTATTCGTGTATTGGTGTTTAAGTTAGAAGTAGGAGTAGATTACAGGTTTTTATGGAAAATATTGATCGTTTGGATAACCGAAAGACTCGGCTTACGGAACTATTTTCGTTCGGTCACATCTAGCCAAGCCGTAGATGTTGGATTATGCAATGGATGAAACCATTAGAAACTAAACGTCCTAAAGAGTGTGTAGCCGCTAGAATCGAGTGATTCCGATAACCGACGCAAAAGTTATGTGCGTTGAAATTTAGGTTGATTTAGGTAGAGTTGGTATAGTGATATGCTTTAGTTGACCATTGATGGATTTAATTAGTAGCCGTAGTTTTAGTATGCAGAGTGAGTTGTGAGATGAGTTTTAATGTGAATTGGTTATATAATAGGTTGAGCCCAAGGAAGTGATAGAAACGAGCACCACGGAAAGGTAGGACGTCGGTAAGTAGTGTTTGCATGTGCATTGCCCTTACGGGCCTACACCATGGAAAAGTAGGGTGGTATTGTGTGTTTTGTACGTTTTTGTTCAGTCACGTATCATGTTTTGAAAAGTGTAACGAAAATGAATTTGTGCATGGTTTTATGTGCGAACGTGAAATGTGACGCGTGGCGGTGAGAATGATGTGTGGCTGGGCAGCTTTGGCCCCTTTACTTGAGGAACCGAGACGGTGGTGATGTGGCAGAGGGTGCTGTGGCGAATGCATCCAGCCTCACCCTAGGATGGCTGCTGGGGTGTGTATTTGGTGGTGAGCAACTCTGGCCCCGTTGCTGGAGGAACCGGGACGGCGGCTACGTGCCAGGGGGTGGTGTGGCCAGTGTGTAGAGCCTTACCCTGGGATGCTTGCGGTGTGTGGAGTGACGCGTGTGTAAAGCTTGTGGGCTCCGTTGCTGGTGGAACCGAGACGGTGGCAACGTGCTAGGGTCTGAGGTGGCGAAAGAGTCCAGTCTCACAATGGTGCGGCTGTACAACGCGGCACAGATTACGGCAACATGTGGGAGAATGTAGAGACTGCATGTGATAGGATTGCATTGCCGGTTTTACTTTCATATCGCACTACTTACTGAGCGTTAGATTTATGTTGTGTGTTATGTGGTGTAGGTGCAGAGATTCCTGCTGGTGAGTTACGAGAGCCCAAGCAGGATGAGTAGGTAGTTGGCAGCCTACCACCGTGTACCGGTAGGTGGAGTTCGTTAAGGCAACCCAGCCCGTGAAGCGAGGCTAGATGGTAGGTTTTGAGGGTTGTGTTTTGTGGAGTCCATGTCAAGTGTATAGATTTTGAGGTATTTGCGGGTTTTAACGTTAATAGTCGGGATTTATGTAAAGATGTATTTTGAAACTATTTGGGTGATTTTGATTGAATAACCAGGTTTTTATTCGGTGGTTTTAATTGCAGGAGTTTTCGTCGTTCGTTTTCTTTTGTTTGTTTTCTTTTAAATTGATGTTTTCTTTAGGTTGCTGATGCAATGTGTCAAACAAACTAAGCAAATGTCGACCTCGAGGGTCAACTTACGAGGCAGAGCCAAATTAGGAGTCCACCGGTTAGTGTAAAAAATGGTGAGAGTGTCGACCGCGAGGTTCGACCTGTGCGGGTAGAGAGAATTTAAAGTGTCGACCAATGACGGCAGGTCAACCGCTCTATGTGATGAGCGTAGAAGTGTGAACCACGAGGTTGGACCCATGCGAGTAGAGAGAATTAAAGTATCGACCGGTGTTTTTAGGGGTCGATCGGTTAGTGTAAAAATTGTGGGAGTGTCGACTGTGTGGTTTGACCTGTGCTGGCAGAGAGAATTAAAGCATCGACTGATGAAAGCAGGTGTCGAACGCTCTATGTGCTAATTGTAGAAGTGTCGACCATGTAGTTCGACCGGTGTGGACGGAAAGTATTAAGGTGTCGACCTATGTGTACATGTGTCGACCAGTTACCCCTTTTATAATGTTTTGAAAAGCGAATTTTTATTTAAACTGATTTTTGATTGAGTGTTCCGCTGCGACGAGTTTAAACGTTTTCAAAATATCGTGAGCTTATAATGCAGTAAAAGATTAGTAATAAAATAATATGATAGATTTGTGTACAGAATTACATAAAGAAAACATAACTGAAATTATATAAAATTTACATATAAAGGTAAATGTGGAATAATAAAAATAATTCTAATATTTAAACATTGAAGAAAAAAATAACCAAACTTTCATTGAAGTGCTAAACAAATAATTTCATCTCTAATCTCGTCAATATTTTTAGCCTAAAACTCACACTATCATATCAAGTTCTATAGACAAAATATGATAATAAGTAAGAAACTAAGGAATTATTCCCCTGTTTGGGTCCTATTTAAGACTATTTATAGTGCATAAAATATCTCAAAATAAAAAAGGAAATATTTTTAATTAGATTCTCGAGCTAAGTTTTGGAGATTTGAGTACTAATACTAAGATGTTCGGAGATTTGAGCAGTAATGCCGAGATCTTCGTAACAAGCAGGAATCGGATTCAAAAGCTGTAATTTAATGAGTCATGTATGCCACGTATCAATTGTTTAAGTGCTGAGCAGTGAATTATACTTCAATCTTATGATGTCATATTGCACAAATAATTTTTTTAATTGATTTGTGCATTGCCTATCACATATGCTTGTTGGGAAGAAAGAAATGGTCATGTGCATTTGGCATATTGTGTTGCTTGAGTGGGCCGACTGGAGAAAAAAATATGGTTAATTCATGCTGGCCTTTTTTCTCAGTTTAATTGTTAAACCTGAAACATTAAAGTCAAATTAATCTTACTTATAAAAGTGCATTTATAAAACTAAATAAACTTAAATAAATTGTTTCCAATTCAACAATAATAACCAATAAAAATCACAGAAAAATTCATTTATAATTTGAATAAATTTAATAAATACATACAATTAGACATAAATAAATTACATTTTCATGCATTTATTATAATCCCCAACTAGCTTACTACTAGGCTTCTAGCAATTCAAGCGAAAAAAATAATCATGTCAATAAAATCACAGCAATGTCACCATCGCATTTCAATCAAGAGACTTTGTAAGAATCAACAAATGTTATCAAAATTATGTAAGTTATATAAACGCCAAGTTTGTGTGTGTGATCTAAACCGTAACTTTCTTACCACATACCCATAACACATTTTGCTTCAAAAAATCCACTAAAGTAAAAATCTCGACTCTATTTCCTCACGGACACAAGAGAATTTCAGTTTATGAAGGTTTTAGGGTATTCACTTATGGAGTCGGAAAAATTTTGCACAGTTAGCACTCAAATGAGAAGACAAATATTTAGGACAAGCATTTAAACAAATATTGATCCAAAGATAGACAATTCAACTACATAAAACAATCCACTATTCAAACCACAAACTCAGTTATCCGGATTTTATCAATACCAAACAAGGAACTTACACAAATAAAATGAGAGCTATAATACTAATAATACTGAATGCCAACAACTAATTTTTTTTCTCTTTTTTTTTCTTTTTTTCTTTCTTTTTTTTACATCAAATAATATCACTAACAATGATAAAATAAATAATACTAATAATAATATATATAGTAAGTCTCATGAAAAAGAAAAAGTTCCCAATTTAATATCAAATCATCATTCAAGAAAAATTTCCAACAAACCACTAACTATGTAATGATATTCTAATTAGTGATTTTATCATCTCTAAGGATCAATAAAAGTTCAACATTGTATTCTCAATCTCGCATATGCATCTCTCAATAAAATATTTCACCTAAACATGAGAACTTCTCCAGGCCAAATGCATTAACATCTATCTTACCACAAGGTTTAGTACATGCATAGAGATAACTCAGAAAATTACTTCTTGAATGATAATTATAACAAAAATTGATTCAAACCAAACAACTTGAAATCATACTTTTGCAAAATCACAATAATCTCAAGACAAAAACTATTTTTACGCATGAATATACTAAAACTAAACTACTTGAAATCATATTTTGGCAAAATCACAGCAATCTCAAGACAAAAACTATTCTCACACATGAATATGCTTACCACCCCTACCAAAATCAGACAGTGTACTCAATGTCTCAAAATATATGAAAAATAAAAGTGTAAGGAACATAAGACACTTGGATGATGACAATACCCACTCGTGATAGGCAGTGGACACTCGTTCAACGTATTACTTCAATCACTGGCCATTTACTTTGAATACTCTCTCATTCAAATGATCTTTAACTTCTACAACACCGTTGGGAAAGACTCGTAATATCACGTATGGACCAGTCCATCGGGACCTTAACTTTCCCGGATGGAGATGTAGACGGGAATCATAAAGATGAACCTGTTGATTTGGCTCAAAATTCATCCTCAGGAACTGCTTGTCATGAGCCGCTTTGATCTTTTCCTTGTAGATTTTTGAGTTGTCGTACTCATCGTTCCTCAACTCTTCAAGTTTAGTCAATTGAAGCTTCCTATTGATACGTGCCGCACTGAGATTAAAATTTAGGGCTTTGGTGGCCCAATAGGCTTTGTGTTTGAGTTTGACAGGTAAGTGACAGGGCTTGCCAAAAACAAGCCTATAAGGAGACATCCCAAGAGCTTAACTACAGTTGTGTTATTGTTAGAACGACATGGTACGACTTCTACCCACTTGGAAACATAATCAACAGCGAGAAGGATGTAGAGGTAGCCAAAAGAAGGTGAAAATGACCCTATGAAGTCTATTCCCCAGCAATCAAATATTTCTATCACAAGAATTGGGTTCAAGGACATCATATGACGACGTGTAAGAGCTTCTAACTTCTAGCACAGATCACAGGAACAACAAAAATTATTGGTTTCCTTGAACAAGTTGGCCAGTAAATACCACACTAGACGATCTTTTCGGCGGTTTTCTTCATAGAAAAATGACCTTCACATGCATCGTTATGGCAGATGTTCAAGACACTTATAACTTCATTATCTAGAATGCATCGTCGTATAATTTGGTAGGGACAGTACTTGTAAAAATATGGATCATCCCAGTGGAAGTTACAAATCTTGACCAAAAACTTGCACTAATCTTGGCACTCCAAGCATGAGGTGTTTTGCTCGTCACCAAGTAGTTAACAATGTAAGCGTAGCAAGGCATGATGGTGACGGCGAAGAGGTTCTCATCTAGGAAATCATCTCGAATAGCTAGACCATTAGCAAGATTGCTGAACTCAAGTGAGGATAGATGGTCTGCTACGGCATTCACGACTCCCTTCTTGTCCTTGATTGCAAGTCAAATTCTTGTAATAGAAGGATCCACCTGATGAGACGCGCCTTAGCATCTGTTTTCGAAAGAAGGTACTTAAGGGTAGAATGGTCAGTGAAGACCCCGATGGGTGAACCAATCAAGTAAGTGCGAAACCTATCAAGAGCAAATAGTACAGTAAACAACTCCTTCTCAGTGGTGGTATGGTTCATTTAAGCACTGTTAAGAGTACTGCTTGCGTAGTAAATGACGAAGGGTTTTCCTTCCCTTTGTTGACCAAGGACGGCCCCTAGAGCGTAATTTCTTACATCATACATGATCTCGAATAGAAGCGACCAAATTGGTGACTGAATGATAGGGGCAGAAGTTAGTTTGGACACTAGTGTTTAGAAGGCTTCATCACACTCCTTTCTCCATTCAAATATTACATGTTTTGCGAGGAGGTTACATAATCGCGGTCGACATTGGTCAAGTTTGGCCGACACCTTCAGTATACTTGTCGACACTTGCTAGGCTTGGTCGACCACTCATCCTATAGGTCGACACCTCCTTCACCGAAATTTGCATAAAAACCTTAAACTTTCCAAAAACAACTGAACCCTGACTCAACATTGAAAATAACAAAACGTGCATTTTCTAATCAATTGAAAACCATTATATACTTCAAAACAACTACAAAAGTTTGAAATTCATTTACACTCCAAATCAACTTAAAACAACTCCGACCAAACTCGAAATAACTAAACTCCCTTACATACCCCCACCCTGGTCAAGATGCCATAACAGTCGGACGAACCGTCCACGAGCGCACACCTCCAACTGCCTCATAGTCTTGGGCTTGCTCAGAGTATTTACTATCTACTGCCTCATCACCTACATCACAGAACTAATCTATTAGCCTAATGCTAAGTAAGTAATTCACATAACAAAAACATAACATTGAAACAAACATTTCCTAACATATGCAGTTCTACAATTTCGTCTCTACTTTCATTTTCGTTTCTTCCTTACATCTTCTTTATCTTTTTCTTACTGGGTTCTTCTTTACGTGCTAGATCAAGGTGACACACCTCGCGGTCCACCTCACGGGACAAGGCCAACCTCGATCTAGTAAAGTGACACAACTTGCAATTCAACTTTCGGGACAAAGCCACCACGTAAAGCGGGAGAAGAAGTGATACACCTCGCGGTCCAGCTCTCGGGACAAGATCACTCAACCCCACCTTCATTATCTTCTTACGTAAATTTTCATTTCATTCGTTTCATCTTACTGTTTCATTTAGTAAAAACATGAAAATTCATTTTAGTTTCGTTCTCATACTTTAAAACCATGATGCATAATCACTAAAGCATAACATAAAATAAATGTGCATGCAATCTACCGAACTCTAGTGTAGGTTCGAAGGCAAAAGCACCTACTACACTATTTACCTTGCATCCTTAGCAACTCTTTCGTTCGTAGATAACTTGCTCAACTGGGGAACCTATAAAACCAGACATTTATCAGCTCTACTTTCCTTCCAATTCATAAAACTCTAAAAGGAAACATAATTTAACGCCTAATGTATCTAAACCCAAATTCCAACTCAATTTCTGACCAACCTTCCAAAATGCGTGACTATTACAATTCTTATTTTATTTTGACGATTCCAAAGGTATGATTTCCTTAGGATGTCTAGTTTCTAATAGTTTCATCCATTTCCTAATCCAACATCTACAGCTTGGCCAAACGGGGCCAAATGAAAATCGTTCCGTAACCCGAGTATTCGGTTATCTAAACGCTCAATCTTCTCCATGAAAACTCATATTATACCCCTACTTATAGCTTAAACACCAATACACGGATAAAATCAACTACAAACATCAAAATCTCATATCACGCTACTAGGCTTCACCAAAACTAACCAATACTCCCTCTAACCTTACTTTTATCGCTCAAAACAACTAAAGAACTATCCATCTACTAAGAACTAACTAAAACTTACCGTAAATTTGAAGATTGATGAAGGAACAGAGAGGATCGCCGGCTGGAAGGAGAAATTGCTGAAGAGGGAGGGTTTTCTCGCGTAGGAAAGGAAAAGAAATACAGAGAGGGGGAATCTCACTGTAATAACCCGAAAAATTTTAGATTTTTAAATCTAATTTCTGAACTTTTTAATTTAATCTCGGTTGGAATTTTGAGAAATATTTTACCGGTAAATTAGGTTATAAAACTCGGAGTCTAGTTTTGTGATGGTTTTCGAGATTTTAAAGTGAGGAAGACGCGAGTTTAACAGAAATTCAAGCGGTTAAAACATGCATGGGTATTTTGGTAATTTTATTATTTAAATTATTTTTATAAAATTAAAATTTTTATAAAACAACTAAACGGCTTCGCGAGGAAGCCGTTCAGTGTTCTGCTTCCCTTCGCCGAGGCCAAGAGCAAACGCTCGAGAAGCAGAGGGAGACGTGAGGGAGAGAGGACGATCGAGAGCTGAGATTTTGGTCGATCGGTGGACGACGAGCTCGAGTGTGAGCAAAACCGCAGCCGAGTATTGCTTCTCCGACGAACCGAGGTCGTTTGGTTCAGCAGCTCGAACTCCTAAAGTGAGAGCTGAGTGTTTTCTGTCGACGACCGCGAGGAGGAGTCCCGATTTGGTTCTGTTGCTAGCAACCGAACACTCTGATTTCTCTCCTCTTCCATTTCTCCCACCCGAGTACCAAACGACACCACCTTGTAAGTCTTTCTCTCCCTCTGCTATCCTATCTGGTTTGTTCGAGAGTAAGATTCGGCTTCCCTCCATTTTCTGTGAATTTGGCCGCAATGTTGAGGGGGAAGTGCCGTGAATTGAAGGGGGAAGCCGAAGGTGAGCCCTGTCGGTTTCCCTGTTTTGGCCGAGCTTGGTGCTCGGCCTCCTTTCAATTCTGGTAAGCTAGGCCAAAGTGTATGAGTGGAAGGTGACTAGTTGTGTATAGAAATTGTGAAATTCGAATTGAAATCAAGAATCAGACCTTTTTTTTGTAGGGGCAGCTTTTATTTTTGGCTATTTTGGCCTATTTTCGGTTGATCATTTTGAATTCTGTTTTTGTGGGTTAAAACATTTTGTTAGAGGCACGTATGGCCACTGGAGTTATTCGATTACGGTATCCGACGTGAAAGTTATGCGTGTCGGAAGTTTATGTCAGATTTTGATCCAAATCAAATTAGTGAGCGTTTTTCATGGAATTTTGACGGGTGATAGTGGCATGACTGTTTTTTGTGCGTAAAGCTAAATTGAGTGAGTTTTGGTTGAAGGAAATGAAAATGTGAAATTTGGATAAAAAGGGTAGATTCGTTTTGTGTTTTTCACTGATCTGCGGCTTATCATTTTGAAATCAGTCCTAGTATGTTAAACTAGCTTCCTAAGGGGACGTGTAGCCTCTTGAATCGCTCGATTATGATAACGGACGCAAAAATTATGTGCGTCCGAAGTTTAGGCTGGTTTTCGGCCGAACCAAATTAGTGACCCGTTTTGACTGGAATGTCATGGGTTTAGTTAAGGGATATTATTTTTAGCTTATTTGGGGAATTTTGAAGAGAAGATTGATGAGCGATTGTTTGTGTTTTAGGTTGAGACACTTTTTGGAGAAGCTGTGCGTCGAGTGAGCATAGGACGCCAGGTAAGTAGTGCATGCATGTGTTTTGCCTGAGTGGGCCTACACCGTAGAACTTTAGGATTTTATGTTGTTGATTGTGGTGTGCGTGTGTATTGTTTGACATGCATCATTTAAAAAAAAAGGGAACAAAAATGGCTTTGAGCATATTTTGAGTAGATGATTAGGCGCGTGGCGGTGGTACCGCGGATCCTGCTAGGGTGCGGGGCGGTGCTTCACTAGTCGCGGATTTCGCTCGAGGAGGGGGCCGGCTGGGCCGTCACGCGGCGTGAATGTGTTGACGGTGAGGGTGATGGGCAGTGGTACCGCGGATCCCACTAGCGTGTGGGCCGGTGCAACACCAGTCGCGGATTCTGCTCGAGGAATGGGCTGGCTGGGTGATGTGCCCCATAGACCCGTACACGATCTCAAGTCCAAGTACACACTTTAATTAACCTACATTTTCACACATTTGATTCTTGTGCAGGTTATGATTCAATGGAGCCGGAAATTGCAAGCTTAAGGTGGGAAGTGGAGGCTCAAGACATGGAGCAACCGAGGCACATCCTTGCATGGGAAGCCACCATTGAAGATCATGAAGCTCTTAAGGGAATTTGTTTTCCCGAGCCAACTTTTATGTAATGTTTTATTTTGAACTTATTGGGCAAACATTGGCCTTCTTGTTTAACTTATTATTATGTGCATGCATTAGGCATTTAGGATTAGATTGAATGGTTAGGATAGATGATGGAAAGGGTTTCGGGATTGGCTTAACTTGAAGAAGCAATCGGGCATGCAAGACATGCCATTTTCAGCCGCAAGCGCGCCAAGGAGGAAGTGCCGCAAGTGGTGGCCAACTTTACCCGATTTGGCCACACCATTGGGCTGCCATTTGAGATGCTTGTCCCTTTTACCTTTTGTGGAAGAAACATGGATCCATGACATGGCATTCAGCAAGCCATTGATCAACCTCTTGGCTGCCACCATCTCGGCCGCACACTACAACATTTTGGAGCCGGTTACAAGCTTCATTGCACCAAGTTTTGAAGACCAAAAGCACAGCCCTAAAACCCTCCATCCTAGGCCTATATAAGCATAGCATTGGTGTGTGTATTTTGTTTGGCAAAGTTAATGAGCATCGGCATATTTTCTAAGAGGAAACCGAGGGAGTTTTCCACCACCTTTCCATGGTAAGTGCTCGGTTCCATGAACCGATTAGGAATAGCCTCCTAGCTTGGCAACTCAAGGTTGGTTCTCGAGCTTGTGTTCCACTTTTCTCTCCTCCCTTTCAAGGGAAGGAAACAAGAAGGAAGTGGCCAAAACCGGTTCCCCAAGTTGAGAACCTTTCCATGGAAAGGTTGTGATTGCCGAGAACATAACATTGTCTCTTCGGCCGGCGTGCGGGTTTGCTTGCACAATTTTGTCATTTCTAATCAACCTGGACCACGACTACCACCATCACACACCTCACTCACTCCACTAATCTCACACCAAATTTCATTTCATTCCAAACACATTTTGTCGTTCATTTTGTTATTTTTCTCAAGGGTTTCTCGGCTTGGCCGAGATCCGAGGGCCTAACCGATCCTTCGTGCATTCTAGTGACCGAGCAGGGGCTTGGCCGTAACACTGGGCTGTCGCGAAACGTGTGTGTGTTGCAACTGTGGCCCCGTGCTGGGGAGGTTGGGACGGGGGCGACGTGTCAGGGTGTAGTGTGGCGCGAGGTACACCCTTACCCTAATGTGGTTGCTATGTGGTGATGCGTGTGTGTAGCTTGTTGGCCTCGTTACTGGGGAGTCCAGGACAGTGGTACGTGTCCGTGTGTAGGCTGGCGTTAGGTTCCTCGTTACCCTGGTGCGGTTACACTATGCGTCACAGATGTGACAACATGATTGTGAGTATAGAGACTGCATGTGATAGGATTGCATTGTCGGCTTTTACTTTCATATTGTACTACTTACTGAGCATTAGGCTTACGTTGTGTGTTCTATGGTGTAGGTGCTGATGATATTGCTGTTGAGCCTCGATAGCCTAGTGTGGAGGCATAGGACTGTTGGCGGCGTGCGACCGAGGTATCGGACGGCGGATTTTGTTAGGGCGACCCGACCCGTGGGGATGTTAGGTGGTGGCTGAGTTCATTTGCGGGTATTTTTCTTTTGCTGTGTTGATGTACAGTCAATGAGATGAGTTGTACATGCGTCAGTTTATAGGTGTTTATGTAGTGCGTGTGATTTTGGCGACGTACGCTTATATTTTACATGTAGGAGCTTGGAATTTCTGTGTATTGTCGATTTTCTTGAATTGTAGTTGATGGATTTGTTGTCTTTAAATCTTGATTTGGTTATGGAGTTATCTTTGGATGGTTGATGGATAGATATTTCTAGCTTTCTTGTGAACTGTGTGCAAGGTTTTATTTTTGGAATAGCCAATTTTTAGGCGTTACTCTGCCAAAATTTTGGGAGAGGGGTTGGGAGTCGAAAGGATATCGAATAGGTTGGGATGTGTACACTGAGTACTTGAGAAGTGTGGATGAGCGTGATGGTGCAGCGTGATCGCAGGTGCGTGGGGCACGCGGCCCTGCGGGTGCTCACGGGTCGTGCGGCAACGAGAGAGGGTGTCCGTACGGACGTGCGGTACGGAGGCAGGGTGCATGGGCCACGCGGCGCTGTGAGCGTGCACGTGACGCGGTGATGTTGAGTTGGCACGCGCGGCACTGCGAGGGTGCGCGTGGGGCATCAAAGTGGGGACGTGAGTGTGCGGCACTGATTTTGGGTAGTTCGAGGGGTATGTTGGACTCCTTCCTAGGGTTTCGAGTCTTGTCAGTTTATTTTAAAACTATTTTAAATTATTTTCTTTTTCGCTGCGTATTTTTATATTGAGGATTCCGTGTTCCCTCTTCGGGGCGCGAGTTGTTTTCGAATCGAGTCGAAAATTTTTCATACTCACAAATGTTCTTTTGAAGATGTTTTGAAAATGAAAATACTATTAAATTGAGTGAGTTGTGTCAAGTTTTAGTGTGTCATAGTGTGTATATGTAGACGTACTGTAGCGCACTAGGAACGTAGGGTTTTCTCGGGGTGTTACAGATATGGTATCAGAGCCACGGGGTCGACGTCGTTCAGAGGATTACCTAACACCGCCAGCCGCTGCACGGGAGCACTCTACCAACAGTAAGTGTTTCGATTTGAATTTATTGTAGTACTAATGTGAGCTTTGTATATGTTAAAGGTAGAAAATGTCAGGAGATGCGAGAGGTAGAGGTTGAGGGCGACCACGACGAGACGTGCCTCCTAGAGTTGTGGGCGACATGGATGATGCCGTCCGACAGCTTACCGAGTTAGTCCACCGTCAGTCTCAGCAGTTAGAGAGATTTATGAGCAGGGACGACCAGGGTAAGTCTAGCGCCCAGGGTTCGTCTGACAGAGTGGGTGACAGGTTGCATAGACTTAGACCCCCCGACTTTTGACGGGTCATCTCCAGATCCACTCAGTGCTGAGGAGTGGATATGGAGCATGGAAAGGATGATGAGTTTTGCCAAGGTAGAGGAGCAAGACATGGTTTCTAGTGCGGCATTCTATCAGGCCAAGGATGCAAGCCATTGGTGGGATACGGTAGTGGCCACGAGAGATGTGGAGACCATGACCTGGAAAGAGTTCAGGTCGGTGTTTTTTGGTAAGTATTTCAGCTATTCTGTCATGACACTGAAGATGGTGGAGTTTGCGCAGTTGAGGCAGACCGGCACTGTGCCCGAGTATGTACGACAGTTTGAGTCCTTGTTGCGGTTTGTAGAGCATTTGGTGAGCCTCGATGAGAATAAGGTACATCAGTTTGTGCAGGGCCTGAAGCCGGATATCTATATGGGCATGCGGATTGCGGGGACCCGAAGCATGCCATACGAGGAGGTGGTAGCAAAAGCCCTTGACATTGAGGAGGCTCGGGCGAAGCTTCCTAGTTATTGGGAGGTACCCAAAGAGTATTCTCGGAGATCATTCAGAGAGTCGCTACCACAGTTGAGCGCGGAGGTCTCCGTGCAGAAAGGCCTGAATAGGCCTAGTGACAGTTCCAGCAGTCAGGGGAGAAATAAGAGGCCGCAGGGGTCGGGACAGTTTCCAGTGTGCCCGAAGTGTCAGAGGAGCCACCCGGGCGAGTGCAGAACGGGCCCAGTGCAGTGTTATAACTGTGGCAAAGTGGCCCACATGTCCAGAGAGTGCCAGAAGCCGCGTCAGAACTGCTGCTTCAACTGCAATGAGGTGGGACACTTTGCCAACAGATGCCCAGCTGCGAACAAGACGCCAGCCAGAGTTACACAGAGAGTCTTTACCCTTTTTGAGACAGATGATGCTGCCTAGCCATCAATTATTGCAGGTAACATTTTTGTTTTTGGTGTGGCAGCTTATACTTTGATTGATACGGGCGCTACCCACTCGTTTGTGTCGATGAACTTTGTTGTTAAGGCAAACTTGGAGTTCAGTCCCGCCGAGCGACATTATGATGTGACCTTGCCATCAGAGGAGCATTTGTATTCAGGACAGGTGGTGTGGCGCAATGTTCTGACAGTGGGGAAGAAGCAGTTATATGCCGAGCTAGTCATACTCCATATGAGTGATTATGAGGTAATCTCAGGAATGGATTGGCTGTTCAGACACCATGCGAAGATTGACTTCAGGACTAGAGAGGTTCATTTTCGGCCCCCGGGCGGGGAGAGCTACACATTTAAAGCAGGTAAAGGTCTTGTCAGGATTTCTGCTATATTTACTCGTCAGACTCCACGGTTATTGGGCAATGGTTACCAGGGGTTTTTGGCAAGTGTCCGGGATGCGCAGTTGCAGAGTGAGACTTGATTACAGGATATTCTTGTTGTGTAAGAGTTTCCAGAGGTGTTTCGTGATGATTTGCCAGGGTTGCCCCCTGATAGGGAGATTGAATTTGAGATATATGTTTTCCCAGGTGCCGAGCCAGTGTGTAAGAATCCGTACAGGTTAGCACCTACCGAACTTAAAAAGCTGAAGCCTCAGTTGGAGGAGCTGACGGATAAGGGCTTTATACGCCCTAGTTTTTCACCATGGGGAGCGCCAGTTCTATTCGTCAAGAACAACGACGAATTCCTACGTATGTGTATTGACTATCAGGAACTGAATAAGTTGACGGTGAAGAACAGGTATCCATTGCCGAGAATTGACGATTTGTTTGATCAGTTACAGGGTGCCCGAGTGTTTTCTAAAATCGACCTGAGGTCTGGCTATCATCAGTTGAAGGTGAAAGAAAAGGATGTACGAAAGACGGCCTTCAGGATGAGGTACGGGCATTTTGAGTTCTTGGTTATGTCTTTCGGGTTGACCAATGCCCCTGCAGCCTTGCACTTGGTGTTCAGGGAGTACCGGGACAAATTTGTGATTGTGTTTATCAAAGACATTCTAATTTATTCGCGGAGTGAGGAGAAGCACAGGGAGCACTTGAGGACTGTATTGACTATTCTATGCTACCATCAGCTGTACGCTAAGTTCTCGAAGTGCGAGTTTTGGTTGGAGTGGATCCACTTCTTGGGACATGTTATCTCATCTGAGGGTATTTCAGTTCATCCGGTGAAAGTTCAGGCTGTAAAGGAGTGACCGCGGCCGACCAGTGCTAGCGAGATACGCAGTTTTCTAGGGTTCGCTGGATATTATCGGAGATTTATTGAGGTTCTCTAAGATCTCGGCTCCCTTGACCCGACTGACCCGGAAGAATGCAAAGTATGAATGGACCGACAGGTGTGAGGACAACTTTTAGACATTGAAGTAGAGGTTGACTACGGCTCCTATACTGACGCTGCCCGTGGAAGGAGAGAAGTTCTGCATTTATTGTGATGCCTCCAGGATTGGTTTGGGGTGTGTTTTGATGCAGGGTGGGAGAATCATTGCCTATGCCTCTAGGCAGTTGAAGGCTTACGAGCAGAATTATCCTACTCATGATTTGGAACTGGCGGCTGTTGTGTTTGCACTCAAGATTTGGAGGCATTATCTTTATGGGCAGCAATGCGAGATTTACTCAGACCATCAGAGTTTGAGGTACATTTTTACGCCGAAGGAGCTGAATTTTAGGCAAAGAAGATGGCTCAAGCTGGTCAAGGATTACGATGTGGAGATCAGGTACCACCCGGGAAAGGCGAACGTGGTGGCGGATGCCTTGAGTCGGGTGACAGCTTCGACTTCTGCCATGACTTCGATAGTGCCTGTTGAGTTGATGACAGAGATGCAGGGTTTTAGCTTGGAGCTGGTTTATGATCTGGCCGCTTCTCTTTCGACCTTGTCGTTGAGGCCGACTATTTTGGACAGGATCAGATAGGCCCAGAAGACTGACTCGGAGTGTAGCGAGCTGAAGGCGAGTATGGAGGCCAGGTCTGATTCTGATTTTAGCTATTTAGAGGATGAGATTCTGAAATTTCGAGATAGGTGGTACGTCCTGAAGGATGAGGAGCTGAGGAAGGATATATTATTAGAGGTCCATTCATCTTCTTTCTCTGTGCATCCCAGTAGCACTAAGATGTAAAGGGATTTGAAGCAGCACTATTGGTGGCCTCACATGAAACGAGCAGTGGCTGAGTATGTTGAGACCTGCGTTGTCTGCCAGCAGGTGTAGGCAAAACATCAGCGACCATCTGGGATGCTCCAACCATTACCAATACCGGAGTGGAAGTGGGAGCGGATCACTATGGATTTTGTGGTGGGACTGCCGAGGACTGCCAAGGGCCATGACGCGTTCTGGGTGATTGTGGACAGATTGACGAAGTTGTCTCACTTTTTGCCGGTGAGGATGACTTATACCATGGATCAGTTTGCCCAGTTGTATATTCAGGAGATAGTCAGACTTCATGGGATTCTGGTGTCGATTGTTTCAGACCGAGACCCCAGGTTCACGTCCACGTTTTGGAAGAGTCTGCATAATGCTATAGGCACCAGGTTATATTTCAGTACGGCCTTTCATCCTCAGACCGACGGGCAGTCAGAGCGGACTATACAGATTCTAGAGGATATGCTCAGAGCCTGTGTGTTGGAGTTTCAGGCGGCTTGGAGTAAATTCTTACCGTTAGTGGAATTCTCGTATAATAACAGCTATCAGTCCACCATTGGTATGGCGCCGTACGAGGCCCTTTACGGAAGGAAGTGTAGATCGCCATTGTATTGGGATGCGGTTGGGGAGGCCCGATTGATAGGTCCTGAGATTTTGCAGCAGACTGTCGACAAAATTTCTGTGATACGGAAGAGGATTGAAGCGGCTCAGAGTCGACATAAGAGTTATGCTGATCAGAGGCATCAGGAGTTGGAGTTTAGTGAGGGCGACGAGGTATTTCTTAAGGTCTCGTCGTTCAAGGGAGTGGTGAGGTTCGGGAAGCGGGGGAAGCTCAACCCTCGGTTTGTGGGACCATTCCCGATTGTCAATCAGATTGGGAGAACTGCATACTAGCTTCAGTTTCCTTCGTCGATAGATGCCATCCATGATGTTTTTCATGTCTCGATGCTGAGGAAGTGTATGCGCGATCCCTCTCAGGTAGTGCCACAACAGGATATAAAGATCCAGCCGACACTGTCCTACGAGGAGAAGCCAGTGAGTATCTTAGGATCAACCGTGAAGGTGCTGCGCAACAAGGAGATCCCGCTGGTCAAGGTGTTGAGGCGCAACCATGGTGTGGAAGAAACTACTAGGGAGCGGTGTGATGATATGGAGCGGCAGTATCCCAACTTGTTCAGTACGTAAATTTTGGGGACAAAATTCTTATAAGGAGGGGGGATGTAATAACCCAGAAAATTTCAGATTTTTAAATCTAATTTCTGAACTTTTTAATTTAATCTCGGTTGAAGTTTTGAGAAATATTTTACGGGTAAATTAGGTTATAAAACTCAGGGTCTAGTTTTGTGATGGTTTTTGAGATTTTGAAGTTGGGAAGACGCGAGTTTAACGGAAATTCAACCGGTTAAAACACGTATGGGCATTTTGGTAATTTTATTATTTAAATTATTTTTTATAAAATTAAAATTTTTATAAAACAACTGAACGGCTTCGCGAGGAAGTTGTTCAGTGTTCTGTTCCCTTCGCTGAGGCTGAGAGCAAACACCCGAGAAACAGAGGGAGACGCGAGGGAGAGAGGACGATCGAGAGCTGAGATTTTGGACTTCGATCGGTGGACAACGAGCTCAAGTGTGAGCGAAACCGCAGCCGAGTATTGCTTCTCTAACCAAACGAGGTCGTTCGGTTCAGCAGCTCGAACTCCCGGAGTGAGAGCCCAGTGTTTTCTGCCGACGACCGCGAGGAGTCCCGATTCGGTTCTGTTGCCAGCAACCGAACACTCTGATTTCTCTCCTCTTCCATTTCTCCCACCCGAGTGCCGAACGACACCACCTTGTAAGTCTCTCTCTCCCTCTGCTGTCTTGTCTGGTTTGGCCTAGAGTAAGGTTCAGCTTCCCTCCATTTTCTTTGAATTTGGCCGCAATGTTGAGGGGAAAGTGTCATGAATTGAAGGGGAAACCGAAGGTGAGCCCTGTCCATTTCCCTGCTTTGGCCGAGCTTGGTGCTCGGCCTCCTTTCAATTCCGGTAAGCTAGGCCGAAGTGTATGAGTGGAAGGTGACTAATTAAGTATAGAAATTGTGAAATTCAAATTGAAATCAAGAATTGGACCTTTTTTTTTGTAGGGGCAGCTTCTGTTTTTGGCCATTTCGGCCTATTTTCGGTTGATCATTTTGAATTCTGTTTTTGTGGGTTAAAATAGGTTGTTAGAGGCACGTATGGCCTCTGGAATCGTTCGATTCCGGTATCTGACGCGAAAGTTATGCGCGTCAGAAGTTTATGTCAGATTTTGGTCCAAATCAAATTAGTGAGCGTTTTTCGTGGAATTTTGACGGGTAATAGTGGCATGGCTGTTTTTTGTGCGTAAAGCTAAATTGAGTGAGTTTTGGTTGAAGGAAATGAAAATGTGAAATTTGGATAAAAAGGGCAGATTCGGTTTTTGATGTTTTCCACCAATCTGCGGCTTACCGTTTTGAAATCTGTCTTACAATGTTAAACTACCTTCCTAAGGGGACGTGTACCCTCTTGAATCGCTCGATTCTGATAACGGACGCAAAAGTTATCCGCGTCTGAAGTTTAGGCTGGTTTTCGGCCGAACCAAATTAGTGACCCGTTTTAACTGGAATTTCATGGGTTTAGTTAAGGGATATTATTTTTAGCTTATTTGGTGAATTGTGAATCGAAGATTGATGAGCGATTGTCTTTGTTTTAGGTTGAGACACTTTTTGACGAAGTTGTGCGTCGAGTGAGTATAGGACGCCAGGTAAGTAATGCATGCATGTGTTTTGCCTAAGTGGGCCTACACCGTAGAACTTTAGGATTTTATGTTGTTGATTGTGGTATGCGTGCGTATTGTTTGACATGCATCATTTTTTTAAAAAAAAATGGGAACGAAAATGGTTTTGAGCATATTTTGAGTGGGTGATGAGGCGAGTGGCGGTGGTACTATGAATCCTGCTAGTGTGCGGGCCAGTGCTTCACTAGTCGTGGATTTTGCTCGAGAAGTGAGCCTGCTGGGCCATCACACGGTGTCAATGTGTTGACGGTGAGGGTGATGGGCAGTAGTACCGCGGATCCTACTAGCGTGTGGGCCGGTGCAACACCAGTCGCAGATTCTGCTCGAGGAGTGGGCCGGCTGGGCTGTCGCGAAACGTGTGTGTGTGGCAACTGCAGCCCCGTGATGGAGAGGCTGGGACGGGGGCGACGTGTCAGGGTGTAGTGTGGCGCGAGGTACACCCTCACCTTGATAAGGTTGCTGTGTGGTGATGCGTGTGTGTAGCTTGTGGGTCTCGTTTCTGGGGAGTCCGAGACGGTGGCGACGTGTCAGGGTGTAGGGTGGCATTAGGTTCCTCCTTACCCTGATGCGATTACAGTAGGCGTCACAGATGTGACAACATGAGTGTGAATGTAGAGACTGCATGTGATAGGATTGCATTATCGGCTTTTACTTTCATATTGTTCTACTTACTGAGCGTTAGGCTTACGTTGTGTGTTCTATGGTGTAGGTGCTGACGATATTACTGGTGAGCCTCGAGAGCCTAGTCTTGAGGCATAGGACGGTTGGCGACGTGCGACCGAAGTACCGGACGGCAGATTTTGTTAGGGCAACCCGACCCGTGGGGATGGTAGGTGGTGGCTGAGTTCGTTTGCGGGTATTTTTCTTTTGCTGTGTTGATGTACAGTCGATGAGATGAGTTGTACATGCGTCAGTGTTTAGGTGTTTATGGAGTGCATGTGATTTTGGCGACGTACGCATATATTTTACATGTAGGAGCTTGGAATTTCTGTGTATTGTCGATTTTCTTCACTTGTAGTTGATGGATTTGTTGTTTTTAAATCTTGATTTGGTTATGGAGTTATCTCTGGATGGTTGATGGATAGATATTTCTAGCTTTCTGGTGAACTGTGTGCATGATTTTATTTTTGGGATAGCCAATTTTTAGGCGTTACTCTGCCAAAATTTCGGGAGAGGGGTTGGGAGTCGAAAGGATATGGAATAGGTTGGGATGTGTACAGTGAATACTTGAGAAGTGTGGATGAGCGTGAGGGTGCAGCGTGATTGCAGGTGCGCGGGGCACGCAGCCCTGCAGGTGCTCACGGTTCGTGCGGCGCCGGGAGAGGGCGTGCGTGCGGACGTGCGATACGGAGGCAGGGTGCGTGGGGCACGCGGCGCTGTGAGCAGACGCGTGACGCGGGAGTTGGCACGCGTGGCACTGCGAGGGTGCGCGCGGGGCATCAAAGTGGGGACGTGAGTGTGCGGCACCGATTTTGGGTAGTTCGAGGGGTATGTTGGACTCCTTCCTAGGATTTTAAGTCTTGTTGGTTTATTTTAAAACTATTTTAAATTATTTTCTTTTCCGCTGCGTATTTTTATATTGAGGATTTCGTGTTCCCTCTTCGGGGCGCGAGTTGTTTTCGATTCGAGTCGAAAATTTTTCATACTCACAAATGTTCTTTTGAAGATGTTTTGAAAACGAAAGTACTATTAAACTGAGTGAGTTGTGTCAATTTTTAGTGTGTCATAGTGTGTATATGTAGATGTACTATAGCGCATCGGGAACGTGGGATTTCTCGGGGCGTTACACTCACGATCCTTGTCCTCTTTTTTTCTTTATGTATTAATAATAATAATAATAAAAATAATAACCTAATTACTAAATAACCATTAACCTTTAACCGTTTAATTAATCTGTTATTTGTTTCGTTTCCAGTCAGAATCTTATAATTTTTCTCTTCCCATTAGCCTTCAAGTAATCTTTTATTTAGTAGTAGAAATTTTTCGCTTTAACTTCCGACTAAAACTCCGCCGATTATTGATACGAAATTTCAAAAATTGCTTTAACGGAAATTCTGGACGTTACATCTTAGTCCACGCATTTTATGCATGCTTCTTGCACTTGTGTCCAACCATTTACAAGCCACCATCTAACATAGCATTCATCTAATTCTATTGCCTAATGCATGCATGCATTAATAAAATTACAATAAGGTCAATGTTTGCCAATAAAATTACAAGTCGGGCTAATGTTTGCCAAAAAACAAAAATTTTAATTATTTGGCTATAAAGTGATTTAAAGAAAACAAATTCCCTTTTCATGAGCTTCCAGCCTTGGCTCCCAAGTTAGCACATGCATTGGTTGCTTCATGTACAACGACGCGAGAACCCACGGGCTCCCGATATGCTCACTACTACTACTCACACACATACACTAGGGTAAAATTCGTGTAAAAATTTAAAACTTAGTCCCTCGAATTAAAACGATTTTTTGAAAACGTTTAAAATCATCGCAGCGGAAGATTGTGATTAAAGTCAGTTGAAATAAAATTTCAAGTTTTTAAAACATTAAAAAATATTTTTGGTCGACCCCTATAAGCATCGGTCGACACTTCATGTGCCTCTGTTTTCATCGGTCGACCCTAGCAGTCGACACCTCTTTGCTCATCATACTAACCGGTCGACACTTGTGAATAAAGGTCGACACTCCAATCTTCTCTGCCCGCACCGGTCGAGCCCCGAGGTCGACACCTCTATGCTCATCACAGAGAGTGGTCGACACCTGTCTTCACAGGTCAACATCTTCATCCTCTCTATTTCCATCGGTTGAGTCTTACGGCCGACACTCCTATCATCTTTACACTAACCGGTCGACACCTACAGACATAGGTCGACACTTGATTCGGCTCTGGCTTTGCAAGTCGACTCTCCCTATCACACCTTGAGAATCTACACGGTTCCCGGGATGCTCATTACTATTAGACACTATGACATTCACAAACTCGACGCGAACTCACTCAATTTAATACCACTTTCATTTTCAAATCATATTCAAAAAACATTTGTAAGTATAAAATTTTTCAACTTGATTCGAAAACGACTAGCACCCCGAAGAGAAAATACGTAAATCTTCAATATAAAATACGCAGCGGAAAAGGACAATTTAAAGGAGCTTTAAAAAATAAAACAACAAGACTTGAAGTTCCAAAAGGAGTCCGACACACGCCCCGTGCGCCTTTTGAGTTCGGCGCTGTGCACTTGAGGCCCGATGCCGCGCATCCAAGGCTCGGCGTGGCGCGCCCCTAACACGGTGCCGTGCGTCCACTGCACCCGTGCGCACCACAACAACGGCCGCGCGCCCTCAACATGGCGCTGCGCACCCTGTACGCACACCTCTATCGGCGCCGCGCAGCCCACGCAAACATCCAGGCCTCGGCGCGGCATGCGCCCCCTCCTAGCACTGCGCGCATCGCGCCCACGAATGACTCTACCTTACCCGCGCACCCACCCCGCCTTGCGCACACCTCCATGACATCGCGTGCACCAACTCGACGCCGCCGTGTCATGCGCACGCCCATAGAGCCTCGTGCCCCACGCACCCTGCCTCCGTGGTGTGTCCGTGCGCATGCTTTCGCCCAACGCTGCGCGACCCGCGCGGACCACCACGCCCTTCGCGCCTTATCGCGCGCACCCCGACCTATTTCGTACAGTCTCGACTCATTGACTTTTCTCCCAAAAATCCAGCAGAGTAACGCTTGTACTTATTGACCCCAACCTGCAACCAATACACCATATAAACTTCAAAGTACATTAACCAAACTCATCTAGAAATCACAGAAGGAAAAATAGAGCGGAAGGAAATAAATCTAACAACTATCGATGAAGAAAATCCACAGTATAAAGCAATACAATGCTCGTACATATATAATATACACACGCGACCTCAAAACTACCCAAAAATCAAGAAAATCCACGTCTATACACTATACATCATGGAAAACTGAACGGTCCCTAAATTATCGCAAGGGAAACCCCGCACACCTCACCGAAACTCACCACCTCCACGGGTCAGGTCGCCAAAACAGTTCGTCATCTATTGCCTCAGTCGCACTCCGCCAACCGTCCTATGCCTCAGGACTAGGCTCTCGGGACTCACAAGCGACAATGTCTGCACCTACACCATAGAACACACATCATAAGCCTAATGCTCAGTAAGTAGTACCATATGAAAGTAAAAAAAAAAACCGACGATGCAATCCTATCACATGCAGTCTCTATATTCCCGCTCATGTTGTCACAATCTGTAACGCGTAGTGCAGCCGTGCCAGGGTGAGGGTAAACTTCCTGCCACGCTACACCCTAATACGTCGCCACTGCCCAGGACTCCCTAGCAACAAGACCCACAAGCCACACACACACGCCACCTCACAGCAACCACACCATGGTGAGGGTGAACCTCTCGCCACACTACACCCTGATGCATCGCCACCTTCCCGAACTCCTCAGCAACGTGGCCAAATTTGCCACACACACACATTTCCCAACAGCCCAACTGGCCTACTCCCTTAGCAGAATCTGCTGCTGGTGATGCACCGGCCCACTCCCTGAGCAGGATCCGCGGCCCCACTGTCCATCATCCTCACCATCAACACATACATGTCGTGTGACGGCCTACTTCCCGAGAAGAACTCGCGGTTGATTATGCACCGACCAACTCTCTAAGCAAGATCCGCGATACCACTGCCACACGTCTCACCTCTACTTGCTCAAAATATGCTCAAAAACCTTTTTCGTTCCCTTTTCAAAACATGATGCATGTCAAACAATAAGCACGCACATCACAATCAAACCACATAAATCCTAACGTTCCATAGTGTAGGCCCTCTTGGGCAAAACGCATGCATGCACTACTTACCTGGCATCCTAAGCTTTCACACATGCACGATTTTGCCAAAAATGCCTTGACCTAAAACAAAACCAAAATCCGTCAAAACTCATCTCAGAACTCATCTTACGTAGTAAAATCATCAACACAATCATCACGTGTCACAATGCCACTAAAAGCGCTCAGTAATTCGAATCGGTCTAAAATTCGACATAAACTTTCTACGCGCATAACTTTTGCATCGGGTATCAGAACCAAATGATTCCAGCACCTAAACGCTTCTCCAACAACCTAATTTAACATACTAAAACAAAACTGAAAACGAATAATTGAAGCTACGCCGAAACCCCCAAAAATAGATCCTATTTTCACACCAAAAAAATCCGAATTTCAACATTAACCTGATTTCCACTAATTTCTCCACTAATCTATCACATTTTAGTCTATTAACCATAATTGAAGGTTTCCAATTAAGAAAACTTGAATTGGAAATTCCAATCCCCTCGGTCTTCAAGTAAAAACCAATGCTCTCCACCACAGATTCCCCGACCCAACAATTATCACCAATTCCCGCCATTCATCGACCAAAAAGGAGAGCATCACGCACTCTCCACCTCGGCCAATAGAATGGAGAGAGAGCAGGGGAACCCTCGGAGCTCTCGACTTTGTTGTCCACGAATCACACAAACACACACACAGCCTAAAACAACACCAACACTCAACAAATCACGTGGGAAAAACAAGGGGAAAACGAGTCTCTGCTCGGCCGAACTAAATCGAAAACAGGAGAAGGCGTACCTTCAGTTTCTAGCCCCAAAACCAAACCACGCCTGCCATTGCCTCGTCGGAACTCTCCGCACACTGGTCTCTCTCTCTGTTGTCGATCGTCAGCCGCTCACTCTCTGGTTCCCGCTCTATCTCTCTTGGTGTCTCTCTCGGGTGTTTGCGATCAACAGCCGAATGGCTTCGACGAAGCCATTCGGTTGTCTAAATTATTATTATTTTTTATATTTTTAGTAAATCAAATTACCTAATCGCCCTCACGTATTTTAACCATCTGTAACTTTGTTAAATTTGGATCCTCCCGACTTTAAAATTTGCAAATTCTTCTACGAATTAAATTCCAAGTTTCATAAAGTAAATTTCTCGTAAAAAACCTTCCCGAAAAATTTTAACCGAAAAAATAAATTAAATTCTGGAAATTTCCAGGTTATTACACTCGCGGTTGACACTTGCCAAGTTTGGTCGACCACTAAGCCTATCGGTCGACACTTCATTCCCAGAAATCCGACTAGAAACCTTAAACTTTCCTAATAACAATCAGACTTCTGACTCAACGCTAAAAAGTAACACAACGTACACTTTTCTACTAACTCAAAATCATTATTTACATATAAAAAATGACTACTAAAGTTTGGAATCTGTCTGTACATCCAAACGACTCAAAACAACTTAAAACGACTCAAATGATTTTGACTAAACCCCTAAACCCATACCTACCCCCACCATGGTTAAAACGCTACAACAGCTAGCCAGACCGTCCACAAGTGCACTCCTCCAACTGCTTCCTAGTCCTGGGCACGCTCTGAGTACTCACCAGCTATTGCTTCGTCACCTACAACACATAACTCATTTTTTAGCCTAATGCTAAGTAAATAATGCGCATAAAACATACACATTGAAACAACCATATCCTAACAGATGCAGTTTCTACAGTTTCGTCTCTACTTTCATTTCGTCTCTTCCTTACGTCTTCTTTATCTTCTTACTATTAGGTTCTTCTTTACATGCTAGACAAGGTGATATAACTCGCAGTCCACCTCACATGACAAGGTCAGCTTCAATCTAGTAAAGTGACATACCTCGCGATCCACCTCTCGGGACAAGGCCACCACGTAAAGTGAGCGAAGACGTGATACACCTCGCGGTCCACCTTATGGGACAAGACCACTTAACTCCACTTTCATTATCTTCTTACGCATCTTCTCATTTCGTTCATCACGTTACATCCTACGGTTTCATTTCGTTAAAACATGGAAATTTATTTTCGTTTCGTTCTCGTACTTTAAAACCATGATGCATAGTCACTAAAGTATAACATAAAATAAATGTGCATGCAACCTACCGAACTGTGATGTAGGCCCGAAGGCAAAAACACCTACTACACTATTTACCTAGCGTCCTTAGCAAATCGTTCGTAACTTCGTACGCTAACAAGAAAACCTACAAAACCACACATTTATCAGCTTTACTTTCCTTTCAATTCATAAAACTCTAAAGGGAATCACAATTTTAACACCTAATCCATCTAAACCTGAATTCCATACAATTTTCAACCAAATTCGGAAATGCACAACTTATCCAATACTCGTCCGATTTTGACGATTAAAAATGTTACGGATTCCTTGAGACGTCTAGTTCTTAACAGTCTAATCCAATTCCTAATCCAATACTTACAGCTTGGCCGAATAGAAACCGTTCCGTAACTTGAGTATTCGGTTATCTAAACACTCAATTTTCTCTATAAAATTCATAATCTACTCCTATTTCTAGCTTAAATACCAATACACGGATAAAAATGAACTTTAACCTCAAAATTTTGTATCTCGCTTCTAGGGTTCACCAAAACTATCCAATACTTCCTCTAAGTTCATTTTTACCACTCGAAACAACTAAAATACGAACTATCTACTAAGAACTAACTAAAATTTATCGTAGATTGAAGAACAGAGGAGGAAACGGAAAACAACTCAGCGCTGGAAGGCGAGAACGCAGAGAAGAAATGGAAAAATGGAGGGCTTCGGTCCTGGGAGGGGAAAACTCTCGAGGGTGTTTTGATATATGGTTTTTTTTAATAATAATAATAATTATTATTATAATTACTAAATTGCCTTCGACCCCCTAACTGTTTAATCAAACAGTTATTTGGTTTGTTTCCAGTCAAAGTTTTATAACTTTCTCTTCTCCATTATCCTCGAAATAATCTTTTACCTAACTTGCTAAATTTCCATCCCTTAATTCCTACTAGAATTCTGCCATTTACCGTTACGTAAATCCAAAAATTATTTAATGGAAAATTCTGGGAGTTACACCATGTCCCTTGTGCTCAGCTCCCAATCCAAGTCTTCAAAAAGTTAATCAAAATCGTCATCACCTGCAAAAGAATAAAGCTTGTTTGTGAATAGGTTTGATAATACTTGAGCCCTTATTTGTGATCAAATTATAGCCCTCTGAGGCATATCATGTTCATTGTCTTGTGAGTTAGGCTCCTACTCCAAGCCATCAAAGAAATCATCACCTGTAAAAGAAAGAAACTTGTGAGCAAAAAGATTAACCATAGCTCGGGCCTTAGTTTGTGACTGAGTAATAGGCCTTAGAGGCACATTAGTTCCTATTACTAGTCTTCTACTTCCACCCCTATTCTCTTCGGTGTCTTTGCTGCCTTCACTTCCATATTCTTTTTCTTCCTTGCTTATAGTCTCACCTCCATCTCTTTCTCTTTCTCCACCTACTATACAGAGTGTTACCAATGCCCATTCCATGACTACTTGGGCAAAGTCGTTAATTGGCAAACCTAATCCTAAGGTTTTTTTGCAACTATTGCTCATCTTCTCGTTAGGCTTCTACATTCAATCAAGCTTCCAAGTTTCTACAGTGGATGCAGTCTGAAATACGGGCATTACATCATAATCAAACTTGGATTCTAGTTGAGCCTCCTTATGGTGAAAAGTTAGTGGGTTGTAAATTGGTATACAAACTGAAGCTCTCTTTTAATGGGTCCATCAATTGCCTAAAGTCAGATTAGTTGCCAAGGGATTTCATCATTAAATAACAGGGTTGGACTATTTTGAGATGTTTAGTCTTGTAATTAAACCACAAGTTAGATGTGAGCAGTGCATTTCTACATGGTGACTTGGCAGAAACAGTGTTTATGTCTCAGCTGGTAGGGTTCATTGATTGGTCTAAGCCATCCCATTTATGCTTCTCATGAAATCAATTGATGGTTTAAAGTAGTCGCCTCATGCGTGGCATAACAAGCTACACTTAGCTCTTATCAACTTGGGTTTCATATAAGCAAAATATGACATTTCGATGTTCTTCTACTGCAAGGGTTAAATTTTTCTTGTAATGCTACTTTACGTTAAATACTTATTACTAACTAGAAATGGTTCTGCCTCGATCACTTCTCTTATTAATTGTTTATGATCCCTTTATGTTATAAAGGATTTGGACTCTGTCCACCATTTTTTAGGGGTTAGCGTGGCTTTTTATCCTCACAGCTTACTCTCACTCAATGTGGCTATAATGATGACCTTCGGAAATAAAAAAAAATCTCAAAGTCCTAATCTGTACAACATCGATGGTTGCAATTCAGTTACATTTAACTTCTTCAAGTACTCTCTTGCAAGATAAAACTTTTTATCATAGTACAGTTGTTGCTTTGCAGCATTTATCTATTACTTGCCCAGATATTGATTTTGTTATTAATCGCATTTTTGAGTTGATGTTGTAAAAATTGATACCTTTAAGTTAATTAAATTCCACACATTAATATTTAGTGTTAACGATAGACAACTTGTCATAGGTTGACTTGTTTTGTAGTATTTTGGCCATGTTAGATTTTTTGTTTCAGCCATTTGGTTAAAATCGATGATTTGAGAAATTGTCATGTGGTAAAATTTAAGGAAGATTAATATTGGGTAATTTGAGAATTTATCTAAGCCTGAAATATTAAGGCATTATTTAGGTTTCGTTTTAGTTTGGAATTTATGTATAGAATATACATTTATATTTGATATATTCATTAATTAATTTTTTTTTCAATTGAAATGAAATGTTCTTTTAAGCGGGAGGAAGGGCTCCTCACTCTTTCTTTTTGGTGCGCCATGGCAAGGAAAGGAGAGGGAGAGAGAGGGGTGAACCTGCATTGTACAAACCGCCACGTTCTAAGGCCAAAATTGTGTTCTCTGTACTCCACGCACCAATATTTGTGAGGGAGTTTCGATCATTGGTAAGTATTTTTCTCTCCTTTTTTTTATGTTGAACTTAGGGTTATTATTGTATTCAACTTTGAACTTGGAAACTCAATTGGGTTATTTTAATAGAATTAAGTTGTATGTATGCTATTTTAGTGATTGGTGGTGAGAATCGGCGAAGAGGAGCAATTTTTGCGACATTTTATCGTTGAAAATTGCCCAACTGTCAACCTTTGTGGATAGTCGGTTGACACTTCAAGCCTTGCATATGAAAATGGAGAGTTCAGGCTATCAACCTCTTTGAGGGGTCGGTCGACATCTGAACTAGTGACACCTCATGAGAAAGTGTCAACCACTAGCGTATTTTGGGCTGAAACCTAAGATATTGTAGCGACCCGAAAACCCACTCGTTTTCAGTTTGCTCTGATACCAACAATGTCGCAACCCGAAAATTCACTCGTTTTTGGTTCACTCTGATACTAACACTGTAGTGCCCCGAGATTGTGTCCGGCTCGGTCGCTAACCGTACTCATAAAATTAGAAAAAATTCATGAAAATTTTAAAACTTTGTTTCCCCAACTTAAAACGACATTTTTGAAACATTTAAAAACATCGCAACGGAAAACTTTAACCAAAATCAGTTTAAATGAAATCTCAAGTTTTTAAAACATTTTAAAAGGAACTTCAGTTGACCACTAAAACTTTCAGTCGACACTTGACCCGTTTTGCACACAGGGGTCGACACCTATATACAGCGGTCGACTCATCATTTGTTTATTTTGGCACAAGTCGACACGTGGTTGCACCGGTCGACACATCAATCATCTCTGTTTGCACTGGTCAAACCTTGCGGTCGACTCCTCTATACTCACTTCACTAGCAAGTCGACACCTGCTTTCATAGATCGACACCCTGATTCTCTATGTTTGCACCGGTCGAACCTTGTGGTCGACACCTCTATAATTTTTATACTAACTGGTCGACACCTACAGACACAGGTCAACACTTGGATTGGTTCTATCTCCATAGGTCGACCCTCGCGGTCGACATTTACCTAGTTCTGTCGACACCTATGCATACCAGTCGTGTAATAACCAAGAAATTTTCATAATTTAAATTCTTTTTCCGTTAAGATTTTCGAACAATTTTTGGTGGGAAGTTTATTTTATAAAAAAGAAAAACTTGAAATTTAATTCGTAGAAAAATTTCTGAATTTTGAAGTCGGGAGGACGCGAATTTAACAAAAAATACGGACGATTAAAACATGTGAGGATATTTTGGTAAATTGTAATTAAATTAAATTAAATTTATTATTATTATCATTAGGTGGATGGCTTCGGATGGAAGCCATTCCACCCTGTTCTTCGCCGAGGCCGAGAGAGCGAGAAAGAGACCGGGAGAGGAAGCTGCTAGCGACCAACCGTGTGAAGGGAACTGACGGTGCAGAACAGAGGATTCTAGCAAGCTGAGCATGCGTAGATCGATTTTTTCTACTCAGAAGGCAGAAAGTGAAATCTCCTCCCCTGTTTCAGTTCTATTCGGCCACGTAGTTACCTGTTCTCCTTCATTTTTTTTGTGAAGTTGGGCGAGTGTTAAGTGTGTGTGTGTGCGTGCGTGCGCGCGCGCTTAAGTTGTGCGCGGTTAAGGCTAAAGCTTGGCGAGAACTGAGAGCGAGTTTTCCTTCGGCCACTTCAAATATTTTGGGTTTGAAAACCCGAATTAGATAAGATTAAATGGAGGTAATGTGATAGATTGGTGGAGAAATTGGTGGAAATTGGGTTGATGTTGAAATTTGGACTTTTTTGTGTAAAAATAGGTTATGTTTTATGGATTTTTGGCCTAACTTCGGTTATTAATTTTAAATATTGTTTTAGTAGATTAAGTTAGGATGTTAGAGGAACGTTTGGCCACTGGAATTGTTTGATTCCGATAACCGATTGAAACGTTATGTGCGTCGGAAGGTTAAGTCAAGTTTGGTTAGTAAGCGTTTTTGGTAAAACTTTTGACATGTGATATTAATGTTGACGATTTTGGTGCGTAAGGTGAATTTTGAGTGAGTTTTATTGAAGAACCGAAGATGTGAAAATTTTTGGGTGAAGGGCAGATTTGGTTTTTGGTACTTTTCACCTAGCTGTGACTTATCGTTTTAAAATTCGTTTTGGTATGTTAAACTAGGTTCCTAAAGGAGCGTGTAGCCTCTTAAATCGTTTGATTCCGATAACGGACGCAAAAGTTATGCACATCCGAATTTTAAGTCAATTTTTGCCCGAATCGAATTCGTGACCCGTTTTACTTGGAATTTCATGGATTTAGTTGAGAGATGTGATTTTTAGCATATTTAGTGAATTTTGATGCACAGATTGATGAGTGATTGTTTATGTCTAGGTTGAACAAAATTGTTGGTGAAAACGTGCACAGAGAAAAGCTTAGGACGCCAAGTAAGTAGTGTATGCATGTCTTTTGTCCAGGTGAGCCTACACCGTAGAACTTTAGTATTTATGTTGTCTGATCGTGATGTGCGTGCGTTTTGTTTGACATGCATCATGTTTTAAAATGGGAACGAAAATAATTTTGAGCATGTTTTAAGTAGATGATGATGAGATGCGTGGCAGTGGTACCGTAGATCATGCTCAGGGAGTGGGCCGGTGCTTAATCAACCGCGAATTTTGCTCGGGGAGTGGCCGGTGCATCACCAGTACCGAATTCTGCTCGGGGAGTGGGCCAGCTGTACTGTCGCAAAATATGTGTGTGTGGCAACTGTGGCCCCGTTACTGGGGAGTCCAAGACGATGGCGATGCATTAGGGTTTAGAGTGGCGCAAGGTTAACCCTCACCATGATGTGGCTGCTGAAAGGTGGTGCTTGTGTGGGGCTTCTGGGCCTCGTTGCTGGGGAGTACGAGCTGGTGGCGACATGTTAGGGTGTAGCGTGGCACGAGGTTCACCCTGACCCTGGCACGGCTGCACTACGTGTCAAAGATTGTGACAACATGAGTCTGAATATAGAGACTGCATTTAATAGGATTGCATTATCGGTTTTTACTTTCATATCGCACTAGTTACTGAGCGTTAGACTTATGATATGTGTTCTATGGTGTAGGTGCAGAGATTGTTGCTGGCTAGCTCTGAGAGCCTAGTCTTGAGGCGTAGGACGATTGGTAGTGTGTGACCGAGACACCGGATGGCAGATTGTTAGGGCGACCCAACCCGTGGAGTTGAGCTTTGCCCTTATCCGTCAACTCCTCTAATTGTGCCTTTAATTCTTTCAATTCGATAGGCGTCAGCCTGTACAGGTTCTTGCAGACTGGCTCAGCCCCAGGGTACACGTCGATAACGAACTCAATTTCCCTGTCAGGGGGTAGACCTGGCAGATCCTCAAGAAATACCCCCGAAAAATCATGTACAATGGGGATGCCTGGAATTGGACCTTGCCCTGAAGCTGCACGTCCATGACACTAGCCAAGAAGTCCATGCATCCACCTCGTAACAACTGTTGGGCTCTTATAGACGACCCTGCCGAGATTCTACTCAAACCCTTTCCCGCCCTGAAGAAGCAACACTCTCCACTCGGGAGCCGAAAGTAGATCTCTCTATCCTGCAATCTATCGTGACAAAATGTCTAGATAGCCAATCCATCCCTAAAATAGCCTCATACCCCTTCATGTCGAGTATGATCAAATCGGCGTACAACCGCTTTTCTCCCACTGTCACAATATCATCTTGTACCACTTGATCTGAGTATAGGCGCTGCCCCGACGGCAACAATACATCATATAACTGCCCAGAATAGCTGGGCACTAGATTTGCCTTGACCATGAAGGCAGTGAACACAAACGAATGCGTAGCACCCGTATCGACAACAGTATAAGTCGTCATGCCCGAAATAAGAATACTACCTGAAATCACTGATGGTTGGGCGGCATCGTCCGACTCAATGAGGGCGAAGACTCTTTGTGTCACTCTCGGTGGGGCCTTGCTCAATTTCGGGCAACTCCTAGCAAAATACCCCACTTTATTGCAGTTGAAGCACCAATTCTGTCGCGGCTTCTAATAATCTCTAGACATGTGGCCCGCCTCACCACAGTTGTAGCATCACCCTGCGCCTATCCTGCACTCGCTAGGATGACTTATCTGACACTTTGTGCACACTAGGGAATACCCCGGTCCTTGGTGTCGCTTGTTGCTTGCCTTGCTACTAGAGTTGTCGCTAGCCCTCTCGAGGCCCTTTTGCTGAAACGACTCTTCTCCGCTCGATTGTGGCAACAATTCTTTGAAATATCTCCTAAGCTGTTCTTTAGGCAGCTAGCTGTAACTGGGAAGCTTTGTCCTAGCCTCCTCAATGTCTAGCGCCTTCGCCACCACCTCCTTGTAAGGCACCCATCATGTTCCAACTATCTGCATGCCCATGTATATGTCTGGCTTCAGGCCTTGTACAAATTTGTGTACTTTGTTCTCTTTCAGGCTCACCAGATGACTAGCAAACTGAGACAGTGCCTCAAACTGTCTCACGTATTCGGCCACGGTACCTGTCTATCTTAACTTGGCTAATTCCATCACATTCTGGGTCTTGACTGAGTGGCTAAAATACTTGTCGAAGAACGTCATCATAAATTCCTCCCAAGTCATGGCCTTCATATCGGTTGTCGCCTTCACTGAATCCCACAAAAATCGGGCGTCCTTGGCAAGGTGGAATGCCGCACTGGATACCCTATCTTGATCGTCTACTTTGGCATACTCCATCATCTCTTCCATACTTTGAATCCACTCCTTAGCACTGAGTGGGTCCGAAGATGATCCGTCAAACACTGGGGGTCTGAGCCTGTGCAACCTATCACCTCCACGATCCGTCGAAGTCTTGGCACTATACTGGCCCTGGTCCTCCATACTCATAAACCGCTCCAGTTGTTGCGATTGACAGTTGACCAACTCGGTAAGCTATCTAATGGCGTCATTCATATCGCCTACAGCTGTATGCGTCTCTTTAATCATAAAGCCAAACCTGTACACCACAACATCTGCAGAGTCTAAACGAAAACTACGAGGGTTCTAAGAAATACTTACGGTTGGTGGAGCACTCCCATGCAGTGGCTGGGGGTATTAGGAGATCCATCAAACGACGTCGACCCCGTGGCTCTGACACTCGTACCATACATTCTTCCCTCTTATTAACCGTCCTCCTCTATCCTTTCCCCCAAGCGGCGTAGGAATTGTGACAGACCCTCTTGCCTTCACAATCTCACCCTTCCTCTGAGGGGCCCTACATCTTCGTTGGCCATACTTCTGGTTAGGTAAAAGCTCTGATACCATAATTGTAACGCCCCGAAAACCTATCTGTTTCCAGTTCATCCACTTCTACTACTCACTCACTATGCTCAAAAGAATTTGAATAAAATTTAAAACTTTTGTTCCTCAGTTTAAAACGACATTTTTGAAAGTATTTTAAACAGCATCGCAGCGGAAAAATTAATTAAAATAAGTTTGAATAAAACCCCATTTTATGAAACATAAAATAGAAACACTGGTCGACAACGCCGGTCGACACTCGGGATGTCTCGAGTTTTTCATCGGTCGACACTGGCAAACGCCGGACGACACCAAGCTTCTCTCGGGTCTTCTCGTCCGTCGACACCAGGAACACCAGTCGACACTTCTGCGCTCATCTCAAAGAGCGGTCGACACCCGCTTTCACTGGTCGACACCTTGATCTTCTCTGCCCGTGTAGGTCGAACCCCGCAGTCGACACCCTAACTGATTTTACACTAACTAGTAGACACCCACAGTCGCCGGTTGACACCTCATTGCTCTCTGCCCGCATAGGTCGAACCCCGTGGTCGACACTCACATACCATTTTTCACGGACCGATCGACACCTATGGACTTCGGTTGACACTTTGCACCAGCAGTATAAAAATAACAGCAGTTCAAAAGAAAACGCACACGAAAACTTCTATGATTTAAAACCACAAAGTAAAGACTTATATTTTTAAAACATAATCTCTTCAAGTGATTTCAAGAAAACATAACCTTACTCCAATCCCGACTATAATCGTACTACACAACTACTATCCTACAAAATCTATACACTTGACTTATACCTCGCAAAATTTAACCCAAAAGAACCACCACCTAGCCTCGCTCCACGGGTCAGGTCGTCTTAATGAACTCCACCTGCCGGCACCCAGTAGCACGCCCCCAACTATTTACTCATCCTGTCTAGGCTCTTGCAACTCACCTGCTGAAATCACTGCACCTACACCACAGAGCACACAACATAACCCTAAGGGTCAGTAAGTAGTGCAATATGCAACGTAAAACGACAATGCAATTTTATCACATGCAGTCTCTACATTCTCTCTCATGTTGTCACAACCGGTGCCGTGTGGTATGGCCACACCATAGTGAGGCTGGACTCTCTCGCCACCTCACACCCTAACACGTCGCCATCGTCCTGGTTTCTCCAGCAACGAAGCCCTCAAACCGTACCCACACGTCACTCTACGCATTGCAACCATTCCAAGGTGAGGCTGGATGCACTCGCCACACCACCCCCTGTTACGTCGCCATCGTCCCAGTTCTTCCAACAACGGGGCCATAGTTGCCCATCACCACACACACACCGTAGCAGCCATTCCAAAGTGAGCTTGAACGCACTCGCCACACCACCCCTTAGCACGTCACCACCATCCCGATTTCTCTAACAATGGGGCCATAGCTGCCAACACACACATCGTCCTCACCACCGCACATCGCACTTCATATTTGCACATAAAACCATGCTCAAATTCATTTTTGTTACACTTTTCAAAACATGATGCATGACTGAACGCAAATAGGCAAAACACACAATACATTCCTACTGTCCCATGGTGTAGTCCTGTAAGGGCAATGCACATGCACACACTACTCACACTAGTTACCTGGCTTTCTAGTTTTTCGTGGTGCTCGTTTCACCAAAAACCGGCTCAACCAACAACAAAACCGTTTTCTCGTCAAAACTCATCCCACTACTTTACTCACGCACTAAAAGCACCATACTATCTCAATACTTCACGAACTCGCCAAAATCGCTCACTAATCTATCCCGGCTCCAAATTCAACCTAACATCCGACGCGCATAACTTTTGCGTCGGTTATCAGAATCACCCGATTCCAGTGGCCAAACGCTCCAATCATAACCTAGTTTAACACACCAAAAGAGTTTTTGAGCCCGACGCTCGTAGCCTGGCCGAAAATTAAAAGTCAGTTTCTTTTTAGTGCTTAAAATCTCACATTCTCTGTCTTTCAATAAAACTAAACAATTTCCTCATCAATCTATCACATTTATCGTCAACAATGTCACAACAAACAATAATCAATCCAATAAACGCTCCAACTCTAAAACCCTAAATTTCTATCTACCAATTTTATCAAACTCTATTCCTAACCCAAAACAAAACCACAAATAGTCAAACATACCTTAAACCACGAAAGGAGCGTTGCGTCGATGTAGTAAAGATCGCCGGAGGGAGGGTTTCGTTTCTCCTTTTCTTCATGCGGGTTTGGTTGGGGGGGGGGGGGGCCGGGCCAGAAATAGAGAGTAGGGGGAGAGTTACGATCCTCTCCCTCTCCGTTACTTATTTTTTTTATTAAAATAATAATAATAATAATAATAAACTAATTACTATTTCATTCTCACACTTTAATCTTTTAATCGAACGGTTATTCAATCTGCTTCCGGTTAGATTCCTAAAATTTTCTCTCCACCAATAGTCTTGAAATAATCTCCCACCTAACCTTACAAATTTTTCACTCTGCATTCTGACCCAAATCCCACCGCTCATCACCCCGACAACCCGAAAACCGATACGACTAAAATACATGGTGTTACAAAAAAAATATTAATTATATATTAAAACAAATGAATAGCTTCATGAGGAAGCCATTCAGTTGTTCTGCCTTCGACAAATGCCCGAGAGCAAAGGAGCGAGAGAGGGCGTGGAACCGAGCCTTGCATTCACCGATGACCGCTGAGAGAGAGGAACGCCAGTGCTCAGACTTCTCCGGCGAGCTGAGGTGAAGTGCGGCTTAGCTTTTCCCATGCTGAAAACTGGAGGTAAACCTCCCCTGTTTCAATTTTTGTCAATCGAGTGTGGGAGTTTGGTGGTTTCCAAATTCCCGATGGTTTGAGCTCATTTTTTGGGATGTTTTAGAAACTAGTGTGTGTGTGCTAGAGCCAGCTTGTGGCTCGGCCTTTCCGCGCAAAACTTGACTAAGAACAGGTGAGCTTCTCCTCCCTGTTTCCTCTCTGTTGATCAGCTGAGGGATAGTCTGATTGGTGTAACGGGTAGAGGCAATTCTCAGGTTGTTTTGTGATAAAAATATGAGGGAATTAGGGGTGTTAGATGGGAGATCATCAATGGGCTGTGGTGCTCGAATTCGCTTGGAGAAAACCAAGGGGAATTGTGCAATGTGTGTTTTGGTTTTGAGCGGGTGTAGCGGCCTAAGAACCTGCATGGTCTCCAGCTCACTCTGCTCTGCCACCACCTTTGTAGCGCCCTCGAGTTGTCCCCGAACCCGGGTAGCCAACCGTACACTTACTCATCACGTTGATAAAATTTGCATAAAATTTAAAACTTTTGTTCATCGACTTAAAATGACATTTTTTAAAACGATTAAACTCGTCGCGGCGGAAGAGTAAATCAAAAATCAATTTAAATAAAACTTCACTTTTCAAAACATTAAAAAAGGAGGGGAACCGGTCGACACATGTAAACACCGGTAGACACCTTAATACTCTCTGCCCGCACCAGTCAAACCTCGTGGTCGACACTTCTATGCTCATCAAAAAGAGCAGTCGACACCTACCTTCACTGGTCGACACTTTAATGCTCTTTGCCCGCACCGGTCTAACCATGCAATCGACACTCTCACCACTTTTACGCTAACGGGTCGACACCTAGTTTGGTTCTATTCCTGTAGGTCGATCTCGGAGTCGATATTTTCCTAGTTTGGTCGACACTTTAATGCTCTCTGCCAACACTGGTCGAACCTCGCGATCAGCAATCTCATTACTTTTTACACTAATCAGTCGACGCCTAAAGACACCGGTCGACACCTTGCACAAACAACCTAAAGATAACATCAGTTCAAAAGAAAATGAACGACGAAAACTCCCGCAATTAAAACCACCAAGTAAAAACCTAGATTCTTCAATCAAACTCCCAAATAGTTTCAAAATACATCTATCGACGTTTAAAATATCTGTTTATACATCAAAATCTATACACCAATTTTCTATACACTTAATGCGGACTCCACAAAATACAACCCTCAAACCTACCATCCAGCCTTACTCCATGGGTCGGATCGCTCTAATGAACTCCCCCTGCCGGTACATGGTAGCACGCCGCTAACTGCCTACTCGCCCTGGCTGGGCTCTCGAAACTCACCAGTAGGAATCTCTGCACCTACACCATAGAACATACAACATAAGTCTAATGCTCAGTAAGTAGTGCAATATGAAGCGTAAAATCGACAATGCAATCCTATCACATGCAGTCTCTACTCTCCCGCTCATGTTGTCGTAACCTGTGACGTGTAGTCTAGCTGCACCAGGGTAAGGGTGAACCTCGCGCCACACTATACCTTAACACGTCGCCATCGTCCCAGACTCCCTAGCAACGAGGCCCACAAGCTACACATACGCTGCCACACAGCAACCGCCCTAGGGTGAGGATGGACAGCGCGTCACGCTACACCCTGACGCGTTGCCACCATCCCAATTTTCCCAGCAACAAGGCCACAGTTGCCACACACGCACACGTTTCGCGACAGCCCAGTCGGCCCACCCTGTGGGATCCGAGACTGGTGATGCACCGGCCCACTCCCTGAGCAGAATCTGCGGTGCCACTGTCCATCATCCTCACCGTCAACACATACACACCGCGTAACGGGTTAGCTGACCCACTCCCCGAGCAAGATCTGCGGTACCACCGCCACGCTTCTCACCACTACTTACTCAAAAACATGCTCAAATTCATTTTCGTTACACTTTTCAAAACATGATGCATGACTGAACAAAAATATGCAAAACACACAATACCTCCCTATCGTCCTATAGTGTAGGCTACGGAAAGCTAACCTAAATTTCGGCCAATAATCAACCTCACTTCCAACACGAATAATTTTTACGTCGGTTATTGGAATCGCTCAATTCTAGTGGCTACACACTCCTTAGGACGTCTAGTTTCTAACGGCTTCATCCATTTCACAATTCAACATCTACAGGTTGGTCGAATATTGCCGAACGGAAACCATTCCATAACTCGAGTTTTTCGGTTATCCAGACGCTTAATCTTTTCCATAAAAACTTGTAATCTACTCTTACTTCCAGCTTAAACACCAGTATATGAACAAAAATCAACTATAAATCTCCAAATTCGTATCTCCCTCATAGGGTTACCAAAACTATCCAATACACCCTTCAACTTTACTTTTAACACTCAAAACATCTAACGAACTAACTATCTACTAAGAACTAACTAAAACTCACTGAAAATTTGTAGATTGAAGAAAGAACAGAGGAGATCGTCGGCTGGAAGGATTTCTTCGTGTGGGGGACAGTGAAATAACTGGGAGGGGGAGGGGAAAAGAAAACAACCGGGAGGTTTTCTCTACCTTTTTGCCCTCTACTTTTAATCATTTATCTAAATTGTTATTCGGCCCTTGTCTGGTCGGAATCATATAATTTTCCTTTTATCTACTAGTACAAATTCTCTGCTCTCGATTCTGACCGAAACTTTGCCGTTTACCCATACAAATTTCCAAAAATTATTTTAGCAAAAGTCCTAGATGTTACACCGAGATTGACTAATTCTAATTAGATTATGTTTGAATAAATAAAATGTGGCTGATTGATGAAGAAATTGGTGAAATTGGTTTGAAATTGGAATTTTGGACATATCAGTGTAAAAACTGGTTCTGTTTTGGTGTTTTTCATCTAGCTGCAGCTTATTGTTTGAAAATATTTTCTAATACATTAAACTAGATTCTTAGAGGAACATTTAGCTTTGGGAATCGTGTGATTTTGATAACTGTATCAAATGTTATGTGCATTCGAAGTTTGTGTCGATTTTGAGCCGAGTTTAGTTGGTGAGCTATTTTTGTTAGTTTGTGGTGCACTGTTTTAGTGACCCTAGTGTTAATGCGTAATATGAGTTTTGGGATGAATTTTAATGAAAGGTGGTTTTGTTTTAAGTTGAACCCTTTTTTTTGGTAAAATTAAGCACCTTGGAAAGCTAAAGACGCCAGTAAGTAGTGTTTGCATGTGCTTTGTCTAGTGGGCCTACACTATAGAACTTTAGGATTACTTGTGTCGTGTGATGTGCGTGTTTACTACTTTGTCATGCATCATGTTTTGAAACTGGTATGGAAATGAATTTCGAGCATGTTTTGAGTTACAGAGTGGAGTGGCCATGTGATGATGAGGATGATGCGTGTGTGGGCAGCTTTGGCTCTATTGCTGGGGAGACTGGGATGGTAGTGACGTGTCGAGATGTAGGGTGGCGTGAGGTTCATCCTCACCCTGGGATGGCTACTGCGGTACATATGTTTGTGGGCAATTGGGTCCCGTTGCTTGGGAGTCCAGGACAGTGGCGATGCATCGGGGTGTAGTGTGGCGCGAGGTCCATCTTCACCTTGGGGTCGTTGCTATGTGGTGGCGCATGTGTGTAGCTCATGTGCCTCGTTACTTGGTAGACCGGGACGGTGGCGACGTGTCAAGGTGTACTGTGGCGCGAGGTTCACCATCACCGTGGTTTGGTTGCTGTGAGGTGGCGCGTATGTGTGTGGCTTGTAGGCCTCGTTGCTGGGGAGTCTAGAATGGTGGTGACTTGTCAAGGTGTAGCGTGGCGCGAGGTTCACCCTCACCTTGAAACGGTTGCGCTACGCATCACAGATTGTGATAACATGAGCGTGAGCGTAGAGGTTGCATGTGATAGGATTGCATTGTCGGTTTTACTTTCATATCGCACTACTTGCTAAGCATTTATCTGATGTTGTGTGTTCTATGGTGTAGGTGCAGAGGTTTCCACTAGTGAGATTCAAGAGCCCAGTCCAGAGTATTAGGGCAGTTGGTGGCGTGCGACCAAGGCACCGGATGGCGGACTGTTAAGGCGACCAGACTCATGGAGGTGGTGAGTTTTCGTGAGGTGTTCGGTGCTTCCCTTGTCGTATTTTGGGAACGATTCGATTTTACATGATGTATAGTGTATAGATGTGGATTTTTCCTGCTTGTTTGGGTGGTTTGGAGGACGCGTGTATTTATTATATATGTATGAGCTTTATGTTGCTCTATACTATGGATTTTTTTCATCGATAGTTATTAGATTTATTGCCTTCCACTCTGTTCTTCCTTCGATTTTTTCTTGATAGATTTGGTTGATCCACTATGGGAATTTATATGGTGTATTGTTTGCAAGTTGGGGTCAGTAGGTACAGGTGTTACTCTACCGAATTTTTGGGAGAAGGGTAGAGTGTCGGGTAGTCTAACAAGGCGCGTAGGGAGTGCCGATGGGCCGGTTGTGCATGCGGGGTGTGCTGACAAGGTTGAGGGCGCTTGCAGAGAGCGCATCATGGCTGTAGGGCGCGCGGGGCAAGGGACACTACAATCGCACACGGGTCGTGCGGTGCCGAGAGTGGGTGCATGCGCGCGGACGTACAGCATGGAGGTAGAGCGTGGGGCACATGGCGCTAAGCCGCGTGCGTGTTGCGGGGGCGGCGAGACGGTGTGCGCGATGCGGGGGCGCCAGGAGGCCATGCGCGCGGCCTCCGGAGGGGGTACGCACGACGCTGAGGTGGAGATGTGTCCGCGCGGGGCTCGCGGAGTCAAGCAAGGGCGCCCGGCGCAATGTCGGTGACACGTCCTAGTGTCAGGCAGGCGTGCGGCGTCGTGTCTCGTGTGCAGCGTGGTTGTTGTAGCATGCTCGGGGTACGGTTTGGGTGCACTGCGCCGTGTCGGGGGTGCGCAGTGCCGGACCGTGAGCGCGCGATGGGGCGTGCAGCGCTGGGCCTCGGGCGCGCAGTGCCGAACTTGAGTGGCGCGCGGGGCGCATGTTGGACTCCTTCTTGAAATTTTAAGTCTTATCGTTTTTAAAACTCCTTTTAATTGTTTTTTTTCTGCTGCGTATTTTATATTGAGGATTTACGCGTTCACTCTTCAGGGCGCAGGTTGTTTTCAAATCAGATCGAAAAGTTTTATACTTACAAATGTTCTTTTGAATATGATTTAAAAACGAGAGTGGTGTTAAATTGAGTGAGTTCACGTTGAGTTTCAGGATGTCATAGTGTGGGGTCTTACAAGGTGTACAGTTACGGTATCAGAGCGATACAAAACCGGTGGGTTTTGGAACGCTTTGGTCTGAGGTGTGTAAAAAAGAGAAAGAGAGCGGGGTTTTCGAGGATGTTGCTGTCAGGCTGCGACAACAAGAGAGTTAAGGTTTATCATTTTAAAAGAAAAGCGGCAACAACAATAGAAACTCAAAACTCTGCCTTCCTAGTTCTTTTCATAATTCATACTCAAGGTAAAAATATTATGGAATCCAAAATATAGCAGGAACAAAAAAAAGAGTTCGATCACAAGTATTTAAATCAACCAATCAACCTTCTATTCAATCAATTCAAAAAGTAATTAAGGTTGTCATTGGTACATACCTTGTTGCCAAAAATTTTTCAACTCCTTGGCAAATCCATTGTCAGTGCTCGTTAACGGAATAGGAAGCCAAGAACCCCTTAAAACGTCTTCTCCTTCTCAGCCATGAAGGCAAGACAACAAAACAATATAAATATATACCTCGACCAAATTCCACTACTTGGTCGAGCACTTGAATCTAAGGTTAAACTCCTAAACTCTAGTCCTAAACAAAGACAAGCCAACGCAATCAATAAAACTCCAAACAAGAAAAAACTTAACAAAATGATGCAACCAAATAAGAACTAAAGCAGAATCTTTCAAGCATGGTTAAGAAAACATAATTGTTTTTCTAATTCCACTAATTAACATGCAATTGGTTTCATGCTTTACTATTCTAGAATTTAAATCAAAGTATCATTGGCATAGAAGAAGACTAAAACAAAGGAAAAGCATGGTAAAACATTTTAACAACATTTTAGATGTTTTTAGAAGACAAAGACACTAAAGAAGATTAAACTCAAACAACAAACACTATAAATTCCTTTCGACCACTTGACACGGTAGTTCTTAGAAAAGGAACTGTGTTTATCCATAAAAGAAACCAAGTGCTTGGGTGTTAGTAATAAGGCACAAAACCGTGAAAATGAAGGTGAAATGGAGGAGAAGATAAAGGTGCAAGTGTGTGAATGGAAGTGTATGGGATCCCGTGAATGAAAGATGAAGAAAAATAGTGGACAGTGTGTGGAAATGGAAAAACCCTTGGCAGACCCGAGAGCTGTCTCAAGTTAGGCTCTCGAGTGCAAATTTTCCTGAAGAAAAACAACCACCTTTAAGACTAGGTTTTCGTCCTCAATCATTTTATACTCTCAATGACAGAGGATAGGGAAAGATGAGAGTTCACCAACCAAGCTTAGAGCTTGAAGAACAATGGAGGTCTTCTCCACACGATTAGAAAACTTTTGACAACCCCTCAAGGTTCTTCTAACACTTCAGTTAGGAAAAGGAAAGGCTAGTATATTCAAATTGCAAAAGTTCTTACAAACACCAATAGCTATGCCTTAAATAGAAACCCTAAGGTGATGATTAAGGTTTGACATTTGAAAGGGAGGAAGGAGAGCCATTGGATTGATGAAGCAATCAACGACCATAAGCAAGCTCTGCGTACGCCATTGGACGGCCGAGGTGACATGCGCCATGCCTTCATTGATCAAAGTGCCATATCATCTATCCTTGTCCTCTTCAAGATGTACTTGCAAAAACCTTACTTTTTGAAGCTTCTTTTTGGGTCATTTCTTCAATTGAGCCCATGGACTGAATGTTGCAAAAATTGGCTCTCTTTTCTTTTCTTGTGACCGAGTCTTCAACCCCTCCCAAACCACCATCATACATCTAATCCTAACCACACAATGTAACGCATGATGCAATATATATTAAATTCATACATAAAGGCTAGAGTTTGCCAAAAGAAAAGAGAAACAATGTTTAAATAAAAGGTTACACAGTTTATAGGCTGGGAAGACAAATTTTCACTAAGCCATGTGATGAGTCCATCAGTGCATCCCTAGTTAGAGTGTGTAAGGGTTGATCCATGTCCTCCAAATTGGGCTCTCATGTGATATCTCTAATGAGATCAACTCTACAAGAAAAACAAACTCATTAGTAAAAAGGTAAGTAAATTAAGGGTCTTAGTTTATGATCCCGTGATAGGCCTCTTTGGCATGTCATCCTCCCCAAGTGATTGAGGATTTGACCTCAAATTCATTGATTCGGTCTCTTCTTCACCAACTGCATCTACAATGTATGGGGACATATCTTGAACTATGGCGACCCGAAAATCCTCCGTGATCCCTGGTTCACTACCAACTAACTACGCGTCACCGTCCCTCATATCCTCTACCATTAATTTCTTAGAAATTGGAAAGCTTTACTTTTTGACTCAAAATGACTCTTTTTTTTTTTTAAACGACTTTCAAAAGAGGTACATATAAATTCAGTGTAAGTAAACTTCACCATTTTAAAACACAGAAATGCAGAGACCGATCGACATTTGTAAGTACCGGTCGACACCTAAGTCTTCTCGGGTTTTCCCATCGGTCGACACCGGAGACACCGGTCGACACTTTTATGCTCTACATAGAGAGGGGTCGACCCCCGTTACCGCAGGTCGACACCTTAACCCTCTCTGCCCGCGCAAGTCGCTCCCCGCGGTCGACACCGCTACCATTTTTACATGACCGATCGACACCTTTAACCAGGGGTCGACAACTGCTTTGGCTCTGCCTACCAGAGGTTGAGCCTCGCGATCGACACTCACTTTACATTTACACTGACCGGTCGACACCTCTCGACTTCGATCGACACTTCATACCAGAATCAGTGAAATCATACCAGTTCGTTTGAATACGCACGACAACCATTACTCTATCGCAACGACCAAAATAAAAACCCATATTTTGACAACCAAATTTCTTCATGCAAGTTTCAAAACCACACACGACGAATACTCCTCGACTGAATCCACGAAGTAAATGCTTAAATTCTGAAAACATAATTTCAAAACATTCGTATCCTAATAATCCATGGTACCCTTGGTACACCACCTAAATTTCCCCAAAAACCTATACAACTCTATTCAACTCAAAACACTTATAAAATTATACTCTCTTTACCCACCATGGTCTTGTTGCCCTCCAACATTTCCCTGCACCGGCATGTGACACCTCCCGCCAACTCCGACCTAGGCCTGCTTGTCACCTGACAGCGCGCCGTCACCTACACCAAGGAACACAAAACGTAAGCCTAATGCTTAGCAAGTATGGAAACATGAACTCGAAAACCAATGCAAAACTGAACCCCTACTCATGCAGTTTCTATAGTCAACTCCGTTTTCTTTTCATTTCGTTATTTTCATCTTTCACTTTTCAGTGTGAGTTAGGCCAGCACCCATCCCTTCCACACTCGGGACGGCCATTGCATAACCCACGGAGGGAGGTTAGAGGCACACATCATGTTCGCACATGGAACGGCCCTACGTAACGTCCTCCTAACAACGATCGTTGAACCCCCTAGTGCTCTCAATAGCACGTTAACGACGAGGCATTCGCAAACCGTGTCACATTACGTACTTTCATCCATGGGAACCCCCTAGTGCTTTCTCACTAGCACGTTAACGACGAGGCGTTCGCTCATGCGTTGCAAGTCTTTTCTTATCTGGTTACATTTCACATACACATTTCAAAACATGCTTAAAACTCGTATTTCGTAGTTCAAAACCATGATGCATGACAATCACAATGCACGACTCCATAACAAAACAACCAAACGACAATCAAAGCAAACAAACAAGCAACCAAACAATCCTACCGTTCCATGGTATAGGCCCGAAGGCAAATCACAAGCGGTCCATCACTTACCTGGCGTTCTCGAAATCCTTTCGCGTTTCGTGACTTGGTGCTCTAACTAGAATACCTATAAAATTGCACATCCGTCAATTTTAATTCATCGAATTCATAACTCCCTAACTTACAAGTCCTAATTCACATCAAAATCGAAACTATCCAAAAATCCCAAAATTCCACATAATTTCCGTCCAACTCCATAAATGCACAAATTCTCCGTTACTCGTCCGAATTGGACGATACCAAATACTACGGGTTCCTGAGGATGCCTAGTTTCCCGTGGTCGCATCCATTTTCCATTCGAATGTCCACAACTTAGCCGAACATGGCCGAATGGACACCGTTCAAAAACTCACGTACACGGTCAATAAATCACCCAATCTTCCTCACCAATTCTCGTAATCTACTCCTATTTCTATCCTAAGCACTATTACACGGATAGAATCCAACTCTATGATCAACTTGTCATGTTACCCTCCTAGGTTTTCACTAATTCGACCTATACCCTTGCCAAACCTGGTTTCGCCACTAATAACGCCAACACACTAACCAACTACGCAAAGCTAACGAGAACTTACCATAGGTTCAAAGATTCGTGGAAGAATGGAAGAAATGTTAGCGCATAGGAGAGGAAGACGCTGATCGCAGGAGATAAAATAGCAGGGAACCAAAATGCTGGGGGGAAAGGGGAGGGCACCGACGGTGCGCTCCCTCTTTTTTTTATTTTTTTATTTTTTATATTTTATTATTCTATTCATAATTACCAAATTGCCCTCCTCCTTAAACCGTTTCATAATTTCGTGATTTTGTCTGAATCCAATTAAATTCTTAAATTTCTCTTTCTACCATTAACCTTAAAATAATCTTTCAGTTAGGGGCTGAAATTTTCCGTTATTAAATTGAACCAAAACTCCACCGATTAAAATTTACGAAAATCCGACATAAATTTTCAACGGAAAATTTCCGGGTATTACATGAATGTTGAATGTGGATGATACTCCATAGTCGCCGGGTAATTCCAACTTGTAAGCATTGTCATTAATTCACTCTAGTACTTTGAAGGGGCTATCTACTCTAAGAAGCAGTTTAGAATGCCTATTAGGAGGAAATCTTTCTTTGCAAAGGTACAACCAAACTAAATCACATTCTTTAAATATAATTTCTCTTCTACCCTTGTTGGCATGCTTGGCATAGTTAGCATTATTTTTTTCGATGGCTTTGCGAACTGTTTCGTGCAACTTCTTAATCTGTTCCACTTTATTTGCTCTTGAAGGGTATATAAAATCTTTAGTAGGGAGAGAAATAAGATCAAGTGGTGAGGACGGATTAAATCCAAAGGCTACCACAAAGGCTGTTTGCTGTGTGGTTGAGCGAAGGCTTTTGTTGTAACAAAATTCTATTTGGGGTAGCACTATGTCCCCATTTGCTAAGTTCTTGCCCATAACACTGCGAAGAAGTGTGCCCAAAGTCCTGTTGACCACTTTTGTTTGACCGTTCGGGGTGAAATGAGGTGGTAAAAAACAACTTGGTCCCAAGTTTCTTCCACAAGGTCTTGCAAAAAGTGCTTAAAAACGTAGTGTCTCGGTCAGACACTATTGATTGTGGCACTCCATGGAATCTGACAATTTCCTTGAAGAAACGATCGGCTATGACAGCGGAGTCATCAGTTTTTGTTGTAATAACCCGAAAATTTTGAATTTGTATTTTTAATTCTCGAAATTTTTAGTTTAATCTCGGTCGGAGTTTTGAGAAAAATATTTCAACGGGAAATTTAAATTATAAGACTCGGAGCCTACTTTTACTATGATATTTTGAAATTTAAAGTTGGGAGGTCGAGAAATTAACGAAATTTCGGACGATTGAAGCACGTGAAGGCAATTTGGTAATTTGTAATTAAAAAAAAAAATTAAAAAAAATTAAAAATATATATGAATCACCCGAATGGCTTCGGGAAGAAGCCATTCGGCTTATTCATGCACACACCCGAGTGCCGAGAGAGGGCGATCGCGTGCCGTAGTCAGAGCTGCGATCGACGGCCGACTAGCGTGGGCGCGAGGTGCGCGTTGCGAGCCGGTGCTGCTGTCCTGACGAACCGAAGCCGTCCGGTTTCAGCAGCTCGAGTCCCCGAAGTGTGAGCCGAGTGTTTCGGCCGACGACTGCGAAGGGCGAATTTCCGACCAAGTCTGCCACCGACGATTTGGGAGCCTTGCTGGAGTCCCTTTTCCCGTTGTGTGCAGAACTCCATTGCTCGGTAAGTCTTTCCCCTCTTGCTGCCCGCCCCATTATTTTTGGTTTAGCCGAGCTTAGTGCTCGGCCTACTTTCGTCATTGATGGAATTGGCCGCAAGGTTATAGCGTAGCACGAGAGTAATGCCGCGAGTTTAAAGGAAACCGAAGGGAGCCCTGTCGGTTTCCTATTTTGGCCGAGCTTAGTGCTCGGCCTCCTTGCGATTGCAGTGAGCTTGGCCGAGAGATATGGACGAAATACGGATAGTTGTGTGTGGAAGTTTGTAAATTGAAGTTTGAAATCAAAATCAACCATTGCTTGTGCAGGGGCAATTTGGTTTTTAACTATTTTGGCATAGTTTTGGCTAATCATTTTAAATTCTGTTTCTGTGGGATAAAATAAGTTATTAAAGAGACGTATGGCCGCTGGAATCGTTCGATTCTGACATCCGACGCAAAAGTTATGCGCGTCGGAAGTTTATGCCGGAATTTAGCCCAAGTCAAATTAGCGAGCGTTTTTCGTGAAAATTCAACATGTGAGAGTAGCATAGTCATCTTGATGCATATAACTAGCTGGGAGTGAGTTTTGGTTGAAGAGAAGTGAAAATGTGAAATTTGATAAAAGTGGCAGATTCGGTTTTAGCGTTTTTTGCCTATCTGTGGCTTATCCTATTAAAATCCGTCTTGGGATGTTAAACTAAGTTCCTAATGGGACGTTTAGCCACTTGAATCGTTCAATTCCGTTGACGGACGCAAAAGTTATGCGCAAAAGTTATTTTGATGCATATAACGTTGCGGATCCCGCTAGTGTGCGGGCTGGTGCTTCACCACTCGCAGATCCTACTCGAAGGGTGGGCCGACTGGGCCGTCATGCGGCGTGAATGTGTTGACGGTTAGGATATGGGCAGTGGTACCGCGGATCCTATTAGTGTGTGGGCCGGTGCAACCCCAGTCGCGAATCCTACTCGAGGGGTGGGCCGGCTGGGCTGTCGCGAAACGTGTGTGTGTGGCAACTGTGGCCCCGTACTGGGGAGGCTGGGACGGGGGCAACGTGTCAGGGTGTAGAGTGGCGCGAGGTACACCCTTACCCTGATGTGGTTGCCGTGTGGTGATGCGTGTGTGTAGCTTGTGGGCCTCGTTGCTGGGGAGTCTGGGACAATGGCGACGTGTCAGGGTGTAGGGTGGCGTGAGATTCCTCCTTACCCTGGGGCGGCTGCACTACGCGTCACAGATGTGATAACATGAGTGTGAGTGTAGAGACTGCATGTGATAGGATTGCATTGTCGGCGTTTACTTTCATATCGCATTACTTACTGAGCGTTAGGCTTATGTTGTGTGTTCCATGCTGTAGGTGCTGACGATACTGCTGGTGAGCCTCGAGTGCCTAGTCCAGAGGTGTAAGATGGTTGGCGGCGTGCGACCGCAGCACCGGATGGCGGATTTTTGTTAGGGCGACCCGACCCGTGGAGTTGGTAGGTTGTGGCATGGTTAGTTTTGGAGGTTTTCTTCTTTTGTGATGATTATGTACAGTCGATGAGATGAGGTGTACATGTGTCAGTGTATAGGTATATGGAGTGCGTGTGATTTTTGTCACGTACGCAGATATTTTTCATGTTAGAGTATGATATTACTCTATACTGGGGACTTTCTTCATTTGTATTTGATGGATTTTCGTTGTCTTCATACTCTCATTTGACTATGGTGATTTCTCTGGATGATGAATAGATAAACATTGTTAGTTTGGTAAGCTGTGTGCAGGGTTTTTAAATTTTGGGATAGTTAGTTTTTAGCTGTTACTCTGCCGAAATTTCGGGAGAGAGGTAGGGAGTCGAGGGAATATGGAATGGGTTAAGATGTGAGTAGTGAATCCTAAAGAAGGGTAGATGAGCGTGGGAGTGCGGCATGATCACAGGTGCGCGGGGCACACGGCCCTGCGGGTGCTCACGGGTCGTGCAGCACCGTGTGAGGGCGTGCGCATGGACGTGTTGTACAGTGGCAGGGTGCGTGGGGCACGCGGCGCTGTGAGCGTGCGCGAAACATAGTGACATGTAGTTGGCACGTGCGGCACTGCGAGAGTGCGCGTGGGGTGTCGAAGTGGGGGACGTGAGTGCGCGGTACCAGCTTGTGTAGTTCGGGGGGGGGGGGGGGCGTTGGATTCTTTTCTAAGATCCCAAGTCTTACCGTTTTATCTTAAATTGTTTTAAATGGTTTCTTTTCTTTTCCGCTGCATATTTTTATATTAAGGACTTCGGGTTCCCTCTTCGGGACGCGAGTTGTTTTCGAATCGAGTCGAAAATTTTTCATACTCACAAATGTTCTTTTGAAAATGATTTGAAATTGAAAGGGATAACAAATTGAGTGAGTTATGTCAAGTGTTAGTGTGTGTGTAGTGTGTAGTTGCACTGTGACGCACCGGGAACGCGGGGTTTTCTCGGGGTGTTACATTTGTGCACACGATAAAATGCGTCATCTTGGAAAAACAATCCACGACTACCATAATAGAGTCCTTACTACAGGCAGTCCATGGAAACCCTAAGACAAAATCCATAGTAATTTCTACCCACACGTGAGTAGGAACTTGTAAGGATAGATATATTCCTTGGGGAAGAACTTTACTCTTGGCCTTCTTACACAGAATGCACTGTTCGACGAAGTGGTGCACATCTTTCATCATGTGTGGCTACTAGAATAGTTCTTTTAGTACTTTGAGAGTTTTCTTTTCCCCCAAAATGCCCTGATCCTCTACTGTAATAACCCAGAAATTTTAGATTTTTTTAAATTTAATTTCTGAACCTTTTAATTTAAGTTCGGTTGGAGTTTCAGAAAAATATTTAACGGGGGATTTAAATTACAAAACTCGGAGTTTGCTTTTGTGATGGTTTTCATAATTTAAAGTCGGGAGGTTGAGAATTCAACGAAATTACGGATGATAAAAACACGTGAGGGCGTTTTGGTAAATTTATTATTTAAATTATTTTATAAAATTAAAAGTTTTATAAAAACAACTTAATGGCTTTCGCCGGAGCCGAGAGCGAACGCGCGAGCGAGAGGGTGATCGGGGACGAGCTGCCGACGATCGACCATTGGGGAAGAGACGTGACGCGCTGGGCGGTTCCGACGAGGCAGAAAGTCGGCGTGAGTGGATTCTCCCCGAGCTGAAAACCTCAGGTAACTCCTCCCCTGTTTCGGCTCCTGTCGACCGAGCCTGAGGGCTCGGTTCTTTCTTGTTTTCCGACGATTTAGCTCGGTATAGGAGTCGGTAATGGGCTGTGAATGTGGGTGTAGTGAGCAGACAGTGAATGCTCGGGAGGGAGGGGAAAAACTCGAGGCTTGTTGGCTGTGGGGTTCAGATTTTGAGTTCGATATACTTGTTTTTTGTCCAGATTGTGCTTAATAGGTTTAAATGTGATTGTTCGGTGAAGGAATTGGCGAGATTGGATCGAAGTTGAATTTTTGGCTATTTTTCGTATTAAAACACATTCTGTTTTTGGCCGTTTCAGCCTAGCTCTGATTGATCGTTTCCAATTCTCTTTTTAAAATAGGTTGTTAGAGGGACGTATGGCCACTGGAATCGTTCGATTCTGATATCCTACGCAAAAGTTACGCACGTCGGAAGTTTAGTCCAAGTCAAATTAGTGAGCGTTTTTCGTAGAATTTTGACATGTGATAGTGGCATGGCTGTTTTTGGTGCATAAAGTTAAATTGAGTGAGTTTTGGTTGAAGAAAAACAAAAATGTGAAATTTGATAAAAAGGGGCAGATTCGGTTTCGGGGTTTTTCCACCTAGCTGCGGCTTACCGTTTTAAAATCCGTCTTAGTATGTTAAACTTGGTTCTTAAGGGGACGTTTAGCCACTTGAATCATTCAATTCCGTTAACGGACGTAAAAGTTATGCGCGTCCGAACTTTGAGCTGGTTTTCGGACGAACCACATTGGTGATCCGTTTTAACTGAAATTTTCATTGATTTGGTTAAGGAATGTCATTTTAAATTGTTTGGTGAGTTTTGAGGTAAATATTGACGAGTGAATTGTTTGCATTTTAGGTTGAGACACTTTTTGGTGAAGCTGTGCGTCGAGTGAGATTAGGACGCCAGGTAAGTAGTGCATGCATACGTTTTACCCAAGTGGACCTACACTGTAGAACTTTAGAGTTTATGGGATTGATTGTGGTGTGCGTGCGTATTGTTTGACATGCATCATATTTTAAAAACCTGAACGAAAATGATTTTGAGCATGTTTTGAGAATGTGGTGAGATGTATGGCGGTGGTACTGCGGATCCCGCTAGTGTGCGGTCCGGTGCTTCACCAGTCATGGATTCTGATCCTGGAGTGGGCCGGCTGGGCCGTAATGCGGCATGAATGTGTTGACGGTGAGGGTGATGGGCAGTGGTACCGCGGATCCTACTAGTGTGTGGGCCGGTGCAACACCATTCGCGGATTCCGCTCGAGGAGTAGGCAGGCTTGGCTGTCGCGAAACGTGTGTGTGTGGCAACTGTGGTCCCGTGCTGGGGAAGCTGGGACAGGGGTAACGTGTCAGGGTGTAGTGTGGCGCGAGGTACACCCTTACCTTGATGTGGTTGCCGTGTGGTGATGCGTGTGTGTAGCTTGTGGGCCTCATTGCTGGGGAGTCCGGGACGGTGGCAACGTGTTAGAGTGTAGGGTGGCGTTAGGTTCCTCCTTACCCTGGTGCGGCTACACTACGCATCACAGATGTGACAACATGAGTGTGAGTGTATAGACTGCATGTGATAGGATTGCATTGACGGCTTTTACTTCCATATTGTATTACTTACCGAGCGTTAGGCTTATGTTGTGTGTTCTGTGGTGTAGGTGCTGCTGACCTTGCTGGTGAGCCTCGAGAGCGTACTCTTGAGGCATAGGATGGTTGGCGGCGTGCGACCGAGGCATTGGATGGCGGATTTTGTTAGGGCGACCCGACCCGTGGTGGTGGTAGGTAACGGTGAGATGCATTGGGTTGTTATTTTTGTCGGGTGTTTATGCAGATAGAGGAGTTTGTATAGACGTCGGTTGTATAGGATTGTATAAAGTGGTTGTAGTGTTTTGGGGACGCGTATGTATTTTTATATGTTAGAGTATAGTATTGCTCTATACTGTGAATTTTCTTCATTTGCATTTGATGGATTTTCGTAGTCTTCATACTCTGATTTTGTTATGGTGATTTCTCTAGATGGTGGATAGATAAATACTGTTAGTTTTTGGTGAACTGTGTGCAGGGTTTTAAATTTTTGTGATAGCCAGTTTTTAGTTGTTACTCTGCCGAAATTTCGGGAGAGTGGTTGGGAGTCGAAAGGATATGGAACAGGTTGAGGTGTGTACAGTAAATGCTAGAGAAGTGTAGATGAGCATGGGAGTGCGGCGTGATCGCAGGTGCGCGGGGCACGCGGCCCAGGGGGTGCTCACGGGTCGTGGATTCCGCTCCTGAAGTGGGCCGGCTGGGCCATCATGCGGCGTGAATGTGTTAACGGTGAGGGTGATGGGCAGTGGTACCGCGGATCCTACTAGTCTATGGGCCAGTGCAACACCAATCGCGGATTCCGCTCGAGGAGTGGGCCGACTTGGCTGTCGCGAAACGTGTGTGTGTGGCAACTGTGGTCCCATGCTGGGGAAGCTGGGACAGGGGCAACGTGTCAGGGTGTAGTGTGGCGTGAGGTACACCCTTACCCTGATGTGGTTGCCGTGTGGTGATGCGTGTGTGTAGCTTGTGGGCCTCATTGCTGGGGAGTCCGGGACGGTGGCGACGTGTTAGAGTGTAGGGTGGCGTTAGGTTCCTCCTTACCCTGGTGCGGCTACACTACGCATCACAGATGTGACAACATGAGTGTGAGTGTATAGACTGTATGTGATAGGATTGCATTGACGGCTTTTATTTCCATATTGTATTACTTACCGAGCGTTAGACTTATGTTGTGTGTTCTGTGGTGTACGTGCTGACGACCTTGCTGGTGAGCCTCGAGAGCGTACTCTTGAGGCATAGGATGGTTGGCGGTGTGCGACCGAGGCATCGGATGACGGATTTTGTTAGGGCGACCCCACCCGTGGTGGTGGTAGGTAACGGTGAGATGCATTGGGTTGTTATTTTTATTAGGTGTTTATGCAGATAGAGGAGTTTCTATAAACGTCGGTTGTACAGGATTGTATAAAGTGGTTGTAGTGTTTTGGGGACGCGTATGTATTTTTATATGTTAGAGTATAGTATTGCTCTATACTGTGAATTTTCTTCATTTGCATTTGATGGATTTTCGTTGTCTTCATACTCTGATTTTGTTATGATGATTTCTCTAGATGGTGGATAGATAAATACTGTTAGTTTTTGGTGAACTGTGTGCAGGGTTTTAAATTTTTGTGATAGCCAGTTTTTAGTTGTTACTCTGCCGAAATTTCGGGAGAGTGGTTGGGAGTCGAAAGGATATGGAACAGGTTGAGGTGTGTACAGTAAATGCTAGAGAAGTGTAGATGAGCATGGGAGTGCGGCGTGATCGCAGGTGCGCGGGGCACGCGGCCCTGGGGGTACTCACTGGTCGTGCGGCGCCGGGCGAGGGTATGCGCGCGGATGTGCTGTACAGCGGCAGGGTGCGTGGGGCACGCGGCGCTGGAAGCGTGCGCGAGACACAGTGACGTTGAGTTAGCACGTACGGCACTGCAAGGGTGTGCGCGGGGTGTCGAAGTGGGGACGTGAGTGCGCGGCACCGGATTGTGTAGTTTGAGGGGTGCGTTGGATTATTTTCTAGGATTTCGAGTCTTACCAGTTTATCTTAAACTATTTTAAATGGTTTTCTTTTCCGCTGCATAGTTTTTATGTTGAGGATTTCGTGTTCCCTTTTCGGGGCGCGAGTTGTTTTCGAATCGAGTCGAAAATTTTTCATACTCATAAATGTTCCTTAGAAAATGATTTGAAAATGAAAGGGGTATTAAATTGAGTGAGTTATGTGAAGTGTTAGTGTGGTAGTGTATAGATGCACTGTAGCGCACCAGGAACGCGGGGTTTCTCATGGTGTTACATCCACTATGGTCTTCTGTGACAAGACATTGCCCTAGGCTACTGTTGGGTACACATAACGTACCTCTTTTCAACAGAAAACCATCTATGATACTATATCCTTCTTTTGCCTTGTCTTGGCATGTAAGATAGGGTAGCCCAAAATCATTGTCAAATTCATAAGTTTTCTTTATCCAATCAAATCCTAAGAATCTAACGCTTAATTCAATTAAAAGCATTCTCTTTTTGGATAATGCATCGGCAACGACATTATCTGATCTATTTAAATATTTTAAAGTATATGAAAATCTCTCCAAGAATTCCACCAACTTCGTGTCACTTATTTAGTTTGTGCTGACTCTTGATGTGCTTGAGGGATTGATGGTCAGTATGGATCACAAACTCCTTGGATAAGAGATAATGTTACCAGTGTTCAATAGCTTGTATAACTGTAATAAACTTCTTCTCATACATGGAGTAGTTATGTTCTACTCCTTTTAGCTTTTTATTTAAGTATGCAAGTGGTTTACCCTCTTGCATCAGTACAACTCCTATGCCAACTTAAAGAGGTGTCCCTTTTGATTTCAAATACCTTGTTGAAATCAAGTAGCGCTAGCACAGGGGATTGACAAAGTTTTTCTTTGATCAGTTCAAAGCTACTTTGACAAGACAGGTTCAAACAAAATCTACTCCCTTTTATTATAGTCCGTGAGGGGAGCTACTATCCAGCTAAATTCCTTAATAAACCTCCTATAGAAAGAGGGGATAGTCCATGAAAACTACGAATTTCAGATACTCCATTAGGTGTAGGTCATTCCCGGATGGCTTTAACCTATTATTCATTAATTTCTAGACCTTCCTTCGAAATGATGAATCCTAGGAAGTATACCTTTTCCTGGGCAAAGGAACACTTACTCAAATTACCAAACAAATTACCTCAACAGAGAGTTTGGAAAAGAATCCCAAGGTGATTGAGATGTTGGGGGAGGTCGAGACTGTACACCAGGATGTCATCAAAGCAGATGACAATAAATTTCTCTAAAATATCATTGAAAACATAATGCATCAACCTCATGAAGGTACTCGGGGCATTAGTAAGTCCGAATGGCATGACCATTCACTCTAACAATCTGTATTTTGTTTTGAAGGTGGTTTTCCATTCATCACCTTACTTCTCCGAATCTTGTGATAACCACTCTTTAAATCGACTTTAGAAAATATGGACGCTCCACTAAGCTCAACTAGCATATCTTCCAGTCTAGGAATCAAAAACCGGTACTTGATAGCAATTTGGTTTATAAAGCAACTATCGACGCACATTCTCATCGTGCTGTCATTCTTAGGAACAAGAATAATAGGCACAACGCAGGGACTCATTGATTCTCTAATATATCCCTTGCCTAACAGCTCTTGTACTTGCTCTTGTAATTCCTTAGCCTCTTCAAGTCTCATCTTATAGGCTGGTCTGTTGGGTAGGATAGCTCCAGATTGGAGATCTATCTGGTGTTCACTACCACGCAATGGTGGTAGGCCAGGTGGAAATTCCTCATGAAAAACATCTTGGTAAGTCTTAAGGAGATTTTGGACTGATGGAGGTATCTCACCAAGCTCCATCACACGATCTCTGAATAGAACTAGGATTAGCGCCTCTCCTGTGATCGTTGAAGTTCTTAACCCTCGCTTGGATAAGAGAAGACTTTCCTTGAACTTCTCTTCTTTTCGAATAACGTCATCTTGGACCACTTGTTCTGGAGTCATAGGTTATAGATTGATTGTTTTGCCTCTGAATTTCTAGGTATAGTTGTTGTGGAACCCCTTGTGGGTCACTTTGTGGTTGTATTGCCATAGTCGTCCTAATAGAAGATGACTTGCATTTATTAGTACCACGTCGCAAAGAACCATGTCCTTATACTTACAATAGTGAAGTCAACAGTTACTTGTTTAGTGACCTTGATGTCATCTCTTTCATCCAACCACCTTAACTTGTATAGCTTAGGGTGAGCAGTAGTCTCCAACCCTAGTTTACTGACCATTTCCTGAGAAGCTCCATTAACGTAGCTTCCACCATCAATAATTATAGAGCAAACTTTTTCCTTGACTGCACAATGATTATGGAAGATATTCTCCCGTTGACAGTCTTCTTTAACGTTCTTGAAAATTAGTGTTCTCCTCATAACAATCAGTAGAGGTCCCTCTTGAGCCGTTCAGTCATTGGCTTCTTGGTCACTCTCCTTTACTATCTTTACTTCTTCTTCTGCATCATAATGTCCCTGGTCATCTTTGCTTTCCCACTCTCCAGTGGACTCTTGGATCACTATTATACGTCGGTTAGGCCATTCACTAGCATACTGACCCTTTCCTAGGCACTTGTAGCATTGAACGTCATGTGCCTTTTGCGTGTGTGAGTTGTTTCCTAGGGGTTTGTTTACTTGTAGGGGTTTGCTACTACTACCTGCACCTATCAGGGGCCAGTTACGGTTAACAGGCCTCTTGTTATCAGTTCTAAGGGCAGTCTTGTTGTACTATTGGGTTTTGGGTGGAAATTTGCTAGGGTAGTTGACCTTACGTTTTCTCTTGAGTTGTCTCTCAACAGTGAGGACTAAATGAACGACCATTTCCATGGTCTCCAATTGTTGCATCTCAACGAGGTCTCCTATATTGTGGTTTAGTCCTTGAATAAACCTGGTGATAATTTGTTCCTCTGGTTCCGCTATAGTGCAACGCATGTTAAGCGTCTCAAATTCAGTGAGGTATTCGTCGATAGAAAGGCTGTTTTGTCATAAGTTATGGAGTTCTTGGAAGAGTTCGTGTTTGTACTGGCGGGGCACGAATCTCTTGTGTATGATCTCCTTTATGGAGTTCCACGTGGTAATGTTGTATCCTACGGTTTGAATTCTTTGGGCCTTTAAGTTGAACCACCATAGTGCTACATGGCCTGTCAATTCATGAGAGACTAGTTGGATTTTCTCGCGTTCAAAGTAGTCATGGCAGTCGAAGACTCGCTCGACTTTGTCTACACAATCTCGGTAGGTATGGCCATCACAGGTTCTATTGAAGGGAGGAACGGTTAACTTGATGTTTTGAAGGTCATCGTTGTCTTTTTGTCGATTTGAATGATAGTGCTCTTCTTCCTCTAAGGGCCACTCTTCGTCCTCCGAGAAATCATCGTCTCGGGACCTTCTCCTTTGGGGTTCGACCCATTCCTCATCCTCTAGGGGTCTTTGTTTAGGAATTCTAGCCTTAGGATGTTCCGGTCTTATCCTTGAAGAGGTCTCTTAGGAGGTATCCCTCATGCTAAATAATTTAACTAACAAGTATAGCATCTAAGCAACTACACAAGCTAGACAATTAAAACAAAATATAAAGCAAGAAAAATAGATTTGGTTATCAAAACAGATTCATGCTGTCAAAGAAGAGATTTATGCTTGAAAAACAGAAAACATGTTCATGCTTTACGACACAATAACCATTTCTGAAAAAATGACAAGACATAGAACTAAAACAACATTAAAACACCCTATTAAACTAAACAGAATCGTGACACTCAAACAAAAACAAAAACAGACAACACATGTTTGACACATATTCTGACTATAAGCAGAACACATGCTATCACATGCTAGACTAAAACCAAGAAAGAGAATAGAAGCAAAACTTCAGTAAAAAACAAAAAATTGATAGCAAAGAAACATCCTAAAGAACAAGACAGAAAGCACAAAACATGCTGACAATAAGACTAATTAAACAGAATTGAAACATGCTTAAATATGCAAAACTAGTAGGTGAAACATTCATGAACATATGACACAAAAATAAAAAACCAACACGAAAATTCATGCTTCAAACATTCAAGAAGACTCTTGAGAATTTAAAATACAGAACACTCATGTTAAGACTCACTTAAACAACCTAATAAACCTAAATATATTAACATAAAAATTAAGCATGATGTTTCTCAGTTAAACCTCACAAAAACAGAAACTTCACACAACACAAAAACAGAAAATGAACCACGCATGTTGTTTTAACTAAGCAGGATTATAGCTCATGCAACATGGTTATTTTGGGTAGCAAAAACAAAAACAAAAAGTTGAAACACATCAAAACAAAAAATCATAAAACAAGACAAAAATAGAAAAAGACATGAACGTGAAAAACATAACATAATAGAAAAGAACAACAGCTCTTCTGCTCTGATAACAAATGACACGGTACGAGTCCTAAAATAGGATGGAAAATGCATGCCGAAGACAAGAAAATAAACAGAGGGATTTGTACTCAAAGAACACCCCAAACAGAACACTAAATTAACGAAAAATAGAGAAGAAAATTGAGCAAGAAATGGAAAATGCATGCGAAAGATAAGAAAATAAACAGAGAGATTTTGTGCTCAAAGAACACCACAAACAGAACACTAAATAAATGAAAAACAGAGAAGAAAATTGAGTAAGAAATGGAAAATGGAGGTGAAGTGGGTGATGGATATTACCTATCACAACCCAAAAACAAGCCGAGACATGTTCTTGACATTACATTTAAACTTAGTAATTTTCACGTAAAATTTTTTTGAAAATTAAAATAATCGAAACTTGAACTTTAAGGCCCCTTAAATCCATTTAAAATAAGTAGAAAACATTTAGGAAGTAATTTGGAAAAAATATTTTGAAGTTGGTTTTGTTTTAAAAGAAATCTTCAAAAACATCAGGTAGTGCTCCCACTTGGTGCGTAGGCGTGGCCCTGCCAACGTGCGTGCATTGCCTTATCGCGTCACCCTGTAGGCGCTCGGGCGTCACACATTTGAATGCCCGTACGCACTCATCCGAATGCGCGCACTGCGCCAACTAGGTTCCGCGTGCAGGAGCCAATCAATCTCCCCTCAATAGGCGATCGATCGACAGGCTCTTTGTCGTGCCTCACGAATAACATCAAACGCCGACTGATCGCACGCATGGGGCGATTGATCGACGGGCTCTCTGCTACACCTTACTCATTTCTCATCAGGCATCGATTGTGCGCACCAGTCGCCCATTCTCCTTTTTCTCTTCCTTTTCTTCTTTTAACACCTAAAAACACTTCATTCATTCCTCAATACCACTTTCAAACTTTCAAAAAACTACATTTCAATTCTAAATCACCCATTTTCAAATAGGAATACTCCTATAATTCAAAACACCCTTTAGAAAACGTTAAAACCTATCGTTGAAATATTTTCAATCAAAATACATCCAAATCTCAAACAATTTCAGTAGTTTCAAAACATAAAAATTTGACTTTACATCAAAGTTAGAAACTTCACCCGTGGGTCAAAATATCGCCTGCCTGCCACAAACGCACCCCATGAGCTCGTTCTTTCAACTGTACCTATTCATCGGCTTGAGGCATGTAGTCCTCACGTTGGAGTTCTTCATCTACATCATCAAAGTTTAAACTAATAAGCTTAGAGCCCAGCAATAAATAAGATATATGAATGAAATAAAATTCTCGTGAATTTATGATTCTTTTAAAAACATGTACATTCATTTTCTTACATTATCGTTCAAGTGACATGATGGTTAAATGGGCATGTTAAGGGAGTTGGCACAGTAAACATGACATGTATCCCCCTGGCCCATCTAGTGATAAGGATCTGCAGGGTTTTAACCGCCCTCAGCCCACCCAATGGTAAGGATATACAAGGCTTATAGTGGACGATAACATATATCATTCTCCATCCCACAACTTAACTGGTACATTACATAACATGACATGTTCTTATCTTTATTACGTAAAACATATGCATGAAAACCTTTTGAATGATTTCATAAAAATATGATGCATGAACATAGGAATACGCATAACATAAAGCATTTCGTCCATGCATAACATAGACAATTGCTTAAGGCATTTAAATAAATTAACTCACTTAACTCTAAACATCTACTAATAACATAACTACCCTTGAATCATACGCTGTAAAAACACATAGACCTAGTACCTTTATGATGTAGGTCTTAAGGGCCAAACACATGCAATATAAACTTACCTGGAGTCCTTAGAAATTAAAGACAACTTGAATCCCTTCCTTTCGTTAACTTGTAAACCTAAAGTACATTAGCTCAAAAACTTAACATCAAAATTGCATTAACTGTAATCTTCAATCATAATTCATAACTTATAACGTAACAACCTTAACCTCATCAACACAATACACAATAAACTATTGATCCTAAGTTCTAATAAATTCAACGTATCAAATTTTGATTTCAATCCAACTATCCAAAGTACAATGATAATACTAACTCCAAAATTAAAATCCAAAACAATTGATGCCAAAAGTTGCCCAAGGAGAGTATAAATTTGCATCACAACTCAATTGAACCATGTTATCCATACATAAACTAATCCGATGAACTTAAATCATAAAACCTGGATTTTGACCTATATTTTGAGCAAACTTTGAAAATTCATAACTTCCTCTACAAATATCTAAACGACTTGATTCTAAAGGCCACAACTTACTTAAAGTGTCTATTATACCCTAGTAAAACAGTTTTGCAAGATAAAATGGGAAGATGGTCAAAAGTACCAGAACAGTAACCTGCCTAGAATTCCATTTTACAATTTTAGCTAAACTTTGAAAATTCGTAACTTTTTGTATACTTGTCCGAATTTGATGACTCAACATGCTATAGAATCCTTAAGATGTCTAGTTTAACATGGTGGACACATTTATCAATAACCAAACTAAATCAATACACGGAAACTAAAATTCGAAACTGCCCTCTAAATTCCAGTTTTGCACAATTTGACATTTAACCCAAACATGCATCAATATCTTCATCATTTCCATTTCCAATTACAACTAAGGTCTAATAGTATGGTTTATCATCATTTAAGGAAAACAATTGTACAGTCTCTACAAATTTTTGTACATCAACCCCAACCCATTGGACTACTCATCAAAACCACCAAAACAATCCAACAATTTCATTTCTATGATTCTCAACCCAAGAAATATGTAATCCTACCATAAAATATAACTCTTACATTGAGGTCTTGAAAACCCTAGGAGAAGCTTGGAATAGAGGAGAGGGAGTTGTTGTTTCCCTTCAAAACCCAAATCTGGAGAGAGAGTTTGTGAGAGGGAGTGAAATCTTTGTGAGGTAGGGGAAAGCTACTTTGTTCCATCGTGGAGAGAAAAGAAAAGAAAGAAATGAGAATGGAGGGAGAGAGTGTAACGCCCCGAGAACCGACACGTTCTTGGTGCGCTACAGTACGTCTACACACTATGACATACAGAAACTTGACACAACCTCACTTAATTTAATATCACTTTCATTTTTAAATCATATTCAAAAGAGCATTTGTGAGTATAAAAATTTTTTACTCGATTCGAAAACAACTCGCGTCCCGAAAAGGGAACACGAAATCCTCAATATAAATTACGCAGCGGAAAAGATAATTCAAAGTAGTTTTAAGAAGAAGACCACAAACTTGAAATCCTAGGAAGGAGTCCAACCCCCCCCCCCCCCCCCCTAACTACACAAATTCGGTGCCGCGCACCCACGTCCCCACTTCGGCGTCCTGCGCGCACCCTCGCAGTGCCGCGCGCGTGCTAACTAACTCAACATCACCGTGTCACGCGCACGCTCACAGGGCCGCTTGCCCCACGCACCCTGCCTCCGTACAGCACGTCCGCACGCAGACTTTCACCCGACGCTGCACGACCCGTGCGCACCCGTAGGGCCGCGTGCCCCGCACACCTACGACCAAGCCGCACTCCCGCGACCCTCCACACTTCTCTAGTACCTCACTGTACACACCTCGACCTATTCCATATCCTCTCGACTCTCAATCTTTCTCCCAAAATTTCAGCAAGGTAACGCCTAAAAACTAGCAATCCCAAAAAATTAAAACTCTGCACACAGTTCACCAGAAAACTAGAAATATCTATCCATCAACTATCTAGAGAAAACTTCATAACCAAATCGAAGTTCAAAGACAACAAATCCATCAACTACAAATAAAGAAAATCCACAGTACAGGGCATTACCAAACTCCTACATATAAGTAGTATACGCATACGTCACCAGAATCACACGCACTCCATCAATTTCTATACAACAGACGCCTATACAACGCGTCTAATCAACTGTACATCGACACAGCAAAAGAAAATACCCGCAAAAGAATCAAGCCACCACCTACCATCTCCACGGGTCGGGTAGGGTCGCTCTAACAAAATCCACCGTCCGGTGCCTCGGTCGCACGTCGCTAACCATCCTATGCCTCAGGACTAGGCTCTCAAGGCTCACCAGCAATATCGTCAGCACCTACACCATAGAACACACAACATAGGTCTAACGCTCAATAAGTAGTACAATATGAAAGTAAAAGCCGACAATGCAATCCTATCACATGCAGTCTCTACACTCACACTCATGTTGTCACATCTGTGACACGTAGTGTAGCCGCACCAGGGTAAGGAGGAACCTAACGCCATCCTACACCCTGATACATAGCCACCGTCCCGGACTCCCCAGCAATGAGGCCCACAAGCTACACACACGATCACCACACAGCAACCACATCAGGGTGAGAGTGTACCTCGCGCCACACTACACCCAGACACTTCACCCCCATCCCAGCCTCCCATGCACGAGGCTACAGTTACTACACACATATTTCGCGACAGCCCAGTCGGCCCACTCCTCGAGCGGAATCTGCGACTGGTGTTACATCGGCCCACACACAAATAAGATCCGCGGTACCACTGCTCATCATCCTCACCATTAACACATACACGTCGCGTGACGGCCCACCAGGCCCACTGCTCGAGCAAAATCCACGGTTGGTTACGTACCGGCCTACACACTAGTAGGATCCGCGGTACCACCGCCACGCGTCTCACCACTTACTCAAAATATGCTCAAAACCATTTTTGTTCCCTTTTTAAAATATGATGCATGTCAAACAATACACACACACCACAGTCAACAACATAAATCTTAAGGTTCTACGGTGTGGGCCCACTTATGCAAAACACATGCATGCACTACTTACCTTGCGTCCTAAGCTCACTCGACGCACAGATTCGCCAAAAATGCCTCAACCTAAAACGCAAACAATCATTCATCAATTTTCACTTCAAAATTCACCAAATAAGCTAAAATAACATTCCTTAACTAAACCCATGAAATTCAATTAAAACGGGTCACCAATTTGGTTCGGCCGAAAACTAGCCTAAAATTCGGATGCGCATAACTTTTGCGTCCGTTAACGGAATCGAGTGATTCAAGAGGCTAAACGTTCCCTTAGGAATGTAGTTTAACATACTAAGATGGATTTTAAACCAGTAAGCCGCAGCTAGGTGGAAAAATCCCAAAACCGAATCTGCCATTTTTATCCAATTTCACATTTTCGTTTTCTTCAACTAAAACTCATTCAAAACTAGTTTTACGCTTAAAAAACTGCCATGCTACTATCACACGTCATAATTCTATGAAAAATGCTCACTAATTTGACTCGGACCAAAATCTAACATAAACGTCCGACGCGCATAACTTTTGCATCGGATATCGGAATCGAACGATTCCAGCGGCCATACGTTCCTCTAACAACCTAATTTAACCCACCAAAAGATAATTTAAAACGATCAACCGAAGCTAGGCGAAACTGCCAAAAACAGAAACTGCCCCTGCACAAAACAAAGATCTGATTTTGATTTCAATTTAAATTTCACCATTTCTATACACAACTAGGCACATTTCACTCATACACTTCGACCAAGCTCACTGGAAATGAAAGGAGGTCGAGCACTAAGCTCGGCTAAAATAGGAAATCGACAGGGCTCACCTTCAGTTTCGTTCAATTCATGGCATCTCCCTCTTACTCCACTTTAACCTTGCAGCCAATTTCATCGAAAATGAAAGGAGGCCGAGCACTAAGCTCAGCCAAAACAGAAAAACAAAAAAGGGCAGCAAAAGTGGAAGAGCTTACCGTGACATCGTTTTGCACTCGATCGAAGGGAGAACAAGACACAGCAGAGCACCTAGTCACCGGCGGTTTCTCACACGCTCACGTTCGTCGGTCGAAGATCGGAGCTCGGAGCTTTCTCCCTTCCTCTCTCGCATCTCCCTCTTTTCGGGCGTTCGGGTTGGAGAACGCGTGAAGTGGAATGGCTTCTTTGTGAAGCCATTCCACTTAACAGGTTTTTTTTTTAATTAATTAATTAAATTACCACAACATCCTCACGTGTTTTTATCGTCTGTAATTTCGTTAAATTCTCGTCCTCCCGACTTTAGAATTTCAAAAACCATCACAAAAGTAGACTCCGAGTTTTGTAACTTAATTTACCCGTTAAAATATTTTCTTGAAATTCCAACAGAGATTAAATTAAAAATTTCAGAAATTAGATTTAAAAATTCAAAATTTTCTGGGTTATTACAAAGAGTATATTGTGATTTATGTGAGAGGGAGGGAAGCTGAAGGAGAACATGGAGGAGAAGGAGAGAAATGAGATATAAGAGGGTGAGTGAGAGTGCTACGTAGGAGAGGGAAAATGAGGGGAGAGAGGTGTTTGGTTATGGGTTTACGGAAGCTTCTTGGAGAAGTTTTGTGTAAATCCCCTCTTTATCCTTTAACCGCTCTTTCAATTTCCATTTTAACATTTCCCAAATATTTATAGCTAAATCACCCATTAATTATCCTTCCCTTAAATCCTCCTTTTACTCTTTAATTGGTAAATCAATCTTAAATCTCTTTTAAATTTCATACACACCATTAAATGACTCGGTAGAATTTCGGGGTGTTACATTACTAGGTAGAATTACTTGAAAACTCCTTAGAGGAGTGTAGTTGGATGAAGGGAATCCTTGCTGGTCCACTAGGCGACAATAGCGCCACTCAGAAGAATTCTACCTCGCGGGCGCAGAGAGCTCTAACAAAGGACAACGGCTCTTGCACTCATTCTTTCATAGAGGAGGCCGACAGTGAGAATGGAAGTGAATGAAGATAGTGGCTAGCCCAAAAATAACTCGGCATTTTGGGTTAGAAAACTTTCGTTGCCGAAAGAATTCATAGCTTAAAGGAACTAGATTTTTCCATTTTCTTCTTCCATCCAACTCTAGACAGAGCGAGGAGAGAAAGATGGAGATAATAGCATCACCAAGTAATCCACAGAATTGGGGAGCAATTTTGGTGACGCCTTTAGGTGCCTCGCACCAGCTGAACACCGAGTTTTCACTATATTTTCCAAATATTTATCAGCCAAAACATCTTATAAATGAATAGAAGAAGACTTAAATAGCCATGGAGAAGAAGCAAAAGAAAAGGTTGTTGGAATTTAGCTTTGGAAAACTAGCCATTGGGTGGTGGCTGCGTTACTGTTGCTGACGTCATGTGCATGTGGTGCTTCGCTGTTAGGCAGCATGCGCAACTCTCACGCCTCCTACAGCTACTCAGCCAGATCCTCCCTCGTGCACGCGCTGTTGCTTCGGCTAGTCTCTTCCCATGCATGCTGCTCAGTGATCTTCTCTTGCGCGCCCATCACTTGGTCATCAACTCCTTTCTTATTAGACATTCCTTGATCCTCAAAATCTCCTAAGGGTAAACAAAATATCCAAATATTCTAAACAATAATAAGGCTAGTGTTTTCCCAAAAACAAAGTTTAAGTGAAACTAAAATTTCCTACAAATTAAAATGTATAAAATTTGAATTAAAGGAAGACAAATTCCTACCTCATTGATTCCATTCCAATCCTTGAGAAACTTTTTACCAATAAAATTTACAAAGCAATTATATAGGTAAAATATTTAAAATACATACCTTAGCTTGTGCGTGACATATCGGAGTCGTAGGCACATCAATCTTTGATTAGGATGGCATGCGCAAAAGGTAGCATGGTCGAGAAGCAACGCACGAGGAAGGCAATTGCAGCAAATGGCGCACCCAAGAGAAGCCATGGCACAACAAGAGGCGCACAGGAAACAACATGGCACCTGGGGAGGAGATGGGTGCACGAAGCATCAGCCGAACAGGGTGTGCACGAAGATACCAGCTTATGCACATGGGAGAAGCCACGGTACAACGAGTGGCGCGCACAAGGGAGACCATCGCGTAGCAGTTGGCCCGCACGAGAAGGCTAGCATTGGCCACAAAGCAGGCACACACCAGCCCGCAAACGAGCATCACAGTTTGTGGATGCGCGAGAGACCACCAGCCGCCCATGCTATCGACCGTACATCTTCAATGGCTACTTTTTCCAACAACATTTTCTGCTTCAGCTGTCTTCACTCTTCTGTAATCTAGCTTTTCCAGAATCTTTCTCCTTCTACTTAAGCTTGTTTTGAACTAATGTAAAATGATTTGGATGATTTGATAATTTTGTCTAAAGTTATACTTCATTTTTGGAAGGAAACCGAGAGGTGTTTCGGAAAACACCGTTGATGGCTGAAAGCCTGACGAAATCCCAATTGAACCACCAAGTTCAGGTGACTTAGAGACTCTCTTACTTCACAACTCCCTCTCCATTTCCCATTAAGGATTGGAAAGCAGCAGGTAGCTGGAAATGCCATTTCCCAATGCTGTGAAGCTTTCAGCCACGAAAGATTCTCACCCAAAGCACCGATAGCTTTTACGCCAACCACGAGTCATCACGTCCCACTCACCTCGTCGGCCTTTTCTGAGGAAGAAGCAGCGAGTGCAAGGGTCGTTTTTCTCTGCTGGAGCTTCTTTATCCGTGAAGCTAGCTTTCTCCTTTTGGCACTATTGATGCCAAAGAACCAGTCAGGAATTCCCTTTCAATCCGCTGGCATCCTCTAAGGTAATTACAAGTAATTCTACCCCGTAATACTAAACATCCACTTCATGTCCATTTCTCATTTTCACCTTCTGTTTTTCAGAGTGTTTAGTGTCTATTTTGGGTGTTCTTTGAGCACCGATTGTCTATGTTTATCAGTAGTCTTCCACATACATTTTCCATCCCATTTGCAGACACTCATCCGTGTCATTTGGTATCAGAGCAAAAGTGCTACATGTTTGTGAATCTTTTTTCTGTTCTGTTTTTGTTTTTTGTTCACGTTTAGGTTTCTGTTTTTCTTATATTCTGTTTAAGCTAACCAGAGCATCCTATGTTATATGCTATTATCCTACTTAGTTAGACAGCATGCATAGTGTAACATTTGAAAATTTTACCGAGTAATCTAACTTAGTTGCATAGAATTCCCGATAGATTTTAGAGACCTACCAAATGAAAGTAAAAGGAGTTGAAAACCGAAAATCTTAAGATCAGGAAATAGAATAACCAAAAAGGGGATTTAAAGGTATACAAAGAGGATTTGTAGGATAAAATTTAAATAGGGGAAATTAAATGGATTAAATTACAAAGCTTTTCCAAGAAGCTTCCCACTAACCCCACAATCAAACACCCTCCCTCACACTCTCACCCCACATGTCTTCCTCTCCAATAAACCTTCTCCTTTTTGTTTTCTTCTTCTCCAGCACACTCATCTCCTCTCTCTCTCCCTTGCGATTTCCCTTCTCTTCTACCTCTATAACCCAAGCTCCATGCCACTTTTTACTTCCTCTTGTTGCTAGTTTGAAGGTTAACCTTAGTTGTACCTTAATGCTTTGATTAGCTCTTGAGTTTGTGAGTGGTTGGAGTAATAAATTTTAGGGTTTGCGATTTCCAAAAATTTTGAGTATTGTTGCTATTTTCTTCTCTTAATGGATGTTTATTCATGACATGTGAGCATATAAGTAGGTTATAAATAAAGAATGGTGGATTGATGAATGTTGTATTAGTTGTTGATTTGTGCAAAATTAGAATTTTCCAAACAGATTTGGGATTTATTTTTCTAGCCTAACTTATCAATTTTTGTTCTATAAACTGTTTTATTATATTAAAATAAACTTTTGGGGAAAACTTTTGGCTCTTGAGTCGAAGTATTCGAATATGTGTACACAAAGTTACAAATTTTTGAAGTTAAGGCAAAAACGGTGAGGAGTATCTTGAAAGTTTCGGTTTTGGGTTTTCTGCCATTTATTGAGTTTGGTTTTTTGATATATGGATTTCACCATGTTAAACTAGACCTTTATTGATTCCATAGCATTTTTAATTATCAAAATTGGTTAAGTGTAACTCAAGTTATGGATATTTGAAATTTAGCTAATATTTGGTGAAAATTCGAGAATTTTGAATGGAATTGTTTGAGTTTTATTTTAATGATAGTTAAGCTATTTGAATTGGACTTGAATGATATGCATGGATTGAATTAGTTGATTTTGTTTACATACATTGATTTATGAATGTTTGGATTAATTGTTAAATCATGCAAAAACTAGAATTTCTAAACAGTTTTAGTTTTAATGTTTTTAGTCTAATCTATGGATATCCGTTTGATGAACTATTTTAGAATGTTAAACACTTTAAGGAAACTATGAGCTTTGGAATCGAAGCGTTTCAATGTGTATAACATTAATTATGAAATTTTGAAGTTGGTATAATGCATTGAGCTATAATCCCAATTTTTTGGTAATGAAAGGATTTAATTGGTTATTTTGTGTTTAAAACCACTTGGATTTAGATCCTTAATTTGAGTTATGTGAATGTATGCATCATCCTTGGATAGTTGTCGAAAATGGCTCAACTTGGTGTTGTTGAAGTAAGTTACCTTAAATTGGATGTGTTGAATTGGTTATAGGTTATGGTTATGATTGAAGTTTGTGGTTATCGATGTTAATGTTAGATTTATGTGCTATAGGTTTGCAATTTCAAGGAAATGAGCAAGTTGATTAAACCACTAAGGGCTACAGGTAAATTTATATTACATGTGTTTGGCCCTTAAGGCCTACATCACAAAGATACTAGGTAATGTATGAATTTAAATGCTTTTAGGGATATGTTTATGAGTAGTTTAGGTTATAGGTAGTGTATTATGTTAAGTGTCCTTGTTTGTTTATAATGTTCGGAGGATTGTCTATGTTCTTTCATTGAGGATATGTTTTATGTCATGTGTATTCATATGTTCATGCATCATGTTTTCATGAAACAATGCAAAATGTTTTTATGCATATGTTTTATATGAGAAAGATAAGAACATGTAATGTAATATATCGGTTAAGTTGTGGGATGGGGAATTACATATATTCTTGTCCTTTTCTAGGACCATGTAAACTCGTCCTTACCTAAGGACTACTGGTATTGGTCCTTCTCTGGGACCAGGCAAAATCGTCCACGTCTGGGACATATGTTATGTTACTGAGCCTACTCCCCTAATACTGCCCTTTAACCATCATGTCACTTGAATAGTAACATAATGTAATGTATGTTCATGTTTTAAAATAATCATGGATGCATGAGCATTTCATAGCACTAATATATTCTTGCTGAGCTTTACGCTCATTAGTTTAAACTTTGACAATGTAGGTGAAGAACTCTCAAGTGAGGACTACGTGCCTCAAGTTGATAATTAGGTACAGTTGAAAGAACAAGCTCATGGGGTGCGTTTGTGCAGTCAGACAATATTTTGAGCTGTGGGTGAAATTTCTAACTTCGGATGTAGTTTTAAATGCTTTTTGGATATGATGTATAGCTAGAAATTACGTTTTTAAAATACAAGACTTGTTTGGGGTTTGATTTGCATTTTTTGTGAAAATATTTGATGATAGGTTTTCATTCATATTTTAAGACTTCCGCTGTATATTTTGGTACATTTTTAATGAGCTATGAAAGGTTTGGAATTTGTGAAAAGTGTTATGTTTAAGGAATTTTGGATGATGTTGTAGGTTATGTGAGGTTGGTTGAAATTAGGGTAGTTTGTATGAAGTGTTATTAGGTGCGCGCGTGCCACATGTGTTTTTGATAAATTTTCTCAAAACCAATCCATTCAAATGAACTATTCCAAACTTATTTGATAAATGTTTCCCAATTATTTTAAGAAGATTTAAAGGAATTTATAGTCTAAGTTCAATTTCTTTAATCTTCGAAAAAGAAAAAAATTCCCATGTGAAAGTTTAGATGACAAGCGTCGCGGGCCTTTTTTGGGTCGTGACACATGGTTGTGTTCAATTTTGTTTTGCTGTGTTTCAATGTCCAGCATGTTTTAGATTTTTTTGGTTTAGTGTCTTTGTTTTTGTCTAGCACGTGTTTTCATTTTTTGAATCACATGTTCTTGTTGTTTTGCTGTCCAGAGGGTTATATCACGTTATCATGTTAGTTTTGTTTAGATTAATTAGGATGTTTAGCATGTGTTCATGTACTGTTTTATTCTAGAATGTTGTTAAAAAAAATAATGTTTTTTCTATTTTGTGTTGTGTTTATGCATGTTTCTCTTCTGTTTTCAGCATGATCATGTTTTTGTTTTATGTCCTGATAGTAGACCATGTTTTGTTTGATTTGATTTCTGTTTAGTTCACTAAAATATTTAACATTAGAATTTCAAGTTTTAAGTTGCATTTCTAGGTTGTTTTAGTTTGTGTTTAGTTGCTGTTTTTATGCACAATTTTATGTTCACTTTGAAATTGAACATATATAATTTTTATAACATGTCGCTGATATAGTTGGCTAGTTTCTATTAAAATATCAGGGCATTTGAACAAGAATTGTGATAAATTTTCTGTTTAGTTTTAGGTTATTATGTCCACTATTTTGGTATCATTTCTTTGTTGTTTTGATATTTGTTTTCTGTTTCTAATGCATGTTCACTGTCCTTTGACCCTTAGTGAATATCAATCTGCTCATGAATCTGTTTTTATATCCAAGCTATTTTTGTAATGATTTTTATTTCTATTTTGTATCTGCACTACTTCTTGTTTCAAATGAATTTGGACTTGAAATTTCGACAGCATATTACTCATATAGTTGGATAACATCTGTTAAAATTTTAGAATATTTGGACTTGAATTGTGATATTTTTCTGTTTAGGAATTGTGTTGCATTTTAGATTGTCACTTTGCTGTTTTTTAGTTGTTTTGCCTTTCTGTTTTGAAGCATTGTTTAAGCTATTTGCAAAATTATTAGCTGCTATTTTTAGTGTTGTTTCTTGTCTGAATTTGGAGCCTCCTTCATCCAAGAGATTGGTGTAAATCAATTTGTATTGCGTTTTGTTTGTTGTTTTTGTGTTGTTATTTTCTTGTTTTGATAGGTTGTTTTAGTGGATTAATAGGTTGTTTTTTTGAACCATCTAGCTGGTAATTTCTTGTGGTTTTGCTATGTTTTTGTTGGGATAAAAGATGTCTACAATTGGGAACTCTTTTAGACAAAACTAAGGCTACCTAAGCCAAACCACCTATACCCTCAAACCCAACCTCGGTGAGCCTAGCCTCCTAGATAATTTAGAAAGCTTCAACCATGGGCTTGAAAGTGCAAGTCATTGTTTAGAAAGCTTAAACCATATGCTTAAAAGTACAAGTCAGTGGCTCGATAGAGAAAATGATGATCTTCATAGATCCCCTCAATCTTCACCTAGGACAAAAGAAAATCCAAGGAGAAAAGATCAATTTAGGAGAACCTTTGAAGAGGAAACCAAATATGTGAAACCTAACCAAAGGATTCCTAAAGTGAACCTTGAGTATGAAAGGTCTTTTGATGTAGCACTCCTGGACTTTATGTCACGACCCAAATGGGACTCGCAATAGAACGAGGGACGACCGATCCGAAAATCGAATCAACCGTCCGACTCGAATTTTATTTGCTTAAAAAAAATGCAGCGAAAATACTTTATAAATTAATAATAAAGCCAGGGCCCGACGTGCAATAAATTAAACAGGTCCAATCAGTGACACTAGATAATGTGACGATATAAGTCCGAATAGATTACAAAGTGCAATAACCAAATTTAAGTTTACATGTTCTCAATAATTGTCTCACCTTAAAATTTAAAACGAGTCCACGAGGAATATTATTAAAAATTAGAAAATTCTTATTTCTGATCCGGTGACTAAGGCTCTTCTTGGTTAGATCCTGAAAAAAAATGAAGTCGTTTGGGGTGAGTCGACAAAACTCAATAGGGGTAGAGTTTATTTTCAGCAGTTATAAAATAAGATGAATAAATTCAATAAAAAATCATTTATGCAATTGTAATAGAAGTTCAGTGAAAATGAAGCCTCTCATAGACTCCGAACACACCAGGCCATTGGCCAAAACATCGTCACTCGGCGGTCATAGCCACAAGTACCCTGATCAGGTTTAGGGTTTCGCACCCAAGGACACAGCTCGTTCAGCTGTCCTATTACTTCTAGTTAAAACCACACAATTTTTATCAATGATAAAACATGTAGTTGATAAATGTGTGAAAGGATAATAATAATAGTAATAATAATATTAAATGAACATTTTATGCTAAATGAATGAATTAAAAATAATACTTCAATCGAAAATAAAATAAACCCCTACCTCGAGTGATCTTACAATATGTCAAACCCAATAATTTTCAGTAATCCAAGCCAAAGCGTCCACACTTTAACTCAATAAATTGATACCTAACAAAGAATAAAATCATTAATTATTTTTATGCTATTTTAACTCCCATTGATTCTCAAAAGACGGTCTATATCGAATTGGTTAATTAATCCATAAATTGAGTCTCATTTTCTTCACTGTTCGGGTTTGACAATAATGAGTGCATAACTCTGTTATAGAAATTTTATTTTGCTAACTGTTAATCCACCATTTTCATAGTATAGGTTCAATATCTTTATATCCATAATCTGAATTTTTCATGTATTTAACGGAGAATAAAATTATAATTTTCTAATACCAACAGTTTTCAATACTCAACTGTAAAATTTCATAAGTGTCATTACAGTGAGTAATAGACGACTTAAAAATTGGATTTCTTTTATAACTTTGGAGATCAAAACAACAGTTTAGATCTGTTCCACAATCCGAGTAATTAGCACCAATAATTCACCTTCCATTAGCAAAAGTTCTAATTGATTTCCTTCCTCTCACGTTCAAATTCAGGAATAACCCAACCTCCAACCAGCTATTTAGATTGTTCGAAGGCCAAACTTTGTGCTCTGTTGAAGATAGTTGAGGAATATGAAAAATGGTCCTGCAAGGAGGAAAATTCTAGAGAAGAGAAAAATAAATGGAAGCTTGGTGAGAGAGAGCTGCTTCGGGAGAGAGAAGTTTTAACAGGACGTCTTGATGGAGAAGAAGAAAAAAAAGGCTTCTGGAAATAAAGTTTTCTAGAGAAGTGTTTTATGGAGGTGGGTGGGAGAGAGAGAGAGAGAGAGAGAGAGACGGTGTGATTTTGGAAGAAGCAGAAGCTTCAGTTTTAAAGAGAGGAAGAGGGTTTATTGTTGGAGAAGGGAACCAGATCCAACACCATTTAAGTTTTCCTTTTTCTCCAACGCTGCCTTCTTGTTCCCCATATTAAAGAAGAGGCTCCACACTTTACTGGTTACTCTTTAGGTTTTGAATGTATAAATTGGTTCGAAGAAGTTGAGGAGTTGTTTAGAAAGCATGATTATTTGGAAGGAAGAAAAATCCAAATAGCTCTCTCATCGGAATTGCTAGAATATGGTGGAAGAGGAATGAAGAAAAGAGAAGTGTAACACCCCGAGAACCCACACGTCCCCGGTGCGCTACAGTGCATCTACCCACTACACACACACACAAACACTTAACATAATTCACTCAATTTAATACCCTTTTGTTTCCAATTTACTCCCCTTTTTTTTTTTTTGACTCGATTCGAAAACAACTCGCGTCTCCCCTTCGACAGCTCACGCACACTCTCACGGTGCCGCACATACCACTCAACGTTACTGTGTTTTGCGCACGCTCACAGCGCCGCGTGCCCCACGCACCCTGCCGCTGCACAGCACGTCCGAGCGCACACCCTCACCCGGTGTCGCACGACCCGTGGGTACCCAACAGGGCCGCATGCCCCGCGCACCTGCAATCACGCCGCACATCCACACTCATATGAACTCCTCTAGCATTCATCATACACACACCTTGACCTATTTCGTATCCTCTCGAACCTCAACCCCTCTCCCGAAATTTCGGCAGTGTACCGCCTAAAAACTGGCTACCTCAAAATTTAACCCTGCACACAATTCACCAAAATCCAACAATATTTACCTATCCATCATCCAGAGAAATCATCCCAACCCAAATCAGAGTAAGAAGGCGACGAAAATCCGTCAAATACAAATGAAGAAAGTCTCCAGTATAGAGAAATAACATACTCTAACATGGAAAATATCCGCGTACGTTACCAAAATCACACGCACTCCATATACACCTATACACTGACGCATATACAACAATCAATCTCATCCTCCGTACATAACCACCGCAAAAGAAAGAAAACCCACAAACCGACCAGGCCACAACCTACCATATCCACGGATCGGGTCGCCCTAACAAAAGTCCTCCATCCGGTGCCGCAGTCGCACGCCGCCAACCATCCTACGCCTCAGGACTAGGCACTCGAGGCTCACCAGCGGTATCGTCAGCACCTACACCACAGAACACACAACATAAGCCTAACGCTCAGTAAGTAATGCGATATGAAAGTAAAAGCCGACAATGCAATCCTATCACATGCAGTCTCTACACTCACACTCATGTTGTCACATCTGTGACGCGTAGTGCAGCCGCACCAGGGTAAGGAGGAACCTCACGCCACCCTACACCCTAACACGTCGCCACCGTCCCGGACTCCCCAGCAACGAGGCCCACAAGCTACACCCACGCATCACCACACGGCAACCACATCAGGGTAAAAGTGTACCTTGCGCCACTCTACACCCTGACACGTCGCCCCCGTCCCAGCCTCCCCAGCACGGGGCCACAGTTGCCACACACACACGTTTCGCGACAGCCCAGCCGGCCCACCCCTCGAGTAGGATCCGCGACTGGTGTTGCACCGGCCCACACACTAGTAGGATCCGCGGTACAACTGCCCATATCCTCACCGTCAACACTTTCACGCCGCATGACGGCCCAGCTAGCCCACCCCTCGAGTAGGATCCGCGACTGGTGAAGCACCGGCCCGCACACTAGCGGGATCCGCGGTACCACCGCCACACGTCTCACCTCATACATCAAAGCATGCTAAAAATCATTTTCGTTCCCGTTTTAAAAAAAATATGATGCATGTCACACAATACGTACACACACTGCAATCAATCACATAAACACTAAAGTTCTACAGTGTAGGCCCACTTGGGCAAAACACATGCATGCACTACTTACCTGGCGTCCTAAGCTCGCTCGATACACAGTTTCGCCAACAGAAAGCCTCAACCTAAAACACAACCAATTTCTCATCAGTATTTCTCCCAACATTTACCAATTAGCTAAAAATAACCTTATCTAACTACACTCATTAAATTCCAACTAAAACGGTCCATTGGTTTGGTTTGGCCGAATACCAGCTCAACGTTCGGATGCGCCTAACTTTTGCGTCCGTCAACGGAATCAAACGATTCAAGTGGCTAAACATTCCCTTAGGAACCTAGTTTAACATCCTAAAATGGATTTTAAATCGGTAGGCCGCAGATAGGCGAAAAATGCCAATAACCGAATCTGCCATTTTATTAAAATTTCACATTTTCACTTCCCTTCAACCAAAACTCACTCCCAACTAGTTATATGCATCAAAATGGCTATGCTACTCTCACACGTCGAATTTTCCACGAAGGACGGTCATTAATTTGACTTAAACCAAAATCTCGCATAAACTTTCGACGCGCATAACTTTTCCGTCGGATATCGGAATCGAACGATTCCAGCGGCCACACGTTCCTCTAACAACCTATTTTTAACCCGCAAAACAAAATTTAAAACAATTAACCAAAACTAGGCCAAAATGGCCAAAAACAGAATCTGCTTCTAACCTAAAAATAGCCGAAAATTTAAATTCGATCCAATTTCGCAAATTCTTTCACCAAGCAGCCGCATTCCAGTCCATTATGCATAACTCATCACAATTTCGAAGCTTCTCGATCAGAAAGCTCGAATGGCAGCAAAACTTCCCTGGTTTTCCTCTCGAAACCAGGGCACTACCAGCTCTCCCCTCCCCCACCCTTTATTCTTGCTGCAATTCCTCCATACCATGGCACAACAAGTCGAGGTAGGAACACAGGTAGCCTACATCTTCGGCCACCACGATTAGTGGAGGAACAGGGGACATTCCCACCTCTCCTCGGCCGGGTTTGGGGCGGAAATGCCGAGCCTCTAGCGCGCCCATCCCAGCCCTCCTCACACCAGGAACCGAGCTCAAACCAGGCGAGAGTTCAGAAGTAACCGAACTCCCCACTTGCTGGCGGAAAAACGAAAAAGGCAGGGCAGTTTACCTTGGGTCTTCGGCACGGGAATGGCTGGATTACAAGTCGTTCCCGGTTTGTCGGAGCCCTTTATCCACGTCGACTGCCGAAATCCTTCTCCTCCGGTCGTCGACCGTCGTCGGAGCTCGAATCTCTCCCGCGTCTCCTTCCCTCTCGGCTCTCTCGGGTGCACAGAGGAAACAACCGAATGGCTTCATCGCGAAGCCATTCGGGTGTTTACAATTTTATTTTATTTTTTTATATTACAAAAATAAATACAAATTACCAAATTGCCCTCACGTACTTCAATCGTCTGAAATTTCGTAACTTCCCGACCTCCCGGCTTTAAATTCCGAAAACCAATCGCAAAAGTAGGCCTCGAGCCTTATAATTTAAATATTTTTCGTTGAAATATTTCTCAAAAATCCGACCGGGATCAAACTAAAAATTCCAAAAATTAAAGATAAAATTTGAAATTCCCGGGTTATTACAAGAAGGCTAGAAATCAAATGTGAAGTTGCTACTTGGGACTTGTTGAAGTCTTTAATAGAAGAAAAGTTTGTTCCAATCTATTGCACAAAAGAGTATAGCGCTAGGCCTACCCCAAAACATCCCATTAATTTTCAGCCACCAACTCCCCTATCACCAAGCCAAGCTGAGCTTAGTCAGGAAACCTTAAGTGACGAAGAGGATTGTAACGCCCCCAAGCCATCTTTGGGCTCAGGTCACCAACCGTACACTTACTCATTTTCTTGATAAACTGAAACGGGTCACTAATTCGGTTCTGCCAAAGACTGAACCAAGCTTTGGACTCGCATAACGTTTGAGTCGGTTATCGGAATCACTCGATTCCATTGGCTACATGCCCCACTCATAACCTAGTTTAACATACCAAAAGGGTTTCTGAACTCGACGCTCGTAGCCTAACCGAAAATTCAAAATCAGTTATGTTTTAGAGCTTAAAATCCTATATTCTCTGTTTCTCATTGAAAATTGTTTTGTTCCTCACCATTCGATCGCATTTACCATCAATAATCCCACAACAATCAATAAAAACCCAGTAAGCATCCAAACCTTAAACCCTAAATCTCTATCTACCAAATTCCTCATCAAACTCTACCCCTAATCAAAATTAAACCATAAACTACTTAAAATCTATCTTACCATTGGAAAAGAGTAGAAAACTGAGCACAATCCTTGGCTGAACGTCGCTAGAAGGGGATCGCTGAGAGGAGGGCTTTCTCCTCTTTTGTTCACGCGGGTGAGGCGAGAGAAGAAATAGAGAGAGAGGAAGAGGATTTACAATCTTACTCCCTTTTTGATATCTTTTATTTTTTAATAATAATAATATAATATAATTAAAACTAATTACTATATTACCTTCACCCTTTAATCTTTTGACCAAACTATTATTCGGTCTACTTTCAGTTGGAATCCTAAAATTTTCTCTTTCCCATTATCCTCGAAATAATCTTTTATCTATTAGTACAAATTCTCCGCTCTCGATTTCAACCACAACTCCTCCGTTTACCGATACGAATTTTTGAAATTACTCAACAAAAAAACCCAGGTGTTACAAGGATGAGTTAAAAGAAGTAGAAATCTCCTACCCCGAGGAAGGTCCATTATTTGACTTGATTAATGACTCTTATGAACAAGTGGAAAATGATCAAGTGAGAATTTTTGGAGATAAAAGTGTAGAATCTCTTACCCAAATCGAGTGTAAGGAAGATTTTGAAATTTTGAGCCTATTTGAGAAATCTCTAAATGAGGTTAAAAGTGAGAAAATGGCGGAAACCATTAGAACCCTTGAGCACCTAAAGATAGAAACAAAAACTGATCACTTCTAAAATTTTGAAACTCTTGAGATTATCATTTTGCATTGTAACACCCCGCGAAACCCCGCGTTTCACGTGCGCTACAGTACACCTACACACTACACACACACACTAACACTTAACATAATTCACTTAATTTAATACCCTTTTGTTTTCAATTCTTTTTTTCTTTACTCGATTCGAAAACAACTCGCGTCCCAAAGAGGCAACACGAAATCCTCAGCATAAAAAAAAACTACGCAGCGGAAAAGAAAACCATTTAAAATAGCTTAAGTAAAACTGTAAGACTCGAGATCTTAGAAACAAAATCCAACGTACCCCTCGGACTACACATCCCAGTCCCGCGCACTCACGTCTCCACTTCGACACCCCACGCACACTCTCACGGTGCCGCACATACCACTCAACGTTACTGTGTTTCGTGCACGCTCATAGTGCCGCGTGCCCCACGCACCCTGCCGCTGTACAGCACGTCCGCGCGCACACACTCACTCGGTGTCGCACGACCCGTGGGTACCCAACAGGGCCGCATGCCCCGCGCACCTGCGATCACGCCGCACATCCACGCTCATCTAAACTTCTCTAGCATTCATTGTACACACCTTGACCTATTTCGTATCCTCTCGAGTCCCAACCCCTCTCCCGAAATTTTGGCAGAGTAACGCCTAAAAACTGGCTATCCCAAAATTTAACCCTGCACACAATTCACCAGAATCCAACAATATTTACCTATCTATCATCCAGAGAAATCATCCTAACCAAATCAGAGTAAGAAGACACGAAAATCCGTCCAATACAAATAAAGAAAGTTCACAATATAGAGCAACACCATACTCTAACATGTAAAATATATGCGTACGTCGCCAAAATCACACGCACTCCATATACACCTATACACTGACGCATATACAACAACCAATCCCATCCTCCGTACATAATCACCGCAAAAGAAAGAAAACTCACAAACCGACAAGGCCACAACCTACCATCTCCACGGGTCGGGTCACCCTAACAAAAGTCCACCATCCGGTGCCGCGGTCGCACGCCGCCAACCATCCTACGCCTCAAGACTAGGCACACGAGGCTCACCAGCAGTATCGTCAGCACCTACACCACAGAACACACAACATAAGCCTAACGCTCAGTAAGTAATGCGATATGAAAGTAAAAGCCGACAATGCAATCCTATCACATGCAGTCTCTACACTCACACTCATGTTGTCACATCTGTGACGCGTAGTGCAGCCGCACCAGGGTAAGGAGGAACCTCACGCCACCCTACACCCTGACACGTCGCCATCGTCCCACACTCCCCAGTAACGAGGCCCACAAGCTACACACACACATCACCACACGGCAACCACAACAGGGTAAGGGTGTACCTCGAGCCACTCTACACCCTGACACGTCGCCCCCGTCCGAGCCTCCCCAGCACGGGGCCACAGTTGCCACACACACACGTTTTGCGACAGCCCAGCCGGCCCACCCCTCGAGTAGGATCCGCGACTGGTGTTGTACCGGCCCACACACTAGTAGGATCCGCGGTACCACTGCCCATATCCTCACCGTCAACACATTCACGCCGCATGACGGCCCAGCCGGCCCACTCCTCGAGTAGGATCCGCGACTGGTGAAGCACCGGCCCGCACACTAGGGGGATCCGCGGTACCACCGCCATACGTCTCACCTCATACATCAAAATATGCTAAAAATCATTTTCGTTCCCGCTTTTAAAAACATGATGCATGTCAAACAATACGCACGCACACCACAATCAATCACATAAACCCTAAAGTTCTACAGTGTAGGCCCACTTGGGCAAAACACATGCATGCACTACTTACCTGGCGTCCCAAGCTCGCTCGACACACAGCTTTCCCAAAAGAAAGCCTCAACCTAAAACACAACCAATTTCTCATCAGTATTTATCTCAACATTCACCAATTAGCTAAAAATAACCTTCTCTTACTACACTCATGAAATTTCAACTAAAACGGTCCATTGGTTTGGTTTGGCCGAAAACCAGCCCAACGTTCGGATGCGCATAACTTTTGCGTCCGTCAACGGAATCGAACGATTCAAATGGCTAAACATCCCCTTAGGAACCTAGTTTAACATACTAAGACGGATTTTAAAACGATTAGCCGTAGGCAGGCGAAAAAATGCTAAAACCGAATCTACCACTTTTACCAAATTTCACATTTTCACTTCCCTTCAACCAAAACTCACTCCCAACTAGTTATATGCATCAAAATGGCTATGCTACTCTCACACGTCGAATTTCCACGAAAAACGGTCACTAATTTGACTTAAACCAAAATCCCGCATAACTTCCGACGCGCATAACTTTTGCGTCGGATATCGAAATCGAACGATTCCAGCAGCCATACGTCCCTCTAACAGCCTAATCCATCCCACAGGAACAGAACTTAAAACAATTAACCAAAACTAGGCCAAAATAGTTAAAAACTAAACTGCCCCTGCACAAACAATGGTTAAATTTTGATTTCAAAATTCAATTTACAAACTTTCACACACAACTAGCCCTATTTCGTCCATATCTCTCGGCCAAACTCACTGCAAAGGCAAGAAGGCCGAGCACTAAGCTCGGCCGAAACAGAAAACCGACAGGGCTCACCTTCGGTTTCCTTAAGCTCGCGGCATCACCTTCGCGCTACCCTACCACTTGTGGCCAAATTCCATCAATGCCGAAAGCAGGCCGAGCACTAAGCTCAGCCAAGCCAAAAAAAATGGGACGGGCAGAACAAGGAAAGGGCTTACCGTTGCGTTACTGTGCACTCGGTCGAATGGAGGGCAATGCACAGCCCAACAACTAGTCCCGGCAGTCTCCCCCACGCCCACTCGCGTCTGCCGAAGAATCGGAACTCGAGGATTTTCCTCCCCTCTCTCGCGTCTCTCTCTCAGCTCTCTCAGGAACTCGAGCTGCTGAAACCGAATGGCTTCGGTTCGTCGGGACAGCAGCACCTGTTCGCAACTCGCACCTCGCACCCACGCTCGTCGGCCGTCGATCACAGCTCTGCACACGATCGCTCTCGGGCACTCTCAGTTGCTCGCAGAAAACCAGCCGAATGGCTTCTTCCCGAAGCCATTCGGGTGGTTTGTTTTATTAATTTTTTTTTTTTTAACAATAAAAATACAAATTACCAAATTGCCCTCACGTGCTTCAATCGTCCGAATTTCGTTAATTTCTCAACCTCCCGACTTTAAATTTCGAAAACCAATCAAAAAAGGTAGGCCTCAAGCCTTATAATTTAAATCTTTCCCGTTGAAATATTTCTCAAAACTCCAACCGGGATTAAACTAAAAATTTTGAAAATTAAAATTAAAATTTGAAATTTCCGGGTTATTACATGCATGGCCCTTTTTATGATTACCCTGGGAAAGAAATTTTTGTTAAGGATTGTATTGAGTTGGCCTATGCTAAAAAGGAAACTTCTTGTGCAATAAATGTACATGTGCCTATTCACCATATCCAACTAGAATCTCACGTAGTGGATAAAATTTATCTTGATCCCTTTATAAGCCAAAGTGAAATTTCTATCTTACCTTTGAAGAAAATGTGTTTCCCATTAATTCCTCATGGACTAAGAAAGAGAGAAGTTTTTAGAGCCCTAAGTCACTCTAAAATTTAAAGCAAAACTTGAAGAATGAATTGTCTAGGAAGATTTTAAGTGACTTAATTCCAGTATTTGTTCCACCAAATAATTTAATTTCTTGATTTTTTAGAATTGATTGGAATATGAGTCATACTTTATTTTGTGTTAGTTTTTTGTCATGCATTTATTTTCCTTATTTGTATGATTTTATTGAGCATATTTATTTTTCATTTAAAGAGAGTTATTCCATCATGCTTGCATATGATTCTGCAAATTATATTAATATGACAAATGTTTTATGATGAAGCTAATGTTTAGGGATATGAAAGGATATTTAATGCATAATATTTTGTTGAACTTCAATACCTTAGAATATTATTGCATTAACATTTATGGCATGATCATATTAGAATCATAGGAATAGTTTTATCTTTAAGTGGCATGAAACTAGTTCTCAATGATAGTCTTGCATGTTTCAAAATAGTTTATTTTGAAAGAAAGAACATTGATAGCCAAGTCTTGAATGAATTTTGTTGGATTGACATGTGTAATGTGCAATTGAATTTTCTACTTATAAATTGCCGCATGTTAACCGATTTGAAGTTAATTAGACTTGAAGATTTTTATGTTAAGTTCTTTATTATTTTGAAACCTATGCATGAGCCTATTTTATATGAATTGAGAATTGAAATAAAGGATTTGTTGTGTTGTTTGTAAGTAAGTAGGAAGCAATTGAATTTTAAGTTTGAATATTATAACTTAATGACCAAGGTTAACTTTATCAAACTTAATATTTGTTATGATTTGGTTAAGCAAAGTTCTTATCTTTTTTCTTGTTAATCTAGAATTATTTCTTATGTTATGGAAAAGGATTGTTTTTCTATATTGCCTTCGTGGCTTGAGAAGGGAAAGAGCCCTTTGCGTTACTGCAGAGTAACAAAGGAGGTAATTGGCACTTTGACAACAAGGTATGTACCCTCTAATAGTTTGATTGCATTTAAAATTATTGAGATATGAAATTACCTTGATAATGATCTTGTTTAGGTTCCTTGGATAGTTCTTTTTCACCTATCCATGCATGATTTTACCTTAATTGTTGAAAATACCATCCTTAGATATTTGCCCAATTGTGAACTAGAATTGATAAGTTCCTTGAATGTTTATTCTTATTGGCATATGCTTTATGAAAAGGATAATTTGTTCATGCATAAATTTTTATTGTCAATTACTAGTGACCGAACCCTATCAATTGGATTAATCTTCTTTGGAAATTATGATCCTTATGATGTTTTCAAGAATATTTTATCCAATCATTTAGTCACTTGGTTATTTAAGATTGGTTGAATAATTTATTATTGTGATTATAGTTTTGATAAGATTTTTGGATATAATGTTTATAATCCATCTTTGGTAATTACTTTTGAAGATTATTTAGAAGAGGATTCATGTTGTGTCGTAGGACCTAACATTGGTCTTATCTTGTTATATTCATATTTGAAGTTTAATTATTTTGTGATGGATAAATTTTGTAGTCATTTCATAAAAGCATCTCTTGATTTCAATTAGGAGCATATTTTTTATATAAGATGATTTTGATAAATTTTGAATTTGGTTGTATTAGTATTCCTCTAGTTTCCAATTTGAATTATATTTTCCTATGGAGGATGTATTTGATCAATTTTGTAGCCATGGTATTTAAAAGGGATAGAATTAGAACATGGCATGAATGAGAGGCATTCCACCATCCTCGACCAAATCCATGGCCTAATTTTACTACTAATATGTGTGTGAATTTTGTACGCTTTAATGAACATAGCAAACTCATCAACCCCGGGGTAGTTGGTAAAGAACGAGGAGGAGAGTTTTTAGATTTGAGGACAAATCTTCAACAATCCGGAGGAGACGATGTGCCAAGGGTTGGCATCATTCGACCATGGCCAAGTCCACGACAAAATTTCGTTTTCTTTGAGTTTGTTTATTTTGTAAGTACTCCTCGTAACAAGGCAAAGATGTCCACCTTCTGAAGCAAAGGAGGACAAGACGGCGACCTTCTAGATTTGAGGCAAAACCTTCAATCACCTAAAGAGCATAATGTGTCATGGAGGCTGAAAACTCAAGCTCAAATTAAGGTAAGTAATCAATTGAGTTCTTTCTCTAAAACGTATGTTGATTTTTTTACGAAGAACCTTTGAAGTGCATTGATCAAGTCTTGGATCGAGATGGCACGCGCAAAAGGAAGCATGGTTGAAAAGCAACGTGCACGAGGAAGGCAAGTTTAGCAAATGGCGTGCACAAGAGAAGCCATGGCACAGTAAGAGGCGCTTGGGAAACAGCATGGCGTGCTAGGAGGAGATGTGCGCGCGCAGCATCCGCCAACCAGGGCATGCGCAGAGATACCATCTTGTGTGCACGGGAGAAGCCACGACGCAACGAGTGGTGCACAGAAATTGGCGCGCGTGAGCAGGCCAGGGGTGTAACAACCCGAAAACCTACCCGTTTCAAATTCATTCACTACTCTGATACCACAATATTAATGCCCCGAAAATCTACCCGTTTCTGGTTCGTTCACTGCACTGATAACATCTCTGTCACGCCCCGAAAACCCTACATGATTCCCGGTTCGCTAACCACTACTACTCACTACTCTTACTCATGATCCACTGATAAATTTTGTTTAAAAATTTGAAACCTGTTTTTCGACTTGAAACAACACTTTTAAAATCGACTGAAAACCTCGCAGCAGAAGACTTTTGGTTAAAAATCATTTTAAATAAAATTTCATTTTATGAGACATAAAACAGAGAAACCGGTCAACACCTGTAAGCATTGGTCAACACATGGGATTGCTAGGGTTCTTCATCGATCGACACAATGTTTCTCTCAGGTATTTTTGTCGGTAGACACTGAGAACACCGGTCGACACTTCTACGCTCATCTCAGAGAGTGGTCGACAACTGCTTTCATAGGTCCACGCTTTGATCCTCTTTGTTCATGCAGGTCGACTCTCGTGGTTGACACCTCTGCTATTTTTACTATCGGTCGACACCTACAACCATAGGTCGATACTTACTTCGGCTCTGCCCGCGGAGGTCGACCCTAGTAGTCGACACTTGCAGGGTCTGGTCTACCACCAAGCCTAATAATAACCCAACGGATTTCGACTCAACGCTAATAATAACTCAACTCACACTTTTCCATCAACTCAAAATCATAATTTAAGTAAAGAAAATGACTACTAAAGTATGAAATCCGTCTATACATTCAATCGACCCAAAACCATAAAAATCATTTCAATGGCACTCTATACCTATGCCTACCATAGTCAAAACGCTCTAACAGCCGGCCAGATCGTCCACGTGCATACTCCTCTAACCGCCTCATACTTCTAGGCATGCTCAGAGTACTCACCAACTATGACGTCGTCACCTACATCACATAACTCAACTATTAGCCTAATACTAAGTAAGTAATGCATAAAACTTAAACAGTGAAAACAAATACATCCTAACATATGCAGTTTCTACAGTTTCGTCTCTACTTTTGTTTTCGTCTCTTTCTTACATCTTCTTTATCTTCTTACTACTGAGTTCTTCTTTACGCGCTAGACTAAGGTGACACATCTCGCTGTCCCCCTCATAGGACGCGGTCTCCCTCATAGGACAAAGCCAACTTCAGTGTAGTAAAGTGGTACTCCTCGCAATCCCCCTCATAGGACCAGGGCCACCACGTAAAGTGGGGGAAAAAATGGCATACCTCACGGCTCCACTCATAGGACCATGCCAATCAATCCCACCTTCATTATCTACTTACGTATCTTCTCAATTTCGTTCTTCACTACTCACATCCTACTGTTTTCGTCACATAAATACATGAAAATTCATTTTCGTCTCGTTCTCCTACTTTAAAACAATGATGTACAATTATGAAAGCAAAACATAAAGTAAACGTGCAATGCATCCTACTGAATTGCGATGTAGGCCTGAAGGCAAAACTCCTACTACATTACTTACCTGGCGTCCTAGAAATTCCTCGCACTTTGTAACTTCGTACGCTAATTAGAAAAATATATAAAACTACACATCTATTAGCTCTACTTTCCATTAAGTTCGTAAAACTCTAAAGGAAACAACAACTGAACCCCCACTCAGCCTAAACTGAAATCCTAACTCAATTTCCAACTAAACTTCAAAAATTCATAGCTATCACAATACTCATCTGATTTGGATGATTCGAACTGCTACGGATTCCTCATGACGTCTAGCTTCTCACGGTATAATCAAATCCCTAATTCAACACCTAACGCTTGGCTGGACGTGGCTGAGCAGAAACCGTTCTAAAATCATAGTATTCGGCTATCCAAACGCTCAATCTTCTTCATAAAATCTTAAAATACATTCTTACTCCTAGCTTAAACACCAATACACGAATACAAATTGACTTAAACCTCCAAATCTCGTATCTCCCTCTTAGGGTTTACTAAAACTACCCACTACTCACTCTACTTCACTTTTTACAGCTCAAAATCATTAGAGGACAAACTATCTACTAAGAAATAAGAAGAACTTACCGAAAATTGAAGAAACAAAGGAGAACGGAGGAGATCGCCGGATGCAGGTGCTCTTGCGGGAGCAGAGGGGGAAAAGAGGAACCGAGGGGGAGGGGGTATTCGTTACTCTCCCTCTGTTTTTCTCTCTTTTTTTTATATAATTATTATTTAATATAATTAATCCTAACTACTATTTCACCCTCAACCATAACTCTTTCGGTTAAACAGCCATCCAGTCTGTTTTCGGTTGGAATCTTATAATTCTTTCTCGTCCATTTGTCTCAAAATAATCTCTTTTCTAATAGTACAAACTTCCCGCCCCCGATTCCGACTAAAACTCCACAGATTATAATTACGAAATCCCAAAAATCATTTAACGAAAATTTTCGTAACGATCACTTCTTGATAATGACGCCGCCAAATCAATTGTCTCATATCCAGACTCTCTTTGAACAGCGTCAAATCTACCTTAAGCTCTTAGTTCTTAAACGTCCTTATGATTAACTTCATTCTTCAATCCTGTGATCGTTTTACTTATCCTCAAGTTCGCTCCATGTAATTACTCCTTGATTTCCATCTATATCCCAAAACTTTAGTAGCTCACCCACTAAGACCTTAATCTCATGTCCCTCCCGTCGATAATTTCTAAAAACATGAATCCAATCTGAGTCCCATGACCGTGTTTGTTATCTTCAATTTGACTAGCTGCATCCATGACCACGTATTGAGCACTATCCAATCTCATACTCAATTTCGTACTGCACTCATTAACCTAACCATTTATAACCTACCTCTTGAAAGTCTTCTATTCTAAATCTTTATCTAAGTTTCCCTTGGTTAGAGTTTGCTCAACTTCTAAATCTGTTATCCCGACCATCCGTAAAAGCTTCATACTCGAATCGTTCTAAACTATTACTCTAACCTCAACCATTTCTGAATATCATTCTCACTTCCATATAACAATTTGTCCATCAATCTTATTGTTTGCAAACTTGTTGTAGACCATACTACACTGTTGTTCCAAATCTCATCAAATTCTTAAGTTCTCAATTCTAACCTAGTAGGTGACTCTATTCACTTTACCATAACTTCAACTCCCAAAATCACCTAACGGAATTGCTTCTCTACATCCGTCTCAACAAAATTTCATCCAAATTCTAAATTTTTAAACTCATACTTAGCACCGCTGATAAAGTACTACTCTAAATCTCCTTGAGTAATATTTGTTTCTACTAAATATCTAAATTAATGATTCTTAAGTCCTTGATTTCCATAGAGTAAACTAAATTCCTACAAAATCCTTGTCGGTAATCCACCACCTTACTAACGTAGCTCTTCAAAATTTTCCTCAATTAGAGCTTCAAACAAATATCATTTAACATGTACACCTTCGTCCAAGAGTATTAGAATCTATGCACTCGAACTCACAGCTCATTCCTAAATTTCTCGATCATGTTGCAACTAATTTAAGTCTCCCGATAAAGTCACATATATTTCATTTTCCCAACTTACACACTAGCATACAGAATTTCAATTCTAGTCCCTTAACTTCTTTGTGATTAGCCATGCTCCTTGAGTTACGATCATTCTATCTCGCATCTAGATATCTCAATATATTTTTAATCAACTCCCATACTCCTTGATCAAGCAACACCAAGTACCTGACACTTCCACTATTATCATTCCTGTTTATTGATTAATCTTCCAAGATGGTATCCATTCCCTAGAGTGGTGAATAAACTATTCACTTAAGTACAACCTTCATAGTTACATCCATTAGATTTCATCTAGCCGATATATTCCTCACTTATTTATAAAGTACTATTAAATTCTCATATCTCCAATTGAATCATTCTAAACTACCCCTCTCCACACTCAATCCCCCTTTATCATCTAATTTAGCTCTATTTCTATGCCCCTTTGAACGAAATGCACTCTAATTCTGAAGTTCTTACTCTAGTATCCTTAAGTTTCTTCTCTATTGAGCTACACTAAATATTTAAGAACTCATTTTCTTATCCTGAATCTTCCACCTTAAGCGGATTAGTGACACTCTAATATTTACTGCCTTGAATGCGCATCATTCCTTTCTAAAATCTCCTAGGCTAAGTATCTCATTATAATTTCAATCATACAAGTTTCGAGATTCTCACCACTTACTAGTTTCGTCACACTATGATGGTCACAAGTCCTTGAATTGATACTTATTTCCTAGAGCAATGGTCAAATTCGATCACTGGACATAACTCTATACAAGGTTATCCTCAATTTCCCATTGATTCCTTAAAGCCTCGAACTACTATCTAATATCCTCCATATGCCTTCGAGTCGCATGTAACCAAAATGACGGCTAAAATATGGTCCTTGAAGTTCTAAACTAAGTTATACGACACACTCATGTATCATCTATTTTCTCAACTTCTCATTGATCGACTTTATGCTCACGTAAGGCTATTCGGTTTAACTCAAGTTTCTAACTACCTAACCGATACTCTTCACAACCTTTCTAACAGCATACTTCCTGTGGGCAATTGCTATCAGGTACATGAATTCCTTTATTCACAATAAAATGGCTATGCATCTGTAATTACTAGAATAGATATCTCGTACCTGAAAGCTAACAGCTCGTCTCATCCATCCTCGCATTACGCTTTCTTTTTACTCACAACAACCCTAATACTCTCAATACTTTGCTAAAAATCCAGTTTCATATTCTCTCTTGGCTGTCTAACTATTCCATTAACCCATAATAATGAGATCGGCCGATAAATTCTTGCTTCCCACCAACACTATGCTATCTCGCACCACTTGATTTGAATGCATACGCCCACCAGAAGGTAACATTACCTCGTAACTATAGTCCATTGACACAGGCCATACATCCAACTCAACCACGAACGTAGTTGCAATGAACGAGTGCATCGCACTAGAATCAATCAAAGTATATGCAGGTACAGAGTTTACCAATATAGTACCTGACACTACAGCTGGCTGGTCATCATCGCCCGACTCGATCATGGCAAATACTCTCGGTGTTGTGCACGTTGGGCAATCTCTACTAACATGGCCCACCTCGTAACAATTAAAACATCGGGTAACTCTGGGCTTAAAGCAATCTCTTGAAAAATGTCCCGCTTCATTGCAGTTATAGCATCTTCATGAACGCAACCTGCACCCGCCCGGATGAAATCTCAAACACTTTTGACACTAAGGATACCTCCCAGTCTCCTATGTCTGTTTGCTTGTCCCCTGAATAGTTTGATGGATGGATATTTTTTTGAAGTTTTTTGGTAAACTGTGTGCAGGGTTTGAATTTTGGGATAGCCAGTTTTTAGGTGTTACTCTGCCGAATTTTTGGGAGGAAGGTCGGGGAGTCGAGAGGGTACAGAATAGGTCAGGGTGTGAACGGTGAGGCGCGAAGGGAGTGGAGGTGTGTGCTGGAGCGTGGCATGACCGTAGGCACGCGGAGCACGCGACCCTGCGAATGCGCGCGGGTCGTGCGGCGTCAGACAAGGGCGTGCGTGCGGACGTGCTGCACTGAGGTAGGGTATGTGGGGCACGCGGCGCCGCTACTTGGGCGTGCGACATTGAGTCAGGTAGCGCAAGGCGTGTGTTGGACTTCTTCCGAGACCTTCAAGTCTTGTCATTTTATTTTTAACTCAAAACTCTTTTAAATTGTGCTTTTCCTCTGCGTATTTATATTGAGGATTACGTGTTCCCTCTTCCGGGCATGAGTCGTCTTCGAATCGAGTAAAAAATTTTTATACTTACAAATGTTCTTTTGAATATGATTTGAAAATGAAAGTGGTATTAAATTAAGTGAGTTCGCGTCAGGTCTTTGTATGTCATAGTGTGTAGACGTAGTGAGCGCACCGAGAACGGGTGGATTTTTGGGGTGCTACAGAACCACCAAGTGTAGGCGACTTAGAGTCTCTCTTACTTCACAACTCCCTCTCCATTTCCCATGAAGAATTGGAAAGCAACAGGGAGCTGGAAATGCCATTTCCCGATGTTGTGAAGCTTCTCACCCAAAGTGTCGGTGGCTTTTAGGCTAGCCACGAGTCTTCATCACGTCCTACTAGCCTAGTTGGCCCTCTTTTGAGGAAGAAGCAGCAAGTGCAAAGGTCATTTTCCTCCGCTGGAGCTTCTTCGTCCGCTAAGCTAGATTTGTCCTTTCAGCACTGTTGATGACAAAGGATAGGCCTGGAATTCCCTTTCACTCCACCGGCATCCTCTAAGGTAATTACAGGTAATTCAACCCCGTAATACCCAACACTCACTTCACCTCCATTTCTCGTTTCCACCCTCTGTTTTTTCGAGTGTTTAGTGTCTATTTGTGAGCACCTATCCTTTGTGTTTATTGATAAGTGTGTATCTTACACAATTATTCATACTTTTAATACTTGATTCGATAGAATATTCTCAAGTGTTTGAAGGAATTTAATGTTTTTGGTCTAAATGTGCAGATAAAATGGAATTAAAAATTTGAAAGTTGTTTTGGGAATTTTCATCGTTTTAATCTGAAACGTCAATTGTAGGCCATGAGCCTCACTCTGAATTAGGGTTATAACATGACCTAGAGGCAAAGATTCATTCATTCATTCAGTTCGTTTTGGATGCAAAAAGGTAGAGACTGGATCAGAGCGAGAGGAACGGAAAGACGACTTCAGATTGACGAACGAAGTTTTTTCTCTCCTTTTTTTCCTGAAACTATTATTATCTTTATTTCTCCTTCTATTTTACTTTATTCTAGCATAAACTAAATTTATTTTCTAGGGCTACGATGTAACCAAATTATGACTGTTTAGTTTTTCCTTTAATTCAAGCTGTTGTTTTTCTGTTTCGATATTGTGTTGAGTAAATTATTATGTTCTTAATGTCTGCGATTGCCTGATCAACAATAATATATTTGTAGGATTATTTTGAGACCGAGAGGAGATAAATAATCGTGCACTGAATAATTTGTCATAAGAAGAATCTTAGACTAGAAATAGTTAGGCGTTTATGTTGTACTTTAATTTCTTGTATTTAAAGTATTTAATTAATTTTTAGGGTTAGAAACCGAGAGGTAATAATCCGTTAATTCAATAAGTTGTCATTGCTCGAGAGATTAATAAATAAATTAGTGAAATTGTCATTAACACATAGGAATAGCTTTGATAACTTGAATTAAGGTTACCAAATAGAATTAATTTAGGTGAAATCGAAAATCCTAGATCTTTTCTATAATATTCTAAAAATTATTTAAATTTCTATTATTTAATTTATTGTCATTATTTGTTTTACATTTAAACCAAATATCTACTAAAATCATTATTCATAGTAAATTGACATTAATTTGTTTGATAATTAGTAACAATAGTCTTCATGGTATCGACTCATATTTACATACTATATTATTTGTTCGACACGTTTACTTGCGTCTGCACTATTTTTCGCAACAAGTTTTTGGCGACGTTGCCGGACACTAATTTTTACTTTTATTAAATTAAATAATTCTAGTTTATATTTGATTTATTTTATTTTATTTTTATTTTTATTTTTGTTTATTTATTTATTATATTTTTTTAGATGTATACGAAAACTAGGTACTGCCAAGCTCCTTCCAATCGATTTAGAAATTAAACGTCAAGAAAAGCAGTCATGGATCTTGACCAAATTGATGAAGCTGAGACACGAACGCTGCTTGATTATGTGATGCCATCAGTGGTTGGTATCCAATCTGCGATTCACAAACCGGCAATTACAGGCCATAATTTTGAGATCAAACCAGGAACTATTCATATAATTCAACAGTCTCAATTTAGTGGCTTGCTATCTGAAGAGCCAAATGATCACATTGCCAACTTTGTACAGGTATGTGACACTTTTAAATTTCATAATGTTTCCGATGATGCTGTTAGATTAAGATTATTTCCCTTTTCAATGAGAGACCGTGCAAAAAATTGGTTAAACTCCTTACTAAGTAATTCTATAACAACTTGGGAAGAACTATATTAAAAATTCCTATTAAAAATTTTTCCCCAAGTAATTCTATCAAAATTTTTCACTTGTATGACATAGTCAACTTTAGTCAATTTGATGGCGAGACGTTAAACGAATCCTAGGCCCGTTTTAAGGAATTATTGCAAAAATGTCCACAACACAGTTTGCCAAGGTAGATGCAAATCCAGACATTTTTTATTGGCTTATCCGCTTCCATAAGAACTCTAGTCAATGCAGCTGCCGGCGGTTCACTCCTTCAAAAGACCGAATTAGAAGCATTCACTCTATTGGAAGACTTAGCATTAAATAACGATCAATGTCCGGTCAAGCGCAAGATCCTAAAAAAACAACCGAGCACTCCTGAGATAGACGCAGTAAAGGCGTTAACCATTCAAATTGCATCTTTTACCAAACAACTGCAGAATAACCAAGCTTCAGTAAATTGAATCTATTCTCCAATGGGATCGTGCCAATGGTTTCAAGGACCTCATACAAGTGAGGAATGCCAAGAAGGAAACCAAATGGCAAGTAACTCATCCAAGCAAGCTCACTTCTTGGGGAACTGCAATCGATCGAACTTTTAAAATTCAAATAACTACTACATGAGACCGTAAAATAATCATCCAAACTTCGCATGGAAGAATCAGAACAATGCTTTACAAATGTCGCAATCCTCTCAGTAAGAAAGAAAATATAATTTAGAAGATTTAATTGCGAAAATGGGTGAACATTAACAAATTTATGGAAGAGATGCAAACCACATTACAAAATCAATCAACTCAAATACAAAGTTTGGAGACTCAATTTGGTCAAATCGCTAACGTACTCAATGGGAGACCTCAGGGTGCACTGCCAAGTTCAACCGAAATAAACCCGAAAGATCAATGCAATGTCATCACTCTTAGGAGTGGCGTAGTGATTGATAACTCTGGTCAAGAAATAAGAAGGTTGCTGGACATGGCACGAAAGACCCCTCATCATCCACGCCTCAAATGGAAACTGAAGTACAGAAACCTTATAAAGTTCCTCCACAAGGCTCGATTAAAGAAATACCACGAGTCCCTTTCCCTCAGCGCCTAAAGAATGTTAAAGCAGACAAGCAATTTAGAAAATTTCTTGAAGTATTCAAGCAATTACACATCGAAATCTCATTCGCTGAAGCGATAGAACAAATGCCTACCTACGCTAAATTCTTGAAGGAAATCTTAACTCATAAGCGCAAGATAGAAGATAGAATAATGTGGCACAATTGCTTTAACTGAGGAATATAGTGCAATTATTCAACGCAAGCTTCCACAAAAATTAAAAGACCTAGGAAGTTTCACTATTCCATGCGCAATTGGGGATTCAATTTGTAACACCTAGATTTTTTCGTTAAATGAATTTCAGAATTTGTGATTGTAATTGGCAGAGTTTTGGTCAGAATTTATAACGGAGAATTCTACTCTTAAGTATAAGATTATTTTGAGACTAATAGTGAAGGAGAAATTTTAAGATTTCAATCGAACGCAGATCGAATAGCAGATTTATTAAACGTATTAGAGTTGAGGGCGAAATAGTAATTAAGATTTTAATTTATAAAAAAAAACAAATAAATAAAAGAGGAGAACACTACTGGTGTTCTCCCTTCCCAGCGCAAAGCCCCTTCTCTCCTTTCCTTCTCTGCGGTATTTCCTTCCCTGCGTGAAACCCTCGACGATTCTCCTCTGTTTCCCCTGTGAATCTTCAAATCTAAGATATGATTTTAGTTAGTTCTTAGTAGATAGTTAGTGTGTTAAATGTTTTTAGCGACAAAAATGAAGTTAGTGGCAGAAACCTAGGAGGGAGATACGGGAAATTAAACTTAGAGTTAATTTTTATCTGTATGTTGGTGTTTAAACTAGAAGTAGGAGTAGATTTCAGGATTTTATAAGAAAGATATATATTTTAGGTAGCCGAGTTCTAGAATGTGGCATGGTTTTCGTTCGGCGACATCTGGCCAAGTTGTGGATGTCCAATTAGGAAATGGATGAAACCATTAGAAACTAGACAACCTGTGGAGCCCGTAGCACTTTGGATCGTCCAATTCCGACGAGTATAAGAAGTTATGAATTTTCAAAGTTGGTCAAAAATTGAGTTGGATTTCGAGTTTAGTAGAGAGTTTTGGTTTTGTATGAGTCAAGACTTTCAAGCTAGGAATTTATGAATTGAACGAGTTAGAATTGATGAATGTGTGATTTTACAGGTATTCCTAGTTAGCATACGAAGTTACGAAGTGCGAGGAATTTCAAGGACGCCAGGTAAGTATGGATTGTTTGTGTTTTGCCTTCGGGCCTACGCCATGGAATGGTAGGATTGCTTGTTTGTTTTGATTGTTTGTTTTGTTTTGTGGTCAGTTGGTTGTGCATATGTCTTGACATGCATCATGGTTTTGAATTACGAAAGAATGAGTTTTGGGCATGTTTTGAATTGTGCAAACGAAATGTAATCAAATAAGAAAAGATGCCACGCATGAGAACGCCTCATCGTTAATGTGCTAGTGAGAAAGCACTAGAGGGTTCCCATTGATGAAAGTATGTAAAATGACACGGTTTATGAACGCCTCGTTGTTAACGTGTTAGTGAGAAAGCACTAGAGGGTTCTATGATCGATGTTGGGAGGAGGTTTGTATGGCCGTCCCGTGTACGAATACGATGTGTTCCTCAAATCTCGCTCTGTGGGTCATGGTTTGGCCATCCTGGGTGTGATAGGATGGATGTCTACTTGACTCACACGTGAAAGTGAAAGATGAAAATAATGAAAGGAAACAGAGCGTAGAAACTGCATGTGTTAGGGGTTGAGTTGTGGATTGCATTGTCGATTTTTCTTTTCATATTCCATACTTGCTAAGTATTAGGCTTATGTTTTGTGTTCCGTGGTGTAGGTGATGACGAGCTCTCCGGTGAGTTGTTAGGTGACGGGCATGACTAGGATGGTTGTTGGTGACGCATGTTGTATGCCGGTGCAGGCAGTTTGTTAAGGCGACACGACCATGGTGGGATAGGTTGTGGAATTTTGTAAGAATTTTGTGTGAAACACCTGTGTATAGATTTTGAGGATATAGGTTTATGTGTGGCACAATTATAGTGGGGATTGGTGTAGGGTTATGTTTTCAAAATTACTTGAGGTGATTATGTCTTAAAAATACAAGTATTTTCTTTGTGCTTTTAATCTTGGAAGTGTTCGTCGTGTGTTTTCTTTCAAACTGGTGTTATTATTTTTTATACTGCTGGTTCAAAGTGTCGACCGAAGTTCATAAATGTCGACCGGTCAATGTAAAATGGTATGTGGTTGTCGCCTTCAGGGTTCGACCTGTGCTGGCAAAGAGAAATGAGGTGTCGACCGGCGACCGTGGGTGTCGACCGGTTAGTGAAATATCAGTGAGAGTGTCGGTTGTGGGGTTCAACTTATGCGGGCAGAGAAGATTAAGGTGTCGACTTGTGAAGGCAGGGGTCGACCGCTCTCTAAGATAAGCATAGAAGTGTCGACCGGCGTGAAGACCCGAGAGAAACGCAGTGTCGACCGGCGTTGCTAGTGTCGACAGATGAAAAACCCAAGACAACCCAAGTGTCGACCGATGCTTACAGGTGTTGACCGAGTGTCTCTGTTTTATGTTTCATAAAATGAAGTTTTATCCAAACTGATTTTAATTGAATTTTCTGCTACAATGCTGTTTAAAAATATTTTTAAAAATGTCGTTTTAAGTCGAGGAATAAAAGTTTTAAATTTTATACGCATTATTACGATACGAGTGAAATAGTGAGTAAATAGCAAACTGGGTCCAAAGGGGACCGGGGCGTCACAGGGTTGGTATAAGAGCAGTGAATGTAACACCCCGTATTTTTGTCTATCGGTTTTCGGGTTGTCGGGGTGGTGAGCGGCGGGATTCGGGTCAAAATAGAGAGCGAAAAATTTATAAGGTTAGGTGGGGGATTATTTTGAGACTATTGGTGGGGAGAAAATCTTAGGAATCTAACCGAAAGCAGATTGAATAGCCATTCGATTAAAAGATTAAAGTGTGAGAATGAAATAGTAATTAGTTTATTATTATTATTATTTTAATAAAAAAAAAAGTAACAGAGAGGGGGACGATCGTTACTCTCCCCCTCCTCTCTGTTTCTTTCTTTCCCCATCAACCCGCGTGAAGAAAAGGAGAAACGAAGCCCTCCCTCTTACCATCTTTGCTACATCGACGCAATGCTCCCTCCGTTTCACCTTCCACTACAACGGTTTAAGGTAGGTTTGAGTATTTGTGGTTTTGTTTTGGGTTAGGATTAGAGTTTGATAAAATTGGTGGATAGAAATTTAGGGTTTTAGAGTTGGAGCGTTTATTGGATTGATTATTGTTTGTTGTGACATTGTTGACGATAAATGTGATAGATTGATGAGGAAATTGTTGAGTTTTATTGAAAGACAAAGCCCGAGGGTAAAGATTGACCAATTGTTATTTCAGGTACGATATTAGTTGATACGATGCCTGCATTTACGTTGATAGATTTAGGTGCATCACACTCTTTTATTGGTACGGCTTTTGTGGTGAAAGTAAATTTATGGGCTAAGCCAGCCGGGTGTATATATGAAGTGAGGCTACCATCTGGTGAGCACATGCACTCTGATCAAGTAGTGCGTGACAGTGTCATATCGGTGGGGACTAAGAGCATGCTTGTTGATTTGATTGTGATGGGGATAACTAGCTATGACATGATATTGGGCATGGATTGGTTGTTTCGGCACTACGCAACGATTGATTGCAGGGCTAGAATTGTAATTTCCAACCCCTAGATGGTGCGAAACATTCGTTGCAAGCTATGAAGAACGTGAAGAAGCTATCTGTAATGGCACCCATTGAGGCTCGGAGATTATTAATGGGTGAGCATTTTTGCTTTCTTGCAACAATTTTAGATACTCAATTTCATGTGGAGACAAAACCACAGGATATTGTAGTAGTTCGTGAGTTTCTTGAGGTATTCTTGGACGATTTGCCCGGTTTACCCCCAGACCGGTAAGTCGAATTTGTGATTGATACATATCCTGAGGCAGAGCCAATATCGAAGAACCCTTATAGGTTGGCTTCTTCAGAATTGAAGCAGTTGAAAAAGCAGTTGGAAGAACTGTGGGAAAGGGGTTCATACGCCCGAGCTTTTCACCATGGGGCGCACAAGTCCTATTTGTAAAGAAGAAAGACGGATCGCTCCGAATGTGTATTGAATACAGGGAGCTGAATAAGCTAACCATAAAAAATAAGTATCCACTGCCAAGGATAGACGACTTATTTGATCAACTCCAAGGATCTCAGATTTTCTCGAATATAGACTTGAGATCGGGGCATTACCAGCTGAAAGTCAGATCACAAGATATCCCGAAGATAGCCTTTCGAACTAGATACAGACACTACAAATTTTTAGTAATGTTGTTCGGGCTGACAAATGTCCCAGCCATTTTCATGAACCTGATGAATAGGGTATTCCAAGAGTATCTAGATAAATTCGTCATTGTATTTATTGACGATATCTTGGTTTACTACTGTAATGAAGAAAAACATAAAAAGCATTTAAGGATGGTTTTGGAGACTTTGAAGCAGCATCAGCTGTATGCAAAATTTTTCAAGTGCGAGTTCTGGCTGGATTAGGTCCATTTCCTTAGACATGTGATTTCTGGTGGAGGAATATCGGTGGATCCAGCTAAGGTATAGTCGATCAATGAATGACCTCAACCAAAGAATGTCAGCGAGATTCGAAGCTTTCTGGGGTTAGCTAGTTACTACAAGAAGTTTATTGAGGGGTTTTCAAAAATTGCGGCATCCCTGACTCGTCTGACAAGGAAGGAAGTCAAGTATGTGTGGTCGGAAGACTGTGAGCCCAGTTTCCAAATACTAAAGAAGAAATTGACTACAGTTCCTATGTTGACACTACTTGTGATGGATGAGGAGTTCAATATTTACTTGATGCTTCCAGAATCAGATTGGGTTGTGTCTTGATGCAAAATGGAAAGGTGATCGTCTATGCTTTGAGAAAATTAAAGCCTTATGACCAAAATTATCCAACCCATGATTTAGAGTTAGTGGCAGTCGTGTTCGCGCTAAAAATCTGGAGGCACAATCTTTATGGACAGTAGTGTGAGGTATATTCAAATCACAAAAGTGTGAAGTATATCTTCACTGAGAAGCAGCTGAATATGAGGCAGAGACGGTGGTTGGAGTTCACGAAGGACTACGACCTGGAGATCAAGTACCACCACAGCAAAGCTAATGTAGTGGCCGATGCATTAAGCCAGATTTCGACCTCAATTTCAGCAATGAATGCCGAGGTGTCTAAAGAGTTGAGTATAGGATTTTAGAGATTTAATTTGGAGCAAGTTTCAAATGTGGTAATGGAATTATCAAGATTATCTCTGAAGCCGTCAATTTTTGAGAAAATTAGAGAAGCTGAACAAGATGACCTAAGGTGTAATGAATTTAAGTCGAGCATAACATCTGATGAAAGAACCGAGTTTAACTGTTCAGATGATGGAATCCTGAAGTTCCGGAATAGATGGTATGTTCCGAACAATGATCAACTTCGAAATGAGATTTTGTCTGAAGCGCATTCTTCAAAGTTTTTTATTCATCCCGGAAGCACCAAGATGTATAGAGACCTTAGACAACATTATTAGTGCCCTAGCATGAAGAAGTCTGTAGCAAGGTACATAGAGACATGCTTAATCTACCAGCAAATCAAGACTGAGCATCATAGACCGGCTGGAAAGTTGCAACCATTGCTGGTTCCAGAATGGAAATGGGACCAAATATCCATGGATTTTGTTGACGGTTACCCCGGACGACAAAGGGATTTGATGCGGTATGGGTGATTGAAGATCGTTTAACCAAATCCGCTCATTTTCTTCCAGTGAAGATGACATTCAATATGGACCAGTTCGCAAACCTATACATTCAGGAGATAGTAAGGTTGCACGGAGTACCAATTTTGATTGTGTCGGACAGGGACCCAAGATTCACATCAAAATTTTAGAAGAGTCTGCACAAAGCAATGGGGACACGACTGAATTTCAGTACAGCGTTTCATCCTCAGACCGACGGACAATCTGAGCAGACTATTCAAATTTTAGAGGATATGCTTCGAGCCTGTGTACTACTGTTCCAGGTTTCATGGAGTAGGTATTTACCCTTGGTGGAATTCTCGTACAACAACAGCTATCAGGCTACGATAGGTATGGCCCCCTACGAAGCTTTATACGGGAGGAAGTACAGATCGCTCCTCTATTAGGATGAAGTCGGTGAAGCTGGCTTGATTGGTCCAGAAATCATGCAACAAACAACTTAGAAGATCAAGATTATTCGGCAGCGGATATTGACAGCTCAAAGTCGACAAAAGAGCTACGACGATGGAAGATGGAGAGAATTGGAGTTCAAAGTAGGAGATGAAGTTTTCCTAAAAATATCGTCGTTCAAGGGTGTAATGAGGTTCGGGAGGAGGGGTAAGTTGAGCCCGCGATACGTTGGAGCATTTCTGATCACAAAAAGAATTGGAAGAACTGCGTACCAACTTGAACTGCCAGCTTCCATGGAAGGAGTTCACAATGTTTTCCACATGTCGATGCTAAGAAAGTGTCTCAAAGATTCGTCGCATGTTGTGGTTCATCAGGAGATTGAAGTACAGCCAATCTTAGTGTACAAAGAAAAGTCAGTGGAGATTTTAGATTATGCAGTGAAGATCCTACACAACAAGGATATTCCGCCGGTGAAAGTATTATGGCGTAACCACAATGTGGAAGAAGCAACCTAGGAGCAGTAGCAAGACATGGTGAGCCGATATCCAGAGTTGTTTAGGTAGCAAATTTTAAGGACAAAATTTTTGTAAGGAGGGTGGAATGTAACACCTGGATTTTTTCGTTAAATGAATTTCGAAATTCGTGATTGTAATCGGCGGAGTTTTGGTCAGAATTTAGAGCGGAGAATTTCTACTCTTAAGTATAAGATTATTTTAGAACTAATGGTGAAGGAGAAATTTTAAGGTTTCAACTGAAGACAGATCGAATAGAAGATTTATTAAACGTATTAGAGTTGAGGGCGAAATAGTAATTAAGATTTTAATTTATAAAAAAAATAAATAAATAGAATAGGAGAACACCATTGGTGTTCTCCCTCCCCAGCACAAAACCCCTTCTCTCCTTTCCTTCTCTGTGGCATTTCCTTCCCTGCGTGAAACCCTCGACGATTCTCCTCCGTTTTCCCTGTAAATCTTCAAATCTAAGGTATGATTTTAGTTAGTTCTTAGAAGATAGTTAGTGTGTTAGTTGTTTTTAACAACAAAAATGAAGTTAGTGAGGGTATTGAGTGATTTGGTGAAAACCTAGGAGGGAGATACAGAAAATTGAACTTAGAGTTGATTTTTATCCATAAGTTGGTGTTTAAGCTAGAAGTAGGAGTAGATTTTGGGATTTTAAGAGAAATATTGAGCGTTTGGGTAGCCGAGTGTTAGAATGTGGAACGGTTTCCGTTCGACCATATCTGGCCAAGTTCTGGATATCCAATTAGGAAATGGATGAAACCATTAGAAACTAGACAACCTGTGGAGCCCGTAGCACTTTGGATCGTCCAATTCGGACGAGTATTGAAGAAGTTATCAAATTTAAAAGTTGGTTAGAAATTAAGTTGGATTTCGAGTTTAGTAGAGAGTTTTGGTTTTGTACGAGTTATGACTTTCAAGCTAGGAATTTATAAATTGAATGAGTTAGAATTGATGAATGTATGATTTTATAGGTAATCCCAATTAGCATACGAAGTTACGAAATGCGAAGAATTTCAAGAACGCCAGGTAAGTATGGATTGTTTGTGTTTTGCCTTCAGGGCTACGCCATGGAACTGTAGGATTGCTTGTTTGTTTTGATTGTTTGTTTTGTTGTTTGGTCAGTTGGTTGTGCATGTATGTTGACATGCATCATGGTTTTGAATTACGAAAGAACGAGTTTTGAGCATGTTTTGAATTGTGCATACGAAATGTAATTAGATAAGAAAAGATGCCACATATGAAAACGCCTCGTCATTAACGTGCTAATGAGAAAGCACTAGAGGGTTTCCATTGATGAAAGTACCTAAAATGACACGAGTTGTGAACGCCTCATCGTTAACATGCTAGTAAGAAAGCACTAGAGGGTTCTATGATCGATGTTAAGAGGAGGTTTTGTATGGCCGTCCCGTGTGCGAGCACGACTTGTGCCTCTAATCTTGCTCCGTGGGTCATGGTTTGGCCATCCTGGGTGTGATAGGATGGGTCCCTACTTAACTCACACATGAAAGTGAAAGATGAAAATAATGAAACGAAACAAAAACAAAACAGTGTGTAGAAACTGCATGTGTTAAGGGTTGAGTTTTGGATTGCATTGTAGATTTTGCGTTTCATATTCCATACTTGCTAAGCATTAGGCTTATGTTTTGTACTCCGTGATGTAGGTGACGATGAGCTCTCCGGTGAGTTGTTAGGTGATGGGCACAACTAGGATGATGGTATGTGACGCATGCTGTATGCCGGTGCAGGCAGTTTGTTGGGCCGACACGGCCATGGTGGGATAGGTTGTGGAATTTTGTAAGCATTTTGTGTTAAACACCTATGTATAGATTTTGAGGATATAGGTTTGTGTGTGGCACGATTATAGTCGGGATTGGTGTAGAGTTATGTTTTTGAAATTACTTGAGGAGATTATGTCTTAAAAATACAAGTCTTTCTTCGTGCTTTTAATCGTGGAAGTGTTTGTCGTGTGTTTTATTTCGAACTGATGTAATTATTTTTAAACTGCTGGTTCAAAGTGTCGACCGAAGTCTATATAAATGTCGACCGGTCAATGTAAAATAGAATGTGGGTGTCGCCCGTAGGGTTTGACTTGTACGGGCAGAGAGTAATAAAGTGTCGACCGGCGACCGTGGGTGTCGACCGGTTAGTGAAAAATCAGTAAGAATGTCGACTGCGGGGTTTGACTTGTGCAGGCAGAGAGGATTAAGGTATCGACCTATGAAGGCAGGGTTCGACCGCTCTCTAAGATGAGTATAGAAGTGTCAACCGGTGTTCTCTGTGTTGACCGGCGTGAAGACCCGAGAGAAACATAGTGTCGACCGGCGTTGCTAGTGTCGACCGATGAAAAACCCGAGACAACCCAAGTGTTGACCGATGCTTACAGTTGTCGACCGAGTGTCTCTGTTTTACGTTTCATAAAATGAAGTTTTATCAAAACTGATTTTCATTGAGTTTTCTGCTGCAATGCTGTTTAAAAATATTTTCAAAATGGTCATTTTAAGTAGAGAAATTAAAGTTTTAAATTTTATACAAATTCTTACGATACGAGTGAAATAGTGAGTAAGTAGCAAACCGGGTCCAAGGTGGACCAGGGCGTCATAGGGTTTGTATCAGAGCAGTGAAAGAACCGCAAATGGGTAGGTTTTCGGTGCGTCACAGAGTTGGTATTAGAGTAGTAAACGAATCGGAAACGGGTAGGTTTTCGGGGGGTTATACAATTTTTTAGCGAGCGTTATGCGATTTAGGCGCTAGCATCAACTTAATGCCCTTGTCCATATTCCAGAACCTCGATCTTGGTGAAGCAAAGCCCACGCGAGTAATTTTACAAATGGCTGATCGGAGTATCAAACATCCACATGGTGTGATTAAGGATGTCCTAGTCAAAGTTGATAAATTCATTTTCCCTGCTAATTTTGTAGTCCTTGGTATGGAAGAAGATCGTGACATTCTCATTATTCTAGGCCGACCTTTCTTAGCAACAGAAGGAGCGCTAATCGATGTTAAGAGAGGAGAACTTAAATTGAGGGTACAAGACGAAGAAGTAACATTTAACGTATTCAATGCTATGAAGTACCCCACGGCAAGCGACGATGTGTTTCATGTGAAAGATCTCAACACCGAAATAATGGAAGCGTCACTCCAACCAATAGTATTCTCCTGTGACTGAATTAGACAAACAAGATTATGTGATATGGATGGATTCATTTGAACCAAATCGAAGGAAGTATTTTGAAAGTTTGGGGGAGTCACCTTTACTGATCTTACCATCAATTGAAAGTCCACCTACTCTGAAACTAAAGCCGTTACCATCACACCTTCGATATGCGTACATTGGAGAAAACAAAACTCTTCCAGTTATCATTTCAGTTGAATTATCCAAAACGAAAGAAGAAAAGCTACTACGTGTACTTCGGACCTACAAAGTTGCTATTAGATGGACCTTATCAGACATTAAAGGAATTAGTTCTTCATTTTGTGTGCACCGAATTTTAATAGAAGACGATCATCGACCATCAGTTGAACACGAACGATAGCTAAACTCGACAATGAAGGAGGTAGTGTGAAAAGAAGTTTTAAAGTAGTTAGACGCTGGGGTTATTTACCCAATCTCAAATAGTTCATGGGTGAGTCAAGTGCAATGTGTGTCAAAGAAGAGTGGAATGATAGTAATTAAAAATGACAATAATGAACTCATATCTTCTTGAATTGTCACTGGATGGAGAATTTGCATGGACTACCGAAAGCTGAACAAAGCTACTCGCAAGGATCACTTCCATTATCGTTCATCAACCAAATACTTGATAGGCTTTTCGGACACGCTTATTATTGTTTCCTCGACGGCTATTCTGGGTACAACCAAATTGTCATTGCCCCAGAAGATCAAGAAAAAAAAACTTTTACATGCCCATACAGCACATTTGACTTTCGTCGGATGCCCTTTGGTTCATGCAATGCACTGGCTACCTTCCCACGATGTATGATGGCAATTTTCTCAGACATGGTAGAACAGTTCATTAAAGTGTTCATGGATGACTTTTCGATGTTTGGGTCGTACTTCGATATTTGTTTGAAAAATCTATCCAACATGTTAGCAAGGTGTGTCGATACGAACCTGGTGCTAAACTGGGAAAAATGTCACTTTATGGTAAAGGAGGGTATTGTGCTTGGTCATCGAATTTCGGCAAAAGGTATCGAGGTGGACCGAGTGAAGATAAGTGCAATCGAGAAACTACCACCACCCACCACGATCGAAGGAGTTCGAAGTTTTCTTGGACATCCTGGCTTCTATCGACGGTTTATAAAGGACTTCTCAAAAACCGCTAAGCCACTATGCAATTTGCTTGAAAAAGGCACCTCTTTTGTATTTACGGCCGAATGTTTAAATGCGTTTAATGTTTTAAAGGAAAAGCTACTAATGGCACCGATCATAGTTGCGCCTAATTGGGAATTACCGTTTGAAATTATGAGTGATGCTAGTGATTTTTCTGTAGGAGCTGTCTTAGGTCAAAGGAAAGATAAAGTCTTTCGAACAATTTACTATGCGATACGCACTCTTAACGACGGTCAACTCAACTATGCTACCACTAAAAAAGAATTGCTTGCTGTTGTCTTCGCATTCGATAAATTTAGGTCATATGTCATTGGAAATAAGGTAGTTGTTTTCACCGACTACTCAGCAATAAAGTATCTTATGGAAAAGAAGGATGCTAAACCTCGACTCATTCGTTGGATGCTATTATTACAAGAGTTTGACATTGAAATAAACGATAAGAAAGGAATAGAAAACCTGGTGGCAGACCATCTATCACGTTTAAATAATCAAGCTCATGTGAAAGACAACTGTAACGCCCCGAGAACCCACACATTCCCGGTGCGCTTACTACGTCTACACACTGTGACATACAGAGACTCAACGCGAACTCACTTACTTTAATATCACTTTCACTTTCAAATCATATTCAAAAGGACATTTGTGAGTATAAAAATTTTTCGACTCGGTTCGAAAACAACTCGCTTCCCACAACCTGACACGTTGCCACGGTCCCGAACTCCCCAGCAACGAGGCCCCCAAGCTACACACACGTATCACCACACAGCAACCAAATCAGGGTGAGGGTGTACCTCGCGCCACATTACACCCTGACACGTCGCCCCCGTCCCAGCCTCCCCAGCAACGGGGCCACAGTTGCCACACACACATTTCGTGACAGCCCAGCCGGCCCACTCCTCGAGTGGAATCCGCGACTAGTGTTACATCAACCCACACTCTAGCAAGATCCACGGTACCACTGTCCATCATCCTCACCGTTGACACATACACGCCGTATGACGGCCCAGTCGGCCCATTCCTCGAGCGAAATCCGCAGTTGGTTACGCACCGGCCCACACACCAGCAGGATCCGCGGTACCACCGCTACGTGTCTCACCACTTACTCAAAATATGTTAAAAACTATTTTCGTTTCCTTTTTAAAAAAACATGATGCATATCAAACAATACGCACGCACACCACAATCAATAACATAAATCCTAAACACATGCATACACTTCTTACCTGGTGTCCTAAGTTCACTCGACGCACAGGTTTGCCAAAATACCTCAACCTAAAACATAAACAATCACTCATCAATCTTCGCTTCAAAAATTATTAAATATTCTAAAAATAACATTCTTTAACTAAACCCATGAAATTCCAACTAAAACGAGTCACAAATTTGGTTCGTCGGACGTACATAACTTTTACGTCTGTTAACAGAATCGAGCGATCCAAGAGGCTAAACATTCCCTTAGGAACCTACTTTAACATACTAAGACGGATTTTAAAACTGTAAGCCGCAGTTAGGTGAAAAACACCAAAAACTGAATCTGCCATTTTTATCAAAATTTCATATTTTCGTTTCCTTCAACCAAAACTCACTCAAAACTAGCTTTGCGCATTAAAAACAGCAAATGCTAATAACACACGTCACAATTCTACGAAAAACGCTCAATAATTTCACTGGGCCAAAACTTCGACATAAATTTCCGACGCGAAGAACTTTTGCGTCGGATATCGGAATCGAACGATTCCAGTGGCCAAACGTCCCTCTAATAACCTATTCTAATCTAAAAAAAAGAATTGAAAAATGATCAACCGAAGCAAGGCAAAAATGGCCAAAAACAGAACCTGTTTTTATATGAAAAAAATTTGAAAATCACATCTTCGACCCGATTTCACCAATTTCTTCACTAAGCAGCCACATTCTAGCCTACTAAGTATAATCTAGCACAATTCGAAGCCTCCCCCCTCAGAAAACTCGAATGGCAATACTAGTCATTCTCGGCTCCTCCTTCCAAAACCAATCCCTCACCATCCATAGCCTAATTATCGCCAATTCCACCTTCTAGACAATCCCATTGCTAGCTGGAAACCTCAGAATTCGAAGCCCACATCAACCCTCCACTCGGTCGCCAAAACAAAACAGATCAGAAAAGAGAGAAAGGTTTACCGAGGGCGTTGTTCTACACTCGGTCGAAAGGAGAACAAGAACACAACAGAGCGCTTAGTCGCTGGCGATTCTCCCACACTCACGCTCGTCAGCCGTTAGTCGAAGCTCGGAGCTCTCTCTTGCGTCTCTCTTCTCGGGTGCTCACTCACAGTATTCGCGGGTAGAAGGGAAGAAAAACCGAGTGGCTTCTTCGTGAAGCCATTCGATTTTTCTTAAAATCCCTTTTTTTTAAATTTAATTTAAATAATTAAAATTACCAAAACACCCTCATGTATTTTAACTGCCCATATTTCGTTAAATTCTCGTATCTCCGACTTTAAAATTTCAAAAACCGTCACTAAATTCAGATTTCAAGTTTTATAACTTAATTTTACCCATTGAAACATTTCTCGAAACCCCAACCGAGATTAAATTAAAAATTTCAGAATTTAGATTTAAAAAAAATTCGAAATTTTCATGCTGCTCCCAAGTAATCTCCTCCACACCATGATTGCGCCACAACACCTTGACGAAAGGGATCTCCTTGTTGCGCAGTACCTTCACAGCAGATCTCAAGATCCTCACTGGCTTCTCCTTGTATGACAGCGTCGGCTGGATCTCTATATCCTGTTGTGGCACTACCCGAGAGGGATCGCACATGCACTTCCTCAGCATCGAAACATGGAAAACATCATGGATGTCGTCCATCGACGAGGGCAGCTGAAGCTGGTACGCAGTTCTCCCAATCCTCTTGACAATCGGGAATGGCCCCACAAAACGAAGGTTGAGCTTTCCTCACTTTTCAAACCTAACCATTCTCTTGAATGGCGAGATCTTCAAAAATACCTCGTCACCCTCGTTAAACTCTAACTACCGACGCCTCTGATCAGCATAACTCTTCTGTCGACTCTGAGCCGCTTCAATCCTCTTCCGTATCACAGAAATTTTGTCGACAGTCTACTGTAAAATCTCAGGACCTATCAATCCGGCCTTCCCAACCTCATCCCAATACAATGGCGACCTACACTTCCTCCTGTAGAGGGCCTCATACGGTGCCATGCCAATGGTGGACTGATAGCTATTATTATACGAGAACTCCACTAATGGTAAGAACTTACTCCACGCCGCCTGAAACGCCAACACACAGTCCCTGAGCATATCCTCCAGAATCTGTATAGTCCGCTCTGACTGCCCATCAGTCTGAGGATGAAAGGCCGTACTGAAATCTAACCTGGTGCCCATGGCCTTATGCAGACTCTTCTAAAACTTGGACGTGAATCTGGGGTCTCGGTCTGAAACAATGGACACTGGGATCTCATAAAGCCTGACTATCTCCTGAATATATAACTAGGCAAACTGATCCATGGTATAAGTCATCCTCACAGGCAAAAAGTGAGACGACTTCGTCAACCTGTCTACAATTACCTAGATAGCATCATGGCCCTTGGCAGTTCTCGGCAGTCCCACCACAAAATTCATAGTGATCCGCTCCCAGTTGGAGCATCCCAGACGGTCGCTGATGTTCCGCCTTCACCTGCTGGCAGACTACGCAAGTCTCAATATACTCGGCCACCGCTCGCTTCATGCTAGGCCACCAATAGTGCTGCTTCAAATCCCTATACATCTTAGTGCTTCTGGGATGCACAGAGAAAGAAGATGAATGGCCCTCTAATAATATCTCCTTCCTCAGCTCCTCATCCTTCGGGACGTACCACCTATCCCAAAATTTTAGAATCTTGTCCTTTAAATAGCTGAACTCAGAATTAGGCCTGGCCTCCATACTCGCCTTTATCTCGCTACACTCCGAGTCAGTCTCTTGGGCCTGCCTAATCCTGTCCAAAATAGTCGGTCTCAACGACAAGCCCGAAAGAGTGGCTGCCAGATTAGAAACTACTTCCAGGCCAAAATTCTGCGTCTCTGTCATCAACTCAATAGGCCCTATCGAAGTCATGGCTGAAGTCGAAGCTGTTACCCAACTCAAGGCGTCTGCCACCACATTTGCCTTGCTCTCCACATCGTAATCCTTGACCAGTTTGAGCCACCTCCTCTGTCTTAAATTCAGCTTCTCCTTCGTGAAAATGTACCTCAAGCTCTGATGGTCTGAGTAAATCTTGCATTGCTGCCCATAAAGGTAATGCCTCCAAATCTTGATTGCAAATGCAACAGCCGCCAGCTCCAAATCGTGAGTGGGATAATTCTGCTCGTAAGCCTTCAACTGCCTAGAGGCATAGGCAATGACTCTCCTACTCTCCATCAAAACACACCCCAAACCAATCCTTGAGGCATCACAATAAATGCAGAACTTCTCCCCTTCCATGGGTAGCGTCAGTATAGGAGCTGTAGTCAACTTCCGCTTCAGTGTCTGAAAACTATCTTCACACCTGTCAGTTCATTCATACTTCGTATTCTTTCTGGTCAGCCGGGTCACGAGAGCTGAGATCTTAGAGAACCCCTCAACGAATCTTCGATAATATCCAGCCACTAGAAAATTGCGTATCTCACTAGCACTAGTCGGCCGCGGCCACTTCTTTACAGCTTAAACTTTCACCAGATCAACTGAAATACCATAAGAGGAAATAATGTGCCCCAAGAAGTGAATCCTATCCAGCCAAAACTCGCACTTAGAGAACTTAGCATACAGCTGGTGTTGGCTCAGAATAGTCGATACGGTCCTCACGTGCTCTCTGTGCTTCTCCTCACTCTGCGAATAAATCAGGATGTCGTCGATAAACACGATCACAAACTTGTCCAGGTACTCACTGAACACTCGATGCATCAGATCCATAAACGCTGCAGGGGCATTGGTCACCCAAAAGAACATAACCAGAACTCAAAATGTTCGTACCTCATCCTGAAGGCCATCTTCGGTACATCCTCTCCCTTTACCTTCAACTGATGATAGCCGGACCTCAAGTTGATCTTAGAAAACACCCGGGCACCTTGTAGCTGATAAAACAAATCGTCAATCCTCAGCAATAGATACCTGTTCTTCACCGTCAACTTATTCAGCTCCGATAGTCAATACACATACGTAGGGATCCGTCCTTCTTCTTGACGAATAGAAATGGCGTGCCCCAAGGTGAAAAACTAGGGCGTATAAAGCTCTTATCCGTCAGTTCCTCCAACTGAGCCTTCAGCTCCTTAAGTTCGGTAGGTGCTAACCTATACGGGTTCTTGCACACTGGCTCGGGACCTGGGAAAACATCTATTTCAAATTTAATCTCCCTGTCATGAGGCAACCCTAGCAAATCATCACGAAACACCTCCGGAAACTCCTGCATAACAAGGATATCCTGTAACCGAGTATCACTCTCTAACTGTGCATCCCCGACACTTGCCAAAAATCCCTAACAACCCTTGCCCAACAACCGTGGAGTCTGACAAGAAAAGATAGCAGAAATCCTGGCAAGACCTTTACCGGCTTTAAATGTGTTGCTTTCCCCGCCCGGGGGCCGAAAATGAACCTCTCTGGTCTTGCAGTTAATCTTAGCATGATGTCTGAACAACTAGTCCATTCCCAAGATCACCTCATAGCCGTTCATATGGAGTATAACTAGCTCGGCATATAACTGCTTTTTCCCCACTGTCACCACATTGCCCCACACCACCTGTTCTGAATACAAATGTTCCCCTGATGGCAAGGTCACATCATAATGTTTCTCGACGGGACTGAACTCCAAATTTGCCTTAACAACGAAACCCGTTGACACAAACGAGTCCGTAGCGCCCGTAACAATCAAGGTATAAGCTGCCACACTAGAAACAAAAATGTTACCTGCAATCACTGATGGCTGGGCAGCATCATCTGGCCCAAAAAGAGCGAAAACCCTCGGTGCAACTCTCACTGACGTCTTGCTGGCAGCTGGGCATCTGTTGGCAAAGTGTCCCACCTCATTGCAATTGAGGCAACGGTTCTGACGCAGTTTCTGGCACTCTCTAGACATGTGGCCCACCTCACCACAGTTATAATACCGCACTGGGCCCACTCTGCACTCTCCAGGGTGACTCCTCTGACACTTCAGGCACACTGGAAACTGTCCCGACCCCTGCGGCCTCTTGGTGCTCCACTGGCTGCTGCAACTTTCACTAGGCCTCTTCAGGCCTTTCTGCATGGACGCCCCCTCTCCACTCGACTGTGGCAGTGACTCTCTTAATGATCTTTGAGGCTGCTCCTTGGGCAGCTCTCTATAACTACGAAGCTTCGTCCGAGCCTCCTCAATATCCAGGGTCTTTGCTACCACCTCCTCGTATGGCATACCTCGAATCCCCGCAATCCGGATGCCCATATAGATATCTGGCTTCAGGCCTTGAACAAACTGATGTACCTTATTCTCGTTAAGCCTCACCAAATGCCCCCCAAACCATGACAATGCCTCAAATTGTCGGACATACTCAGCCACAGTGCCAGTCTGCCTCAGCTGTGCAAACTCCACCATCTTCCATGTCCTGATAGAGTGGCTGAAATACTTATCAAAAAATACCGACTTGAATTCCTTCCAGGTCATGGTTCCCACATCTCTCGTGGCCACTACAGTATCCTACCAGTGGCTAGCATCCTTGGCCAAATAGAATGCCGCACTAGACACTTTGTCTTGCTCCTCCACCTTCGCATAACCCATCATACTCTCCATGCTCCGTATCCACTCTTCAGCACTGGGAGGATCCGGAGATGACCCGTCAAAAGTCAGGGGTCTAAACCTATGCAGCCTATCACCCCCTCTGTCAGACGAACCCTGGGCACTAGACTGACCCTGATTGTCCCTGCTCATAAATCTCTCCAGCTGCTGAGACTGGCGGTGGACTAACTCGGTAAGCTGCCGACGGTGTCATCCATATCGCCCACAGCTCTATGCGTCTCTCGTCGTGGCCGACCCCTGCCTCTCGCCTCTCCTGACATTTTCTACCTTTAAAATATACAAAACTCACATTAGTCTTACAATAAAATTAAATCCAAACACTTACAGTCGGTGGAGCGCTCCCGTGCAGCGGCTGGCAGTGTTAGGTAATCCTCTGAAAGACGTTGACCCCGTGCCTCTGATACCATAACTGTAACGCCCCAAGAACCCACACGTTTCCCGTGCACTTACTACGTCTACACACTGTGACATACAGAGACTCGACACGAACTCACTTACTTTAATACCACTTTCACTTTCAAATCATATTCAAAAGGACATTTGTGAGTATAAAAATTTTTCGACTCGATTCGAAAACAACTCGCACCCCGAAGAGGGAACACGTAATTTCTCAATATAAAATACGCAACGGAAAAGATAATTTAAAGTAGTTTCAAGAATAAGACAACAAAATTTGAAATCCTAGGACGGAGTCCAACACACACCTCAAACTACACAAATTCGGTGCCGCGCGCCCACGTCCCCACTTTGGTGCCCCGCGCACACTCTCTCGGTGCTGTCCATGCCAACGCAACATCATCGTGTCACGTGCACGCTCACAACGCAACGTGCCCCATGCACCCTGCCTCCGTACAGCACGTTCGTGCGTACGCTCTCACCCGACGCCGCATGACTCGTGCGCACCCGCAGGGCTGCGTGCCCCGCGCACCTGCGACCACGCCGCATTCCTGTGCCCATCCACACTTCTCTAATACCTCACTCAACACACCCCGCCCTATTCCATATCCTCTCAACTCTCAACCTTTCTCTCGAAATTTTGACAGAGTAACGCCTAAAAACTAGCTATCCCAAAAATTTAAAACCTACACGTAGTTCACTAGAAAACTAGAAATAAATATCCATCAACCATCCAGAGAATCTCCATAACAAAATCGAAGTTTAAAGACAAAAAAATCCATCAACTACAAATGAAAAAAATTCACAGTATAGAGCATTACCACGCTCCTACATGTAAAGAGTACGCGTACATCACCAAAACCACAAGCACTCCATAAACCCCTATACCCTGACGGTTATACAACTCATCTAATCAACTATATATCGACACAACAAAAGAAAATACCCCAACAGCCCAACCATCACCTACCGTCTCCACGGGTCGAGTCGCCCTAACAATCCGGAGTTCGGTGCCTCGGTCGCACGCCGCCAACCGTGCTATACCTCAAGACTAGGCTCTCGGGGCTCACCAGCAATATCGTCAGCACCTACACCATTGAACACGCATCATAAGCCTAACGCTCAAGTACAATATGAAAGTAAAAGCCGACAATGCAATCCTATCACATGCAGTCTCTACACTCACACTCATGTTGTCACATTTGTGACGCGTAGTGCAGCCGCACCGGGGTGACAATGAACCTAGCACCACTCCACACCCTGACACATCGCCACCGTCTCGGACTCTCCAGCAACGAGGCCCACAAGCTACACACACGCATCACCACACAGCAACCACATCAGGGTGAGTGTTGTGCCCCAGAGGGCCATCACTCGATCACAACCCAAGGCACGAACTTTATCCAACGTATTCACTAACAAGTTAAATTCTTTTGCAGGAATTACGGGTGTCGAATGCCTCTTCGCGGATTTTGAATGGGACCCAAGCGCAAAGGAAAAAGATCAACCCTTGCACTTGCTATTGTGGGAGCTAAAGGTGGAAGCACATGAAGAAGGGATTTGTCTCCCTCGGAATTAATTTGTAATTGAATTTTATTCGGCAAAACATTCGCCGTTATGTTTTTGTTGGCAAACATTCACCTTCCTGTAATGTTTTATAGTTGCATGCATCCTTAGGCATTAGGATTAGATGTATGTTAAGTTAGATGGTGGTTAGAAGCAACAATTGGGCCGGAGTTTAGTAGCACATTGATGCAACAAATTGGCCAAAGCTTGAAGAGTGATCTGGTGTGCAAGTGGAACAAGAATGGCCAACCATGTGGCCTATTTCGAAGCCCAAGCCCATTCTAACCTTCAGCCACCCTAGGTCTACAAATACATAGCTATTGGTGTGTGTAAAGGTTATTGAATCTATGAGAATAACCCCTTTTGTGTTCAGTCGAAGTAGCTTGAAACTTGGTGAACGGTAAGGCTCGGTTCGGTCAAGAACCGAGAAGGAGTGCATCTCCTTGAGCTTTCAAGATTGAGGTTGCTTGAATAGCCGTCGTTCCACTCGTCTTCCCTCTCTTTTCCAGAAAAGGATACATGAAGAGAGTGGCCAGACACCGGTTCCATTTGCTGCCGTCTTCCCTCAGAAGATTGTTATGCCAAGAGCCTCAAAGGGTTGCTCATCGGACAGTATTCGGTTTTCTGCTCATTTTGTTTTCCGTTTCGTTTGTGGGTGAAACATGAATCATTCGTGGTGGAATCGTGTCATATGGTATCAGAGCCATGGATAGCTTCCCCTGAATGTTCAGCAAACGAGTGGATTGATCTTTGTTATGCATTTTGTTTGCTGTAAAAAATTTGGTTCGTTGCTTTTAGAAATAAAGCAGAAACCGATTCTGTTATTTTTGTGCCTAACATATAAGGATCTATTTAAGCTTGAACACTACATTTGATATGTTATTACGAGATAAAACTTTAAAACCAGAAATTCGAAACCATTTATTTTTCAAAGCTTGGAACTTATGTTTGATCCGTTACACGTTCATATTCGTATTTGTGTTTTCTGCTCAAGTTTTACTCAACTGATTAGCTACTGTTTGAGGGGAGGTGCAGGTGGAAACTAAGCACACCCTACAGCTTAGCTGCTGTTTGAGGGTAGGCACAGGCGGTACGTCCAGGCGATTGGTGCAGGCGGTAGGTGCAGGTGGTAGGTGTTGGTTGCGGGACCACTGGTATTGTATGTTTGTGTTGTTATGCATATGGTGTGTGTAATATCTAGCAGCTAATGTTATTACCTTATTCGGACAAACCATTCTATTACTGCTTTGTACTTAGTGATTTAATCATGTTTTGTGCTGATATTGTTGTCTGCTTTACTTACTTAATCAGTTATCTTATATGATCTGCGCACACACCCTAGAATTACTGTGATTATGTTATTGTATCCTTACCATGTGATTTTATTGTTAAATGAGTTGATGCGTGATATGTGCACTAAATGAAATACATTGTAATCGGAATATGTTAATGCCCTGTAAAACCTTATGCCGAATTCACTAGTTGTTCTAGTAGATTTGACCCCCTGAAATTAAAACGGTCATAACTTTTGCTACTAGTCGCCCTAACAATCCGCAGTCCGGTGCCTCGGTCGCACGCCACCAACGTCCTACACCTCAGGACTATGCTCTCGGGGCTCACCAGCAATATCGTCAGCACCTACACAACAGAACACACATCATAAACCTAACACTCAGTAAGAAGTACAGTATGAAAGTAAAAGCCGACAATGCAATCCTATCACATGCAATCTCTATACTCACACTCATGTTGTCACATCTGTGACGCGTAGTGCAGCCGATAGTGTGAGAATGAACCTAGCGCCACCCCACACCCTGACACGTTGCCACGGTCCCGAACTCCCCAGCAACGAGGCCCGTAAGCTACACACACGCATCACCACACAACAACCAAATCAAGGTGAGGGTGTACCTCGCGCCACACTACACCCTGACACGTCGCCCCCGTCTCAGCCTCCCCACAACGGCAACACAGTTGCCACACACACATTTCAGCCCAGCCGGCCCACTCCTCGAGTGGAATCCGCGATTAGTGTTGCACCGGCCTATACACTAGCAGGATCCGCGGTACCACTGTCCATCGTCCTTACCGTCGACACATACACGCCACGTGACAACCCAGCTGGCCCACTCTCAGGCGAAATCCGCAGTTGGTTATGGACCGGCCCACACACTAGCAGGATCTGCAGTACCACCGCCACGCTTCTCACCACTTACTCAAAATATGTTAAAAACCATTTTCGTTCCCTTTTAAGAAAAACATTATGCATGTCAAACAATACGCACACACACCACAATCAATAACATAAATCCTAAAGTTCTACGGTGTAGGCTCACTTGGGCAAAACACATGCATGCACTACTAACCTGGCATCCTAAGTTCACTGGACACACAGATTTGCCAAAATGCCTCAACCTAAAACATAAACAATCACTCATCAATCTTCGCTTCAAAAATCACTAAATATTCTAAAAATAACATTCCTTAAACTAAACCCATGAAATTCGAACTAAAACGAGTCACAAATTTGGTTCAGCCGAAAACCAGCTTAAACTTCGGACGTGCATAACTTTTGCGTCTGTAAACGAAATTGTGCAATCCAAGAGACTAAACGTTCCCTTAGGAACCTTGTTTAACATGCTAAGACGGATTTTAAAACGGTAAGCCGCAGATAGGTGAAAAACACCAAAAACTGAATCTTCCCTTTGTAGCCAAATTTCATATTTTCGTTTCCTTCAACCAAAACTCACTCAAAACTAGTTTTACACGTTAAAAACAGCAAATGCTAATAACATACGTCACAATTCTATGAAAAACGCTCAATAATTTGACATGGCCCAAAATTTGACAAAAACTTCTGACGCGCATAACTTTTGCGTCGGATATCGGAATCAAACAATTCTAGCGGCCAAACGTCTCTCTAACAACCTATTCTAATCCACAAAAAAAAATTAAAAAATGATCAACCGAAGCCAGGCCAAAACGGCCAATAACAGAACCTGTTTTTATACAAAAAAAATTTGAAAATCACAACTTCGACCCGATTTCACCAATTTCTTCACCAAGCAGCCACATTCTAGCCTACTAAGTATAATCTAGCACAATTCAAAGCCTCCCCCCTCAGAAAACCCGAATGGCATCACTAGTCCTTCTCGGCTCCTCCTTCCAAAACCACTCCCTCACCCTCCATAGCCTAATTATCGCCAATTCCACCTTCTAGACAATCTTATTGCTAGCCAGAAACCTCAGAATTCGAAGCCCACATCAACCTTCCACTCGGTCGCCATAACAAAACAGAGCAGCAAAGAGAAAAAGGGTTACCGAAGGCGTCATTCTGCACTCGATCGAAAGGAGAACAAGAACACAACAGAGCGCTTAGTCGCCGGCGGTTCTCCTACACTCACACTCGTCAGTCGTCGGTCAAAGCTCAGAGCTCTCTCTCGCGTCTCTCTTCCCGGGTGCTCACTCTCGACGTTCGCGGGCAGAAGAGAAGAAAAACCGAGTGGCTTCTTCGTGAAGCCAGTCGGTTTTTCTTAAAATCCTTTTTTTTTAAATTTAATTTAAATAATTAAAATTACCCAAATACCCTCACGTGTTTTAACCACTCGTATTTCGTAAAATTCTCGTATCCCCGACCTTAAAATTTTGAAAACCGTCACTAAATTCAGATTTCAAGTTTTATAACTTAATTTTACCCGTTGAAACATTTCTCTAAACCCCAACCGAGATTAAATTAAAAATTTTTGAATTTAGATTTTTAAAAAATCTGAAATTTTTCAAGTTATTACAACAACAACGAGTCGATAGATGACAAATTCCCGGATGAAAAACTCCTTGCGATTTCTGAGGTTCCATGGTATGCTGACTATGTGAACTTTCTCGCCTGTCAAATCATGTCATACGAACTATCACATCTCCAAATGAAGAAATTCTTCTCCGATGTAAAGCGATATTATTGGGAAGAGCCAATTTTATATCGCCATTGTGCTGATCAGGTTGTAACGACCCGAAAATCCTCACGGTTCCTGGCACGCTAACTACTACTCTGACGCATACACTTGGGTAAAATTCATGTAAAAATTTAAAAATTCATTCCTTGAGTTAAAACGACTTTTTTGAAAACGTTTGAAAATCGTCGCAGCGGATGTCTTTGATTAAAATCATTTTAAATAAAATGTCAAGTTTTTAAAACATTAAAAATCATTTTTGGTCGACCACCCATAAGCACCGGTCGACACTTCATTTGCCGCTGATTTCACCGGTCAACCCTAGGGGTCAACACCTCTATGCTCATCACACTAACCGGTCCACACCTGTGAACACAGGTCAACACTCCAATTTTCTCTGCCCGCACAGGTCCAACCCTACGGTCGACACTTCTACGCTCATCACAGAGAGCGGTCGACACTTGTTTTCATAGGTCTACACTTTCATCCTCTCTGATTCCATCGATCGAACCTTGCGGCCAACACTTCTACTATCTTTACAATAACCGGTCGACACTTCCATACACAGGTCGACACCTGATATGGCTCTGTCTCCATAGGTCGACCCTCGTGGTCGACACTTGCCAGGTTTGGTCGACCACTAAGCCTATCGGTCAACACTTTCTTCACAGATTTCATAAAAATCTTTAAATTTCTCAAAATCAATCGAACTTCGACTCAATGCTAAGAATAACTCAACGTGCACTTTTCCATCCACTCAAAAACCATTATTTACATAAAAAAAACCGACTACTAAATTTTGAAATCCGTCTACTATTCAAAACAACTCAAAATGACTCCGACTCGACCCCTAAACCCGTACTTATGAGCACCGTGTCAAAATGTCCTAACAACTGGCCGGATCGTCCACATGCATCCTCCTCCAACTCTCTCTTAATCTTGGACTCGCTCCGAGTACTCACTAGCTATCGCTTTGTTATCTACATCATAGAACTCATCTATTAGCCTAATATTAAGTAAGTAATGCATAAAACATAACAGTGTAAACAAACACATCCTAGCATCTGTATTTTCTACAGTTTCGCCTCTACTTTTGTTTTCGTCTCTTTCTTACATCTTCTTTATCTTCTTACTAATGGATTCTTCTTTACGTACTAGACCAAGGTGACACACCTCGCGGTGCCCCTTATAGGACAAGGCCAACCTCAGTTTAGTAAAGTGACACACCTCGTGGTCCCCCTTATAGGACAGGGCCACCACGTAAAACGGTAGAAGTAGTGACACACCTTGCGTTCCACCTCATAGGACAAGGCCACTCAACCCCACTTTTATTATTTTCTTACGTATCTTCTTATTTCATTCGTCTCATCACATCCTACAGTTTTACTTCATAAAAACATGGAAATTTATTTTTGTTTCGTTCTCGTACTTTAAAACATGAATGCATAATCAACTAAAGCATAACATAAAATAAACGTGTATACAACCTACCAATCTGTGATGTAGCCCCGAAGGCAAAAGCACCTACTACACTACTTACCTCGCGTCCTACCTTTCCGTGTTGCTTGATTCTATCACGTCCTCGGTCCCAACCTATCACATAACAATTCACATTAAAAACTCATCTCACAACTTATTCCATGTACTAAAATTATGTCTAGTAACTCACTCCACCAAAGCCCAACTACGACGGCTCGCTAACCCGAATCTCGAACAAATTAGACCTAACTTCCAACGCGCATAACTTTTGCATCGGTTGTCGTAATCACTCGATTCCAAAGGCTAAACACTCCACTCATAACCTAGTTTAATATACCAAAATAGAATTTAAAATAATTAACCATAGCTAGGTTAAAACTCCCAAAAACATAACCAAATTTCAGACTAAAATGCCAAAAATTTCCATTCTTGGTTTCTCAACAAAACTCACTCAATTCCTCACCAATCTATCGCACTCTAACCTATTAAGCATAATCTACCCACAATTATAGGTTTCAAATTCGAAAAATCCAAATTGCACAAAACACCCTCTAGGTTTTTCTTCCAAAATTTCGACATTCGCTGTCCACGGTTCAAACATTCGCAACTCACCTCTAAACGCTCCATTTCAACACAAAACCTTAAGAAATCGAAACCCCATTGAATCCCCACACTCGACCACTGAAACAGAGAGCAGAGGAGAGAACTTACTGTGAGTTCTTGTTGAAAATCGACATGGGAAAGATAGAGATCGTGTTCTGTGTGTGGACGGAAGAAGGGGAGCGGCGAACTTCAATCGTCGGCGACGAAGGCGACGAGCATACGCGAGAGAGGAGAAGGTTTTCCTCTTCTTTTTTGCCGAGAGAACGAACGGGAATAGCTTATGCTGAAGCCACTCTTGTCTTTTTTATTTTTTTTATTTTATTTTATTAAATTACCATTACGCCCTTACACTTTAATTTGTTACTCAAACGGCTATTCATTCTGTTTCCGGTCTGTAATAACTCGGAAATTTTGATTTTTAATTTTTAATTTCTGGAATTTTTAGTTTAATCTCGGTTGGAGTTTTGAGAAATATTTCAATGGGAAAAATTTAAATTATAGGACTCGGAGCCTACTTTTGCGATGGTTTTCAGAATTTAAAGTCGAGAGATTGAGAAATTAACGAAATTACAGAAGATTTAAACACGTGGGGGCAGTTTTTTAATTTGGTATTTAAACAAAAAAAAAAAAACATAACAACTGAATGGCTTCGGGAAGAAGCCATTCGGCTGTTTTCACCTGCCACCCGAGGGAAGCAGAGGGGAGACACGAGGGAGAGAGGGCGACCGAGAGTAGAGGTGTGATCTTCGATCGGTGGACGTCGAGCTCGAGGGTGTGAGCGAAACCGCGGTCGAGTGTTTCTCCTCCGGCGATCGGGGTCGTTTAGTTACTGTAGCTCCAATTTCTGAAGATAGTGAGCCTAAGCGTGTTCTACCGACCACCGCGAAGGGCGGGTTACCGGCCAATTCTGCCACCGACGATTTGGGCGCCTTACTGGAATATTTTTTCTTTTCCGTTGTGTGCAGAACTCCATTTGCTCGGTAAGCCTCTCTTCCTCCCTCTGCTGTTCTGTCCGGTTTGGCCGAGTGTAAGGTTCGGCCTCCCTCCATTTTCGGTGATTTTGGCTGAAGTGTTGAGGAGGGAGTGCCGAAAATTTGGAGGGGGGAAACCGAAGGCGAGCCCTTTCGGTTTCCCTGTTGCTCGGCCTCCTTTCAATTCCGGTAAGCTTGGCTGGAATGTATAAGTGAGATACAACTAATTGTGTATAGGAGTTGTGAAATTAGAAATTAAATCAAGAATCGGACGTTTTTGGCTTTGGGGCAGCTTCTGTTTTTGGCTGTTTCGGCCTATGTTTGGCTGATCGTTTTAAATTTTGTTTTTGTGGGTTAAAATAGGTTGTTGGAGAAACGTGTGGCCGTTGGAATCGTTCGATTCCGATACCCGACGCAAAATTTATGCGCGTCGAAAGTTTATGTCGGGTTTTGGTCCAAGTCAAATTAGTGTTTACGATTTTTTGTGGAATTTCGACGTGTGATAGTGGCATGTCTGTTTTTGGTGCGTAAAGCTGAATTGAATGAGTTTTGGTTGAAGAAAAACAAAGGTTGAAATTTTATAAAAAATGGCAGATTCAATTTTTGGTATTTTTTGCCTATCTGCGGCTTACCATTTTAAAATCCGTCTTGGTATGTTAAACTAGGTTCCTAAGGGGACGTTTAGCCACTTGAATCGTTCGATTCCGTTGACGGACGCAAAAGTTATGCGCATCCGAATGTTGGGCTGGTTTTCGGCCAAACCAAACCAATGGACCGTTTTAGTTGGAATTTCATGAGTGTAGTTAAGGAAGGTTATTTTTAGTTATTTGGTGAATTTTGAGATAAATATTGATGGGAGATTGGTTGTGTTTTAGGTTGAGGCTTTCTTTTGGCGAAGCTGTGCGTCGAGCGAGCTTAGGACGCCAGGTAAGTAGTGCATGCATGTGTTTTGCCCAAGTGGGCCTACACTGTAGAACTTTAGGGTTTATGTGATTGATTGTGGTGTGCGTGCGTATTGTTTGACATGCATTATATTTTTAAAAATGGGAACGAAAATGATTTTTAGCATGTTTTGATATATGAGGTGAGACGTGTGGCGGTGGTACCGCGGATCCCGCTAGTGTGCGGGCCGGTGCTTCACCAGTCGTGGATCCTACTCGAGGGTGGGCCGGCTGGGCCGTCATGCGGCGTGAATGTGTTGACGGTGAGGATATGGGCAGTGGTACCGCGGATCCTACTAGTGTGTCGGTCGGTGCAACACCAGTCGCAGATCCTACTAGAGGGGTGGGCCGGCTGGGCTGTCGCGAAACGTGTGTGTGTGGCAACTGTGGCCCCGTACTGGGGAGGCTAGGACGGGGGGGCGACGTGTCAGGGTGTAGAGTGATGCGAGGTACACCTTTACCCTGATGTGGTTGCCGTGTGGTGATGCGTGTGTGTAGCTTATGGGCCTCGTTGCTGGGTAGTCCGGGACGGTGGCTACGTGTCAGGGTGTAGGGTGGCGTGAAGTTCCTCCTTAACCTGGTGCGGCTGCACTACGCGTCACAGATGTGACAACATGAGTGTGAATGTAAAGACTGCATATGATAGGATTGCATTGTCGGCTTTTACTTTCATATCGCATTACTTACTGAGCGTTAGGTTTATGTTGTGTGTTCTATGGTGTAGGTGCTGACGATACTGCTGGTGAGCCTTGAGTGCCTAGTCCAGAGGCGTAGGATGGTTGGTGGCGTGCGACCGCAGCACTGGATGGCGGATTTTTGTTAGGGCGACCCGACCCATGGAGTTGGTAGGTTGTTGCATCGTTGGTTTTGGAGGTTTTCTTCTTTTGTGATGATTATGTACAGTCGATGAGATGAGGTGATATGTGTCAGTGTATAGGTATATGGAGTGCGTGTGATTTTGGTGACGTACACATATATTTTTCATGTTAGAGTATGATATTACTCTATACTGGGGACTTTCTTCATTTGTATTTGATGGATTTTCGTTGTTTTCATACTCTGATTTGATTATGGTGATTTCTCTGGATGATGGATAGATAGACACTTTTAGTTTGGTGAGCTATGTGCAGGGTTTTTAAATTTTGGGATAGTCAGTTTTTAGCCGTTACTCTGCCAAAATTTCAGGAGAAAGGTAGGGAGTCGAGGGAATATGGAATGGGTTGAGATTGGAGTAGTGAATCCTAAAGAAGGGTAGATGAGCGTGGGAGTGCAGCGTGATCGCAGGTGCGCGGGGCACACGGCCCTGCGGGTGCTCACGGGTCGTGCGGCGCCGAGTGAAGGCATGAGCGCGGACTTGTTGTACAGTGGCAGGGTGCGTGGGGCACGCGGCGCTGTGAGCGTGCGCGAGACATAGTGAGGTGTAGTTGGCACGTGCGGCACTGCAAGAGTGCGCGCGGGATGTCGAAGTGGGGACGTAAGTGCGCGGTACCGGATTGTGTAGTTCGAGGGGGGCGTTGGATTCTTTCCTAAGATTCCAAGTCTTACCGTTTTATCTTAAACTGTTTTAAATGGTTTTTCTTTTCCGCTGCGTATTTTTATATTAAGGACTTCGTGTTCCCTCTTCGGGACGCGAGTTGTTTTCGAATCGAGTCGAAAATTTTTCATACTCATAAATGTTCTTTTGAAAATGATTTGAAAATGAAAGGGGTAATAAATTGAGTGAGTTATGTCAAGTGTTAGTGTACGTGTAGTGTGTAGTTGTACTGTAGCGCACCGGGAACGCGGGGTTTCTCGGGGTGTTACACGGTCGGATTCCTTAAATTTTCTCTTCTCCATTTGTCTCGAAATAATCTTTTGCTTACTAGTATAAATTCTCCAAAAATTAATTTACAAAAATCTCGAGTGTTACATTCCACTCTCCTTAAAAGAAATTTTGTCCCCAAAATTTACATAGCAATAATTTCCCGACATTGACACTACAAAATCCACTATCTCGTACACAAGCTCTCTCCGAGCAACGTCAAATCTACCTTGAGCTCGTAGTTCTTTAACGCACTTGTGTTTAATTTCATTCTTCAAACTTTAGTTATCCTGAATATCGTCGATTCCGTTCCATCCAATTATTTCCTGGTTTCCATTTATATTCTAAAACTTTAATTGTTCACCCACTAAGATCTTAATCTCATGTTTCCTCCCATTAAGATTTCAATCTCATGGTTCTCTTGATTATAACTTGTAAGAATAATTCTATCAACTAATGACGACGAAAATCCTCAGTATAGAGCAATACGATGCTCATATGTATAGCATATATCACACGTCACCAAAATTGTTCAAAACGTTTCCTACAAAATCCCAAATCTGACAACTCCCTCAAACGGGGAGATCTTTAAAAATACTTCCTCGCCTACATTGAACTCCAACTCTGGTCCCATGACCGTGTTTGCTACCGTCTTGAGCACTATCCAATTCTCATAACTCAATTTTTTGTCCTTCGCTCATTAACTTAACCAACTATAATCTAACTCCTCAAAGTCTTCTATTCTAACTCCATATCTAAGTTCCCTAGTTAGAATTCACTCAACTTGTAAATCCTCTATCTCGATCATCCTTAAAGGCTTCATAATTGAATCATTCTAAGCTATTCACTCTAACCTCAAACCATTTCTGAATATTCTTCTCACTTCCATACAATAATTTGTCCATCAATCTTATTGTTTGCAAACTTGTTGTAGACCATACTACGCCGTTGCTCCATGCTTCCTCGAATTCTTAAGTCCTCAGGCCTAACCCAATACGTGATTCTATTCAATTTACCATAACCTCAACTCCCGAAATCACCAAACGGAATTTCTTCTCTATAACCCCTCAACGAAATTCATCCAAATTCTCAATTTCCAACTTATACTTAGCGCCGCTGATAAAGTACTACTCTAAATTTCCTCGAGTAATATTTGTTTTGACTAAATATCTTAATTAAATTTCTAAGTCCTTAATCTCCACAGGATAGAATGAATTCCCACAAAATCCTTGTCGGTAATCTACCATCTCACCGACGTGGCTCCTCAAAATTTTCTCAATTAGAGCCTCAAACAAATATCATTTAATACGTACATCTTCAACCAAAAGTATTAGAATCTATGCACTTAAAAGCACAGCTCGTTCCTAGATTTCTCGATCGTGTTTCAACTAATTTAAATCTCCCGATATAGCCATATATATTTCATCACCCCAACATATATACTAGCATACGAAATTTCAAATCCAGTACCTTAACTTCCTTGTGATTTGCTAAGCTCCTTCACTTACGATCATTCTATCTCATATTTAGATATCTCAAATATGTCCGTATGTTTTAAGCAACGTCCATACCCCTTAATCAAACAACACTAAGCACTTAGCACTTTTACCATTTAAATTGGTCACCAACTATAACTCTGTACATAATTTCCTAAATCTTTCATTAACCCTTTAAAGCCTCAAACTACTATCTAATATAGTTTTCTACGTCTCCGAGTCTTATGTAAACAAATGACTGCTAGCCTTTAAACTTCTAAACAACGTCATACGCCATACTCCAGTATCCTCTATTTCCTCAACTTCTCATTGATCGACTTTATCCACACGTATGGCTCTTCAGCTTAACTCAAACTTCTAACTACTCAACCCATACTCTACGCAACCTTTCTAATAGCATACATCCTGTGAGCAATTACTATCAGCTACATGAATTTCTTTATACATATAAAAATGGGCCATGCATCCAAAATTACTAGGGTAAATATCTCGTACCTGAAAGTCAACAGCTCATCCCATTAATCCTCGCACCTGTGTTTCCTTTTTTCTCACAACAGCCCTAGTGCTCTTAATACTTCACTAAAAATCCGATTTCATATTCTCCCTTGGTTGTCTAATCATCCCGATAACCATTTGAATACTAGTTTCACCTCGAGGTTCCTCAATGCCCAATTATCCTTCACATTCCCGTAACTCCTTATTCAAGGTCAATTACTTCCTTTCATAAGACTACTCTTGTCTAAAATTATATATTTAAGTCTAATTCCACTCTTAATTCCGTCAACTTAACTCTACGGCATAAGTTCTCAAAATTTTGTAAACTAAGTCTCTCAATTACTACTCATCCTTACTGTTCCACAATAAAGGTTATCCTATGTGACACCTTGAATATGAGTCTTGCGTTTTCGTCTCACAACCTTAATTGGATCACTCATAACCCCATAATTTAACATTTACTCTCTCAAGCCAAAAAAAATCTTCTCACTGTATGAACTCTTTATTTCACGACCCTACGACCCTAAAAGGAAGTCGTGAAATAGATCTTTAAATCATGTTCACGAAAACGACCTTAGGATTTATCTTTGACCTCAAATTTCTACCTTAAGTCTTCCCCTATCAACCTTTATTATCTTTGGTCCACAACAGTCTTAACCTCCAATAATCTATAACCTGAGATTCGGTCAAAACGCTTACTCAGTAATGGATCTTCTATCCTAGATATCGTAGCTAGAACTATGCACTCTAGTCTTCCAACTTCTATCCTTTAGAATTTTAATTCTGGATAAATGACGAATTTAACCATCCTTATTCTTATGGGAACGCATGTGCCAGCCACTTAGGCCTATGGTGGTGCTCATCCTTAACGTAAATCTGACACATAGTACTATTTCCAATTTCCTCTCCACTTCGATCAATTGAGGTACTTGAACCCTTCCCATGATTCTCTTTACTCATATACCTCTCTCAACTTTGGCTGTCAATCGGGTTAGGGCTCGAATTTTAATGTACTTCTTTGTTCATAGTATCCCTAACTGACAGGATTGTTTGTTCACTAACTCCGTTAACTATCTAATCGTCAACGCATCATCCTCGCTCCTTGAGTCAGCTACCTCTCTCGACACTCGTGGGCATCCTGGTCATTTAGACATTTTGAATAATTTCCTGGACAAAACCAATTACTCTAAAAAACATCTAATAACTACAGTTAAACTTAAACACTTACAGTTGTCGAAGTACGTCGTGCGGCGATTGGCGTTGATAGGCAATCATTTGAACGGTTTGACCTATTGACTCTAACACTCATAGCATCCCCTCTTACTACTGATTTACTATCCCCTCGACTTTCCCCCAAGCAGTGTGGGAATTGTGTCAGACCCTCTTTCCTTCACAATCTCACGCCTCCTTCGAGGAGCCCGACATCCTCGTCGGCCACACTTCTGGTCAGGTAAAAGCTCTGATACCCTCTCTGTAGCGACTCAAAAACCCTCACGGTTTCCGGCACGCTACTACTACTCTAACGTATACACTCGGGTAAAATTCATGTAAAAATTTAAAAATTCCTACATTGAGTTAAAATGACCTTTTTGAAAACGTTTGAAAATCGTCGCAGCGGATGTTATTGATTAAAATCATTTTAAATAAAATGTCAAGTTTTTAAAACATTAAAAGATATTTTTGGTCGACCCCCCGTAAGCACCTGTCGACACTTCATTTGCCTCTGTTTTCACCGATCGACTCTAGCAGTCGAAACCTCTATGCTCATCACACTAACCGGTTGACACCTATAAACACAGGTTGACCCTCCAATCTTCTCTGCCCGCACAGGTCGAATCTCGCGGTCGACACTTCCATACTCATCACAGAGAGCGGTCGACACCTGTCTTCACAGGTCGACACCTTCATCCTCTCTTATTCCATTGGTTGAACCTTGCGGCTAACACTTCTACCATCTTTACACTAACCGGTCGACACTTCCACACACAGGTCGACACCTGATATGGCTCTAGCGGTCGACACTTCCTAGGTTTGGTCGACCACTAAGCCTATTGCTCGACACTTTCTTCACAGATTTCTTAAAAATCCTTAAACTTCTCAAAATCAATCGAACTTCAACTCAATGCTAAAAATAACCCAACGTGCACTTTTCCATCAACTTAAAAACCATTATTTACATAAAAAAATCGACTACTAAAGTTTGAAATCCGTCTACTATTCAAACCGACTAACAACCAGCCGGATCGTCCACATGCGTCCTCCTCCAACTGCCTCTTAATCCTGGGCTCACTTCAAGTACTCACCAGCTATCGCTTCGTCACCTACATCACAGAACTCATCTATTAGCCTAATGCTAAGTAAGTAATGCATAAAACATAACAGTGTAAACAAACACATCCTAGCATATGCAGTTTCTACAGTTTCGCTTCTACTTTCGTTTTGTCTCTTTCTTACATCTTCTTTATCTTCTTACTGCTGGGTTCTTCTTTACATGCTAGACCAAGGTGACAGACCTCACGGTCCCCCTCATAGGACAATGCCAAGCTCAGTCTAGTAAAGTGACACACCTCGTGGTCCCCCTCATAGGACAGGGCCACCACGTAAAGCGGATGAAGTAGTGACACACCTCGCGGTCCCTCACACAGGACAAGGCCTCTCAACCCCACCTTTATTATCTTCTTGCGTATCTTCTTATTTCATTTGTCTCGTCACATCCTGCTGTTTCACTTCGTAAAAACATGGAAATTCATTTTTGTTTCGTCTTCGTACTTTAAAACTATGAAGGCATAATCAATTAAAGCATAACATAAAATAAACGTGCATGCAACCTAACGATCTGTTATGTAGGCCCGAAGCAAAAGCATATACTACACTACTTACCCGGCGTCCTAGCTTTCTGTGTTGCTCGTTACTATCACTACCTCGGTCCCAACCTATCACATAACAATTCACATTAAAAACTCATCTCACAACTTATTCCACGTACTAAAATTACGTCTACTAACTCACTCCACCAAAGCCTAACTACAACGGCTCGCCAACCCGAATCTAGGCCAAAATCTACCTAACTTCCAACGCGCATAACATTTGCGTCAGAAGTCAGAATCACTCGATTCCAAAGCTAAATGCTCCACTCATAACCTAGTTTAACATACCAAAATAGAATTTAAAACAATTAACCGTAGCTAGGTTAAAACTTCCAAAAACATAACCGAATTTCACAATAAAACGCCCAAAATTCCCATTCTCTATTTTTCAACAAAACTCATTCAATTCTTCACAAATCTACGCACTCTAAGTTATTAAGCATAATCTACCCACAATTAGAGGTTTCAAATTCGGAAAATCCAAATTGCACAGAACACCCTCTAGGTTTTTCTTCTAAATTTTTGACATTTGCTGTCCGGTGTTCAAACATTCGCAACTCACCTCTAAACGCTCCATTTCAGCACAAAACCTTAAGAAATCAAAAACCCAAATGAATCCCCACACTCGATGTAACACCTCGAGAAATCCCGCGTTCCCGGTGCGCTACAGTGCATTTACACACCACCCACACTAACACTTGACATAACTCACTCAATTTAATACCACTTTCGTTTTTAAATCATTTTCAAAAGAATATTTGTAAGTATGAAAAATTTTCGACTCGATTCGAAAACAACTCGCGTCCCGAAGAGGGAACGCGAAATCCTCAATATAAAAACTATGCAGCGGAAAAGAAAACCATTTAAAATAGTTTAAGATAACACGGCAAGACTCGAAATCCTAGGAAAGAATCCAACTCACCCCTCGAACTACACAATCCGGTGCCGCGCACTCGCGTCCCCACTTTGACACCCCGCGTGCACCCTCGCGGTGCCGCACGTGCCAACTCAACGTCACTGTGTCTCGCGCACACTCACAGCTCCGCATGCCCCACGCACCCTGTCGCTGTACAGCACGTCCGCGCGCACACCCGCACCCGGCGCCACACGACCCGTGACTACCCGCAGGGCCGCGTGCCCCGTGCTCCTGCGATCATGCCGCACTCCCACGCTCATCTACACTTCTCTATCATTCACTGTACACACCTCAACCTATTCCATATCCTTTCGACTCCCAACCCCACTCCTGAAATTTCGGCAGAGTAACGCCTAAAAACTTGCTACCCCAAAATTTAAACCCTGCACACAGTTCACCAAAACCAACAGCATTTATCTATCCATCATCCAGAAAAATCACCATAACAAAATCAGAGTATGAAGACAACAAAAATTCATCAAATGCAAATGAAGAAAATTCACAGTATAGAGAAATACCATACTCTAACATATAAAAATACTTACGTGTCCTCAAAACACTACAACCACTCTATACAATCATGTACAACCGACGCTTATACAAACTCCTCTATCTGCATAAATACCCGACACAAAATAACAACCCAATGCATCTCACCATCACCTACCACCACCATAGGTCAGGTCATCATAACAAAATCCGTCATCCAGTGCCTCGGTCGCACGTCGCCAACCATCCTATGCCTCAAGACTAGGCTCTCAAAGCTCACCAACAAGGTCGTCCGCACCTACACCACAGAATACACAACATAAGCCTAACGCTCAGTAAGTAATACGATATGAAAGTAAAAGCCGACAATGCAATCCTATCACATGCAGTCTCGACACTCACGCTCATGTTGTCACATCTGTGACGCGTAGTGTAGCCGCACCAGGTAAGGAGGAACCTCACGCCACACTACACCCTGACACGTCGCCACCGTCCCGGACTCCCCAGCAACGAGGCCCACAAGCTGCACACACGCATCACCATACGGCAACCATATCAGGGTAAGGGTGTACCTCGCGTCACACTACACCCTGACACGTCGCCCCCGTCTCAGCCTCGCCAGCACGGGGCTACAGTTGCCACACACACTTGTTTCGAGACAGCCCAGCCAGCCCACTCCTCGAGCAGAATCCGCGAGTAGTGTTGCACCGGCCCACACACTAATAGGATTCGCGGTACCACTGCCCATCACCCTCACCGTCAACACATTCACGCCGCATGACGGCCCAGCTGGCCCACTCCTCGAGCGAAATCTGCGACTAGTGAAGCACTGGCTCGCACACTAGCCGGATCTGCAGTATCACCACCACGCGTCTCACCACATACTCAAAATATGCTCAAAATCATTTTCGTTTACGTTTTTAAAATATGATGCATGTCAAACAATACGCACGCACACCACAATCAATCGCCTAAACCCTAAAGTTCTACAGTGTAGGCCCAATTGGGCAGAACGCATGTATGCACTACTTACCTGGCGTCCTAAGCTCGCTCGACGCGCACAGCTTCGCCAAAAAAAGCCTCAACCTAAAACACAACCAATCTCTCATCAGTATTTATCTCAAAATTCACCAAATAGCTAAATATAACCTTCCTTAACTACACTCATGAAATTCCAACTAAAACGGGTCATTGGTTTGGTTCGGCCGAAAACCAGCCTAAAGTTCGGAAGCGCATAACTTTTGCGTCCGTTAACGGAATCGAGTGATTCAAGTGGCTAAACATCCCCTCAAGAACCTAGTTTAACCTACTAAAACAGATTTTAAAATGGTAAGCCGCAGACAGGTGAAAAAAACCAAAAACGGAATCTGCCATTTTTATCCAAATTCACATTTTCGTTTCTCTTCAACCAAAACTCACTCACAACAAGTTTTACGCATCAAAAATGGCTATGCTACTATCACACGTCAAAATTCTATGAAAAACGCTCGCTAATTTGACTCAAACCAAAATCGGCCATAAACTTCCGACGCGCATAACTTTTGCGTCGAACATCAGAATCGAACGATTCTAGCGGCCATACGCTCCTCTAACCACCTATTTTAACCCACCAAAACAGGATTTAAAACGATCAACCGAATGTAGGCTGAAATGGCCAAAAACATAAGCTGCCCCAAAATAAAAAGTATGATTCTTGACTTCAAATTCGAATTTCACAGTTCCTATACACAACTAGTCACATTGCCCCGCTATACATTTCGGCCAAGCTTACCGAAATTGAAAGGAGGCCGAGCACCAAGCTCGGCCAAGTCAGGGAAACCGACAGGGCTCACCTTCGGTTTCCCCCCTTCAATTCACAGCACCTTCCCCCTCAATCATTGTGGCTAATTTCACAGAAAAGGAGGGAAGTCGAACCTTACACTCGGCCAAACCGGACAGGACAGCAGAGGGAGGGACAGAGAGACTTACCGAGCAATGTCGTCCTGCACATGGGCGGGCGAAGAATAAGGACTCCAGTAAGGCGCCCAAACTGTAGGTGGCAGAATTGGCCGGAAACCCACACCCTCGCGACCGTCGGCAGAAAGCACTCTACTCTTACTCCGGGAGTTCGAGCTGCTGAAACTAAACGACCCCGATTCGTTAGAGAAGAAGTACTCGGTCGCGGTTTCGCTCACACACTCGAGCTCGTCGTCCACCGATCGAAGACCAAAATCTCAGCTCTCGATCGCTCTCTCTCCCTCGCGTCTCCCCTCTGCTTCCCTCAAGTGTCAAGTGAAACAGCCGAATGGCTTCCTCCCGAAGCCATTCAGTTGTTATGTTTTATTTTTATTTATTTTTATTTTTAATTTATTAAATTACCAAACTGCCCTCACGTGTTTTTATCGTCCGTAACTTCATTAAATTCTCGTCCTCCCGACTTTAAAACTGCAAAAACCATCACTAGAATTAGATTCTGAGCTCTATGACTCAATTTACCCGTTAAAATATTTTTCGTAACTCCAACCGAACTTAAACTAAAAGTTTCAGAAATTTAATTTAAAAATATGAAATTTTCTGGGTTATTACCCCCCCCTCTCCGGCCTTATAAGAATTTTGTCCCCAAAATTTACGTACCGAATAAGTTGGGATACTGCCGCTCCATATCATCACGCCGCTCCCAAGTAGTTTGCTCCACACCATGGTTGTGCCACATCACCTTGACCAACGGAATCTCCTTGTTGCGCAGCACCTTCACAGCTGATCCTAAGATCCTCACTGGCTTTTCCTCGTAGGACAGCGTCGGTTGGATCTCTATATCCTATTGTGGCACTACCTGAGAGGGATCGTGCATACACTTACTCAGCATCGAGACATGAAAAACATCATGGATGGCATCCATCGTCGCAGGTAACTGAAGCTCGTACACAGTTTTCCCAATCCGCTTGACAATCGGGAATGGTCCCACGAACGGAGGGTTGAGCTTCCCCCGCTCGCTTTCCGAACCTTACCACTCCCTTGAACAGCGAGACCTTCAAAAAAACCTCGTCGCCCTCATTAAACTCAAACTCCCGACGCCTCTGATCAGCATAACTCTTCTGTCGACTCTGAGCCGCTTCAATCCTATTCCGTATCACAGAAATCCTGTCAACAGTCTGCTGTAAAATCTCAGGACCTATCAATCGGGGCTCCCCAACCTCATCCCAATACAATGGCGACCTGCACTTCCTTCCGTAGAGGGCCTCGTACGGCGCCATCCCAATGGTGGACTGATAGCTGTTATTATACGAGAATTCCACTAACGGTAAGAACTTGCTCCAAGTCGCCTGAAACTCCAACACACAGGCCCTGAGCATATCCTCCTGAATCTGTATAGTCCGCTCTGACTGCCCGTCGGTCTGAGGATGAAAGGCCGTACTGAAATCTGACCTGGTGCCCATAGCTTTATGCAGACTCTTCCAAAACTTGGACGTGAACCTAGGGTCTCGATCTGAAACAATCGACACCGGAATCCGATTTTTGCATTTAAAAGAATTTAAATGGTATATCAATCTGGTCGAATTGGGAGAAGCTGTAGGTATTATTGCAGGGCAATCTATTGGGGAACCGGGCACTCCATGAAGTCTGACTATCTCCTGAATATATAACTGGGCAAACTGATCCATGGTATAAGTCATCCTCACAGGCAAAAAGTGAGACGACTTCGTCAACCTATCCGCAATCACCCAGATCACGTCATGGCCCTTGGCAGTCCTCGGCAGTCCCACCACAAAATCCATGGTGATTCGCTCCCACTTCCACTCCAGCATAGGCAACGGTTGGAGCATCCCAAACAATCGCTGATGCTCCGCCTTCACCTGCTGACAGATTACGCAAGTCTCAACATACTCAGCCACTGCTCGTTTCATGTTAGGCCACCAATAGTGCTGCTTCAAATCCCTATACATCTTAGTGCTTCCCGGATGCACAGAGAAAGAAGATGAATAGGCCTCTGATAATATATCCCTCCTCAGCTCCTCATCCTTCGGGACGTACCATCTATCCCAAAATTTCAGAATCTCGTCCTCTGAATAGCTGAACTCATAATCAGGCCTGACCTCCATACTCGCCTTCAGCTCGCTACACTCTGAATCAGTCTCCTGAGTCTGCCTGATCCTGTCCAGAATAGTCGGCCTCAACGACAAGGCCAAAAGAGTGGCTGCCAGATCAGAAACTACCTCTAGACCAAAACTCTGCATCTCTGTCACCAACTCAACAGGCACTATCGTAGTCATGGCAGAAGTCGAAGCCGTCACCCTACTCAAGGCATCTGCCACCACGTTTGCCTTCCCCGGGTGGTACCTGATCTCAACATCGTAGTCCTTGACCAACTCGAGCCATCTTCTCTGTCTCAAATTAAGCTTCTTCTGCGTGAAAATGTACCTCAAGCTCTGATAGTCTGAGTAAATCCGCACTGCCACCCATATAGATAATGCCTCCAAATCTTGAGTATAAATACAACTGCCGCCAGTTCCAAATCGTGAGTGGGATAATTTTGCTCGTAAGCCTTCAACTGCCTAGAGGCATAGGCAATGACTCTCTCACTCTGCATCAAAACACACCCCAAACCGATCCTGGAGGAGTCACAATAAATGCAAAACTTCTCTCCTTCCACTGGCAGCGTCAGTACAGGAGCCGTAGTCAACCTCTGCTTCAATGTCTGGAAGCTGTCCTCACACCTGTCGGTCCATTCATACTTTACATTCTTTCTGGTCAGCCAGGTTAAGGGGCCCGAGATCTTAGAGAACCCCTCAATGAATCTCCAATAATATCCAGCCAACTCCAGAAAACTGCGTATCTCGCTAGCACTGGTCGGCCACGACCACTCTTTTACAACCTGAACCTTCACCGGATCAACTGAAATACCCTCAGAAGAGATAACATGCCCCAAGAAGTGAATCATGTCCAGCCAAAACTTGCACTTCAAGAACTTAGCATACAGCTGATGTTGGCTCAAAATAGTCAATACAATCCTCATGTGCTCCCTATGCTCCTCCTCTCTGCGCGAGTAGATCAGAATGTTGTCGATAAACACCATCACAAACCTGTGTAGCTACTCCCTGAGCACCCGGTGCATCAGATCCATGAATGTTGCAGGGGCATTGGTCAACCCGAAAGACATAACCAGAAACTCGAAGTGCCCATACCTCGTTCTGAAGGCCGTCTTCGGTACATCTTTCTCCTTCACCTTTAACTGATGATAGCCGGACCTTAGGTCGATCTTAGAAAACACTCGGGCACCCTGCAGCTAATCAAACAAATCGTCAATGCTCGACAATGGATACCTGTTCTTCACCGTTAACTTATTCAGCTCCCGGTAGTCAATACACATACGTAGGAATCCATCTCTCTTCTTGACGAATAGAACTAGCGCTCCCCCGGGTGAAAAACTAAGGCGTATAAAGCCCTTATCCGTCAGTTCCTCCAACTGAGCCTTCAACTCCTTAAGTTCAGTAGGTGCTAATCTGTACGGGCTCTTGCACACCGGCTCGGCACCAGGGAAAACATCTATCTCGAATCGATCCCCCTGTAAGGGGGCAACCCTGGCAAATCATCACGAAACACCTCTGGGAACTCCTGCACAACAAGAATATCCTGTATCTGAGTATCACCCTGTGACTGCGCATCCCCAACACTTGCCAAAAACCCTTGGCAACCCTTGCCCAACAACCGTGGAGCCTGACGAGAAAAGATAGCAGAAATCCTGGCAAGACTTTTACCTGCTTTAAATGTGTAGCTCTCCTCGCCTGGGGGCTGGAAATGAACCTCTCTGGTCCTACAGTCAATCTCTGCATGATGTCTGAACAACCAGTTCATTCCCAAGATCACCTCATAACCGCTCATATGAAGTATGACTAGCTCGGCATATAACTGCTTCCTCTTCACTGTCACAACATTGCCCCGCACCACCTGTTATGAATACAAATGCTCCCCATATGGCAAAGTCACATCATAATGTCGCTCGGCGGGACTGAACTCCAAGTTGGCCTTAACCACAAAGCCCGTCTACAGAAACGAGTGCATAGCGCCCGTATCAATCAAGGTATAAGCTGCCACACCAGAAACAAAAATGTTACCTACAATCACTGATGGCTGGGCAGCATCATCTGGTTCAAAAATGGCAAAGACCCTCGGTGTAACTGTGGCTGACGCCCTGCTCGCCGCTGGGCATCTTCTGGCAAAGTGTCCCACCTCATTACAGTTGAAGCAGCGGTTCTGACGCGGCTTCTAGCACTCTCTGGACATGTGGCCCACCTCTCCACAGTTATAACACCGCATTGGGCCCGTTCTGCACTCGCCCGGGTGGCTCCTCTGACACTTCAGGCACACGGGAAATTGTCCCAACCCCTGCGGCGTCTTAGTGCTCCCTTGGCTGCTGGAACTGTCACTAGGCCTCTTCAGGCCTTTCTGCACGGACGCCTCCCCGCTGGCCGGTGGCAACGACTCTCTGAATGATCTCCGAGGCTGCTCTCTGGGTACCTCCCAATAACTAGGAAGCTTCGCCTGAGCTTCCTCAATGTCAAAGGTCTTCGCTACCACCTCCTCGTACAGCATGCCTCGGGTCCCCGCAATTTGCATGCCCATATAAATATCCGGCTTCGAGCCCTGCACAAACTGATGTACCTTATTCTCATCGAGGCTCACCAAATGTCCTGCAAATCGCGACAAGGCCTCGAACTGCCGTACATACTCGGCCACAGTGCCGGTCTACTTCAACTGTGCAAACTCCACCATCTTCTGTGTCCTGACAGAATGACTGAAATACTTGCTGAAAAACACCGACTTGAACTCCTCCCAGGTCATGGCCTCCACATCTCTCGTGGCCGCCATAGTATCCCACCAATGGCTCGCATCCTTGGCAAGATAGAATGCCGCACTAGAAACTCTGTCCTTCTCCTCTACCTTGGCAAAACTCATCATTCTCTCCATGCTCTGTATCCACTCCTCAGCACTGAGAGGATCCGGAGATGATCCGTCAAAAGTCAGGGGTCTAAGTCTATGCAGTCTGTCACCCCCTCTGTCAAACAGACCCTGGGCGCTAGACTGACCCTGGTCGTCCCTGCTCATAAACCTCTCCAACTGCTGAGACTGACGGTGGACCAACTTGGTAAGCTGCCAAACGGTATCATCCATATTGTCGGTGCCGCCCTCTACCTCTACCCCTCACCTCTCCTGACATTTTTTACCTTTAACATAAATATAAAGCTCATATTAGTACTACAATAAATTCAAATCTAAACACTTACAGTTGGTGGAGTGCTCCCGTGTAACGGCTGGCGGTGTTAGGCAATCCTCTGAACAATGTCGACCCCGTGGCTCTGATACCATAAACTGTAACACCCCGAGAAAAAAACCCCGCGTTCCCGGTGCGCTACATTGCATCTACACACTACAAACACTAACACTTGACATAACTCACTCAATTTAATACCCCTTTCATTTTCAAATCGTTTTCAAAAGAACATTTGTGAGTATGAAAAATTTTCGACTCGATTCGAAAACAACTTGCTTCCCGAAGAGGGAACACGAAATCCTCAACATAAAAACTACGCAGCGGAAAAGAAAACTATTTAAAATAATTTAAGATAAAATGGTAAGACTCGAAATCCTAGGAAAGAATCCAGCACACCCCTCGAACCACATAATCCGGTGCCGCGCACTCACGTCCCCACTTCGACACCCCGCACGCACCCTCGCGGTGCCGCACGTGCCAAGTCAATGTCACTGTGTCTCGCGCACGCTCACAGCGCCGTATGCCTCACGCGCTGTATTGCACGTCCGCGTGCACGCCCTCACCCGGCGCCGCACGACCCGTGAGTACCCGCAGGGCCACGTGCCTCGCACACCTACGATCACGCCGCACTCCCACGCTCATCCACATCTTCTCTAGCATTCACTATACACACCTCAACCTATTCCATATCCTTTCGACTCCCAACCCCTCTCCCAAAATTTCGGCAGAGTAACGCCTAAAAATTGGCTATCCCAAAAATTTAAAACCCTGCACACAGTTCACCAAAAACTAACAGTATTTATCTATCCATCATCCAGAGAAATCACCATAATCAAATCAGAGTATGAAGACAACGAAATTCCATCAAATGCAAATGAAGAAAATTCACAGTATAGAGCAATACTATACTCTAACATATAAAAATACATACGCGTCCCCAAAACACCACAACCACTCTATACAATCCTGTACAACCGACGTCTATACAAACTCCTCTATCTGCATAAATACCCGACAAAAAAAATATCAACCCAATGCTTCTCACCGTCACCTACCACCACCACGGGTCGGGTTGCCCTAACAAAATCCGCCACCCGGTGCCTTAGACGCACGCCGCCAACCATCCTATGTCTCAGGACTAGGCTCTCGAGGCTCACCAACAAGGTCATCAGTACCTACACCACAGAACACACAACATAAGTCTAACGCTCAATAGTAATGCAATATGAAAGTAAAAGCCGTCAATGCAATCCTATCACATGCAGTCTCTACACTCACACTCATGTTGTCACATCTGTGACGCGTAGTGTAGCCACACCAGGGTAAGGAGGAACCTAACGCCACCCTACATCCTGACACGTCGCCACCGCCCGGACTCCCCAGCAACGAGGCCCACAAGTTACACACACGCATCACCATACGGCAACCACATCAGGGTAAGGGTGTACCTCCCGCCACACTACACCCTGACACGTCGCCCCCATGCTTTTGGCATGCTTCTTCCAATGAGTCCAACAGATCCAAGCCACCATATAACCTAACATACATCTAATCCTAATGCCTAATGTATGCATGCATTAATAAAAATGACATGAAGGCCATGCCAACAAAATCCAAATGTCGCTAATATTTGCACAAAAACATAAAAAAATAAAGTACTTGGTTACAAGTTGATTTTAGAAAAGAAAAATTCCCTCTTCATAAGCTTGTTGAGCTTCTTCCCTTTTCTTCCAAGTTAGCACATATAAAGGTTGTTCCATGTCTTGTGCAATCAACTCCCACTCTAAGTCTTCAAAAATACCTTCAAAGTTATCTTCACCAGAAAAAAAATAAAGCTTGTTAGATAAAGTTTAGGCCCTAGTTTGTGATCTAGTGAGTGACCTTCATGGCACGTCAAAAAAAGTCTCCACCTGCAAGGTTGACAAACTTATTAGTTAAAAGGTTGGTTGGTGGATGTACCTTGGTTAATGACTGAGTTACCGGCTTTCGAGGCATATCACTGAGTGTGGCTATTATTTGATGGATGGATACCTCTTCAAGGGAGGTAAATTGTGCATTCCTAGTGGCGGAATTCGAGAGTCGTTAATCAATGAAGCTCATAGGGGCGGGTTAGCAAGTCACTTTGGAGAAAAGAAAACTTTGGAAGCTCTCAAGGAACACTTTTAATGGCCACATTTACTTAGAGATGTGCATGAGGTGGTACAAAAATGCATAGTGTGCAAGAAGGCAAAGAGTCGAGTTCTTCCTCAAGGACTCTACTTACCTTTATCGGTTCCTAGTCACCCTTGGGAAGAGGTGAGCATGGGCTTTGTCATGGGGATTCCTCACACACCTCGTTCAAAAGAGTAAATCTTGGTGGTGGTAGATTGTTTTCAAAGACGGATGACTACAACCACATAGCCAAACTATTCTTCAAGGAAGTTGTATGGAGCACAGAATTCCAAATTCCATCATGTCGGATAGAGACACCAAATTTTTTAATGCATTTTGGAAAACTTTATGGGACACGTTAGGCACTAAGCTACTCTTTAGTACTTCGTTCCACCTTCAAACCAACAAAAACAAACGTGATGAATAGAACAATTAGTGCCTTGCTAAGGAGTATAGTGGGCAAGAATCTCTCCGATTTGAGATTTGCAACATCCTTATATCAAATTTGCCTATAATCGGAGTGTGCACAATTCCACTCAAATGACATCTTTTGAGGTAGTATATAAAATTTAACTGTAACAATTCGGGATTTGCCTACAGTCAGCTCAACTACGGTTTGCCCCAACAATCCGAACGATTCAAGATTTACTTATACTCGAATTCAAGATTTGTCTACATTCGGCTCAACCGAGTTTTTGCCCCTCCAATTCGAGGTTTGCCCCGCCAATCGTATTCATGAACTTCTCCCCTCTGGTAGGGAGTTTCATGTCTTCCCTAGGTTTTGAATCCTGGACCTCCAAGCTTAAGTACCATATTCATGGAAACCTAGTACAAATTGAGTTACTCTCATACAACCCTCACGAATTTGTTTTGGCAAAGACTTCCCAATCGATCACCTAACATGGTACTACTCTCGTCGGAGCACTCTTAACTACGAAGTTCTTATGGGATCCGATGTCAATTTTGCTTTGAAAATGCATCTTACTTTCTAGGGGAGACATTCTGTACATATGTTTTATTTCCATCTTCCCCCTAAGCAATGTAGGATTGCGCCCGACCCCTTTCTTTCGTAACGATCTGGGATTTACCTATAGTCGAATCCGGGATTTGCCTATACTAGGGTTTCTCCGAGGTTTGCCTCACAATCCGAGGTTTGTCCTGCAATCCCACTCATGATCTTTTGGGTCGTCACAATAGATCAATAGCTCCCTTTCAGGCTATATCTAAGGTTGGATACAGCCTCTGATACCATTTGTAATGAATCTCTTCATCCCAGTAAGATATTGTCTACTTTGGGTTGCCCATACAGCCCTCACGGATTTGTTTTGGTGAAAACTTTCTAAACAGTTACCTAACTTGGTACTGCTCTTGCCACTCTTAACTTCAGAGTTCTTATAAGATCCGATGTCGATTGTACTCCAAAACGCGTCTTACTTTCTACGAGAGACATCCTTTACATATGTTTCATTTCCATATTCCACCCCCACCCAAAGCAATGTGAAATTACACCTGACCCCTTTCTTTCATAACGATACGGGATTTGCTTATACTTGGGTTTCTCTAAGGTTTGCCCTGCAATCGCACTCATGACTTTTTGGATCGCCACAATGCTTTGAGTCACCCATACAGCCTTCACGGATTTGTTTTGGCAAGGACTTCCAGTTGGTCACCCAACATGGTACTGCTCTCGCCGGAGCATTTTTAAGTTCGGAGTTCTTATGAGACCCAATGTCAATTGTGCTCCAAAACGTGTCTTACTTTCTAGGGGAAGTATCCTCTGCATATGTTTCATTTCCATTTTCTCCCCAAGCGATGTGAGATTGCTCACGATCCCTCTCTCGTAACGATCCAAAATTTACCTATAATCAGGTTTCTTCGAGGCTTGCCCTACAATCCAAGGTTTGCCCCGCAATCGCACTCATGATTTTTCAAGTCATTACATTAACCCTCTCACACCACTAGACCTTATTCCTTTGACTATAAAAAACATGGTCAATCCTAGTGGGGAAACCTTACATGAGAAGGTTAAAAAGAACATCCAAAAGAAGAATGAATCCTATGCCAAACACGCCAACCACGGTGGGAAAGAAGTCACCTTCAAAGAAGGAGATCTAGTATGGCTCCATTTGAGGAAGGAGAGATTTTCGAAGCAAAAAAAAAAATCTAAACTTCTTCCTAGAGCCGATGAACCATTCAACATAGTGGAGAGGATCAACAACAATGCATAGAAGCTTGAATTACCAGGAGAATACGGAATATCTGCCACTTTAAAATACAAGACCTATTCCCTTACATCGGAGAATATATCGAGCAAGATGAAGAAGCACATTCAGATTGGAGGTTAAATCCTCACTCACCCGGGGAGGATGATGTGAAGCAACATAAAACTATCTAAGGATGAAACCAAATGCTCAAGACATGGAGAAGCCATTCCACTTACTTTCATGGGAGTACTCCTCTGCCACACCAAGCAATGAAGGAGGAATTTGTCTTCCTTGTGACAACTACTGTAACACAAGAACACTTTACATTTCCTTTAGAACTTTGGTATTTTTAATGTATTAGGTGGCATGTAATGGATAAACAGATAATGGAAGGAAGAGTGGCGACATTTTGAAAGAAGATGAACCACTTGAAAGTGACCCTTATTGAGAGAATGGTTTTTTCCAAAATGACTCAACCGTGTACTCAGCTAGTCATGTAGCCAAGTACCTCCCCCTTTTGAACCCCTTCTTTGAACTATCTACCAAACCCAAAATTGTAAGAAGAGACATGGTATTTAAACCATCCTTAAGGCTCCTCTTCAGGACTTTAGAATGATATTTTGCAAAATAGTTTCAGCTCATTGAAGCTTCTTCATTTCTCCTCTTCAGTGAGTCATATACGAGAGCTAGAGTGATTTTTGTGTGTGAGAGCTAAAATGGCTATACTTGTTTTGCAACTTTCCTTCTCCCTTCATTTTTGTGGAGAATCTTTAGTAATGTTGTATTCAACTCTCATCCAAGCTAGTTGGAGTATCATTTCTTCAAAGAGGTGTCAAACCCGAGAGGTGCTGATAGTTCCCTCCTCAGACCAACAATCAGTCTATTGACTATAAATTTTCAACCACAGTGAGTTAGCCTTTGATTTTTGAAGGGTTGTTCAATAACATACTTGGTAAGAACGTGTTAAAATTTTAGATCATTTGGAGTTACATTGAAAGTTTTATGCACGTTGGAATTTAGGGTATTCTTGGCTAAAAACTGTTGTTTTCAATCAAGCTGACTTTGTTTGTGTTTAGTTTATAAGCTGAAGCACGTCAATAAACATCCTTTTTGAACACTAGGAAAAATATCGTTGAGTCTTATATTGGGCTAGGAATACAAAGATAAAGAGAATCGACAAAGAAATGGTGAAATTTTCCATTAAAATACATTATGTGGGACTTTTGGTCAAACTATAGAACTCGAGGTCAAGCTACGAAATTCCAAGTCAAACTGTGAAAGTGTGCTAGTCAACCTAGGGAAGATTGCTGGTCAACCTTCAACACTCCACAGGTTAAACCTCCAGAAGTCCGCTTTGTAAAGAAAAAGTTCACTTTGCACTACGACTTATACCTCCACCCAGGGCTTTATGGCTTTCTATTAGGTTGCTCTATGAATTCTTCATGGGTCAGAATTTGAGATCCTCCTCATTTCGTCTTGGGTTGACCTTTGTGCTTTTTCTAAGACTTTTTCTTGGGGCTAGAACATTGGCTCTTGGGCCTTTAAGCAGACTTACACTCGACTTGGGATCCTCTCCTGACCTCATTATGGCCAAGCCTCTAGTCTCAGCCCAAAGCCTATTCCTAACCTACCCCTTGAGGTTCACCTTATACTTTTTGAATTGTAGATTGATCTAGGCCGCTATAGAAACACCTGCCATACTACATAACGAAATTAAACTGATAAAACATTAACACTTTTTAGAAGCATTTTATGCTCAAAAACCATAATAGATGGGCAATTCACAATTGCCTAAGATTGAGGACATGGAAATCAAATACTGATTTCGGATTACAACACTAGGTGGGATTTCCACATAAATGATTTAACAACAAAACTAACTATATATGTAAATTGATCGCAATCTCTATGGTATGTTTTACTGAAACAAAAATATAAAAGGTTTCCGTCATGTATTTCTCCAAATTGCACTTAATAAAAAATAAACAATTTGTGCAATTAGTTGTGAAGGATGCACAAAATTAGAGAACATATTACATTTTATCAAAAATAAAAACTCGGGTAATTTTAATTTAAACCCTAAAGTATAAGTTTTTTTTTTTAAACCTTAAAGTAAAATTTAAAATAATTTAAACCTTAAACTATCAAAAAATGGCAATTTAAACTTTGCGGATCGAACCATCCTTGCTGTAGACTGGTTGACCAGTGCTTACGTGGCACTAGATGAGGGGATGAATCGACCCATCCTTGCTGATCGGTCAACCCATCTGTGCTCGTGGTCAATTATTTGAGTACAGGTCGTGTCTAGTAGTGAGATGGGTCGACCTATCTACATGGATGGGTCGACCTATCTCCTCTCTATTTAAAGAAAGTTTCTCCTCCATTTTCATTCAACATCTCTCGAAAACTTCTACACTATTTTCTTGCTCCGGCAAAATATCTCTTAGTTGACTAGTAAAGCAAGATTTGAATTATTATTTTTTGATAGTTTAAGGTGTTATTAACCTTTTTTTTCTCAAATAGTTTTTTTTAATACTTTTACAACCTCTTCATAGATTTATAATGAAATGTAATTGAAAAAAGTCATGAGGTAATTTTGAAAACTATGTTTCAAAAAACTAAGTGGGTCTCGATTATTTTGTTTCAATTAAGTATTAATATATCACTGCGATTAATTATTTTTTGATAGTTTAAGATTTTATTAACTTTTTTTCTAAGATAGTTTTATTCAAATTAAAACTTTCACAAAAAAAAAACTCTACTATAAAATAATTTAAAAACATTAATTAATGTAATTAATTTAAAAAATAATTAATTATGTTATTCTTGTATACAAATATATATTTAAATAAATTATTAATCATTATGTATATAAAATCGAAGTGCATAAAACTTACTGACTAGAAATAAAGTGCATGAAATGAAATACAAAAACTAATTTAAACTACGCTGGTGGGTCATCGTCGTCTTCATCATTGTTCGTCATCCAAGCATTGATCCGCCCATCCATATCTCTCTGGCCCCTGGAAGGTCATTGACTTTGCCTATGAGGAGATGCATCTCTTTGTGCTACCTCTGTTGCATCTCATAAATCTGTTGTTGCATCTGCTACTGATGCATCTGCTACAGATGTTGCACCATGTCTCATCCACTACCCTCCTAGGGGGCCAATGGGGGGGATGTGGCCTCCTCCATCGGCACAGCCCGAGAAGTGGATGCCCCCAGATTGCTCGTCAGCATCCAAGTGTCGTCAACGTCAACGAGGCGCATCTGAATCAAATGACTCCTATCAAATACATCATCGTATCTATGAGCTCTCACCTGCTCACCAACTGGTAGCTGAATCCCAGTGAGCTAGATGATCTTATGAATCAATGCGTCGTACGGGAGATTCTTGTTAGATATCCGTCTGACCTCACGCATGTGATCTAGAATCAAGAAGCCAGGGTCAAAAGTCTTCCTGTTGCACAGCTTCTACGTGACATATAAGTTCATGCAGCACACGTGATCTCTATATCCATCTCGCGGCAAAGGGGTGTGGTTAGCATGTTATGAAGAACCCGAACTCTGAGATTCAAATCTCTCGATCGTGGTTTCACGAACTCCGCAATGTCAGAATTGTGGTGAATTCCCCAAAAGAACTCTATTCCCTCAGGCAATCTGGGGCAGTCTCGGAAACCATGGTAATATTGATCTGCCCTTTCCATGGCAAACCCGAGCACTACATTCACCATATGTGAACATATCAGAAGCTCACCAAGGATGTACGTCGTCAAACATTTTGACCTCCTAGTTGCTGCCAAGTTCATGTAGAACAAGTAAACTATTTTGTCGGGGATATCGCCCCTAAATTATAACACCCGAAACTTTTGTACATTTTGTCCCAATAATATTCGATGAATTATTTTAAAATGATAGATTGAAACAACAAAGGAAAAAGTAAGAATTACTAAAGGAGAAAAGGAAAATAAATAAGTGAAGAGAAGAAATGAAAAGAGTGGGAAATGTTGGAAATAAAAAATAGGGTAAATTTTGGTAAATTAAAAGTTATATGTAAATTGAGTAAATAAGCTAAAGTTAAACTTCTCTAGCAGCAATTCTCCCTTCTTGAAGCTTTTCTTCAGCCAAGACTCCTTTCATTTCAAAGGATTAAGGTATGGTTTATAATAGGTTTGAGATTTCATGCAAAAAATACATGTTTTAGTGGTATTGTGAGGAGTTTTAAGCATGGGTGTTGAACCTCCGAAAATTCAGAGTTAGGGTTTGGTTTTCTTCCTTCTTTTAATGATTCTAACTTAGTTAAGGGTGTTCAAAGGTTTATGATGAATTAGAATAGAAGTCTGTGCATGTTAGAACTGGAACTTTGAGGTGGGTTTGTGATAGAAAAGAAAAACAGAACGGTTTCTGTTCTTGAGCTACTTGACTGAATTGTATGTTTTCTTTTGGTAAATGGATTAGTCTATTAGAAAGGTGATATCCTAAGGTTTTGGAAACATCTTGGATCATTGAAAACGGTTAAGTATTAAGGAAGTTATGAGTGTTTGAAGTTCACTCTAAATTGCAGAAATATTTTGGTTAAGGTTACTAGTATCAAGTGTCAACCGAACTTGGTCAGTGTCGGCCGCGAAGTTCAACCTACGAAAATAGAACCAAACTAAGTGTCGACCTATGTGTGAAGGTGTCTACCGGTTAGAGTAAAAATGGTAAAAGTGTCAACCGCGTGGTTTGACCGAGCGGACAGAGAGGATTAAAGTGTCGACTAGTGTGTGAAGGTGTCGACCAGTTAGAGTAAAGATGGTAAAAGTGTCGACCGCGAGGTTCAACCGAAGTAAACAGAGAGGATCAAAGTGTCGACCTGTGCAAACAGGTATTGACCGGTGCAAATAGAGGCTAAAGAGGTGTTGATCCTTGTGTGTGCAGAACGGATCAAATGTCGACCGAAGATTTCAGTGGTCGATCGGGAGCTTTTTTATTGTTTTAAAACTTGAAATGTTTTTAGTACAAGTTATTTGTTCAGATCAACGAGCCGAGTTCAGATAACTCGGGATACTACATTGTAAGTATGATGTGCTAATGGTTTTAATGTACTTGTATTAGGTTCCAAAACTTCGAGGAAGAGTGATCAAGATTGATCGACTGCTAAGGACTGAGGTAAGTTCATATTGTATGCTTCTGACCCTTAAAGTCTACATCACAAAGGTACTAGGTTTTGTGTTTTTATGGGGTAGGTTAAGGGTAGTTAAATTTGTTTTGTAGACGTTTAGATTAAGTGTAATGCCTTATTGAAATATCTTGAGGATATTGTCTACGCTATGCATTGATGAATTGTTTTCTATACTTTTTATAAGTTTAAGTGTTATGAACTGTTCATGTATCACGTTCTTTCAAAAATGACATGAAAAAGAATTTCTGCACATGTCTTTTAAAAAGAAATGAATGCATGTAATCTCGGTCATGTCGGGATGGGGTTCAGACATGGTTGTCCTATAGGTGGGCATGTTTTTCCCCCGGTAGATGGAAAAGGTTGTCTAACCACTTGATGTGTCTTCTTTATCTGGTGAGAGTAAACCCCCGGTGACATCCTGCTATGTAACGAAATGAAATGAAATGAATGCATATTTTATGAACTGCATATGCACGGCATGCATTTACATTTACGTGGACTTACTGAGCTTTACGCTCATTAGTTAAACTTTGATGATGTAGGTGAAGAACTAACAGGTGAGAACTCTGAGTCCAAAGTTAATGAATAGGTGCAGTTGAAGGAATGAGCTCGTAGGGTATATTCACAGCAGTCAGGCAACCTTTTGACCCGTGGGTGATGTAGCCTATAAAGTGTTTAGATTGGGTATATATTTGATTGAATAAAAAAGCTTAAGTTTTAGAACCTCCTATGTGTTTTTACTTTTAGCTTCTGCCATGTATTTTGAGTTTTGAATTATTAGCATGTTTGATTATGTCTTTCTTGAGGAAAGGAAATGATTTAAAAAGAAAGAGGGTAATTAAGAAGATTATATTATAAGTCAAGCCCGGTGACAACGTACGGGTCATTACATAAATGCATACACCCTACATAGGTCGATGCTGTCAAACATCTATAAGATCTCCAATGACTACCAACCTTTAAAGTTGATAGTCTTTCAATAAATAATTGAGAGTTTGGGCAAATCCTGCTCAAACTTCTCTTGACACTCTTCATTTCAAAATTCTATGGATATATATTATCAAGTTCAAATATTAATCGCAGTGATTTATTGAATATTTAATTGAAACAAAATAATTGAGACCCACTTAATTTTTTTTAAATAAAATTATAAATTTTAGATAGTTTCCAAAATTACCACGTAATTTTTTTCAAATACATTTTATTATTAATAAATGAAGAGGTTGTAAAAATATTAAACAATAAAGATTATATTAGAAAAAAAAACTATCTTAAAAAAAAATTAATAAAACTTTAAACTATCAAAAAATAACAATTCAAACATTGTCTTGTCTGTCAATCAAAGAAATTTCGTCGGAGTGAGAAATCTCGTAGTGAAGAAGTTTTTGAGTTTTCAAGAGATATAAAGTGAAAATAAAAGAGAAATTCTTTTTAAAGAGAGAGGAGATGGGGACCCATCTCCTCATCCAATACCACGTAGACATTGGTAGACCGGTCTATAGTAACCGGTCGACCTGTAAAATTTAAATTATTTTTTTTATACTTTAAAGTTTGAATGATTCTAAATTTTAGTTTAAGAGATTAAATTAAAAAAAAAAAAAAAAAAAAAAAACCTTGATGCTTCGACATTTAAATTGAATTTTATCTTAAAAACTAAAATAAAAATTAAAAAGAGAAAAGCCAATCACGTTAAAACTTGGTTCAGACAAGGTGAAAGTGAGACTTGCGAGCGGAGAGCAAATGGAGAAAGAGGGCGTAGCCGGGCCATGTTTGGAAAAGGAAAAGCTTTGTCGAAGGTGTCATCGGGCCTACACTCCCTCTGCTAATACCTCCTCCTCTTGCCGCTTCCATCCTTCCTTTTTCGTCTGTCGTCGACACGACGATCAAAAGAGGTTCCGTCTTCCCCCTTCTTCTTCTTCCTCTTCTTCTCTCGTCAACCATGCATTTTGTTTCGATGGAGAATTCGGTAGTTTGAGTTGTAACTTGCGAATTTTTTGCATTGCACGAATGAATTGATTAATATGCTTCGAATTTGTGAAGAAAAGTTAATATTGCGCAAGTGCACAGACCACAAGGTTTCTTTTAGTGTTTGATCTGCTAGTGTACTGTGGTGGTAGAAAATATGGTCTTTCTTGCTGCGAAATAGATTGTAGAATAATTATAGAAAATTGATTGAATATGCGTTGAAATGAAACCTTATCACATCTTCTTACTTAGATGGAATTTTTCTGTTGGTGTTGGGTGGTGTTCTTTCTAGGGCTTATATCAAAACTTTTACTTCGTTATTCATCATGAACGTATGCATGTAGATTAAACATGGACATTATTTTACAGAAGCTGTGTAATCCACAAGCTCCTTCTAACATACTAGCAATGGAGCATAAGAGGTTTATCAACTGCAAAATGGAAAATTCGTATGCCAAACCAGACAAATAATCCGTGTAACCACTTTTTAATAAATCACATGTATAAATATAAAAAATTGACACATCTTAACCTTGTAGTTGGAACTACACTCATTTAACTAGAAATGAGGATATAATACAACTTTACAACTATTCAAGAAAATACTTTCAAGCCCATACTCCAATTAACAATATATGAGAAAAATATATTCCGGTGGAATCCAAGTTCAAACGGATTATTTAATGTAAATAAATAAAGTTATTTATTTTGGTATGTCAGTGTCTATTTTTAAAACACACAACATTGATAAATTGGTAAATATATATTAGGGCGTATCTTTGATCTACTCTTATTTTTAATATTAGTATGTTGTTTGTATCCCTTTTATACTAGGATAATTTTTCTGTTACACTATTATCTGCTATCGCTTCACATATGCTAGTTCTTTGATGGACATGAAGAACGTAATGATGTTGAATTTACCCCACTTACACGTCCTTTCCAATCCCTGAATAGAAATAGTTCCATGAGAGGCGGCAGATTGTTAAAATGATAAGAGCTGGGTATAATGGTCAATTTGATGGAGTTGGTAACATTTTTTGTTTCTTTTTTAATTGGTAAATCAACCCCGTAAATGATTGGTGATGGAAACCATTTTCATCATACATGAATGTGTGACTTCAAATAATCATGTAGATAAATGATTGACTAGAAACTATAAAAAGTGTTAACACACAGATTTAAGTATAAAACTCTTACGAGAAAAGACAAGAGAATAATTCACTATGTGGAAACTAAGAGAGATTTTTTGCAGCAAATAATGAAAACTCAGGCTACAGGTCCATTCTTCCACTCCAACATATTCTCAAAAAATATCCATAATTTAGTTCTTTAATTATTTCACAAAACCGACTTTTTAGATGTGGTCAAAATATATTCAGGGCATGAAACTCTAACAAGAAGAATGCATGTCAAAATGGTTAGAGAATTCTCAGGTGAGGAAACACCTTTCTTAGCAATATAAATCTATCCTGGCTCAACTTATCCTAGAATTCTTTCCTTATATTTATGCAAGCTGAAACTTATATTGATCCCCAGTTGAGATTGTTTCATTTTCTATTTTAGGCATCTCTTTAAACGGTATTGACACAGACAAGGAGGATGATACGATTTTATACACCAACACGTAATTTTTCAAAAGTTAGAACTTGAAACACTTGAAAGACATGGCATCGAATTAGTATTGAAATCCATATAATTATACAATTTGCTAGACAAAAATTAAAGCTTGTTCTTTGTCCTTTTCCTTTTGCTTTCAAATTCGTATTTTATTTTGATACATTTTTTCAAATCTTCATTTCCTTCACCTCTTCTTTTTGTTTCTAAAGTTTCATCTCTTATTTGTATCTTAAATTCGTGATAATTGTGTCTTGAGGTTTGACTGAGAATTAAATAATATAAAATAGACAGTGCACACATATGTGGTATGTTTAACATGTGTAATGTGTCGTGCTGAGTGGTGGGGCTGAATACTTGTCTGACATGGACATGCTGATTAAAATGTAGAATATTTACTTGGGGGAAGGAGATAGACTTAGGTATGCCCAGTGGTTTGCAATACGTTATCCCAATTATGCTATTTGGTAGCCTGCAATCTCATGCTACTTGAATGTAGTAATTAGTGTACAATGTACGGAATTAGAAACCACCATGTGTGGAAAGGCACAGTTTGGACCCCCAAGTATGATGCCGTTTGCATTTTTCATCATGGAACCAGTACTGTCATTTGAAATACCTAGCGGGTTAATTCTCAATTATTGCATGAGTTACTTGGGTATCTGAAAGGAATGCAAGAGGAAGATTGCTTGAAATTTGAGGATCAACTAAAAAAATCAGCATACTTGTGTACTCTTTTTTGCATCTTAGAAGCTTTGAAAATAGGAAGATCATTTTATGTTCAAAGACTGTAGCTTCAGTAGTTTTATCTAATCTTGGGGATGACAAAATATCATTAAACCTGATAAACAAAGATGGATTAGTGTCATTGTAAGATGTTTCATTCTCTTATTGATATTCCTCCTTTTCCTCCCGTACAAACCTGTTGCCAGGAACTTGTTTGATTGGGCTTAGATATAAATGTTGAGAATGTTATTTGATTTTTCATGGTTCTATACCATTCCTTTATAAATCTCGTTTCCTTTAATTTTGTGGAATGAGTTTTCTCATACAATCAGATTTTTCTTTCTTAAACATGTGAACAAATTAGCAAACTAACTGTATACGGTCTTCAATGATTCAAGGTACTATGAATTGGGACCAAATGACCCGCCTTATGCTGCCAAATTTTATGACTGTTGTGGGGCTGAGGAACCTGACGCATCAGGCTGCACCACTAGTTTCCATGTTTCTTATGATGAAGAATAATAGTCACCTCATTTCACCTTATCATCTAAGTTAGAATGTATATTATATATTGTGGATGAATCTTCATTATTTTCTTCGAGTTCTTGATATTTGTAGAATAGTTTTATTTTTGTCATGTCAAATATAAAGTACTTCCGTTATATGTAATCTAATAGCGGTTGCTAAAGAAGCTATCTAAAGAGGAAAGGCAAAGATGTAAATAAAATAGTTTATATGAACAGTTGTAATTTTTAACTTGATGGACCGTGGCATTAAATAGCTATTGGATATCATTTAACATTATAATTTTTTTATTATTCATTAATAATTTAATTTTTTATTATTTGTTTTATGTTCCTCAATATCTTATATGTCAGTTATTTTGTCTAAGCATTGTAACCAGAGAAGAGCATTGTAACTGGAGAAGAAAAGATAAATGATTGAAGAACATTTTGCTGATTGAACGAAGTCATTTCTTATTTTCCAACCAACTCTTCTTTTCTTTCTTTATCTGTTACCTTTCTTCTTTTTTCATACACTGCTGCATTATGTTTTGGTATCAGAGCCGAAGAAATTGGTTTTTCCAAACAGTCAGTTTTTGGTACCTTCGCACCAGGCTGGTCCTCCAAATCCTCAGCCCTGGCCTCGTCTGTTTCGCCTTTCTCTTCTCATTCTCCTTCGACGTGAAGAACAATTTCTTTTACGTCGATTTCTGTCTGTCCTCGCGCATCGTCCTCCGATTTCGCATCGCCAGCTTTGCGCCTCTTGGTTTCGCGCCACCGGCTCTGGGAGTCCAGTTCTGGTTCCGAACTTCTTAAACGTGAAGAACAAACTTATGCCATCTTTGCCCATCGTTCTCTGGTTTTGCATCGCCAGTTCTGCGCCTCCAGGTTTCGCGCCTCCGATTCTGCGAGTCCAGTTCTGTTTCCGACCTATTCTGTCGCTTTCGTTTTCTCTTCTTCAAGTTCTACGTTTTCACCTTGAGAACGTCGGACTCTTCGCTGTGATAATGTTGTGCTCATCGACGTGGTCACTGCACGTTTCCCTCGATCAGGTTCTGCGCTAGGAGTATTGCGGATATTTGGTTCCTAGACGACCTTCCTTCCCTGCAATAGCCCTCTGTTCTATCATGATGTCGCTATTAACTGATGTCTCGTTACTGTTCAATTATAGTTACAGTTCAGTTTAGTTACTCTTACATCTCATCATTGTTTTCTTTTGGTTTAAACTACATGTATCAATCTCTCTTTGTAATACACAATTTACAACTATAGCTATCATTGAACTTTTCCTCTCTCTTTGCCGCCGATTTCTTCTTTCGTCTTCCTCAACTGCATCAATTTATCAACGGTCGCCGATTTTTCCAGTTTCCAACAATCTGTGAGACAAACAGAAACAGTGGCCATAGCTTCGATTGCTGCTCCTTCGGGTCTCCTTTGGAAATTTCATATTGGTGTGTTGTTTGGGATATTTGGTGTGCTGGAGATTTCACATTCGTTGCGGCTGCTATTGGATTTCTTTGCCAGAGAGTTATTTTGTGTTGTTTGGGGTTTTTTTTTTACTAATAATGATAATGGGAATGAGAACGTTATGAAATCTCTGGTTTATTCTTTGCTGATAGTGTTTGAGTGGAAGTCCTCGAGGATAGGTTTCTTTCATTAGCCGGTTTAACCAACTATAGAGAGAATTTTGTGTTTTCAATATAATTTATTTTTAAATATTACTTTAGTTTTATTCTTGTGACGTGATTTTTTCGTATTGTCTTGATAACAACCTCTTTTGCCGGTCACTGCATTGCACTTGATTATTTGACCCACCCTATTAACGTTTAATTTAATCTTGGCTAATTATTTCATTTTCACTTGCTCATTCTACCGTTCATTCTGATAATCAATTTTGTGGTATATTTTTTATGTGATTTTAGACATTCGTTTCATTATTTTAGAATATCAATTCTACGTATTTGTTTTGTTAGAATCAACGTAATCGACAAAAAAAATGAGTAAATTTTGACTATAGTCGATATTATTCATTCCAAAGACTGTTTGTTTATTGATCTTTAAATTGTCCTCCGTTTAGAAACATTACGTGCGGTTACGTAGTGGTCAACATGTCTCATCTAGTTCTTATATTTTAGATGTCTTTCCTAAGTCGATACCTTTTCTAAACAATTAGCACAATTGCTTAGCAACTAACAACAGTTCCAAGAATAATTAACTACTATCCAAACTGATTTATCTACTATTTGCAAGGCAAATGGGGACCTTGAAAATAGGTTAAACAATGTGAAATAAATCCTCACCCCTCGTACGCAGGCAATGTTGTAGTGTTTCACGATAGGCCCCAATATCACCGACAAATGCTCGACGACACTTTGGACACAACTCTCGTGATAGAAATGTTGATCATGAGTGTGGTCGAAATCATTATCGTCGTGAGTCGCCAACTCCTAATTATCAGGACAAACAACTCTTTAAGAATATCAAATTAGATGCGCCGGCTTTTTATGGTTGTCTGGATCCATGTATCTTTACTCAATAGGTAAAAGATATGAACTGTTTTTTTTTGCTTGGTATGGTGTGCCAGAACATCGACGAGTTCAATTTGCCAATTTAAAATTATCTGGTATGGTTAACTATTTTGGGAGAGTGTTGAAGATCTCCTTGAAAAGCATTGCGCAGCTCCTATTGGAAGTTGAGAAGAAATAAAACAGTGACTTCAAGAAAAATACTTACCTCAATCCTATCAGGGAAACTTGTTTAACCAATGGAATGCTCTTGTCCAGGGCGACTGGGCGGTCACTAAATATGTTAACCAATTCGATGATTTTTGAATGACAAATAAAACTGTTGAAGATGAGACTATGACTTTGAGTAGGTTTCAACAGGGTTTAAGAGATGACCTTAGACACGAGCTTATCCTTCAAGGCGTCAACACCCTTGATCACGCATATTCTTTAGTGCGAGATTATGAGTTAATTACAAAAAAGCCATATGGCAAACGAAGTGATATTAGACCGCCACCAATTCCTACCCCTGTTATTCATAAGTCTCTTCTAGGAACTCTTCTGTAACACTTGAAAATATTATCGGCTAAAATTTTATATATGCCTCATAATTAATATTTATAATTGTGAGTTGTTTTAAGAAATCAAGTTAATGGTAGATAAAAGATAAATGGAAAGAGCAATTTACGGTTGAAGAAAAGAAATAACAAATCAAAGAAAGAAAACAAATGTAAGAAGAGAAGATGTAATGCCCCGAAAATCTACCAGTTTTCGATACGTTCACTATTCCAATACCGCATCTTTAATGCCCCCAAGTCACCCCTAGATCCGAGTCGTCAATTATATGCTCGCTTCTCATTTCGACAATTTTGTACAAAATTTAAAACTTTTGGTTCCTCGACTTAAAACGACGTCTTCAAAAATTATTTACGAAAAGTCGCAGCAGAAAAACTCGTTTAAATAGACTTCACCTTTTTAAAATATAGAAATACAGAGACCGGTCGACATTTGTAAACGCCGGTCGTCACCTGGGTCGTCTCGGGTTTCCATCGGTCGACACTGGTGAACGCCGGTCGACACTGCGTTCCCCTCGAGTCTTCACGTCGGTCAACACTAGAAATCACCATTCGACACTTCTACGTTTAACTAGGAGAGTGGTCGAACATTGCTTTCGCAGGTCGACATTTGGACCCTCTCTGCCTGCGGAGGTCGAACCCCCCGTGGTCGACACTCTCACTGTTTTTACACTAACCGGTCGACACCCACGGTCGCCAGTCGACACCTCATTTTCCTCTACCCGCCCCGGTCAAACCGTGCAGTCGACACTCGTCCTCCAATTTACACGGACCGGTTGACACTTATGGAGTTCGGTTGAAACTTCACACCATCAACCTAAAAATAACAGCAGTTCTACGGAAGAAAGACACAAAAGCTTCTCCGATTTAAAACAACCGATTGCAAACATGAATCATTCATTCAATAGTTCCAACAGTTCCAAAATGCACCTATACATCAATCCGGTTACGGACTCCCAAACCCATCTATGCCTCAAAGCCTATACACTCAACATAGCCCTCACCAAAACACTACTCCCAGAAATCTACCTCCCTGCGTTACTCCACGGGTCAGGCCGTCGCGACAAGCTCCACCTGTTGGCACATGGTAGTATGCCATCAACCGCCTACTCGTCCTATCTAGGCTTCGGCAACTCACCTTCAGGGATCTTTGCACCAACACCACGGAACACACAACATAAGCCTACGCTCAGTGAGCAGTGCAATATCAATCGTAAAACAATAATGCAATCCTATCACACGCAGTTTCTACGTTCTCGCTCATGTTATCACAACCAGCGCCGCGGGGTACGGCCGCACCATGGTGAGGTCGGACTCTCTCGCCACCTCACACCCTCACACGTTGTCATCATCCCGGTTTCTCCAGCAATGAGGCCCTCAATCTGTAACCACGCGTCACTCCACGCACCGCAACCATTCGAAGGTGAGGCTGAACGCACTCACCACACCACCCCCTGGCACGTCACCATCGTCTCGGTTCCTCCAACGACGAGGTCATAAATGCACACAACCACACGCACACCGCGGCAGCCACAGGGTGAGACTTGACGCACTCGCCACGCCACACCACACCCTAGCCCGTCGCCACCATCCCGGTTTCTCCAGCAACGGGGCCTAGCTACCCACACACCCATTGTCCTCGCCACACCTCGCACTTCACACTCGCACATAAATCCATGCACAAATTCATTTTCGTTCCCGTTTCAAAAAAAACATGATGAATGTTAAACAGTACACACGCACATCACAGTCAACCCACACAACCTAACATTCCTTGGTGTAGGTCCACCTGGGCAAAACGCATGCATACATTACTTACCTGGCGTCCTAGCTTTCCGTGGTGCACGTCTCACCCAAAATCTTCTCAACCTACAACAAAACCACCTTCCCGTCAAAACTCATCTAACTACTCTACTTTTGCACTAATATCACCACACTAGCTCAACACTTCACGCACTCACCAAAATCGCTCACTAGCCTATTCGGCTCTGAAATCCACCTAACTTTCAACGCGCATAACTTTTGCGTCGGTTATCGTAATTCCACAATTCCAACGGCCAAACGCTACAATTGTAACCTAGTTTAACCTACCATAACAGAATCTAAAATCGTTAACCACAGCTAAGGCGGAAACCCAAAAATGGAGTAGGCCCTAGAGTCAAAATCCCCCTTCCACGGCCATTCCGTAAAAACTCAGTACATCCTTCACCACTCTATCACATTTATCCTCAACAACCCACAACAATCAACATTACACTCAATAAACACTTTAACCCTAAAACTCCAATTCTTTATCCATCACATTTCTCCTCAATTCCAACACTAAACCAATATTGAAGCATAAACTACTTAAATTTACCTTAACCGTTGAAATGGAGGAGAAAACCACAACAAATCACTGGCGAAATCGTCGTGGGAAGGAGAGGAACTGAAGGAAAACGCGCGGTGGGTAGGGGAGAAAATAACAGAGAAGAAAAAGAGGGTGAGGGTTTTTGCTGAATCCTCTCCTCCTTTTTCATATATAAAAAAAATAAAATAAGCTAATTACCTTTTTACCCTTATACTTTAATCTTTTAATCTAACCGTTATTCAATACGCTTACGGTCAGATTCCTGAAATTTTCTCCCCACTATTAACCTCGAAATAATTCCCCACCTAACCTTATAAGTTTTCTATTCTCCATTCCGACCCGAATCTCGCCGTTTATCGTACCGACAACCCAAAAATCAATACCGCAAAAATACGGAGTGTTACATCCTCTCCTCCTTAAAAGAATTTTGTCCCCAAAATTTACGTACCGAATAACTCTGGGTATTGTTGCTCCATGTCCTGCCACCTTTCCCAAGTGGTTTTCTCCACATTGTTGTTGCGCCATAAAACCTTGACCAAGAGAATCTCCTTGTTACGCAACACTTTCACAGGTGATCCTAGTATAGCCACTGGCTTCTCCTCATAAGATAGTGTCGGCTACACCTCTATATCCTGTTATGTAACCACTTGAAAAAGATCACATATGCACTTCCTCAGCATAGAGACATGGAAGACATTATGTATGATATCCATCGAGGAAGACAGCTGAAGCTTGTAGGCGGTCTTCCTAATCCTTTTCGCAACAGGGAACGGTCCAACAAAACGACGGTTGAGCTTTCCTCGCTTCCTAAATCGGACCGCTCCTTTGAACGGGGAGATCTTCAGGAATGACTCATCACCCACGCCAAACTCCAGTTCCCGCCTCCTTCGATTGGCATAGTGCTTCTGCCGACTTTGAGCTGCCTCGACCCTCTTCTTTATAATAGCAATCTTGTCGACCGTCTACTGCAGTATTTCTGGGCCTATAAGTCTTGCCTCACCAATCTCGTCCCAGTACAATGGCGACCTGCACTTTCTCCCATACAAAGCTTCGTACGGCGTCATGTCAATAGTAGACTTGTAACTGTTATTATATGAGAACTCTACTAACGGCAAGAACCTGCTCCAAGCCTCCTAGAACTCCAACACATAGACTCTGAGCATGTTTTCCAGTATCTGTATAGTTTGCTCCAATTGTCCGTCGGTCTGAGGGTGGAAAGCCGTGCTGAATTCCAACTTGGTACCCATGACCTTATGCAGACTCCTCTAGAACTTAGACGTAAATCTGAGATCTCGGTCTGACACTATTGACACAGGGACCCCATGGAGTCTGACTATCTCCTGCACGTACAACTGAGCGAACTGATCCATCGAGTAAATCATCCTCACCGATAAAAAGTGAGACGACTTAGTTAGTCTGTCTACAATCGTCCAAATTGCATCGTGGCCTTTAGCAGTCTTTGGCAATCCGACCACAAAATCCACAATGACCCGCTCCCATTTCCACTCGGGTATTGGTAATGGCTGAAGCGTCCCCAACGGTCTTTGATGTTTCGTCTTTACTTGCTGGCATACCACACAAGCCTCAACGTGCTTGGCTATCTCCCGTTTTATATTGGACCACCAATAGTGTTGTTTCAAATCTCTGTACATCTTAGTGCTTCCAGGATGCACAGAGAAAGGAGACGAATGAGCCTCAGACAATATCTCTCTCTTCAACTCTTCATTCTTCGGGACATACCACCTATCCCAAAGCCTCAGAATCCCATCGTCCGAATAGCTTAGCTCAGCGTTAACATTGGCCTCCATACCTGCCTTCAGTCTGCTGCACTCGGGGTCATTCTCTTGGGCCCACTTAATTCGGTCCAGGATGGTCGGCCTCAACGATATCGCCGACAGCGTGGCTGCCAAATCTAAGACCACTTCTAGGCCGAACTGTCGTACCTTAGTACTTAGCTCGGTAGGCAGTATTAAAACCATAGCAGACATCGAAGTCGACACTCGGCTCAAGGCATCCGCTACACGTTTGCTTTTCCTGGATGATACTTGATTTTTAGGTCGTAGTCATTAACCAGTTCAAGCCACCTCCTTTGCCTCAAGTTTAGCTCTTTTTGCGTGAAGATGTATTTCAGACTCTGATGGTCCGAGAAGACTTCGCATTGTTGTCCATATAAATAATGCCTTTAAATCTTAAGTGCGAAGACCACCGCTACCAACTCCAAGTCATGCGTAGGATAATTTAGCTCGTATGGCTTCAATTGCCTTGAAGCATAAGCGATTACCCTTCCATTTTGCATCAGCACGCAGCCCAAGCCTACCCTAGAGGCATCGCAATAAACGCTGAATTTCTCCCCCTCTACCGGCAATACTAGCAAAGGGGCTGTAGTCAACCTCTGCTTCAACGCCTGAAAGCTGTCTTCACACGTATCGGACCGACTGTACATCGTGTTTTTCCTGGTCATACCTGCCTTCAGTCCGCTGGCACTAGTCGGCTGCGGCTATTGCCTCACAGACTGAACCTTCACTGGGTCCACGAAAATACCATCACGAGAGATAACATCCCCCAAAAATTTGATCATATCCAGCCAAAATTCGCACTTAAAGAACTTAGCATATAGTTGGTGCCGCCCCACAGTCGTCAGCACGATCCTCAAATGCTCTTTGTGCTCATTTTCACTCCAAGAGTATACCAGGATGTCATCAATGAATACTATCGCGAATTTATCCAGTTGCTCTCTGAATACTCGATTCATCAGGTTTATAAAGGCAGCTGGGGCATTAGTCAGTCCGAACGACATCACTAAAAACTCATAGTGTCCGTACCGCGTCCGGAAAGCTGTATTCGGGATATCTTTCTCTCTGACCTTCAACTGATAATAACCGGACCTCAAGTTAATTTTAGAGAACACCTGTGCCCCTTGAAGTTGATCAAATAGGTCATCTATCCTTGGCAACGGGTATTTATTCTTCACTGTCAACTTGTTCACTTCCCTATAGTTAACACACATGCGTAGAGATCCGTCCTTCTTTTTAACAAAAAGCATCGATGCTCCCCACGGCGTAAAACTAGGGCGTATATGAAGCCCTTACTCGTCAACTCCTCTAATTGTGTCCTTAACTCTTTCAACTTGGTAGGCGCCAGCCTGTATGGGTTCTTGCACACTGGCTCAGCTCCAGGGTACACGTCGATAACGAACTCAATTTCCCTGTCAGAGGGCAGACCTAGCAGATCATCAAGAAATACACCCGGAAAATCATGCACGATGGGGATGTCCTGGAGTTGAGTCTTGCCCTGAAGCTACACGTCCATGACACTAGCTAAGAAGCCCATGCATTCACCCCGTAACAACTGTTGGGCTCTCATACACGACACTGCCGAGATTCTACTCAAACCCTTTCCTGCCCTGAAGGAGCAACCCTCCCCACTTGGGAGCCGAAAGTGGATCTCCCTGGTTCTGTAATCTATCGCAGCAAAGTGTCTAGACAGCCAATCCATCCCCAAAATAGCCTCACACCCCTTCATGTCAAGTTTGATCAGATCCGCGTACAACCGATTTTCTCTCACCGTCACAATATCACCTTGTACCACCTGATTTGAGTATAGGCGCTCCCCCGACGGCAACAATACATCATAGAACTGCCCAGAATAGCTGGGCACTAGATTTGCCTTGACCACGAAGGCAGTGGACACAAACGAGTGAGTAGCACCCGTATCGACAAGGGTATAAGCCGCCATGCCCGGAATAAGAATATTACCTGAAATTACCGATGGCTGGGCGGCATCGTCTTGCTCAATGAGGGCGAAAACTCTTGGCGTCACTCTCGTTGGGGCCTTGCTCAAATTTGGGCAACTCCTAGCAAAATGTCCCACTTTATTACAGTTGAAGCACCTATTCTATCACGGCTTCTAACAATCTCTGGACACATGGCCCACCTCGCCACAGTTGTAGCATTGCCCTGCACCTCCCCTGCACTCACCGGAATGACTCCTTTGGCATTTTGGGCACACCGGAAACTGCCCGGGTCCTTGAGACCGCTTGTTGCTCCCCTGACTGCTGGAGATGTCGCTGGACCTCTTCAGGCCTTTTCGTTGAGACAACTCCTCTCCGCTCGATTGTGGCAACACTTCCTTAAAATACCTCTTAGACTGTTCCCTAAACAACTATCTATAACTGGGAAGCTTCGTCCTAGCCTCCTCAATGTCCAACGCCTTTGCTGCCACCTGCTCATAAGGCACCCCTCGAGTCCCAACTATTCACATACCCATATATATGTCCGGTTTCAGCCCCTATACAAATTGGTGTACTTTGTTCTCGTTCAGGCTCACCAGATGACCAGCAAACCAAGATAACGCCTCAAATTGTCTCACATATTCGGCCACTGTACTTGTCTGCTTCAACTTGGCAAACTCCACCATCCTCTGGGTTCAAACCGAGTGGCTAAAATACTTGCCAAAGAACGTCGTCTTAAATTCCTCCCATGTCGTGCACTTCACATTGGTGGTCGCCTTCACTGAATCCCACCAAAATCGGGCATCCTTAGCAAGGTGGAATGCCACACTGGATACCCTGTCATGTTCCTCTACCTTGGCGTAATACATCATGTCTTCCATACTTCGAATCCACTCCTCAATACTGAGTGGGTTCGAAGATGCTCCGTCGAACACTTGGGGTCCAAGCCTATGCAACCAATCACCCGCAAGGTCCGTTGAAGTCTGAGCACTAGACTGGCCCTGGTCCTCTCTACCCATAAACCGCTCCAGCTGCTGCGATTGGCGGTTGACCAACTCGATAAGCTGTCTAACGGCGTCATCCATATCGCCTACAGCTCTACGCGTCTCCCTAACCATAACGCTAAACCTGTACACCACAACATCTAGTGAGTCCAAACAAAACTACGAGGGCTCTAAGAAATACTTACAGTTGGTGGAGCACTCCCATACATCGGCTTGTGGTATTAGGAGATTCATTAAACGGCGTCGACTCCGTGGCTTTTACACTCATAACATACCCTCTTCCCACTTATTAACCGTCCGCTCTACCTTTCCCCCTAAGCGGTGTGAGAATTGTGACAGACACTCTCGCCTTTAAAATCTCACCTCTCCTCCGAGGCGCCTGACATCCTCGTCGGCCACACTTCCGGTTGGGTAAAGTCTCTGATACCATATCTGTAACGCCCTGAAAACCTACTAGTTTCCAGTATGTTCACTGTTCCGATACCGCATCTTTAATGCCCTCGAGTCACCTCTGGACCCGGGTCGCCAACCATACGCTCGCTTCTCATTTCGACAATTTTGTACAAAATTTAAAACTTTTGGTTCCTCTACTCAAAACAACGTCTTCGAAAATTATTTACGAAAAGTCGCAGCAGAAAAACTCGTTTAAACTCAGTTTAAATAGACTTCACCTTTTTAAAACACAGAAATACAGAGACCGGCCGATACCTGGGTCGTCTCGGGTTTCCATCGGTCGACACTGGTGAACGTCGATCGATACCGCGTTCCCCTCAGGTCTTCATGTCGGTCGACACTAGAAATCACCAGGTCAACACTTTTACCCTCTCTTCCCGCGCAGATCGACCCCCTCGCGGTCGATACTCTCACTGTTTTTACACTGATCGGTCGACACCCACGGTCGCCGGTTGACACCTCATTTCCCTTTGCCCGCCCCGGTCGAACCCCGCAATCGACACTCGTCCTCCAATTTACACTGACCAGTCGACACCAATAGATTTCGGTTGACACTTCACACCAGCACCCTAAAAATAACAGCAGTTATACGGAAGAAGGACACAAAAGCTTCTCCGATTTAAAACAACCGATTGCAAACCTGAATCATTCATTCAATCAGTTCCAACAGTTCCAAAATGCACCTATACATCAATTCCGGTTACCGACTCCCAAACCCATTTATGCCTCAAAACCTATACCTCAAAACCTATACACTTAACATAGCCTTCACCAAAACACTACTCCTGGAAATCTACCTCCCTTCGTTACTCCACGGGTCGAGCCATCGCAACAAGTTCCACCTGCCGGCACATGGTAGTACACCGCCAACCACCTACTCGTCCTGTCTAAGCTCCAGCAACTCACCTTCAGGGATCTCTGCACCTACACCACGGAACACACAACATAAGCCTAACGCTCAATAAGCAGTGTAATATGAATCGTAAAACAACAATGCAATCCTATCACACTCAGTTTCTACGTTCTCACTTATGTTGTCACAACCAGTGCCGCGGGGTACAGACGCATCATGGTAAGGTCGGAATCTCTCGCCACCTCACACCCTGACACGTCACCATCGTCTCGGTTTCTCCAGCAACGAGGCCATCAATCCATACCTACGCGTCACTCCACGCACCGCAACCATTCCAGGGTGAGGCTGGACGCACTCGCCACCCCACCTCCTGGCACGCAGCCATCGTCCCGGTTTCTCCAGTGATGAGGCCATAGATCCACACTACCACATGGACACCGCAGCACACATGCTAGGGTGAGGCTGGACGCACTCGCCACACCATACCCTAGCCCGTCGCCACCGTCCCGGTTTCTCCAGCAACGTGGTCCAGCTACCCACTCACCCATCGTCCTCGCCACACCTCGCACTTCACACTCGCACATAAATCCATGCACAAATTCATTTTTGTTTCCATTTAAAAAAAAATATGATGCATGTCAAACAGTACACAAGTACATCACAATCAACCCACACAACCTAACATTCCTTGGTGTAGGCCCATCTGGGCAAAACGCATGCATACACTACTTACCTGGTGTCCTAGCTTTCCGTGGTGCTCGTCTCACCCAAAATCTGCTCAACCTACAACAAAATCACCTTCCCGTCAAAACGCATCCCACTACTCTACTTTTGTACTGAAATCACCACACTAGCTCAACACTTCGCGCACTCACCAAAATCGCTCACTAGCCTATTAGGCTCTGAAATCCACCTAACTTCCGACGCGCATAACTTTTGCATCGGTTATCGAAATTTCACGATTCCAACGGCCAAACGCTCCAATCGTAACCTAGTTTAACCTACCATAACAGAATCTAAAACTGTTAACCGCAGTTAAGGCAGAAACCTAAAAACAGACTAGGCCCTAGGGTCAAAATCCCTCTTCCACGGCCATTCTGCAAAAACTCAGTACATCCTTCACCACTCTATCACATTTATCCTAAACAACCCACAACAATTAACATTACACTTAATAAACACTCTAACCCTAAAACCCCAATTCTCTATCCACCACATTTCTCCTCAATTCCAATACTAAACCAACATTGAACCATAAACTACTTAAACTTACCTTAACCGTTGAAATGGAGGAGAAAACCACAATAAATCACTGGCGGAATCGTCGTGGGAAGGAGAGGAACCGAAGGAAAATGCGCGGTGGGTAGGGGAGAAAATAACTGAGAAGAAAAAGGGGGAGAGGGTTTCTGTCGAATCCTCTCCTCTCCTCCTTTTTCATATATATAAAAAATAAAATAAACTAATTATCTTTTTACCCTTATATTTTAATTTTTTAATCTAACTGTTATTCAATCTGCTTCTGGTCGTATTACTGAAATTTTCTCCCCACCATTAGCCTCGAAATAATTTTTCACCTAACTTTATACGTTTTTCACTTTACATTTCGACTCGAATCTCGCTGTTTATTGTCCTGACAATCTAAAAATCGGTACCGTAAAAATACGGGGTGTTGCAGAAGAAGTTAAAATGGTCTAACTTTTCAATTTCTTACAAAGCTAAGTTTGTGTGAAAAAACAAGTCAAATTTTATCTTTAAATTTTATATCCACGTGAGTGAAAGAGATTGGACGAAGGAGATAAGAGTTGACCAAGTCAATTTGTAAAGTGAACATGTGATGTTAGTAATAATTTAATTGAAAGTTTGAAAAGTCAAGCAGAAGAAATGGAAAAAAAAAAAACCAAAATCAAAAGTTTGATTTAGTCAAACTGTTGTAAGTTTTAAAAATTTTTTTTAGTAAAAGGAATAGGTTCACGTGAGTGGGTTGTGGAAAAGTTCTGAATATTAAATGGAATCGGAAAAGGGTAGTGTGTGCATTGTTGGATGAATCAGTGTGTGCCACCTTACCCTTAATTGATGATTATCTATAAGTAAAGTATTAGTTTTTTTTTTTTATGAAAGAGAAAACTCTTCACTCTCTCCTTCACGAAACCTTCTTCTTCCTCTCCAAACTTTCTGCAAATATTTTCACAAGCAAAACCTCACTTCTCAAGGAAAATCAAGATAAGTTAAAATATTGGTTTAGTTTATGCAAGATTCGTTAGGTGGTGCATGTTTTGGTGTAAAATTTTGGGTTAATAGATGAATCCTAGGTGAAAATCCAAAAATTTTGAGTTGGCTATGGATTTCTACTCTTATTAGATACGTGATTAAATCATATAAATGTATTGATTGATTTTGTTCAAAATGGTTGGGAGTTCAGTTAAGTTTTGAAGAAAATCTGAAATTTGGAAAAAACAAAAAACAAGAGCAACTTCTATTTTTGAGACATTCAACTTGGTTAATTGTGTTGGTTTAATAAATGGATTTCAATATGAGAAACTAGACATCTTGAAGTTTCTCTAGCATTTAAAATCATCGAATTCGGATGAGTATTGAATTTGTTATGAATTATTGAAGTTGGACAAAATGTTAGTCAATTTCAAGTTCATGAAATAGCATGAATAAAATATGTTGAGTTTATTGTCTGTATGACACTTGGATTAAATTAATGAATTGAATTATATGTTTGAATGATTATTAGAAGTTTGATTCAATTTTGAAATTGGTTATATTATAGGTGGTAAAGTTCTGAAGATTAAGTGATCGATTGAGATAAATTGGCTAAGGAATTGGTGTAAGTAGTCTACGTATGTGCTTTGCCTTCGGACCTATATCACAAAATGCTAGGTTTATGATTGTATGTATTGTATGTTTGATTATGTCATGCATCATGATTTTGAAAAGTATGAAAATGAATTTTCATAACTTTTATAAAATGGTATTGTACGATGTAAAATGTTACGAATGAAATAATATGAAATGTAAATAAAAGACTATGTTAGAGTGAGATTTAGGTATAGCCATCCCGTAAGGTGGACGTTAAGGTATGTCTTATTTTCTCTCTCTTTAAATGAGTATGGTCGTCATGTGAGGTAGACCGTGAGGTGTGGCTACTCTTTGTAGAGCGAATTTGGCCGTCTCGTGAGGTAGACTGTGAGGTGTGCCTAATCAATCTAGTACGTAAAGGAAAGAGAACAGAAAGAGAAAAAATAAATAAAACGAAATGGAAATGAAAAAGAAACCAGATTGTAGAAATTGCATATGTTAGAATATGAGTTATGTGAACAATTTCATTCATTATTGCATTACTTAGTTAGCATTAGGCTAATAGTTGAGTTTTGTGATGTAGGTGGTGAAGAGCTAGTTGGTGAGATTCTTGAGCATGTGCAAGATTAGGGGGGGAAATGGGTCAGTTGGAGGAGTACGCTCATGCAACGATCAAGTTATTTGTTAGTGCTATTTAACCATGGACATATGTACGTTTTTGAAATAAGGTTTTAAAGAATTATATACATTAAACAGTTTGAGAAAAATATGTTTTTATGTAAATAATGTTTTGACTGGATTAAATAGTTTGTTTTGGTATTCTAGAGGAATAATGATATGTTTTTGATGTTTTTGTATGAAAATTTATATGTTCGATATTTGGTTTTGGGGTTTCATAATTTAAACGTTATGCTGCCGAATTTTTAGAAAATTTGCAGGAAGGGATTGAAAGGAGAATCGCCTTGAATGACGATATATTGCCTCTGAATTTGGGTGAACAATGATTTAAATAAATAATATATATATATATATATATATTGTTTTACTTTTTGCTTGATATCAAATTGAGTTTAAACAAAGAGTTTTCATGAATCTCAAAGTCTTTCGCTACTAAATTTAAATATTTTAATTGATGTTATTTTGAATCAATGAAGAAAATTTTAAATTTTATGTGAATATTTTAAAAATAAGTTATGAAAAGAGTAATGATCCGAGTTTAGAGAACTCGGATTGTTACATCTTCCTTCTAATACTTCTTTGGTTAGGGAAAACAAAAGAAAAACATGGACAACTCGCGAAATTCTTCGCGTTTATAATGTTTCAATTGCAAGGGTTTTTATTACATTTCTTCTAATTGTCCTAGCCAGAACTATTTATACAAGAGAGTGAAAATGCACTCGGTGAGACAAGTGAAGAACAAGTCTATGAACTTAACCTTTCACGAGTTTGAAGATTTGGTTGGCGATAACTTTTTATGTTGTGTATAATCCTTTTTTCAGCCTACTCACTCTCTTTCACCTCGACTAAGCATTGTGAGATGTACATTTACCCAACCCACAAAAGATGTTGAAGATTGGCGTCGTCATTCTATCTTTCACACATATATAAAATTAACAATGAAGGCTTTAAATTCATTGTGGATAGCAGTAATTGTATTAATGCAATATCTTCAACTACTGTAATGCATCTGGGGTTGAAGTTAGTTCCTCATTCTGGACCTTACAATGTGTCGTGGATTGATACTTCCTCCATTTCGGTGAAAGAGCGCTATTTGGTACCCATTCAGTTCCTTGAATATAAAGAACAACTCTGGTGTGATGTCATTCTTATGGATGTTAGTCCTATTATCATCGGTCATCTGTGGTTGTTTGATTTGAATGTCACTATCTATGGTCGATTAAATTCTTATTCTTTTATATTTCAAGAAAAGAAAATACACCTTAATTCATTGCCCCCAAACCCAAAATCTTTGGAGTTTCCTCAAACAAAGAAAATCGTTGAACATAAAGAACTAAATGTTATTATTCCTACGGAATTTGAACGTTCACTTAAAAGTGATTCTATCATCTTTGTTGTGATGGTAGTTGAGAATTTGTCAAAGCCTCTACTCATAACTTCCGCAGAAGCCCAATCAATCATTTATGAATCTAATGATGTCTTTTCTAAAGACTTTCCTACTTATCATCCTCAAATCGATGGTCAAACTGAAGTTATTAATAGAAGTATTGGTAACTTGTTAAGATATTTAGTTAAAGAAAATCTCAGGAATATAGATGTGAATCTCCCCACTGCTTAGAGTGCATATAATAGTTTCGTAAATCGATTCTTAGACCTCCTCCTTATGTCACCGCATGCTATTGTATCTATGACGGCTGAAAGTTTTGTCCAACATCTTCATGATTTGCATGTGGAGATAACTAAACAAATAGAGGCTAGTAATGTATCATATAAATCACGAGCTGATGTATACAAATAATATGTTGAATTTAATGTTGGAGATTATGTTATGGTTCGAATTTGTCCTGAGTGGCATTCATCCAGATTAAGTTCTAAATTGAAAGCACGTAGTATTGGTGCTTTTAAAATTTTAAAACGAATTGGTTCAAATGCTTATATCGTTGATCTCCCATTTCATTTTGTTTATCATCCCATTTTTAATGTTGAAGACTTAAAAACTTATAAATGTCAGTTTTGTCCATTTGCTGATCATTTTTCTACATTTGTTAACTCTGCTTCTCCCATATCTTCTGTCACAATACAAAAAAATAAAATTGATGTTATTTTAAATTAATATATTGTATTTACTAATGAAGGTTTGTTGGGTGAATCGACCAGATAGTGATTATACGTGGGTTTCTAGAGAGACACTTCAGTGTTTTGATCCCGACCTAATTGGAGTTCTTTCAGAGTCATCAAGATCTTTCTTTACTTAATCTGGAATAATTCAGAAAGATTTTTTATTCCGATCTTCAGTTACACAAGTTTATGGTCGTTAAAAGAAAGTTGCACAACCCCGGTTGGGAGATTGATTTGCTGCTACACTATGGTTTTTTCAATTTAACTGAGTTGTTTCTCTTATCTCAGGAGAATTGATGAGAACATCATTTAAAGTTATAGTTTTTCATTGTTTCTCTTTATTATTTAGTAATAATTTAGTTGTTTGTTATTTGTTTTATGACTAATCAATATTTTAATATTTCAAACTTTTAGAATAATATCACATATTTTTTCTATTTAATATTCAACATTGTAATTAAAAAAGATAGATGATTGAAGAAAATTTTGCTGATCGAAAGAAGTCATTTCTTACTTTCCAACTTCTTCTTCTTTTCTTTTTTTTCTTTGTAACCTTTCTTCTTTCATTCTCGGTAACCTTTTTTCTTTTTCCATCAGCTGCTTCATCACTTATTCTCTTCCCAGATATCAGCCTTATTTGTTCTCAATTTGTTGAAATTAGGTCTTGGTTTGGCCCCGCTGAGCCCATCCATAATTGAGATGGCCTTAGATCTCAAATCAATCATATGGTTAGCAGGCTGTCCCATTGAAAAAATAGTAAATAGAGAATACAAGCCTGCATATTAGCTTCTAAATACGCTAATAATTGTAACTGATTCCATTTTTTAACAACTTTAGTCATGTAATGTACGATTACAGCCAAGGAAATCTGTTCATTAGCAGTGGGAAAACAATGCATATGTGTCTTGTTCAATTGCGAATAAAGGTGTCCCTTAAACTCTACTATTTGTTTATCAATGGCTGTCTTTTTTGGGTAAGAAATCTCCTGCATTTGGGTTTGAAATTGTGAAAATTACTAAAATCTCCTTGTATTTGTAAGTTTATATATTCTCTCAATTGACATTGCCTCAAGACCTGGTGGCCATACTTTCATCTTTTTGATCTCTCTCTAGAAAGAGATGTAGAGAGAGAAAGAGTGTATGTTCCTTCCGGGAGGCAGATGGTACGTCTTGTCTTTTATCTAATCTTATATTACTTTCCCTCTGCCATTTTGATCCTACCCCACGTGTTTACTACATTCTATGTGCCTTTATTTATTTTATTTTCTCATTACTTCGTAAATTTATGCTAATATTTTTCAGATCCATTATTAATTGATGTAATAAAAGAGAATTACACAGTGGGAGCGCCAGATGAATCGATCTACGAAGAGCATGGTTGCTTGTTTTTGGCTAAGAGATTTAAGTTATGTATTTAGTTTTAAGTTGGTGACATTATATTTTAATGTTGATTATTCTTTGCTATATATCTTGTGCAAACTAAATTAGCTGATGGACGAATGCATCTTCTTGCTTAGTTTAAAATATGTCATATGAATATAATTCAATTGTCGTATGAAAATCTAAAATTAAAATGTAAATTAGAGCATATGCATACATTAACTTTTAACCCAACTAAATTTAAAAAGAATTATCTGTCAAAGGAATAGCTGGGCATCAGAGCAAGACTTCAAGAGCCTCCTTACCTTTTCCCATTGTCACATGCGTTCAAATTCTTTTTTCTTCTTTATTTCACTTTATGGGTCTGTTCTTGGAATGAAGGGACGAAATCCCTTTGAACAAATCTTATATAAATTAAACTTTCTTCTCATAAATTCACAACCAAACTTATTGTTTTACAAGCCTTAGGATATTCAGACATGCATGTATTGGATTGGACTTATATACTCAATTATAATTATATATATAATTATCATAAAATTAAAATCTAATTAATTGATCAAATAAATACGAATTTTATTGTTTAATTGAAGTATAAAGTCAATTATATATATACCATAATTAAATTTAAATTCGTTGACGCATGGAACTTATTCTAGCCCACCATATATAATTTAGAGTTATGGTCTCTATGTCAACTAACGACTTATTTTCCCTTCTCTTATATATAATACAAAGATTAAGATTAGAAATTTTTTGACAGAAAGTCTTCTAACTTAGAAGATCAAAGCCATTTATCTAATGTGATTTCATGAATTCAATAGGTTATATAACTAATTTGTCTTAGCGATTTGACGTGATGAATATAGTCTTTCTGGATTCATGGAATTTGATTTACCGAATTAAGTTTAACAAGTGATAGCACAATATCTTCATATTTAATTAAATGGAACAACGTTAAAGGTTAATTTTTTTCAGAGCTGTGAAATTTTAAATTTCAATTCCCTGAAACTCTGGATTGTGATATTAAAGTTTGGATTTACGTACAAAATTAATATTGATTTTGGATTCAATTTAGATTATAAATTTGTACTTTTAATTTATGAAAAATTTGGATGTTATTCTTTTTATTTGGAATAGGATTTTGTACTATGATATATGTCACACCCCGACGAACCACACGATTCTCGGTACGCTTACTACTATTATGCACTATGACATTCACAAGTTCGACGTGGACTCACTCAATTTAATATCAATTTTATTTAAATCATATTTAAAATAACATTTGTGAGTATAAAATTATTCGATTCGATTCGAAAATGACTCACATCCCGAAGAGGGAACACGTAAATCTTTAATATAAAATACGCAGCGAAAAATGACAATTTAAAAAAAATTTTAAATTAAAACGACGAGACTTGAAATTTCGGGAAGGAGTCCAACACACACCCCGCATGCCTCTCGAGTCCGGGGCTGTGCACCCACTACATCCCGCATGCACCATAGTAGCAGCAGCACCGCGCGCTCCGTGCACGAGCCCGACACGGCACCGCGCGCCCTGCATGTACACATCTCTACTTCAGCGCCGCGCGCACGCACTCTTGGCGCCGCGAGCACCAACTCGACGCCGTCGCGTCACGCGCACGTCCACAGCGCCGCGTGCCCCACATACCCTGCCTCTGCGCTGGGTGTCCACGAGTACGTCCTCGCCCGATGCCGCGCGCACTCGTAGGGCCGCGTGCCTCGCGCGCCTGTGGTCACGCCACGCTCCCGCGCACACCGCCACTCCCTTCGCGCCTCATCGCGCGGACCCCGACCTACTCTGTACCCTCTCAACTCCTTGACTTTTCTCCCAAAAATTCGGCAGAGTAATGCTTAAAAAATAGCTATCCCAAAAAATCTAACCCTGCACACAGTTCATTAGAAAATTTCAAAAGTATCCATCCATCAAACTATCTAGAGATTCCCATAACAAAAATTGAACTTTAAGACAACGAAATCCATCAACTACAAATGAAAAAAGTTCACAGTATAGAACAATAACATACTGCAACATATAAAAGTACACACGCGTCTCCAAAACACCACAAACACTCTATACAATCCTGTACAACCGACGTCTATATCAACTCCTCCGACCACATAAATATCCCGACACAAAGCAAACAACTCGAGCAAATCTCACCACCACCTACCATCTCCATGGATCGGATCGCCCTAACAATCCGCCGTCCGGTGTTTCGGTTGAACGCCGCCAACCATCCTACGCCTCAAGACTAGGCTCTCGAGGCTCACCAGCGACAATGTCTACACCTACACTATAGAACACATATCGTAAGCCTAACGCTCAATAAGTAGTGCGATATGAAAGTAACTGATAACGCAATCCTATTACATGCAGTCTTTACACTCACATTCATGTTGTCACAATCTGTGACTCGTAGTGCAGCCATGCTAGGGTGAACCTCGCGGCACGCTACACCCTAACATGTTGCCACCGTCCCAGACTCCCCAGCAATGAGGTGACACGATTCCACCTCGAATGAGTCGTGTTTCACCCATAAACGAAACAGCAAAAACAAAATATAAGCAAAAAATCGAATGTTGTCCGATGAGCAACCTTTTAAGCTCTCGGCATAACGATTTCGAAGGAACACGGCAGCAAACGGGACCGGTTTCTGTCCACTCTCTTTGTGTATCCTTCTCTGGAAAGAGAGGGAAGACGAGTGGAACAACGGCTATTCAAGCAACCTTGGGCTTGAAAGCTCAAGGAGATGAACTCATTCTCGGTTCTTGACCGAACCTAGCCTTACCGTTCACCAGGCTTCAAGCTACTTTGGCTGAACACAAAGGGGCTATTTCTTATATATTCAACAACCTTTACACACACCAATAGCCATGTATTTATAGACCTAGGGGGCTGAATGTCAGAATGAGTTTGGGCTTCGAAATGGGCCACATGGTTGGCCATTCTTGATCCACTTGCACACCAGATCACCTTCAAGCTTTGACCCATTTGTTGCATCAGTAGGCTGCTAAACTTCGGCCCAATTGTTGCTTCTAACCACCATCTAACTTAACATACATCTAATCCTAATGCCTAAAGATGCATGCAATTATAAAATATTACAGGAAAGTGAATGTTTACCGACAAAAACATAAGGCGAATGTTTGCCAAATAAAATTCAATTACAAATTAATTCAAAGGGAGACAAATCCCTTCTTCATGTGCTTCCACCTTTAGCTCCCACGATAGCAAGTGCAAGGGTTGATCTTTGTCCTTTGTGTTCGGGTCTCATTCTAAATCCGCGAATAGGCATTCGACACCTGTAATTCCTGCAAAAGAAGTGAACTTGTTAGTGAACAGGTTGGATAAAGCTTGTGCCTTGGTTTGTGATCGAGTGACGGCCCTCTGGGGCACATCACGAGGCCCACAAGCCACACACATGCGCCACCTCACAGCAACCACACAATTGTAAGGGTGAACCTCGCGCCACGTTACACTCTGATGCGTCGCCACCGTCTCAGACTCCCCAGCAACGGAGGCACAGTTGCCACACACACACATTTCGCGAGAGCCCAGCAGACCTACTCTCCGAGCGGAATTCGGGACTAGTGATGCACCGGCCCACTCCCCGAGCAGGATCTGCGGCGCCACTATCCGTCATCCTCACCGTCAACACATACACGCTGCGTGACGGCCCAGCCGGTTCACTGCCCGAGCGCAATCCGCGGTTGGTTACGCACTGGTCCATTCCCGGAGCAGGATCCACTGTACCACCGCCACGCGTCTCACTACCACTTACTCAAAACAATGCTCAAAACCATTTTCGTTTTTTTTTTATAAATATGATGTTTGCCAAACAATACGCATGCACATCACAATCAAACAACATAAATCCTAAAGTTCCATGGTGTAGGCCCACTTGGCCAAAATACATGCATACACTACTTACCTTGAGTACTAAGCTTGTCCTAGTACACGTTTTCACCAAAAATCTGGTTCAACCTAGAAATAAACAATCACTCATCAATCTCCGCGTCAAAATTCATTAAACATGCTAAAAATCACATCTCTTAACTAAATCCATGAAATTCCAATTAAAACGGGTCACTAATTCGGTTCGGCCGAAAACCGGCCTAAATTTCAGACCCGCATAACTTTTGCGTCCGTTATCGGAATCACACGATTCAAGAGGCTAAACACTCCTTTAGAAACCTAGTTTAACATACTAAAACAGATTTTAAAACGATAAGCCGTAGATGGGTGAAAAACACCAAAAACCGAATCTGGCCTTCACCCAAAAATTCCACATCTTCGGTTCTTTAACAAAACTCACCTTACGCACTAAAATCATCAACATTAACATTACATCTCACAATTTTTTTTACCAAAAACGCTTATAACCCAACTCGGCTTAAAACTCGACTTAACCTTTCGACACGCATAATTTTGCGTCGGTTATTGGAATCAAACGATTCCAATGGCCAAACGTTCCTCTAACAACCTAATTTAACTCACTAAAATCGAATTTAAAACGAATAACCGAAGCTACGTTAAAATTCCCAAAAATAGAACTGGGTTTTTGCACCAGAACTCTCGAAACTTTAACTTCGACCCAATCCCACCCATTTCTTCATAAACAGCCACATTCCAACCTATTAAGTATAGCTCAACTAAAATCGAAGGTTTCCAATTCAGAAAACTTGAATTGAAAATTCCAACCCCTCAGTTTTCAAGCAAAAATCGAAGCTTTCCACCACCATTCTCCAACCCAACAAATCTCACCAATTTCCGCCATCAATAGGCCGAAAAAAAGAGCATCACGAACTCCCCACTCTCGGCCAACAGAGCAGAGATAGAGACAGAGAGAGAGCAGAGGAACCCACCGAGCTCTCGACTTTACTCTCTCACTCAGACGCTGACTGTCCATGTAGGCACACACGCACACACGGCCTAAACCCAACTCACATTTAGCTAAGCTTTCGGAAAAGATAAGGGGGTTGCACAACAACTTAGCCAAACAGAGCTGAGAAGAAAACAAGGTGCTTACCTGTCTTTTAGCCCGGTTCGCTTTGGGAAAACCGCACCAGCAGCTCGCCGGAGAAGACGAGTTGCGCCAATGGTCTCTCACCGTGCCTCGCGATCGAGCTGCAGAATCGAGGAAGGGTGTTCGGGCTCGTCTCGGTCACTCTCTTCTCTCGGTCTCAACATTCAACAGTTTTAAAATTTTAATATAATTTAATTAATTTTCTTTTCTTTTTTTTTTACATAACAATTTACCTAATTGCCCTTTCGTTTTTTTGTCTATCTAAACCCTCATTATTTTGCGTCCTATCGACTTAAAAATTTTGGAAACTGTCACTAAATTTAAATTCTGAGTTTCATAAATTAATTTACCAGTTAAAATATTCTTCGAAATTCCAACCGAGATTTAAATTAAAATTAAGATTCAAAATTTTCTAGATTATAATAATATATTTCTAGATTCGATATTTAGAAATGAAAGCTCTAATTTTTACCATAAGTATGCACATATAAAATTAAAATTTGTGTTGGGTAATTAAATTGCGTGTTTGCGTTTATGGAGGGAATTTTGATTCTTTAAGGTTTTGTGACAAATTTGTACTTATAAATATGAAATCAAATTGTACCGAGATTTTGGATCACAATTCATGCGATTTTAAATTTAAACCCTAAACTATTAGAACCTTTTAACAATATCCTAAACTATCTATCCTAATAATAAAACCTTAAACTATCTAATACTTAATAAATTAAATCATGATGGATGGCCGATCACCGTCCGTTCATTGAGGACAAACAGCCGATTTAAAAGAATAGACGTCCGTTCTTAAAAAAAAATCTAAAATTATTTATTAATTTTATAAATTAATTAAAAAAGATATCAAACGATATTAAATTTATTTAAAAATTTTATCACATGTTTACCACATCATGAAAACATAATATAAAACTTTTAGTAATTTTCTAATATTTGTATAATCTATTATAATTTTTTACATCTGTTTTATAAAATAATTAATTACAATAAATCATACGAGTTTTATAAATCAAAAAAATTTCTAGATTATTTGTCTATGATTTGGTGAACATGTGGTAAAATTTTCAAGTAAATATAATATTATTTTATATATTTGTAAAACTAATTTATAAAATAAAAAAATAATTTTAACAAAATAGTAAACGATATTTGATTTACTTGTAAATTTTACAATATGTTTATCAAGTGATGCAAAAATACTCTGAAAATTTTGATAATTTTTTAATATTTTTATAATTTATTATAATTATTTTATTTTTATTTTATAAAATTATAATAAGTTGTACAAAATTCCATCTATTGAATTACCCAAAGCCACAAAGGTCAATTCCATCGATTGATTTACCAAAGCCTTCAACACTTCAACAACATTTCTTTCTCCCATTGCCGTTAACAGAGAACAACAAAAACAAATGACTTGAAGTTTTACCTTTGGCCAGACGTTTCCTTCGATCACAGAGAACACCATTTCATCACAGAAGTTTGTCCCTTTCTCCAGAGAAATGCTCGGGAAATAACTCAACATAAAAAATGATCAACACGCTATTGAACAGGGTTTTGAAGAAGAGAAAAATTAGATTTTTCACACACCAATTCTGATTTACGCCTTCAGAACCCCTAACAATTGAGATTTCCAGCCCTTCCGAATTTGCATCACTGGATGTCCAAATAAAATTTATGTAGTAAATAATAAAAATAAAGAAAATGAAATTACTACTTTGCAGTAATGTAAATTTATTGTATAATTAAGTAAAATAACTCTTATAAAACATCCTACTCTGGTTTCAATATATAGCACCATGTACATACCAGAGATACTAGTATGTTCAAAATACGTGAGCACATACACGAGGGTAGTTATAAAGCATCAAATATAAATAAATATATAATAGATAATATATGCATATAATAATAGTACGTTTTTAGGATGGCATAACTTTTTGGTGGAGTAGTTTGTGAGATTTAGACGAGTCTATGATTTTGGACGTTTCAGTAACCCAATCTCAGTTTCCATCACCCAACTTTTATTTTCTTTTATCAATTTCAGACCCACACGAAACATAGTTTTTGTCAGGTTCTCTCATGTAATATACGATTTGGAAGTACATTATATATTGTTGTTTAAATATGTTATTTGTAAATATATATTATTCTTATAAAGTATAGACCACAAACACATATGTTACCGTTGATATCTCTAGGACCATCTAAGGTCAAGCATGTCAAAATGATTTTGTGAAACCCCTACGTTATTGTGCCATGTTCAAAGAAATTATTAGTGAAAAGTTCAATTCAGACCCTATTGTATGAGTTCATTTGTCATTTGGTATCTAATATTTTTTTTGTCCAATCAGACCCTATTGTATACGCAGTTTGTAATTCAAACATTTTCATTAAATTTCATGTTAAATTGATCACGTGCAAATCGCGTAGCCTTCTTTTTTATAAGAAGAAAGTTCAATTCAGACCCTATTGTATATGCCGTTTGCAATTTAAATTTTTCCGTTCAATTTCTCTTTAAATTGATTCTGTGCAGAGCGTGTGATCTTCTTTTTTAGATTTAAAAATTCTAATAATTACTCTCCTATAAAATTATATAAATGTAACTACTATTTATACACGAAGAAGAGAGATATTGGTAGCCTTTGGGAAGAATGCTGCTGGCGACTGAGCCTCTCAACACCGCCTGGCGCTAATCCCTGCAATTTTGATGGTATTTTGGATATATTATATATTTCTTAACAGTGAAACTTTACTTTGGAGGGTTAATGTTGTAATGCCTGGAACTTTCTGCTAAATTAACTTTTAGATTTATGTATTTGTAAACGGCAGAGTTTTAGTCGAAATTGAGAGCAGAGAATTTGTACTAGTAGGTAAAAGATTATTTTGAGCCTAATGGGAAGGAGAAGATTATAAGATTTCAACCAGAAACGAACCGAATAACAGTTTAATTAAACGGTTAGAAGTTGAGGGTGATTTAGTAATTATTATTATTATTTTTAAATAAAAGAAAGGAAAGAGAAAGAACACTCCTTCAGTGTTCTTTCCCCACCCCACGCGTGAAAGCCTTCCTTCTTCGACGATTTCCCATTCTAGCGACGACAAGCGACAATCCTCTTCTATTTCTCCAAATTTACGGTAAGTTTTAGTTAGTTCTTAGTAAATAGTTAGTTTTTTAGTTGTTTCGAGCAGTGAAAGTAAAGTTAGAGGGAATATTGTATAGTTTTGGTGAAACCTAGGAGGGAGATACGAGATTTGAGGTTTGTAGTTGATTTTATCCGTGTATTGGTGTTTAAGCTAGAAGTAGGGATATATTGTAGGTTTTTATAGAGAATATTGAACGTTTAGATAACCGAATACTCGGGTTACAAAACGATTTCCGTTTGGCCACGTTCGGCCAAACTGTAGATGTTGGATTAGGAAATTGATGAGACAATTGGAAACTAGACGTCCTAGGGAAATCGTAGCATTTTGAATCGTCAAAATCAGAAAAGAATCGTGATAGTTATGCTTTTCAGAAGGTTGGTCGAAAATTGAGTTGGAATTCGGTTTAAATAGATTAGGTGTTAAATTGTGTTTCTTTTTAGAGTTTTATACATTGAAAGGAAAGTAGAGCTGATGAATGTGTGATTTTATAGGTTTTCCAATTAGTGTACAAGGTTACGAACGAGTTGCTAAGGACGTCAGGTAAGTTGTAATAACCCGAGAAATTTCGAATCTTAGATTTAATTTCTGAAATCTCGGATAGAGTTTTCAGAAAGGTTTTAGCGGGAAATTTATTTTTGAGACTTGGAATTTAATTCATAGAAAAAATTTCAAGTTTTAAAGTCGGGAGGACGCGAATTTAACAAAGTTTCGGACGGTTATAGTGCGTAAGGGCGATTTAGGAATTTGATTTATTGATTTAATTTAAAAAAAATAAAATAAAACAACTGAACGGCTTCGCGAGGAAGCGATTCAGTTGTTTTGTTCTTCAGCTGAGCACCCGAGAGCGAAGCTGAGGGACGATCGACGCTCCTCCCTGACGACGAGCCCTCTTCCAGTGTTCGCCTTGTCCTCTGTCGTTTCCTGTGCGCTAAAGCAAGCCTTGTCGCTTACCTCCTTCTCCAGTAAGCCCCCTCCCTGTGCGGCAGAGCTTTTTGGCTGACTCATTCTTTCCATTCCCCGGCCATTTTCTTTCCCATTTCCGGTTCTTTTCCGACAACAACACCTCATCTCCGCGCTATTTTTTCCGTCCCTGTGCCGAGACCCAACTTTCACCCTCGGTAAGCATCTCCTCTCTTTTCTGTTTTGATGCCCGATCAAATAGAGTCGATTTTGCTTTAAATTTCTAAGATGTTGGGACAACGTTTGGATGTTTTGAGGTGCAATGCGTGGTGTTCAATCGCTTGGTTGGGAAATGCACAATTTTAGAAGGAAACCGTGTGGGGTGTGCTGTGAATTCTTTTTTTGAATTGGAAACTTTAAATTGTTACTAGATTATGCTTAATAGGTTAAAATGTGATTGTTCGGTGAAGAAATTGGTGAAATTGGAACGAAGTTGAGATTTTAGATTTTTTTTGTGTAAAAGCAGGTTCTGTTTTTCACCGTTTCAACCAAGTTTCGGTTATTCGTTTTAAATTCTGTTTCGGTATGTTAAATTAGGTTGTTGGAGGAGCGTTTGGCTGTTGGAATCATTCGATTCAGATGTCCGGCGCAAAAGTTATGCGCGTCGAAAGTTTATGTTGAATTTTAGACCGAGTTGAATTATTGAGCAATTTTAGTGGAATTGTGACGCGTGATATTAACGTTGCTGATTTTAGTGCGTAAGGCGGGTTTTGAGTGAGTTTTGGTTGAAGGAAACAGAAATGTGAGATTTTTTATTGAAGGGCAGATTCGGTTTTTGGTGTTTTTCACCTATCTGCGGTTTATTGTTTTAAAATCCGAGATACACATCTATTTTTCTCTCATTTATTATTTTTCTCGTAAAATTTTAAATACTTGAATGGTCGATTCTTTTTTTTTTTTTTCGTCTTATCTTCCACCTTTCAGAATGAAAATAGCGAAATGCTTCATTATGATCTGAGTTGGATTGTACTTTCTCTTTCATTTTTATTTATTTTTTATTCTCCTTAAGGGGGATTGGTATGTTAAAATGAGTTCCTAAGGGAACGTGTAGCCTCTTGAATCGCTCGATTCCAATAACGGACGCAAAAGTTATGCACGTCCGAAGTTTAGGCTGGTTTTTGGCCGAACCGAATTAGTGACTCGTTTTAGTTGGGATTTCATGGGTTTAGTTAAAGAATGTTATTTTTAGCGTATTTAGTGAATTTTGATGCGAAGATTGATGGACGATTGTTTATGTTTTAGGTTGAGGCGTTTTGGCAAAATTGTGCGTTGAGTAAGCTTAGGACGCCAGGTAAGTAGTGCATGCATGTGTTTTGCCCAGGTAGGCCTACACCGTGGAACATTGGGATTTATGTTGTTTGATTGTGATGTGCGTGCATATTGTTTGACATGGATCATGTTTTAAAAGGGAACGAAAATAGTTTTGAGCATGTTTTGAGTAGATGGTGATGAGACGTGTGGCGGTGGTACCGCGGATTCTGTTATTGTGTGGGCCGGTGCGTAACCAACAGTGGATTTCGCCGAGGAGTGGGTCGGCTGGGCCGTCACGCTGCGTGTATATATCGACGATAAGGATGATGGACAGTGGTACCGCGGATCCTGCTAGTGTGTAGGCCGGTGCAACACCAGTCGCGGATTCCTCTCGAGCAGTGGGCCGGCTGGGCTATCGCGAAATATGTGTGTGTGGCAGCTGTGACCTCATTGTTGGGGAGGTTGGGACGAGGGTGATGTTTCAGGGTGTAGTATGGCGCGAGGTACACCCTCACCCTGATGTGGTTGTTGTGTGGTGATGCGTGTGTGTAGCTTGTAGGCCTCGTTGCTGGGGAGTTCGGGACGGTGGCGACGTGTCAGGATGTAGGATGGCGCTAGGTTCATTCTCACCCTGGTGTGGCTGCACTACGCGCTAGGCTTATGATGTGTGTTCTATGGTGTAGGTGCAGACGTTGTTGCTGGTGAGGCCCGAGAGTCTAGTCCTGAAGTGTAGGATGGTTGGCGGCTCGCGCCCGAGGCACCGGACGACAGATTGTTAAGGCGACCCGACCCGTGGAGATGGTAGGTGGTGGTGAGATTTACTCGAGTTACTATTTTGTGTCGGGATATTTATGTGGTCAGAAGAGTTCGTATAGACGTCGGTTGTACAGGATTTTATAGTGCGTTGTAGTGTTTTGGAGACGCGTGTGTACTTTTATATGTTGGAGTATGTCATTGCTCTATACTGTGGACTTTCTTCATTTGTAGTTGATGGATTTTGTTGTTTTTAAACTTCGATTTTGTTATAAGGATTCTCTGGATAGTTGATTGATGAATATTTTTAAGTTTTCTGGTGAACTGCGTTCAGGTTTTAAATTTTGGGATAGCCAGTTTTTAGGCGTTACTCTCCCGAATTTTCAAGAGAAAGGTCGGGGAGTCGAGAGAGTACGGAATAGGTTGGGACGTGCACGGTGAGGCGAGATGGGAGTGGCGGTGTGCGCAGGAGCGTGGCGTGATCGCAGGCGCGCGGGGCATGCGGCTCTGGAAGTGCGCACGGGTCGTGCGACGTCAGGTGAGGGCGTGCGTACGGACGTGTTGCACGGAGGCAGGGTGCGTGGAGCACGCTGCGTTATGGGCTTGCGCGTGACGCGGTGGTGTCGAGTTAGCGCGCGCGGGGCGCCAAAGTGGGGACGTGGGCGCGGGACCATGAGCGCGTGGGACGATGGCTTACGGCGCCGCTACTCAGCCGCGCGGCACTGAGTCGCGTAACGCGAGGCGTGTGTTAGACTCCTTCTTAAAATTTCAAGTCTTGTCATCTTATTTTTAAAAGTACTTTAAATTGTCTTTTCCGCAGCGTATTTTTACATTGAGGATTTCGTGTTCCCTCTTCGAGACACGAGTTGTTTTCTAATCGAGTCGAAAATTTTTTATACTTACAAATGTTCTTTTGAATATGAATTGAAAATGAAAGTGATATTAAATTAAGTGAGTTCGCGTCGAGTCTCTGTATGTCACAGTGGGTTAACGTAGTTAGCGCACCTGGAATGTGTGGGTTCTCGGGGTGTTACATAAGTAGTGTAGTTGGTGCTTTTGCCTTCGAGTCTACATCACAATTCGGTAGGTTGCATGCATGTTTATTTTATGTTATATTTTATTAATTATGCATTATGGTTTTAAAGTACGAGAACGAAACAAAAATGAATTTTCATGTTTTTACAAAATGAATCAGTAGAATGTGACGAATCAAATGAAAATGTATATAAGAAGATAATAAAGGTGGTGTTGAGTGGTATTGTCCCGAGAGATAGACCGCGAGGTGTATCACTTCTTCCCCCGCTTTATGTGGTGGCCTTGTCCCGAGAGGTGAACCGTGAGGTATGTCACTTTACTAGATCGAGGTTGGCCTTGTTCCGTGAGGTGGACCGCGAGGTGTGTCACCTTGATCTAGCACGTAAATAAGAATCCAGTAGTAAAAAGATGAAGAAGATGTAAGAAAGAGTCGAAAACAAAAGTAGAGACGAAACTGTAGGAACTGCATATGTTAGGATATATGTGTTTTCAGTGTTTTTGTTTTTATGTGCATTACTTACTTAACATTAGGCTAATAAATGAGTTCTGTGATGTAGGTGACGAGGCAGTAGCTGATGAGTACCATGAATAACCCCAAGACTAAGAGGCAGTTGGAGGTGTGCGCTCGTGGACGGTCCAACCGATTGTTAGGGCGTTTTGACCAGAGCGGGGGTATGTAAGGGAGTTTAGTTATTTCGAGTTTGGTCGGAGTTGTTTTGAGTCGATTTGATGTGTAAATGAATTTCAAACTTTTGCAGTCGTTCTGAAGTATATAATGGTTTTGAATTGATTGGAAAGGGCACGCTTTGTTATTTTTAACGTTGAGTCGAAATTCGGCTGTTTTTGGAACGTTTAAGGTTTTTATGCAAATTTCTGTGAAGGAGGTGTCGACCCATAGGCTGAGTGGTTGACTGACACGATTCCACCTCGAATGAGTCGTGTTTTAACCACAAACGAAACAGAAAAACAAAATATAAGCAGAAAACCAAATGCTGTCCGATGAGCAACCTTCCGGAGGAAGACGGCAGCAAACAGGACCGGTTTCTGGCCACTCTCTTCGTGTATCCTTCTTTGGAAAAGAGAGGGAAGACGAGTGGAACGATGGCTATTCAAGCAACCTTGGGCTTGAAAGCTCAAGGAGATCAACTCCTTCTCGGTTCTTGATCGAACCGAGCCTTACCGTTCACCGAGCCTTCAACTACTTCGGCTGAACACAAAATGGTTATTTCTCATATATTCAACAACCTTTACACACACCAATAGCCATGTATTTATAGACCTAGGGTGGCTGAAGGTTAGAATGGGCTTGGGCTTCGAAATGGGCCACATGGTTGGCCATTCTTAGTCCACTTGCACACCAGATCACTCTTCAAGCTTTGGCCCATTTGTTGCATCAGTGGGCTGCTAAACTCCGGCCCAATTGTTGCTTCTAACCACCATATAACTTAACATACATCTAATCATAATGCCTAAGGATGCATGCAATTATAAAACATTACAGGAAGGCGGATGTTTGCCAATAAAAACATAAGGCGAATGTTTGCCGAATAAAATTCAATTACAAATTAATTCCGAGGGAGACAAATCTCTTCTTCATGTGCTTCCACCTTTAGCTCCCACGATAGCAGGTGCAAGGGTTGATCCTTGTCATTTGTGCTCGGGTCCCATTCTAAATCCGCGAAGAGGCATTCGACACCTGTAATTCCTGCAAAAGAATTGAAGTTGTTAGTTAACAGGTTGGATAAAGTTTGTGTCTTGGTTTGTGATTGAGTGACGGCCCTCTGGGGCACATCAGTACTCCTCGCATTGCAGCTATTCGCATGCCCATGTATACATTCGGCCCTCTGGGGCACATCATCCTCCCCAGGTGATTGAGGATTTGACCTCAAATCCGTTAATGGGGTCACTTCGATGTCATCATCGTTTCCTTTGTATGGCGAGAGATCTTGGACATTAAAGGTGGAGGAAATTCCGTAGTCGCCGAGCAGCTCTATCTTATAGGCGTTATTATTGATTCTTTCTAAGACCTTGAATGGTCCTTCTGCTCTAGGCATCAACTTGGATTTCCTTTTAGCGGGGAACCTTTCTTTCCTTAGGTGCAACCAAACTAAGTCTCCTTCATTAAAGATAACTTCGCGTCGTCCTTTATTAGCGTGTTTGGCGACCTTGTTGTTGCTCTTCTCGATGGCTCTACGTACAATCTCATGCAATTCCTTAATTCGTTCTGCCTTGTCCGCTTCTGATGGATTAGCTAAGTCTGTAAAAGGTAATGGGACAAGATCTAACGGTGTGTATGGATGAAACCCATAGGCAACCTCAAAGGGCGATTGGTGAGTAGTGGAATGAAGGGTGCGGTTGTACGCAAACTCCAAGCCTGGGAGTACTATATCCCAGTTAGACAATTTCTTACCTACAATGGTGCGTAAGAGGGTACCTAGGGTCCTGTTGACGACTTCCGTTTGACCATCAGTTTTGGGGTGAAAGGATGTGCTGAAACACAATCTAGTCCCCAACTTTTTCCACAAAGTGGTCCAAAAGGCGCTCAGAAATTTAGTGTCTCTGTCCGACACGATAGAACGCGGTATACCATGCAGACGAACGATCTCCTTAAAATATATGTTAGCTATTAAGACAGAGTCATCGGTCGTGGCACAAGGAAGGAAATATGCCATCTTGGAGAACCGATCCCCGACCACCATTATAAAAATTCCTTATTCCGGGCGGTCCGTGGTAGTCCTAAAACGAAATCCATACTAACCTCTACCCAAGGGTGTGATGGGACGGGTAAGGGCATGTATAAACCTTGAGGCAGAACTTTACTCTTAGCCTTCTTGCAAATCACACATGTCTCCACCATGCGATGCACATCTTTCATCATGCGAGGCCAATAGAAGTGTTCCTTAAGCGATTCTAGGGTTTTTTTCTCGCCGAAGTGACTTGCTAGGCCTCCGCAATGAGCTTCTTTGACTAGGCATCGTCTTAAACTACCTTGGGGAATGCACAACTTTACCGCTTTAAGTAAATAGCTATCCATGAGGCGATATTCGCCTTTGGCCTTGTCCATACACTTGATGTAATAAGGGCCAAAATCAGGGTCGGTTTTATAGGTCTCCTTAATCCATTCAAAGCCAAAGAACCTAACCCTTAATTCGGTGAATAGAATGCGCTTTCTAGAGAGGGCATCGGCCACTACGTTATTCTCTCCTTTCAAATACTTAAGGGTGTAAGGAAACCTTTCTAAGAACTCCACCCACTTGGCATGTCTCTTGTTGAGCTTGTGCTGACTCTTGATATGTCTTAGGGCCTGGCGATCAGTGTTGATAACAAATTCTCGAGGTAAGAGATAATGCTGCCAATGTTCTAAAGCACGTATAACTGCGTAGAACTCTTTGTCGTAGGTGGAATAATTTAGTATGGGTCCTTTCAACTTTTTGCTAAAGTATGCCACGGGTTTGCCATCTTGCATAAGCACTGCTGCTATGCCGACTCCAGATGCATCGCTTTTGACCTCAAAGGCCTTGTTGAAATCCGGGAGGGCAAGTACGGGGGAATGACATAATCTGTCTTTAATAAGATCAAAGCTCTTTTGGCATGCTGAGGTCCAAGAGAACTCTTTCCCTTTCTTAGTGCAATCGGTAAGCGGAGCAACTATCGAACTGAAGTCCGTAATGAATCTTCTATAAAACGAGGCGAGCTCGTGAAAGCTGCGTATTTCTGTGATGGAATTCGGTATAGGCCAATCGTTGATGGCGTTGATCTTTTCCACGTCCGCTTCCATTCCATCTTTTCAGATGACAAATCCTAGAAAGGACACCTTGTCCTGTGCGAAAGAGCGCTTCCCTAAGTTACCAAATAGTTTAGCCTTTCTAAGGGTCTGGAAGAGGGAGTTAAGGTGGGAGAGATGTTGAGTGAGATCCACGCTATACACTAAGATGTCATCGAAGTATACCACGATAAACTTTCCTAAGTACTCTTTAAGCACATGGTGCATGAGTCTCATGAACGTACTTTGGACGTTAGATAAATCAAAAGGCATCATCATCCATTCGAATAATCCATATTTTGTCTTAAAGGCTGTCTTCCACTCGTCGCCTTCTCTCATCCTGATATGATGGTAGCCGCTTTTAAGATCTATTTTAGAGAAAACGAAGGCTCCACTGAGCTCATCTAACATGTCCTCGAGCCTAGGGATGGGAAATCTATACTTAACAGTAATTTGGTTAACGGCTCGGCTATCGACACACATCCTCATGGTGCCGTCTTTCTTAGGAACTAATAAGGAGGGTACTGCACAGGGACTCATGGACTCTCTAATGTAACCTTTATTCAAAAGTTCTTGTACTTGGTCCTGCAGCTTCTTGGTTTCTTCGGTATGCTGGTCTATTAGGCAGTACGGCTCTGGGTAGGAGATCAATTTGGTGTTCAATGTCACGCAAGGGTGGTAGACCTTGGGGCAAGTCTTCTGGGAACACATCTTGGAACTGGTTAAGTAAAGTTTTAACGGCTTAAGAAATAACTCCTAGTTCGATAATTCTATCTCGAAAAAGTACCAAAATCAGGGGATCTCCTCTACGCACAGACGTCTCTATCTCTTTCTTAGTCATGAATAAAGTAGCCTTATCTTTGGCTTCCTTTCTTGCATCGTCATCTCTAGATATTTGTTCGGGGGTCATGGGAGCAAACTTAAAGGTCTTTCCTTCAAACTTAAGGGAATAGTAGTTAGTGTAGCCGTCGTGGTTTACCCGTCGGTCAAACTGCCAGGGTCGGCCTAGGAGTAAATAACTTGCACTCATAGGCACAACATCGCAGAGGACCGTGTCCTTGTACTTCCTAAGGGCAAATTCAACTTTCACTTGCTTGGTAACCTTGACATCATCCCTATCATCTAGCCAACGTAACTTGTAGGGGTGGGGGTGAGTGTTGGTCTCTAGGCCTAACTTGGTTACTAACTCTGTGGAGGCTACGTTAGCACAACTACCTCCGTCTATAATTAGGGAACATAACTTCTCCTTGATGAGACACCTGCTATGGAAGATGTTATCGCGCTGACAGTCTTCTCCAGAATTCTTAGTGACGAGAACACGTCTTCTTACCATAAGCATGTGTCTTTCAGGGGCGTGGAAAACTTCCTCTTAGGAGTCACTATCCTCTTCATCTTCTTTCATACCTTCTCGCTCGTCTTCGCTCGTAAACTCTCAAGTGTCCTCCTCGAGGATCATCACTCGTCTATTAGGACACTGAGCCATGAAATGACCCAAGCCATGACACTTAAAGCATTTAAGGTCTTGCGATCTAGGAGAATTGGCACTCTCTACTAAGGTCTTGTTGCTTGATTCTTTGGGCGGCCAGCTACGTGTAAACGGTTTCTTTCCCTCAGCTTTGGTGAAAGTTTTGTTTGGTTCTGGTTGCGAATGGGTGATCTTATGAGTAGTCTTGAGCGAAAATTTCTGGGTGAAACTAGCTTTTCTCTTCCTACTAAGTTGTCGTTCTACTTTCATAGCCATTTGTACCACCGCGTCAAGGGATTTTAAGGGATGCAGCTCAATAATGTCTCCTATATCTTGTTGCAATCCTTGAATAAATCTGGCAAGTACTTGCTCTTCGGGCTCATCCATATCGCCACGAATCCTAAAGGTCTCAAACTCAGTAAGGTATTCTTCAACAGATCGACCTCCTTGTCTCAGGTTTTAGATTTGTAAGAATAGCTCTTGTCGGTATTGGCTAGGTATGAATCTTTTGGTCATGAGGGACTTCATCACTCTCCAAGTGGTGACAGGGTCGTCTCCTATCTTCTGTTCTTGGGATTTAATGTTGGCTTACCAGAGGGCCGCGTATCCCGTGAGCTCGACCGAAACTAGCTGGATTTGAACCTTATCTGAATATTCATAGTAATCAAAGACTTTCTCCACTTTATCTATCCAATCTAGGAAGGTGTTACCGTCGCACGCGCCATTGAATGACGGAACATGCAACTTAATGTTCCTAAGATCGTCTAAGTCATTTCGACGGCTAGACCTGAAATTCTCTTCTTCGTCTAGGGTCCACTCATCATCATCATGATAGTCAAAGTCTTGGAACCTCCTTCTTGGGTTAGGTGGCCTCTCACTTATTGGGGAAGGATCCTGGTCAGGAAATCTCTTGGAAGGGTATTCAGTTCTCCTAGGGTTATCAGGTCGCATCCTAGGAAGGTCATCTCGAGAGGGCTCTCTAGAGTTAATCTTATTGAGGTTATCCATTATGAATTTCATACCAAGGGTTAAGTCTTTGAGTTGTTGGCTTAGATTACTAACTTCTTCATTAAGTCCATTTAGTTGTCCTTGAAGGCTGGACTCTCTCTCTTGATGGGTACGAGTCTCGGGTTGGGGAACGTCCTTACACCGGTTCAGTTCTTGAGTCATAGTATCGGGGTTTAATTCTCGGTTGAGTGCACTCCTAGTCTTCATGTGACTTCCTAAGGTTATAGGGAAAGCATGTGTTGTTACGTTAGATTGGCCCTAAGTGTTAGAAAGGAGGGAAAAATTTAGTGGATCCCGAATGCTTAAACTTGGAAAGAGAATTTGAGGGCTTAAATGGCCGTTTTTTTGAATGGGGGGTGGTTGTCACAGGCAGAGCGTGTGACAGTGTCGTAGAGCTCTGAGAGAGCTTCGAATCGGTATCTTACGGGCGAAAATCTGACGTCCGTAGCAAAAGTTATGATCGTTTTAATTTCAATGGGTCAAACCCACCAAAACAACTAGCAAATTAGGCATAAAATTTTATCAGGGTATTAACATATTCTGATAAACATGTTTTAACTTTAGTGTTTATATCAGGCATCAACTTAGTTATCATTAAACCACACAGTAAGGATATAATAAGATAATCACAGATTAGGCAAGTAAACAAAGTATTCTGCCAAAGTGTTAGCAAGCATGGAATGTGGCAGCAGACAACATAATCAGCACAAAAATAGTATTAAATCACTAGGTACAGAGCAGCAACAGAATAGTTGTTCCGAATAAGGTAATAACACTAGCGGGTACATAGCACACCCATATGCATAATAACATAAACGTACAATACCAGTGGTCCAGCAATAGACACATACCACCTGCACTTACCCTCTAACAGCAGCTAGGCTGTAGGGTGTTCTGTCCTCACCTGCACCTACCCTCTAACAGCAGCTAGGCTGTAGGGTGTTCTGTTCTCACCTGCACCTACCCTCAAATAGCAGCCAATCAGTTGAGTAAGACTTGTGCAGAAAACACAATACGATTTTTAAATTTTGAACATACGAATATGAACAGATCAACACATAAGTTTTCGACTTTAAAGACTAAATGGTTTCGAGTTTTCGGTTTTAAATTTTGTCTAATAATAACATATCTACGATAGTGTTCAAGCTTATCCTTATATGTTAAACACAAAATTAATAGAACCGGTTTCTGCCTTTTTCAAAACTAACGAACCAGAGAAGAATGAAAAGTTTACAGCAAACGAAATGTGCAAGAAGATTAATCCACGCGTTTGCATACATTCAGGGGAAGCTATCCATGGCTCTGATACCACATGACACGATTCCACCTCGAATGAGTCGTGTTTTACCCACAAACGAAACAGAAAAACAAAATATAAGCAGAAAACCGATTGCTGTCCGATGAGCAACCTTTTAGGCTCTCGGCATAACGATCTTCCAAAGGAAGACGGCAGCAAACGGGACCAGTTTCTGGCCACTCTCTTCGTGTAGCCTTCTCTGGAAAAGAGAGGGAAGACGAGTGGAACGATGGCTATTCAAGCAACCTCGGGCTTGAAAGCTCAAGGAGATCAACTCCTTCTCGGTTCTTGATCGAACCGAGCCTTACCGTTCACCAAGCTTCAACTACTTCTGCTGAACACAAAATGGCTATTTCTCATATATTCAACAACCTTTACACACACCAATAGCCATGTATTTATAGACCTATGGTGGCTGAAGGTTAGAATGGGCTTGGGCTTCGAAATGGGCCACATGGTTGACCATTCTTAGTCCACTTGCACACCAGATCACTCTTCAAGCTTTGACCCATTTGTTGCATCAGTGGGCTGCTAAATTCCAGCCCAATTGTTACTTCTAATCACCATCTAACTTAACATACATCTAATCATAATACCTAAGGATGCATGCAATTATAAAACATTACAGGAAGGCGAATGTTTGCCAATAAAAACATAAGGCGAATGTTTGCCGAATAAAATTCAATTACAAATTAATTTCGAGGGAGACAAATCCCTTCTTCATGTGCTTCCACCTTTCGCTCCCACGATAGCAAGTGCAAGGGTTGATCCTTGTCATTTGTGCTTGGGTCCCATTCCAAATCCGCGAAGAGGCATTCGACACCTGTAATTCATGCAAAAGAATTGAAGTTGTTAGTTAACAGGTTGGATAAAGTTTGTGTCTTGGTTTGTGATTGCGTGACGGCCCTCTGGGGCACATCAGTACCCCTCGCATTGCAGCTATTCGCATGCCCATGTATACATCCGGCTTCATGCCCTGCATGAATTGGTGTACCTTATTCTTGTTCAGACTCACCAAGTGACTAGTAAATCAAGACAGCGCCTCAAATTGCCTTACATAATCTGCCATGGTACCCGTCTGTCTCAACTGGGCAAATTCCACCATCTTCCAGGTCCAGACTGAGTGGCTGCAATACTTGCCAAAGAACACTGTCTTAAACTCCTCCCAAGTCATGGTTTTCACATCGGTGGTGGCCTTTATCGAATCCCACCAAAACTGGGCATCTTTGGCAAGGTGGAATACCGCACTGGAAACTCTGTCTCGATCATCCACCTTGGCATACTCTAACATGTCTTCCATATTTCGAATTCACTCCTCAGCACTGAGTGGGTCCGAAGATAACCCATCAAATACTGGGGGTCGCAGTCTATGAAACTTGTCTCCCCCATGATCTGTTGCAGCAATACCGCTGGACTGACCCTGATCTTCTCTGTTCATAAACCGCTCTAGCTGCTAAGACTGGTGGTCAACTAACTCTGTATGTTGCCTAACAGCGTCATCCATATCGCCTACGGCTCTACTCGTCTCTCTAACCATGACGTTAACCTTGTACACCACAACATCTAGTAAGTCTAAACGAAACTACGAGTGTTCTAAGAAATACTTACAGTTGGTAGAGCACTTCCATGCAGCTGCTGACGATGTTAGAAAATTCACTGAACGACGTCGACCCCGTGGCTTTGACACTCGTAGCATCCCCTCTTCCCACCTATTAACTGTCCCCTCTAACTTTCCCCCAAGCAGTATGGGAATTATGACAGGCCCTCTTGCCTTCACAATTTCACCACTCTTTCGAGGGTCCGACATCCTTGTCGGCCACATTTTCTGTTGGGTAAAGGCTCTGATACCATAACTGTAGCACTACGTAAACTCACGCAATTTTCGGCTCACTCTGCTCTGTCACCACCACCGTAGCGCCGCCGAGTCGTCCCCGGACCTGAATTGCCATTTGTACACTTACTCATCACCTCAATAAAATTTGTATAAAATTTAAAACTTTTATTTCTCGACTTAAAACGACATTTTGAAAACGTTTAAACTCGTCGCAGCGGAAAACTCAATAAAAAATCAAATTAAATAAAACTTTGCTTTTCAAAACATTATAAAAGAGGGTACTAGTCAACACCTGTACACACCGGTCGACACCTTAATACTCTCTATTCGCAAACCTCGTGGTTGACACTTCTACGATTATCACATAGAGCGGTCGACACCTGCCTTCCTTGGTCGACACTTTATTTCTCTCTGACCGCACAACTCGAACCACGCGGTCGACACTCTCACCATTTTTACATTAACCTAAAGACACCGGTTGGCACTTTAATTCTCTCTGTCCGCACCTGTCGAACCTCGTGGTCGACACTTATACGCTCATCGCATAGAGCGGTCGACACCAGCCTTTATTGGTCGACACTCTCACCATTTTTACATTAACCGGTCGACACCTAATTTGGCACTATCCTCGAAGGTCGACCCTCACGGTCGACACCTACGCATACCAGTCGACACCTTACACCAGCAACCTAAAGAAAACATCAGTTCAAAAGAAAAACAAACGACGAAAACTCCCGGAATTAAAACCACCGAATAAAAACCTAGATTATTCAATCAAAATCTCCCAAATAGTTTCAAAATACATCTATACATCAATCCCGACTATTAACGTTCAAACTCACCTATACCTCAAAAATCTATACACTTGACATGGACTCCACAAAACACAACCCTCAAAACCTACCATCCAGCCTCGCTCCACGGGCGGGGGTCACCCTAACGAACTCCACCTGCCGGTACACGGTAGCACACTGCCATTTGCCTACTCATCCTGCCTGGGTTCTCGTAACTCACCAGCAGGAATCTCCGCACCTACACCACATAAGACACAACATAAACCTAACGCTTAGTAAATATTGCGATATGAAAGTAAAATCGACAATGCAATCCTATCACATGCAGTCTCTACATTCTCACTCATGTTGTCATAATCTGTGTTTCGTTGTACAGCCGCACCATGGTGAGGCTGGACTCTCTCGCCACCTCACGCCCTGGCATGTCGTGTTGCGACCTAGCCCTTCCACGGTCACTAGAACACTCAAAAGATCGGTTAGGCCCTTGGATCTCGGCCAAGCCGAGAAACACTCAAGAAAAAAGGAAAAATGAATAGCCAAATGTTCTTGGAATGAAACAAAATTTGGTGAAAGATTAGTGTAGTGAGTGAGGTGTGTGATGGTGGTGGTCTTGGTCCAAGTTGATTAGAAATGAAAAGCTTATGCACAAAACCCGCAAGTTGGCCGATAAGTCAAGATGATGTTTTCGGCAATAACAATCTTTCCATGGAAAGATTCTCAACTTGGGGAACCGGTTTTTGCCACTTTCTCCTTGTTTCCTTCCCTTGAAAAGGAGGAGAGAAAAGTGGAACACAAGCTTGAGCAACAACCTTGAGTTGTCAAGCTAGGAGGCTTCTCCTAATCGGTTTCAAGAAACCGAGCATATATCTTGATGGTGGTGGAAAACTCCTTCGGTTTTCTCTAGAGAAACATGTCAATGCTCATTCAATTTGCCAACCAAAATACAAACACCAATGCTATGTTTATATAGACCTAGGATGGAGTGGTTTAGGGCGGAACTTTTGGTCCTCAAAACTTGAAGAGATGTGGCTTGTAACCGGGTCAAAGATGAAGCAATGTGCGGCCGAGATGGTGGCAGCCAAGATGTGATCAATGGCTGGCTGAATGCCAAGTCATGGATCCATGTTTCTTCCACAAAAGGTAAAGGGGACAAGCATCTCAAAAAGCAGACCAAAGGTGTGGCCAAATCAGGTAAGAATGGCCACCATCATGCGGCTCTCCTCCTTGGCGCGCGCGGGGTCGAGAATTGCATGCCATGCATGCTCGGTTGGTGCTTCCAAATAAGCCAACCTCATAACCTTTCCATCATCTATCCTAGCCATTCAATCTAGTCCTAAATGCATAATGCATGCATACAATAATAAGTTTAACAAGAAGGCCAATGTTTGCCCAATAAGTTCAAAATAAAACATTACATAGAATTTTGCTCGGGAAGACAAATTCCCTTAAGAGCATCATGGTCTTCGATGGTGGCTTCCCAAGCAAGGACGTGCCTTGGTTGCTCCATATCTCGAGTCTCCACTTCACACTTTAAGCTTTCAATTTCAGGCTCCATTCCTTCTCGTGAATCATTACCTGCACAAGAGACAAGCGTGCGAGAATGTAAGTTAGTTAAAGTGTGTGCTTGGACTTGAGATCGTGTGACGGGCCTATAGGGCACATCATCCTCCCCAGCTGACTGTGGATTTGCCCTCAAATCCAATAAGTTTTGGTCCTGGAACTGATCTTCATCGCCTTTATAGGGTGATAAGTCTTGGACGTTGAAAGTCACTGATACTTCATATTCACTCGGTAATTCTATTTTGTAGGCTTTATCATTGATATTCGTAAGTACTTTAAATGGTCCATCCACATGTGGGAGAAGCTTAGACTTTCTTTTATCAAGAAATATTTCCTCTCGTAGGTGCAACCATACCAAGTCTCCTTCTAAGAAAATGACTTCTTTGCGACCTTTGTTTACGTGCTTAGCCACACTCTCATTTCTCTTTTCAATAGCCTTTCGCACTGTTTCATGCAATTTCTTGATTTGTTCGGCTTTATTTGCACCTGATGGGTTGGCTAAGTCCTTAGTGGGTAAAAGGACAAGGTCCAACGATGTAAATAGATTAAACCCATAGGCAACCTCAAAGGGCGATTTCTGAGTAGTGAAATGAATGGTGCATTTGTAGGCAAATTCCAAGCCTGGAAGTACGATGTCCCAGTTAGACAATTTCTTGCCTATAACACTGCGTAAGAGGGAGCCTAGAGTCCAGTTAACAACTTACGTTTGCCTATCAGTTTGGGAATGAAAAGAAGTGTTGAAGCACAACTTAGTCCCCAACCTTCTCCATAAAGTGGTCTAAAAGGCGCTTAAAAACTTAGTGTCTCTGTCAGACACTATTGAGTGTGGAATGCCATGCAGGCCAACAATCTCTTTGAAAAATAGGTCGACAGTTAAAGTAGAGTCATCTGTCTTGGCACAAGGAATAAAGTGTGCCATCTTGGAAAACTTATCCACGACCACCATGATCGAATCCTTAGCTCGAGCGGTCCGTGGTAGTTCTAGTACAAAGTTCATACTAACTGCAATCCAGAGGTGAGAAAGAACGGGTAAGGGCATGTATAAGCCTTGAGGTAGAAATCTGCTTTTGGTTTTCTTGCAAACTATGCACGTCTCTACCAGGCGATGCACATCTTTCATCATGTGAGGCCAGAAGAAGTGTTCCTTAAGCATATCAAGGGTCTTCTTTTCCCCAAAATGATTGGCTAAGCCCCCACAATGAGCTTCTTTCACAAGGCATCGTCTTAAGCTTCTTTGAGGGATGTACAATTTTCCCGTTTTGACCAAATAACAATCCATAAGGCAATAATCTTCTTCAACCTTGTCTAGGCATCGAGCATAATGAGAGCCAAAGTCGGAGTCAGAGGCGTAACTATCCTTATTCCATTCAAATCCAAAAAATCTCACTCCTAGCTTGGTGAAAAGGATGCGCTTCCTAGATAGGGCTTCTGCTACTACATTATTTTCTCCCTTGAGATATTTTAGGGTATATGGAAACCTCTCTAGAAATTCTACCCATTTTGCATGCCTTTTGTTCAGCTTATGTTGACTCTTAATATACCGTAAGGCTTGATAATCAGTGTTGATGACGAATTCTCTTGACAAGAGATAGTGTTGCAAGTTCTCTAATGCTTGTATGACTGCGTAAAACTCTTTATCATAAGTAGAATAGTTGAGCACGACTCCTTTCATCTTCTCACTGAAATATGTGATGGGTCAATGGTCTTGCATAAGTACTGCTCCTATTCCAACTCCTGATGCATCACTTTTAACTTCGAATACCCTGTTGAAGTCAGGAAGAGCAAGGACGGGGGAGTGATATAACTTTTCTTTAATTAACTCAAATCTCTTTTGACAAATCGGGGTCCAAATAAACTCTTTCCCTTTCTTGATGTAGTCTGTAAGGGGTGCAGCTATTGAGCTAAAGTTCTGGATAAATCTCTTATAAAATGAGGCTAGCTTGTGGAAACTCCGTACTTCCGAAATGGAATTTTGTGTAGGCCAATCTTTAATGGCTTTGATTTTATCCTCGTCAACTTCCATACCATTTTTAGAGATTATAAAGCCTAAGAAATAAACTTTGTCCTGTGCGAAGGAGCACTTACTAAGGTTCTCAAATACCTTGGCTTTCCTAAGGGTATGTAAAAGGGTACTAAGATGGTTAAGTTGTTGTGGAAGGTTCATGCTATACACTAATATGTCGTCAAAGTAGACAACAATGAACTTACCAAGGTAATCTTTAAGTACATGGTGCATGAGTCGCATAAACATACTGGGGGCGTTAGAAAGCCCGAAGGGCATGACCATCCATTCAAATAAGCCATACTTGGTTTTGAACGTTGTCTTCCATTCATCTCCTTCCTTCATGCGTATATGATGATAACCACTCTTAAGATCCACTTTAAAAAAGATTAAAGCTCCACTGAGCTCGTCTAACATGTCCTCGAGCCTAGGGATGAGAAATCTATATTTGACTGTGATGTGGTTCACGGCTCGGCTATCGACACACATTCTCATTGTGCCATCTTTCCTAGGAACTAATAGTGAGGGAACTGCACAAGGGCTCATGGACCCTCTTATGTAGCCCTTGTCCAATAATGCTTGTACAAGATCTTGCAGTTTCTTGGTCTCTTTGGGATTCATTTGGTAGGCTGGACGATTGGGTAGTGCAGCCTCAGGTTGGAGATCAATTTGGTGTTCTATGCCACGTAGGGTGGTAAACCTTTAGGTAAATCTTTGAGAAACACATCCTGGAACTGATGGAGTAGGTTCTTAACGGGGGTGGGTATGTCCCCTAGTTCCATCACTCTATCTCGAAAAAGTATCATAATCATGGGATCCCTTCTAAGCACGGATACTTCTAGTTCAGTTTTAGTCATGAAGAGACTCGTTTTATTCTTTTCTTCTCTCTTAATAGCTTCGTCCTTAACTATTTGCTCAGGGGTCATGGGTGCCAAATTAAAAGCTTTGCCTTCAAATTTGAGGGAATAATAGTTGGAATGTTCGTCATGGTTCACTTTTCGATCAAATTGCCAAGGTCGGCCTAAAAGCAAATGACTTGCACTCATAGGCACAACATCGCAAAGAACCGAATCCTTATAATTGCCTAAAGCAAACTCGACCCATACTTGTTTAGTAACCTTAGCATCATCTCTATCATCTAATCATTTAAGCTATATGGATGGGGGTGAGCAATAGTCTCTAATCCTAACTTAGTCACTAAGTCTTTGGAAGCCACGTTCGCACAACTTCGTCCATCAATAATGAGAGAACACAACTTATCCTTGATGAGACACTTACTGTGGAAGATGTTCTCACGCTGGCAATCCTCTCCTGAACTCTTGGTTATGAGAACTCGCTTCTCACCATAAGCAAAGGTCTGTCAGGGTTCACTTTTTGATCAAATTGCCAAGGTCGGCCTAAAAGCAAATGACTTGCACTCATAGGCACAACATCGCAAAGAACCGAATCCTTATACTTACCTAAAGCAAACTCGACCCTTACTTGTTTAGTAACCTTAACATCATCTCTATCGTCTAATCACTTAAGCTTATGTGGATGGGGGTGAACACTAGTCTCTAATCCTAACTTAGTCACTAAGTCTTTGGAGGCCACGTTCGCACAACTTCCTCCATCAATAATGAGATAACACAACTTATCCTTGATGAGACACTTACTGTGGAAGATGTTCTCACACTGGCAATCCTCTCCTGAACTCTTGGTTGTGAGAACTCGTCTTCTCACCATAAGCAAAGGTCCGTCAGGGGCATGAATAACTTCTTCTACCGAGTCACTTTCGCCCTCATCCTCTCCTACTTCTTCCACTTCCTCTTCAAACTCGTCTTCACTTACGAACTCACCGGTGTCTTCCTTAATGATCATGACACGACGGTTCGGGCATTGGGCCATGAAATGTCCTATGCTGTGACACTTGTAGCACTTGAGGTCGCATGCTCTCTGTTCAGTAGGGTTGTCTTTTTTGTAGTCTTGACCTCTAATCTTTTAGGGTTTATTTGTTTACTACTTATTTCTTTGGGAGGCCAATGTCTCTGGAAAGGCTTCTTCCATTCAGCCTTGATCACTAGTTTGTTAGCCTCAGGTGGCTTAGGGGTGTATTTGGGGAGTTGGTTAGTCTTAAATGATTGGGTGGCTTTCCTCTTCCTCTTGAGTTGGCGTTCAACTTTCAGGGCCATCTAGACTACCATGTCCATGGATTCCAATGGGTGCAATTCTACGGCGTCAGCAATGTCATAATTCAAGCCGTGGATGAACCTAGCTATGGTTTGCTCTTTGGGTTCTTCTAGTTCTCCTCGAATTTTGAGAGTCTCGAACTCCGTGAGGTACTCCTCAATAGTTAGACTTCCTTGTTTGAGGCTATGTATTTGCATGATCAGCTCTAGTTTGTAATGACTAGGGACAAATGTCTTCGTCATGATAGATTTCATCTTTCTCCAAGTATCAATGAGTTAAATCCAGTCCGCACTCTTTGCGTCCTCACACTAGACCACCAGAGTAATGCATAGCCTATAAACTCTACATAAATCAACTGGATCTTGACTTTGTCGGAGTAGTTATAATAATCGAAAATCCTCTCAACCTTCTCTAACCATTCTAAAAATGTTGTCCCGTCGTATGTTTCGTTAAAGAGGGGAATTTGTATCTTGACATTTCGAAGGTCATCACGGTCTCTATGTCGGTCTCGTCTAAGCTCATCATGATTCCTATGGCTTGGTGGACAGAAGTTTTCTTCTTCATCCAAGGTCCACTCATCATTCTCATAGTAATCATAGTTAGGGTGCCTATTCTTAGAATACTCAATCTCAGCTTCATCGTCTAAGGGCTCTTGGTCTCTAACTCGTCTCCTAAGATTGTCATTTCGTCTCTTAGGCATAGTGTCTTGGGAGGAATCTCTACGGTGGTTATGATGACGTCCACTCATAACTTGTTCAAATTTTAAGTTCATGTCATGAAGTTGCTTACTTAGTATTCCAACCATTCCACTTAAACCATTTAGTTGACCTTGCATACTTGACTCTCCCTCTTGATGGATGTGAGTCTCATTTTGGGAAATGTCCTTGTCCCGATTCGATGGATTAGATTCTTGGGCCACATTTGGGTTTGGACCAATTTGGATTCCACTTCTTGTTTTCATGTTCAAGTCATAGGAAAAGAGACTTTAATTATGTTTAAACCTTAAGTCTTAAAGCATTATGAATGGTGACCTAACTAAGGTAATTGACTTAATCTCCCTTTAAGTTTTCGTTTCTTTCTCTTTTTTTTTTTTTTTAACAATACTAGTAAAGCAAAACAACTACTAATGAGCAAAAGGAAGGGAATTTATTCCTTTTATACTCTTGGGAACATGCAATTAGATTAAACTATCAAGGATAAAACAATGCTCACTAACTCTCGGGTTTATGGAAAGTTCATTAAAATTTGGCAATAGTGGTAACCCAGGTTTGCACCAAGTAAATTAACAATAAATGAGCAACATAAATCATCAAATTAGGATTAATATTCAGCAAAAATTTCGTGCCTTGGAACAACTTTCAGCCATGCATAAAATGGTCCCCAACTATCAACATCAACCTTGCCATTTTTGTGCACACAAAACTGTTTTCTTTTCAAAAGTATGTTTTCCTTAACAAAAACAGCAACTATTTGAATTTTAAATCAAATCAATCCAAAAAAGAACACATGTTTCAGCTACTTAATATGTTAACTTAAGTCTAATGAGTTATAGGCTCAAACGTATGCAGAGAATCAGGTCACAACAACTCAAAATATTAAGCTATTCTCGGCAACGTCAAAAACAAAAATTTTGATGTTTTGTGTCTCGGGTTTTAGGGCAACTCTAAACCAAATTACATGTAACATTTGACAATCCTAGCACTCATTCTTAGCAGTGAATATAAGCAGCAATATACAGAAAAATATTCATTTAAATCGAGCTGCAAGTTTCGGATTTAAGTACACACAAACCGGTTATCAAAAGAAGCAACAAACTTCAGGTTATGCGGTTTTCAATCAAAGAGCACTAAACATATTAAACCGACGAAACCATCAAACTAACCATACAATTTTAAAACTAAACATTCATGCTTAGGTACTTAATAAACCATGTGAGGTGCTGGAAGTGTTAATAAACAGCAAGAAAAGGTGTTGTTACCCGAAAAAGCAAGAAGACAACAAGTACAAAAGTAGTTAGCAATTGTTTAACCAAAAGGGGAAGGAATTTGCAGCTATGAAAATGGAGTTTATGGGCTGATATTTCTTCATGCTCAGTTGATTAACAACTCAAGAAACATGCTGGAGATGATTTTAGCTCAAAAGAAATCGGAAATAAAACAAAGAAACTGCAAGCAAACAACAAACCGAATAAGTGAGCAATGAAAACCAGGTTTTAAACTTTAAGGTGCAGCCATCCAAATGAGTTTGGAAAACCAAACTAACTCGGTTTCTAGCACTCCAATGGGCCTTCCTAGGCTCTGATTCCATATGTTGCAGCCTAGCCCTTCCACGGTCACTAGAACACCCAAAAGATCGGTTAGGCCCTTGGATCTCGGCCAAGCCGAGAAACCCTCAAGAAAAGTGGAAAAATGAACAGCCAAATGTGCTTTGAATGAAACAAAATTTGGTGAGATATTAGTGGAGTGAGTGAGGTGTGTGATGGTGGTGGTTATGGTCCAAGTTGATTAGAAATGAAAAACATATGCACAAAACCCGCAAGTTGGTCGATAAGTCAAGATGATGCTTTCGGCAATAACAATTTTTCCAGGGAAAGATTCTCAACTTGGGGAACCGATTTTTGCCACTCTCTCCTTGTTTCCTTCCCTTGAAAGGGAGGAGAGAAAAATGGAACACAAGCTTGAGCAACAACCTTGAGTTGTCAAGCTAGGAGGCTTCTCCTAATCGGTTTCAAGAAACCGAGCATATACCTTGATGGTGGTGGAAAACTCCTTCGGTTTTCTCTAGAGAAACATGCTGATGCTCATTCAATTTGCCAACCAATGCTATGTTTATATAGACGTAAGATGGAGTGGTTTAGGGCTGAGCTTTTGGTCTTCAAAACTTTGGAGAGATATGGCTTATAACCGGCTCAAAGATTAAGCAATGTGCGGCCGAGATAGTGGCAGTCAAGATGTGATCAATGGCTAGCTGAATGCCAAGTCATGGATCCATGTTTCTTCCACAAAAGGTAAAGGGGACAAGTATCTCCAAAAGCAGCCCAAAGGTGTGGCCAAATCGGGTAAGAATGGCCACCATCATGCGGCTCTCCTCCTTGGCGCGTGCGCAACTGAGAATTGCATGCCATGCATGCTCGGTTGGTGCTTCCAAATAGGCTAACCCCATAACCTTTCCATCATCTATTCTAGCCATTCAATCTAGTCCTAAATGCCTAATGCATGCATACAATAATAAGTTTAACAAGAAGGCCAATGTTTGCCCAATAAGTTCAAAATAAAACATTACATAGAATTTTGCTCGGGAAGACAAATTCCCTTAAGAGCATCATGGTCTTCGATGGTTGCTTCCCAAGCAAGGACGTGCCTTAGTTGGTCCATGTCTCAAGTCTCCACTTCCCACTTTAAACTTTCAATTTCAGGCTCCATTCCTTCTCGTGAATCATTACCTGAGCAAGAGACAAGCGTGTGAGAATGTAAGTTAGTTAAAGTGTGTGCTTGGACTTGAGATCGTGTGACGGGCCTATGGAACACATCACGTCGCCACTGTCTCGGTTCCTGCAGCAACAGGGCCCACAAGCCATACACACGAGTCACTCCACACACCGCAACCATCCCAGGATGAGGTTGGACGCACTAGCCACACCGCCTCCTAGCAAGTCACCACCGTTCCGGTTCCTCCAACAATATGGCCAAAGCTGCCCACACACGCATCATTCTCATCGCCACGCGTCACACTTCACGTTCATATATAAAATCATGCTCAAATTCATTTTCGTTACACTTTTCAAAACATGATGCATGACTGAACAAAAACATCCAAAACACACAATACCACCCTACCGTCCCATGGTGTAGGCCTGTAAAAACAATGCACATGCAAACACTATTTACTTGACATCCTAGCTTTCCAAGGTGCTCATTTCTATCACTTTCTCGGGATCAACCTATCACATAACCAATTTACATTAAACTCCATCTCACAACTCATCCCACCTACTAAAACTACGGGTACTAATTAAGTCCATCAACGCTCTACTAAAATGGATCACTATACCGACTTGGCCAAAAATCAAGCTAACTTCCAACGCGCATAACTTTTGCGTCGGTCATCAGAATCACTCGATTCTAGCGGCTACACACTCTTTAGGACGTCTAGTTTCTAACGGCTTCATCCATTTAACAATCCAACATCTACGACTTGGCCGGATGTGGCTGAACGAAAATCATTCTATAACCGAGTTTTTTTTCGGTTATTCAAACGCTCAATCTTCTCCATAGAAACCCAAAATTTACTCCTACTTCCGACTTAAACACCAATATACAAACAAAAGTCAACTTTAACTTCTAAATCTCGTATCTCCCTCCTAGGGTTACCAAAACTATCTAATACATCCTCTAACTTTACTTTTAACACTCAAAACAGTTAACAAACTAACTATCTACTCAAAAACTAACTCAAACTTACCAAAACTTTGAAAGCCGATGAAAGAACGGAGAAGCAAGTTGTCGCAGGACGGAAAAATACCGAGGAAGTGAGGGTTTTGCATTGGGAAGGAGATCACCGAAGGTATTATGTGATTCCTCCCCTTTATCACATATATAATAATAATAACAATAATAATAACAACTTAATTACTATTTTGCCCTCACTTTTTAATATTTTAGCTAATTTGTTATTTGGTCTGTGTCCGGTCGAAATCCTAAAATTTTTCCTTCACCATTAGTCTCGAAATAATCTTTTATCTACTAGTACAAGTTCTCCGCTCTCGATTTCGATCAAAACTATGCCGTTTACCGTAACGTAAATATAAAAATTATACAACAGAAATTTCGGGTGTTACAAAGCGAATGCAGGAGTTAAGGTTTTTACTGAAGAGCTTCAGCTCTGAGGAGGACAAAGACAGAAACCGAGGCGACTGAGTACAACAAAGAGAAAATGATTGTCTGTAATTATGAACTCTTTTCATTTTCGAAAACGATGTATACATACACTTGGAAATAGAGGTGTTCGTGGTCCGATCTGATTTGATTTTAACAAAGATTAGAACTGGCCCAATAAAATTCAGTTTTCAATTTTTAGAACAGGTACCATTAAAATATTTTTAGAAAAGTTCAATTCAGATCCTATATCATATGGGGTCAATTGTCATTTGGTCTCTATTTTTTTTTTGTCCAATCAGACACTATCGTATACGTCGTTTGCAATTCAAAACTTGCCGTTTAATTTTTCGTTAAATTTATATTTAAAAATTATAAAGTTATAAATTAATTTTAAAAAAATAATAAATGATATTCAATTTACTTGAAATTTGTACTATATATTTGTCACATTATGAGAAGATAATCTGAACTTTTTCGTCATTTTCTAATACTTTTATGATTTATTATAATTATTTTATAAATTAATTAATTAAAATTATAATAAATTGTACAAGTGTTAGAAAATCACAAAACTTTTCAGATTATCTTCCCATAATGTGGTAAAAACTTTAAATAAATTTAATATCGTTGTTTTCAGTGAACATGTGAGAGTACGGTCAGTTCAATTGGACTGGTTATACTCTCACGCTAAATGATAAATTAATTTTAAAAAAATAATAAACATTAGTCAATTTACTTGAAATTTTTATCACATATTCAGAACATTATAAGAAGATAATTTGAAAGTTTTTGTAATTTTGTAACACTTGTACGATTTATTATAATTTTAGTTAATTAGTTTAGAAAATAATTATAATAAATCATAAAAGTATTAGAAAATGATGAAAATTTTCAAATTATCTTTCAATAATGTGTTAAATATGTGGTAAAAATTGTAAGTAAATTGAATATCCTTTGTTATATTTGTAAAATTAATTTATAACTTTATAATTTTTATAATTTTTAAATATAAATTTAACGAAAAATTAAATGGCAAGGTTTGAATTACAAACGGCGTATACAATAGGGTCTGATTGAGCAAAAAAAATGTTAAAGACTAAATTACAAATGACCTCATACGATATGGTAAGAATTGAACTTTTCTAAAAAATATTTAGGACCGGACTAGATTTTTTATTCCAGTTCTGGTCTGATTCTTGTTTTTCCAGTATTAATTATTTTTAATAAAAAATTTCATATTAAAAAAGATAAACAATTTTAATATTGGAGTACTTTTTTCCAGCATAATTGATAATTCGGAACCCTCTTTTATTCCCTGAATGTTATCTTATTAATTTATATGAATCTATCATTTTTTTTAGTCTACAGTGAACGATTGTGTACTCAATAGAGTTTATGAACCGTACAAAAAACCATGCAAATCTCTGAACTCAACTACTAAAGACTATAAAAACTAAATCAAATTAATTAGAAAGATCAATTTTGAGTTGAGGGCTTCTTCTAATAATTTAACAAAAGATAAATCAATTGAAGCAAAATTGATTAATATGTCTCAAAATTAAAAAAAAAACAAAAAAACAATAATTAATACAGTCAATTCATCTTGAATATTTCAGAAATAATCAATTAGTATTCAGTAGCCAAATCTAATAATATAACAAACATGTAATAATCTTACAAAAAAATAAATCAAAATTTGAGCAAAGGCCACCAAATCAAGTAACAAAAGTATGCAAAAGAACTCTTTCCCTTATAAGATAAGAATTACAGAATGACCAAATCAGTTAGAGATTTGGCCAGAAAAATAGGTGCAAATACCTCAATTGATCACTACACGATCAATCTAACCCGTTCACCCATTTTTTAACCTATTTTAAAGTTTCAGCATTAAGGTAAAAGAAGCCCGCAATCTTTAAAAAACTTGCATTCTTTGCATTTTCTCAAGAACATGATAAACTTTTAAGAAGTTGCCCACCTAAACAAATACGAGTGGCGAGTGCCTGTCAAAATCCAACTACAAGAACAATCCAACATATTTTTCAATTTTAGCAGTGAAGTAGAACACCATTTTCGAAAGAAACAATCAATCCTTCAGACGATCTGCATTCTTTACGAATAGTCCTTCACATTTTCCCAAGAACACTATGAACTTTTAATAATCAACAATTAAGAAACTGCCCAGTGCCAGTCAGAAAAGGATCAGATCAATCCGTATAAGTTAAAACTTCTAAGGACAGAAACTGGGAAAAAAAGTTTACCATACTTTCGTCAGTCTAGCAGCGAGCGATCTGTAAATTGTCGACGGTTGAACTCAATGGTGAGCGAAGAGCCAGTGTGTGCGTCAGAGAGTGAGCTGCAAGTCGGTGACTGGAGATTGTGAAAGACGGCAAGAGATAGCAAGGGTAAGAGACTAAGGATTGGAGTAGGCACCGAACTGCAGAACTGCAGAACTGCTAGAGAACTGAGAACTGAGAACTGAGAACTCCATAGTTATTAGTTAGGGTTAGTGGGTTACTTACTGCTAGTCCAGTTTGGTTTTACAAGTTTTCTGTCATTAAAACTGAAAACTGAATTGAAAACTTCGATTTTACAAAAAAATTAAAATTCTTTTATTTAAGATGCAAAATGGACCAGAACTGGATCAAATAGGTCGGTTCTAGTATGATTCTTTGCTCCAGGTCGATTTGGTACGCCCCTACTTAGAAACTAAACTTGAATAGTAAAAAATATTCTAAAGTGAATAGTGAAATGTTTCAATGCTTTACGCAGCCATTCTCGGGGTCCATTTCCAGAGAAATAAGGTAGTTCCATTCTGGTAATCGAGAATGGAATGTAGATTCAACACATTGTCCATCTGTCGAAGCCAGAACAGAAGAAGTAGAAGCGTTATCCGTCGGCAAGGTAAGCTGATTAGTCGAATCTTTGGGTTTGAGAATTGTTATGTGAAATGGCAGTTAGAATATTATCGTCATTCGTCTTTGCTTGTGTTTCAGGCATGAGGGATAGGTAGCTCTGATATCAGTGACGGTTGAGTGAGAAAGGGAATTATGGAAGACTATTGTGGTCGGTGAAGATGCAGAAGAGACAGAAAAGGTTCATACATTTCACACCCTTTCTCTCTCTTCTCTATCTTATAAACTGCCCTTACAGCGACTGTCTTCCACGTCAGCTGCAATGGGAACAATTTGAACCTTTCACGCGCAATGGGGACATCAATTCCCCATCAAAACCTCAAAATCTACGCAACACCATTTTTCACTTCGTAATGAAGAAGATAAGGGTGGAGATTAGAGGATGGGATGGCTTCTGCCTGTGGAAAGAGAGAATAAAAATTAACCAAAAGCGCAAGTGACTATTTAAATTGATGTAGTTTCAAATTACATGGTTTAATTTGAGGAAATTTAAAAGACAGAATATTGATTTTAATTACTCTCAAAGTACAGAATTTAAATTGATAATTTTGTTATAAAATATATAAGTTCATGGATATTACCATGAAAAAAAAAAAGGAAAAATATATAGAATAAAATAAAATAAAATAAAATTTGCTTTTCTTTCCTGCACTTTAAATTTTGAGTGAGAATTTGGACCATCAATGAGGGAAAATAACACAATAAAAGAGGTCCATATAATGAGCCACTCAATTGTATCGTAGTTAAATATACTCTTCTCTTTTGAATTACTTAGTAATTAGGAGTAACGGATTACCTCAAGTATACTTTGCATGAAACTGTGGTTCAATATATCACTATATTAAAGTAAAATCCGCCAAAATTTATTGAAAGAAAATTTCGTATAATTTTTTTGCGAAAATTTAAGTGTAAATTAAAATACGATTTTGCTCGAATTTTTGAAATAGCATGACGCATTAATTTGTGGTCACGTATTACACGTACGTATAATTTAATAAATTAAATAAAACTTGACGTTATTAACTATGTAAAATTAAGTAAGATAAATTAACAGGTGAAAAATGTCGGTATTTATCGAAATTAATTGTTGGGGAGATTTCATGAATCACAGAATTAAAAACTATTAAATAATTTTAAATAAAATAAATATTTTAATATAAAAATAAAATAATTAAATAAAATAATTTATTACAACAATAGGTTTACTTTTGTTTTCTTTCAACCGAAAATCAAATCGAGAGAGAGAGTGAGAGAGAAATGGCCGAGAGAGAGTGAAAAGATGACGCCGACCAAATGACATCAGTTCGGAGTTATTTTAGTGTCAAAATCTTCGTCTCGAAGAGTAGATCGTCGTTGGTGAAGGGCCTTTTTGAAGGTAACATCTGGATTTCGCGATTTTTGCCCGAGAAGTTTTGAGTTTTCGATGTTTTCTAAATCTGAGATTTGGGTCGTTTTTCTTGGTGTTTTGACAAGATTCGACCAGATCTAAGGTGAGAAACGTGTGGGAAACAAGATATGGCAAAAAATGGTTAGAAAAACGTTGATTTTCGGTCATCAGAGCACTAGGTCGGCGACTGCGGAGTCAACTCGGCAATGGGCCTCCTTCTTACTCGGACTTCCTGTTTATATCGTTTTTTTACCCCTTTTTTTATCTTAACAGGGTTCCTCCTTTGTGTTGACTTACAGATTTGGAGGATTTTGCTGAATTTGATCCTATTCTCGAGGAGCCACAGGCTACCGAGATTAAGAGGACTAGCCATAGGGGTATGAGTTATTATACTTATTACGTTATACCTATCCTAGTTTACACGTATATTATTTTTTGTGGGATTCCACCAGTATTGACGTCGGTATTTTTACGAGCATGTGCATTTTACATTTGGATGACATATTTTACTCGTCCTTGTCAACGGGCTCCATTTGAGATTTATCGTGAGATTTGTTATATTGCCATAAATATGTGTTTTATTCATGCATTGATTTTCTCGCGCACGCCATTGTTTTCTGATGTACATTGAAGTTTGATTCTGGAGATAATCGTCTAACACTCTCAGTTAGGCCCATACGCTGAGAGTATCAGGGGATTTTGCCTAGATGCACTCATGTTTGAGGGTTGTTGTGGTACTCTCCACACTTATTTGGATATAGCCCGGGGGTTGACGGGTCGTGTACCCTTCTAGAGCCCAGGGGTTGACGGGTCGTGTATCCTCCTGGATGATTGATTATTGTGCGGTACTCCCCGCGAATAGAGTGATGGACTTTGAGCTTTGGTAGTCCTGTTACCCTACCTGGTCAGTGTCTGTTCGTTGCTACCCTGGTTTATAAGTCCATTGTGTGGTCCTGTTGGGCCCATGGTTGAGTGGTTGTGTCCCTCCTGAAGTGCTCATGTGCGTGTATCCGCGATGGCCCAGGGTTGAGTGGATCCGTTTGATTCCCTCCTGGTTGGTTGACCTATTCTCTTCTCCCTATGAGGCCCTGCCGGTGTTATCGCAGCCTTTCTTTATGGTGTGGTTTGGAGGATCTTTGAGTGACCTCCCTTTTCACTATTCACCTGATTTTATATAATAGTATGGTTGATGCATGCCTATTTTTACTATACCTACAGTATTTTTGAAACTAACTCTATCAATCATTTTAAAAATAAGAAGAGGAATTAATAACATTGAAACCGGTTTTGAGTTTTAAAATATGTGCATTGATTTTAAGCGAGTATGCATAATGAATAAGTTATAGGTATAACATCACATACTGAGTTTGACACTCACCCTAACGGCTCCCCCTCTACAGGTAGAGGAAAAAAACAGAAACCGAGGTTGATCGGCTCCCGATATTGTAGATTTTTCCTAGATATTTATATCAATATTTGTTCTATGTAAGAAATTAATTTGGTATTGTACTGGACATTAACATATTTTACTTTCATTTTCTATATTTCTACTATTGCTTGTATTATCAGATTTTTTATTTCTAGGAGTTTTGGGATGGCTCATAAAAATCTTCCGCAACTAGCCTTAGGTTAGACGGTAGACCTCCCCAAGCTTGATCGTTTAACCTAGAGTTTCTGTTAGACCCCTTTCCGGGTCGTGAAAAAAATTAATTTGTATCAGAGCTCAAGGTTCCATAATCTTCCTAGTGACGAATGTTGAGAGTAAGTATGAGTAGTTAGTAGAATATATTGATTAACTGTACAATGAACATGCTAATGCGGTGCAATTTCATGTTTTTCATTAGTGTTAAAATGCCACCTCGAAGGAGAGTTCCTCAGAATCTCGATCAGGACCCTAGCACAATATCCTCTATTCTGGAGGCATTGCGGAACCTGGTGAGCAAGGCTCAGGCTCCACCTCTGGCTCCGATTGCTACTCCTGATCCAGCCCCCTACTCAGATAACCTCTGGAGGAATTCATTTCCTGGAGTTCAATCATCTCAACCCACCAATTTTTTGTGAGTGGGATTGATACAGCAGAGGCAGAGAACTGGCTCGAAGTGATGAAGTTTAACTTCAAGACCCGACAGACCCCTGTAGAGTCTCAAGTTACGATAGTCGCCTATTTTCTGAGGGAGGCAACTAGACGTTGGTGGACAGCCATTCGCAGCCAGTATGATGTTAGTACTATGGGATGACATGAGTTTACTTCATTATTTCGAGGCTAGTTCAGCAATAGGGAGTATCGGGGCATAATGACCAAGACCTATTATGATCTAGTTTAGGAAACTATGACGGTGACAGAATATTATAACAGATTCATTCACCTGTTGCCCTATTCTGGTAGAGTTAGTGTGGAGGCCCAGATTATTAAGTTTGTTTAGGGCCTGAATTTTAACATCAAGCGTATCGTAGCTGTAAACTTGTATGACAGTCAGCTCGGGGCATATGAGGCCACCTTGAGAATAGAGAAGATGTACACCTCTGGTGATAGTGCTCCTCATTATGGGTCAGACAGTCAGTCTTTGGGGAGAAAGATGACCAGGAAGATTCAACGGCAGGAAGCAGATCGAGGTTTCAGTGCGAACCGCTCTTCTGGGTCTAGTGGTGGTTCGTCTAGGGGCTCCAAATACTCCTCTTACGCCTGCCATACTTGTGGCCAGCTGGGTCATCTTCGAAAGAACTGTCCACTGAATCAGCCTCGGGAGCAGCAGCAGCCGCGGGCACCCTTATTTGCTCCTTCAGCTACCGAGTGGTTCTCCCCGCCGGTTCAGGATCGAGGACAGATTCGACCTTTTTCTCAGCAGACTTAGTTTCAGACTCCCCATCGTCATTCAATGGATATCCCTTCTATGAGTACACCATATCGACCTAGTGGACAACCTTTGACTATAAGTCCATCTCCACCTCAGCGGCAAAGAGCAGAAGGATTCCGGGAGCACCAAAGATCTACTTCTAGGGGCGGTTACCACAGTTGGGATTATAAGGGTAAGCGAGTTGCCGGTCAGTCTTATGCTATCGACCAAACCGAGTACTATCTAGTGCCTAATCAGGCAGCAGTCGTGGACGGTACTATACTCATTTTTCATACTTTTGCTCGGGTATTATTTGACACTGGGGTATCACATTCTTTTATCTCTGCTTTATTTGCTGAGTCGCTGGGATTGTCTATCGAGGAGTTAGAGACTCATTTATTCTTAAATACTCCACTGGGCGACAGAAGTGGAGTTTCCTATGTATGCAGAGCAGTCTGTGTGGTTATTGACGACTACAAATTTTCTGCTGATTTGATTATCCTGCCTATGAGCCAATTCGACGTTGTTCTTGGCTGTGACTGGCTTACTAAGTATAGGGCGATTATAGATTGCTATCTGAGGCGGGTTACAGTTACCTCTAAGGTCGGTAAGGTTGTTGTTTACCCCCGAGACCCTAGTGCGAGAATTATAAACTGTATTTTTTGGGTATGCCTTGGAGGTAGGAGATGACTGGAGCAGTTTAGAGGACTTTGGTCTATGGATCTAGATATTAAGACTGCGGTGCAGGAGTGAGATGTTCCGAGAATTCGATGACGTCTTTCTTGAGGAGTTACTGCGTCTACCTCCAGATCGGGAGATCGAGTTTTGTATCGATCTCGTTCCAGGGGCCACTTCAATTTCTATCCCTGCATACAGGATGGCACTGGCAGAGTTAGTTGAGTTGCGAAGGCAGTTGGATGATTTGCTGACTGAGGGTTTTATACAGGAGAGTATGTCGCCATGGGGCTGTCCTGTCTTATTTGCTAAGAAGGCAGATGGATCATTGAGGTTAGGCGTGGATTATCGAAAACTTAATCGGGTTACTGTGAAGAACAGATATTTGCTACTCCGCATCAATGACCTCTTCGATCAGCTCGGAGGCTCACGGTATTTCTTGAAGATTGACTTGAGAACATGATACCATCAGGTGAAAATTCGGGAAGAGGATATTCCCAAAACTGCTTTCCGAACCAGATATAGACCTTTGAGTTCTTGGTATTACCGTTTGGGCTGACTAATGCTCCAGCGGTGTTTATGGATCTCATGAACCAAATTTTCAAGCTATATTTGGACCGATTTGTGATTGTTTTTATTGATGACGTCCTTGTTTACTCTAAGTCTCGTTGGGAACACTGTGAGCATATCCGCATTGTACTGCAAACCTTGATGGAACATCAATTGTATGTCAAGCGTAGCAAGTGCAATTTTTGGCAGACTGAGGTAAAGTTCTTGGGGCATGTAGTCTCTCGAGAGGGTATTTCAGTGGACCCTGCTAAGATTGAGGCTATAGTGAATTCGCAACCACCCAATAACGTTTCGGAGATTCGCAGCTTCTTTGGTTTAGCAGGATATTATCGTCACTTTGTGAAAAATTTTTCCTCCATTGCAACGCCGCTTTCTAGACTCATCCGTAAAGATGTGAGATTTGTTTGGGATGATAGCTGTTAGCGGACATTTGAAGAATTGAAGCGAAGGTTGACTAGTTCTCCGATTTTGACAGTTTTTGACAGTAGCTTGTCATATACCGTTTATACTGACGCATCTGGAGTTGGTCTAGGTTGCGTTTTGATGCAGCATGGTAAGGTTGAAGTCCCACGAGCAGAACTACTCCACCCATGATTTAGAGCTCGCCTCCATCGTCTTTGCCTTAAAAATATGGAGGAGTTATTTTTATGAAGTCAGTTTCCAGGTTTTCTCCGATCACAAGAGTCTAAGGTTATATTCACTCAGAAGGAGCTCAATTTGCGATAGTGCAGGTGGATGGAGTATTTGCAGGATTATGATTTCAGTCTGGAGTATCATCCTGGCAAGGCTAATGCAGTTGTTGATACATTGAGCCGGTATCCTCGTGCTTCGATCTCCTGTTTAATACTAGATGAGTGGAAGAAACATGCAGCGATCGGGGATTTTGACTTGAACTATCATAATACTGGAAGCATGGTTTGTGCCTACCATGTAGTGGCTACCCCTTCGATGTACAAGGGTGAAGCAACTACAGTGTCAGGATGAGAAGCTCATGGCAAGGGCAGAAAAGATACATAATGGAGAACAACTTGAGGGGTCGATGGGCATATATTCTACCATGACAGGGTCACAGTTCCCAACATCGCCAACCTGAGACAAGAAATCTTAGATTAAGCTCACAAATCTCGTTTTGCCATTCACTCGGGCGGTACAAAGCTGTATCAAGATCTGAAGCGTCAATATTGGTGGGTTGGCATGAGGAGGGAAGTGGCCGAATTTGTTGTCCGATGCATGACCTGCCATCAGATCAAGACCAAGCACCAACGGCCACTAGGTTTGCTCCAGCCACTACCTATTCCAGAGTGGAAATGGGAGGTGGTGACCATGGATTTTGTTACCCATCTTTCGATGGCTCCTCAGCGTCTGAATGCTATCTGGGTTATTGTGGATCGGTTGACGAAGGCGGCTCATTTTATTCCTGTTCGAATGACTTTTTCAGTTGCCAAGCTTAGCCGATTATATGTGTAACACATTGTTCGTCTTCATGGGGTACCTTTGAGCATAGTTTTTTTACCGTGATCCTCGTTTTACCTCGGAGTTGTGGAGGGGATCACAGAAAGAGCCCGGTAAGAAGACACAGTTCAGCACAGCACATTATCCCCAGACAAATGGGCAGTCTGAGAGGACCATCCAGATACTAAAGGACATGCTGAGGTCTTGTATCCTGAATTTTGGTAACAGCTGGATCAAACACTTGCCACTGGTGGAGTTCGTGTATAATAATAGCTTCCAGACCAGCATCGGAGTCTCTCCTTTTGAGACATTATATGGCTAGCTATGTCGTTCTCCTTTGTGTTGGGCCGAGAAGGAGGAGCGACTTAGTCTTGCGCCGGAGATCGTTCGAGAGACCACCGAGAAAATCCACCAGATTCATGGGCGACTGAAGGTGGTGAAGAGCAGACAGAAAAGCTATACCGACCTGAAGAGACGTGAGTTGGAGTTTGATGCTAATGACTTTGTCTTTGTAAAGGTTCATCCTACCTGTGGTGTCAGCAGATTTTGGGTAAAGGGCAAGTTAGCCCCGAGATATATCGGTCAATTCTCAATTGTTGAGAGAATTGGAGTGGTAGCCTACAAGCTGGGGTTGCTACCTCAGTGGGACATGTGCATCTTGTTTTCCATATATCCCAACTGAGGAAGTACCTTCCAAATCCATCTCTCAATGTTTCGTGAGATAAGGTGCCCGTCTAGGTTGACACGACCTACAATGAGGAGACAGAGCAGATTTTGCGACGCGAGATTTGGTTGCTTCATCATCGAAAAGTTCCTTATGTGTTAGTATTATGGAAGAACCACACAGAGAGAAAGGCTACTTGGGAGCTGGAGTCAGAGACGGCGGAGAGATACCCCTACCTTTTCTATGATATGTAGTTGAGGTGAATTTAGAGGACGAAATTCATAAAAAGGGGGAAAATATGTAAAATCCGCCAAAATTTACTGAAAGAAAATTTCGTATAAATTTTTCACGAAAATTTAGGTGTAAATTAAAGTATGGTTTTGCACGGATTTTTGAAATAGCGTGACGCACCAATTTGTGGTCACGTGTTACACGTACGTGTAATTTAATAAATTAAATAAAACTTGGCGTTATTAACCGCGTAAAATTAACTAAGATAAATTAACCGGCAAGAAACGTCAAAATTTACTGAAATTAATTGTTTGGGGGAATTTATGAATCGCAAAATCGAAAACTATTAAATGGTTTTAAATAAAATAAATATAAAAATAAAATAATAAAATAAAAGAAAGAAAATAATTTATTAAAACAACCTACTTTCTTTTCAGAAAACCTATTATTTTCTTTCAGCAGAAAACGGAGAGAGAAGAAGAGAGAAACGACCAAGAGAGGGTGAAAAGGTGACGCTGGCCAAACGACGTCCGTTCAAAGCGATTTTGGTGCACAATCTTCATCTCGAAGAGTAGATCGTCGTTGTTGAAAGGCGTTTTTGAAGGTAACCTCTGGATTTCACGATTTTTGCTTGAAAAGTTTCAGGTTTTTGATGTTTTCTAGATCTGAGATTTGGGTCCTTTTTCTTGGTGTTTTGACAAGATTCGACCAGATCTAAGTTGAGAAACGTGTGGGAAACAAGATATGGCGAAAAATGATCAGAAAAACGTCAATTTTTGGCCACCAAAGCGCTCGGGCTGAGTCAACTCGGGCCCAAGGCTGAGTTGGCCCGGGCCGAGTTGACTCATGCCCAAGGCCGAGTTGAGCCTAGACCAGGCTGAGTCCGACCTGGACCAAATTAAGTTCTTCCGGGTCCAACCCGGTTCCAAGAGGGCCTACCAGGTCCGACCGGACCCTAGTTGGGTCGGGTCAATTCAAGCCCAAGTTCGAGTTGGGCCTGGGCTAGGTCTGGACCCAACCCCTTCCAGGTTGAGTTCGGCCCGACCCGAACCGGGCCGGCCTGACCCGAACCGGTCTGGCCCAAGGGTCAAAGTCAACGGTCAAAGTTGACCGCTGACCATTATCATTGACTTTGATCGTCAACATTGACTGTTGACTTTTTGATTAAAAAGTCATCTCGAGCAGTTTGGTCCCATTTTTACCCCGGCTTCCCATTTATATCATTTCGAACCCCGATTGGACAGTAATGGGTCTCGTTGACTTTTCATACAAAAAGTCAAATTGAGTCGTTTAGCCTCATTTTTACTCGGGCTTCTCGTTTATATCATTTTTTACCCCTTTTTTTTTTTATCTTAACAGGGTTCCTCCTTTGTGTTGACTTCTAGATTTGGAAGATTTTGCTGAGTTTGAGACAATTCCCGAGGAGCCATCGACTACCGAGATTAAAAGGACTCACTACAAGGGTATGAGTTATTATACTTATTTCGTTATACCTAACCTAGGATGCACATATATTATTTTTGGTAGGATACCACAAGTATTGACGTCAGCATTTTTACGAGCATGTGCATTTTACATTGTTTAGGCATGTACACGTTTTGTTGGATTTATACTGCCGAGTTGCGTTTGGATGCCATGTTTTACTCGCCCTTGCCGACGGCCTCGATTCGAGATTTACCGTGAGATTTGTTATATTGTCATGCGTATGTGTTTTATTCATGCATTGGTTTTCTCACGCACGCCATTGTTTTCTGATATGCATCGGAATTTGATTATGGAGATAATCGTCTGACACTCTCAGCTGGGCCTATACGCTGAGAGTATCAGGGGATTTTTCCTAGATGCACCCGTGTTTGAGGGTTGTCATGGTACTCCCCACACTTGTTTGGATATAGCCCAGGTACCCTCCTGGATGATGGACTCTGAGCTTTGCTAGTCCTGTTACCTGACCTGGCCAGTGTCTTTTCGTTGCTACCCCCGATTTATAAGTCTATTGTACGGTCCCGTTGGGCCTAGGGTTGAGTGGTTGTGTCCCTCCTAGTGTGCTCTTGTGCGTGTATCCGCGATGGCCAAGGGTTGAGTGGATCCGTTTGATTCTCTCTTGGTTGGTTGACCTATTCTCTTCTCCCTATGAGGCCCTGCCAGTTTTATCCCAACCTTTCTTTGTGGTGTGGTTCGGAGGATCCTTGAGTGACCTCCCTTTTCACAATTCACCTAATTTTATATGATAGTATGGTTGATGCGGGTTTATTTTTACTATACCTACAGTATTTTTGAAACTACCATCATCAATCGTTTTAAAAATGAAAAGATGAGTTAGTAACATTAAAACCGATTTTGAGTTTTAAAACACGTGCATTGATTTTAAGCGGGTATGCATAATGAATAAGTGATAGGTATAACATTTCATACTGAGTTTGTCACTTACCCCAACGACTCCCCTTCTACAGGTAGAGGAAAGAAGAGCAGGAACCGAGGTTGATCGGCTCCCGATATTGTGGATTTTTCCCAGATATTTATATCGATATTTTTTCTATGTAAAAAATTAATTTGGTATTGTACTGGGCATTAACATGTTTTACTTTCATTTTCTATATTTCTACTATTGCTTGTATTCTCAGATTTGTTATTTCGAGGAGTTTTGGAATGACTTATAAAAATCTTTCGCAACTAGCCTTACGTTAAACGGTGGACCTCCCCGAGATGGATCGTTTAACCCGACGTTTCTATTAGGCCCCCTTCTGGATCGTGACATTACATCTCACAATTGTGATAGTACTCAGTAATCGGTGATTTTTGGAAGAAAATACAACTAAAGAAAAAGAATAAAAGTAAACCCCCATTATTATGATACTTATGATAAATCATTACGTGTTCCCTTTTTTTGTTCAGCAGAGAGAGTCCACAGTACGGGTAGACACGATCCGAGTCGATCTGGTTCCGAGCCCAGATCAAAACTGGACCTAACGTTTGGAAAATGTTTTTCGAAACTTGGAACCGATCCTGGGAGGAATCGGGATCGGATCGAAAGCTTTGGTCCGATCTAGTTCCTCCCACCTTTTTTTAAACATTAAAATTAAGTCTCGCACTTGCAAAATCGCCTCTGAGTTTGTAAGCATCTTAGTCATGAGCTAACGCAGCTTCTACTGCGGTACCAAAGGTGCCAAGCCATAGCCGAGTTCGATTCCTCAAAAGATGAATCTCAGCTATTCATTTCCCCCAATGCCTCTCTCTAACTCCTCTGTAAAGCTTCGTCGGCCTCTGTCTAACTCTTAAGTAAAGCTTCGTTGGCTTTAATGGTGAACCCACTTGCTTCATTTCAATGGATTTCAGACCAAGGAACACTATGACAGGAGTATATACGCTAGTGGGTCCGATCAAAATCAAGATCTGGAGAGTAATTCTACTAGATCTGATAGATTTGAGATGGGGTAAGTTGGTTTAGGTCAATTGTCCATGGGTGCTCCAAATTAAGAAAAGGTTGGGTTAAGAACTCGTTTAAAACTACAGAATTCATCGAACCAAAGCAACCATTTGTATCGAAAAAGTCTGTTGATGGGAGGTAAAGGGAGAAAGAGAAAATGAGAAACAGTTTTTAGAAATACAGAGAAGATATCTGATTTTTGAAAATCCTTTGGAGCAGAAAGGGATACAGAGAATCGGGGGAATTTAGAGAGGGAAGATGAAGATTTCTAATTGTTGAAGTCCTAACTTGCTTTTATTTTTAACTCACGGTTCAGTCCCCATTTTTTGGGATTTTAAGTTTGAGGACCGAAGACCGAGCCGAAACCAGTGAGAATCTCAGCCTGAAGATCGAAACCGGACCGAGGACTGAAGAACTAGGACCGAAACTGGACCAAAACGGTGGTCCGGTTCAATTCTCGATTCTCAGGCCAGTTCTGCTCACCCTTAGTCCGTAGACTTGGTGTATAAAACATTGAATTGTGTATTATTTAATTAGATTTTAGTACTTTGAGAAATTTTAATTTATAGCAAACACACACTTAAAATGAATTGTCGCCTTGAGAATAATCTAGAATCTATTTACATGAATAATTGATAAGAATGCTAACTTCTACATTCACTAGGAATTGAAGGCACCAGCCGAAACTATCAAACTTCAGTAACTATAATCGTACTTAAGTTGCTAAGTTTCTGTCGACAAGATAGAAAGCAAGTTGAGTACACTTGGGAAAAATGGTCCTAAAAAGGGCATCGCTATACAACTCCAAACTAGGTGTTCTAGGTCCCAAACAAGCTACAACACCACGTCATGTTCTACAAAAACTAAAAACATTGGAGTGACATGTAGCCATGTTCGATAAACCTCGGCATCCATCAAAATTTTCATCTGACGCTTAGGCATGGACGCCAAGGCGTGCGAAGCATCGCAAATTTGCAAAATTTGGAAAACCATTGAGGCATCACAAAGTCATGTTCTATAACACATTGGCTTACATTGAAATTCATGTCTGACACCTTGGCATCCACTATGTTGTAGGTCGGGTTATTCACCAAAACTCGATCTTCTTCTGTTTTCACAACACCCATTTTCATTAATATAATCCCAGAAGACTTAAACGTCATTTTCGTGCATAGAATTTTAATCCATAAAATCTAAAGTTTCTAATTCAAATTTTCAACTCTTCAATAAAACTCCAAAAACTTGTTTGAATGTCAAAAACAGTTATGAAATCATCTTATCTTTGACAATCCTTCGATCTCATGGTGAATTGACACTCCAATAGCACCAAACCAAAGTCGTTTTAGGTTAATTCTCAACTTAGATCAGATTGTAATATTAGATATCAAATTTTTTTTATGAAATATGAGAAAAGTTTCCATAATCTGACTTGAGTTTGAGGATATATTATATAAACATGGTTATATGATTTAGATCTACCAATTTTCCAGCAGAAATTTGCCTCTTTATTCTCCTCCTTTTTCTCTAATTTCAGAATTAGGGTTAGGTTGATAAGGGAGACTTAAACATCGTCTACTGAAATTAAAAAGTACCTGACCAACAATTAGGGAGATATATTTTAAACTAATAGTTTCGATGAAAGTGATCTTTTAGCCAATCATTTGCTCACATTTTACTCTTTTCGTCAATTATTATAATTTATTGTTTTATAATTCTCCTGCATTGAATTGTTCAAATATTTCTGCATAATATAATTTCAGTAATCAACAAATATTAAATTCTAGTGAAAAGAATAATCAATTAATTATGACTTAATTACTTGTTAGCAATACATCCACTTGTGTGATAAAATCAACCCCTGTTATTTTTAAAATTTTAAAGGTGTACATTTAATAGAAAATTTATATCTTTTAATTATAGAAATAATTGAATGACTTATTGGTATAACAGTATAGTCATAAATTTGATATTCTTTGTAAGCATCTTTAAATATAATAAAGTTTTAAACGAAGACATTAGCTATGTATATAATGAAGGGCTTGTTAGTGTGGCGGTCATCTTCCCACCATATCAAAAAACCAATCTTAGTTTCTTCCAAACTATGATTGAACATTCTTCGTTACTCCAATCCATTAATGACCCAAAGAAATTAGATAGTAGACAACTTTTGTTGTATTGGTTTATTTAGTCTTGAGTTTAAATGCAAAAGCCTATATTGTAAATTCATCACTAATGTCGTAGAACAGATAATATTAGATATGGTTTAAAAATTATGGTGTATTTATGTATGTAATAACAATTGTATATTAGTTTTCATAAAATCAAACAAGTAAGAAGAATAAAATGTTTAAGATTATTGAGTTTTTGGCATCTAATAGAAAATGAAACTTGAGCAAATAGAGACCATATTTGTCTAATGAGGCAAATTGAAACCAGAGTAATGAGTCAAGCACTCAATTTTTTATATCATTTGGCTCTTATGAGCTTTGACAATTGCGAGTTAGTAATTTTTTCTTAAAAAATTCTCGTGTAATGCGTAAGAACATAACTACTTGTTTTGAAATTTTAGAAATTATATTACAACTGCTGCGCCTAGCAAAAATCTATTTCTGCTTTTAATTTTAACTCGTTCATTTTTTATTGAAAATGTAAAGGAGTAAGTGTCAGGCTCTAAAAAACGTAAACAGTGAAAAGCTTTTAAACAATCTCAATTTAAAATTTTAATACAAAAGAAATATAATTTTTTCAAATGAAACCTTAAACAATGAATTTTTTTTTTAAATCTTAAAATATTCATTCTAACAATATAAATCTTAAACTACAAAAAATATAACAAATCAAACTCTGAGGTATGGCGGATTACCGTCTATTCACTGTTTACACCTTAGAACGAACGTTCGTTTTCTATTTACTTCTATTTTATAAATTAATTTTAAAAAAATAATAAACGATATTGGATTTAGTTGAAAATTTTATCACATATTCACCACATCATGAGAAAATAATTTAAAAATTTTCGTGATTTTATAACTCTTGTATAATTTATTATAATTTTAGAAAATTATTTTATAAAACAGATGTAAAACAATTATGATAAATCATACAAGTATTACAAATTTATAAAAATTTCTAAATTATCTTCTCATAATGTGGTAAAATTTTCAAGTAAACATAATATTATTTGATACTCTCTGCCCGCGTCAATCGAACTTCGTAGTCAACACTTCTATGCTCATCATATAGAGCGGTCGCCACCTACCTTCATTGGTCGACACTTTAGTAGAGCGGTCGACCCCTGCGCTCATCGGTCGACATTTTAATTCTCTCTGTCCGCACAGGTCGAATCCCACGGTCGACACTCTCACCGATTTTATACTAACTGGTCGACATCTACAGACTTCGGTCGACACTTTAATTCTCTCTGCTCGCATAGATCGAACTCCGCGGTCGACACTCTCATCACATTTTACACTAACCGATCGACACCTACAAACACCGGTCGACACTTTAATTCTCTCTGCGCGCACAGGTCGAATCCCGTGGTAGCCACTCTCATCACAATTAACACTGACCGGTTGACATCTAAAGATGCTGGTCAACACTTTGCACCAGCAGCCTAAAAATAACACCAGTTCAAAAGAAAACAAACGACGAAAACTTCCGCAATTTAAAACTACTAAGTAACATTCTATAATCAAAATCTCCCAAATAGTTTAAAAATGCATCTATACATGAATTCCGACTATTAACGTTCAAACCCACCTCTACCTTCAAATTCTATACACTTGAATTATACCCCGCAAAATACAACCCAAGAAAAAAACTACCATCTGGCCTCACTCTATGGGTCGGGCCGCCCTTACGAACTCCACCTGCCGGCACATGGTAGCATGCCGCCAACTGCCTACTCATCCTGCCTGGACTCTCGTAACGCACCAGCAGGAATCTCTGCGCCTATACAACAGAACACACAACATAAGTCTAACGCTCAGTAAGTAGTGCAATATGAAACGTAAAACCGATAATGCAATCCTATCACATGCAGTCTCTACATCCTCGCTCGTGTTGTCATAACCTGTGCCGTGTTGTACAGCCGCACCATGGTGAGGCTGGACTCTCTCGCCACCTCACACCATGGCACGTTGCCACCGTTCTGGTTCCTCTAGCAAGGGGGCCCTTAAGCCGTACACACGCGTCACTCCACAGACAGCAACCATCCCAGGGTGAGGCTGGACGCACTCGTCACACAACCCCCTGGCATGTCGCCACCATCTTTGTTTCTCCAGCAACAGGGCATAGTTGCTCACCACCACACACACACAGCAGCAGCCATCCCAGGGTGAGGCTGGACGCACTCGCCACACCACCCTCTGGCACATCGCCACCGTCCCGGTTCCTCTAGCAACGGGGCCAAAGCTACCCACACACACATCATTCTCACCGCCACGCGTCGCTCTTCACGTTCGCACATAAAACTATGTTTAGATTCATTTTCGTTACGCTTTTCAAAACATGATGCATGACTAAACTAAAATATGCAAAACACACAATACCACCCTGCCGTCCCATGGTGTAGGCCCGTAAGAGCAATGCACATGCAAACATTACTTACCTGACGTTCTAAGCTTTCTCGGTGTACGACTTCACCAAAATTCCGGTTCAACCTAAACACAAAATCAATTCCTGTCAAAACTAGTTTAAACACTCAACTCATACTCAAAACCGCTACCATTAACGTAACGTACCACAAACTAACTAAAATAGCTCATCAAACTAACTTGATCTAAATCCCCACATAAACTTCCGACGCGCATAACTTTTGCGTCGGTTATTGGAATCGCTTGATTCCAGTGGCCAAACTCTCCACAAGACATCTAGTTTCTAACAATCTCATCAACTTCACAATCCAACATCTATGGATTGGCCAAATGGCCGAACAAAAACTGTTCCGTAGCCCGATTTTTTCGGTTATCCAAACGCTTAATCTTCTCCTACTTCTAGTTTAAACATCAATACATGAACAAAGAAATTTAACTACAAATCTCCAACTTCGTATCTCCCTCCAAGGGTTACCAAAAACTATCCAATACACCCTCTAACTTTACTTTTAATACTCAAACAGCTAAAAAACTAACTTTCCATTTAAAATTAACTCAACTTACCGAAAGTTTAAAAGCTGATGAATAATCGGACAAGAAAATGGCTGCTGGAAGGAGAAGAGATCGAAAGGAGGGGAGGGCTTCGCGTTTGGGGGGGGAGTACTGGAGTGTTCTTTGATTCCCTCCCTCCTTTCACTTATAAATAAAATATAATAATAATAACCTAATTACTATATCACTCTCACTCTTTAATCTTTTAGCTAAACTGTTTTTCGGTCCTTGTCTGGTCAAAATCCTAAAATTTTCTCTAGACTGTTGACTTTAAAAAATTCTTTTATCTACTAGTACAAATTCTCTGCTCTCGATTTTGACCTAAACTCCGCCGTTTACCAATACAAAAACCCAAAAATTACTTTAGTAAAAATCCTAGGTGTTACATTCCACCCTCCTTAAAAGAAAGTTTGTCCTCAAAATTTACGTACCGAATAGCTCTAGGTAGTGTTGCTCTATGTTCTGCCGTCTTTCCCAAGTGGTCTCATCCACGCTGTGATTGCGCCATAACACTTTGACTAAGGGAATCTTTTTGTTGCACAACACCTTGACAGCTAATCCCAGTATTTTCACTGGCTTCTCCTCAAAAGTCAGCGTCGGCTAGATCTCTATATCTTGCTGTGCAACCATCTGAGAATGGTCCCGTACACACTTCCTCAGTAAGGAGACATGTATAGAATCCATCGAAGGGGGCATGCAATCCTCTCCACAATAGAGAACGGTCTAACATAATGAGAGTTGAGTTTTGTTGCTTCCCGAACCTGACCACTCTCTTGAATGGAGAGATCTTCAAAAATACTTCATCGCCTTCTTGGAATTCCAACGCCCGCCGCCTCTGGTCTGCGTAACTTTTCTGCCGACTCTGAGCTACCTCAATCCTTTTATTTATAGTAGCAACCTTGTCGACAGTCTGTTACAGTATCTCCGGGCTTATGAGACTTGCCTCTCCAACGCCGTCCCAGTACAATGGCGACCTATACTTTCTCTTATACAGAGGTTCGTACGGTGTCATACCAATGGTGGACTGATAGCTATTATTATACGAAAATTTCACCAAAGGTAAAAAGCTACTCCAAGCTGCCTGAAACTCCAGTACGCAGGTTCTGAGCATATCCTTTAAGATTTGTATAGTTCTCTCCAACTGTCCATCGGTCTGCGGATGAAAGGTCGTACTGATGTCCAACCGAGTGCCCATGGCCCTATGCAGACTCCTCTAAAACTCAGATGTGATACGATCGACACCAGGATCTCATGCAGCCTGACTACCTCCTGAATGTATAACTGAGTGAACAGGTTCATGGAATAAGTCATCCTCATAGGTAAAAAGTGAGATGACTTCATCAACCTGTCTACAATCACCTAGATCGTATTGTGGCCCTTGGCAATCTTCAGTAACCCAACAACCAAAATCCATAGTAACCTGCTCTCACTTCCACTCCGGTATGGGTAGTGGCTGAAGTGTACCTAACGGTCTTTGATGCTCTGCCTTTACCTGTTGGCACACCACGCACGCCCCCACATATTTGGCTACCTCCTGCTTCATATTAGGCCACCAATAGTGCAGCTTCAAGTCCCTGTACATCTTGGTACTGCCTGGATGTACAGAGAAAGAATACGAGTGAGCCTCTGATAGTATTTCCTTCCTTAGCTCCTCGTCTTTCGGGACGTACCACCTATCTCGAAACTTCAGAATCTCATCCTCCGAATAGCTGAGCTTGGTACTAGCATTGGCCTCCATACCTGCCTTCAAGTCATTGCAGTCCGAGTCAGTCTCTTGGGCCTGTTTAATTCTGTTTAGGATGGTCGGCCTTACTGATATCACCAAAAGTGTGGCTGCCAAATCAGAAACCAATTCGAGGCCGAACCCTTGCATCTCGATCCTCAGCTCAGTAGGCACCACTGGCATCATAGCAAACATTGAAGCTAACACTCGGCTCAAGGTGTCTGCTACCACATTCGCCTTCCCTGGATGATACTTGATCTCCACATCGTAATCCTTAACCAGCTCAAGCCATGTTCTCTGCCTCACGTTCAACTCTTTCTACGTGAAGACATACTTCAAACTTTGGTGGTCCGAGAAGATCTCGCACTGTTGTCCATACAAATAATGCCTCCATATCTTAAGTGAGAAGACCACTGCCACTAACTCCAAGTCATACGTGGGGTAATTATGCTCGTAGGGTTTTAATTGCCTGGAAGCATAGGCAATCACCCTCCCACTCTGCATCAACACGCAATCAAAGCCTATTCTGGAGGCGTCACAATATATACTAAACTTCTCGCCCTCCACCGGCAGAGTCAACAGAGGAACTGTAGTCAACTTCCGCTTCAGTGTTTCGAAGCTGCTTTCACACTCATCAGACCATCCATACTTCACATCCTTCCTGGTTAATCGAGTCAAAGGGGTTACAATCTTGGAGAATCCCTCAATAAATCTCCGATAGTATCCTGCGAGTCCCAGAAAACTGTGTATCTCACTGGCTGGTCGCAGCCACTCCTTCACAGCCTGAACTTTTGCCGGATCCACTAAAATGCCATCACAGGAGATGACGTGCCCCAAAATGTTGATCTTGTCTAGCCAAAATTCGCACTTAGAGAACTTAGCATATAGTCGGTGCTGCCCAGAGTCGTCAGCACGATCCTCAAGTGCTCTCTGTGCTCCTCCTCACTCCGAGAGTATATCAGGATGTCATCAATGAACACTATCACAAATCTATCCAAGTGCTCCCTGAATACTCGGTTCATCATGTCCATAAAGGTGGTCGGGGCATTAGTTAGTCCAAACGACATCACTAAAAACTCATAGTGCCCGTATCGCGTCCGGAAAGCTGTCTTCGGGATATCTTCCTCCCTAACCTTCAACTGATAGTAACCAGACCTCAAATCAATTTTAGAGAACACCCGTGCACCTTGAAGCTGGTCAAACAAGTCATCTATCTTTGGCAACAGGTACTTATTCTTCACTGTCAGCTTATTCAGTTTCCTGTAGTCAACACACATGCGTAGGGATCCATCCTTCTTTTTGACGAAAAGCACTGGCGCACCCCACGACGAGAAACTAGGGCGTATGAAGCCCTTATCCGTCAACTCCTCTAATTGTGCCTTTAACTCTTTCAATTCCGTAGGTACTAGCTTGTACAAGTTCTTGCACACTAGCTCAACCCCAGGGTACACTTCAATAACGAACTCAATTTCCCTGTCAGGAGGCAGACCTGCCAAATCCTCAAGAAATATCCCCAGAAAATCCTATACAACGGGGATGTCCTAGAGCCGAATCCCACCCTGAAACTAAGCATCCACAACATTAGCCAAGAAGCCCATGCATCCATCTCTTAACAACTGTTGGACTCTCATAGATGACACAGCTAAAATCCTCTCAAACTCTTTTTCGCCCTGAAGGAGCAACTCTCTCCACTCAGGGTCGAAAGTGGATCTCTCTGGTCTTGTAATCTATAGTGGTATAATGTCTAGACAACCAATCCATCCCCAAAATAGCCTCATACCCCTTCATGTCGAGTATGATCAGATCAGTGTACAACTAGTTTTCTTCCACTGCCACAATATCACCTTCTACCACCTGATCTGAGCATAAACGCTTCCCTGACGGCAACAACGCATCATAGAATTGCCCATAATAACTGGACACTAGATTTGTCTTGACCACGAAGGCAGTAGACACAAACGAATGCGTAGCACCCGTATCGACTAGAGTATAAGCCGCCATGCCTGAAACAAGAATACTACCTGAGATCACTGATGGCTGGGCGGTATCATCCGGCTCGATGAGGGGGGAAGACCCTCGATGCTACCCTCGCTGGAGCCTTGCTCAAATTTGGGCAACTCCTATTGAAATGCCCCACTTCACTGCAGTTGAAGCACCGATTCTTTCGCGGCTTCTGAAAATCTCTGGACATGTGGCTCGCCTTAACAGTTGTAGCATCGTCCCACACCTATCCGGCACTCACCGGGGTAACTCCTCTAACACTTAGGGCATACCGTGAACTGGCCCGATCCCTGAGGCCGCTTGTTGCTCCCCTGGCTGCCGCTTGTTCTCCCCTGGCTGCTAGAGCTGTCACTAGACCTCTTCAGGGCCTTTCGCTTAAATGACCCCTTTCCAGTTGACTGTGGCAACAATTCTTTGAAATATCTCTTGAGCTGTTCCTTAAGCAGCTCCCTGTAACTGGGAAGCTTCGTCCTAGCCTCCTTAATGTCTAAAACCTTTCCCACCACGTCCTCATAATGTAGCCCTCGCGTTCCAGCTATTCGCATGCCCTTGTATATGTCAAGCTTTAGGCCTTGCACAAATTGGTGTACCTTATTCTCGTTCAGGCTCACCAAGTGACTAGCAAACCGAGACAGCGCCTCAAATTACCTCACGTATTCAACTATTGTGCCTGTCTATCTCAACTGAGCGAATTCCACTATTTTCCAAATCTTGATTGAGTGGCTGAAGTACTTGCCGAAGAACATCGTCTTAAACTCCTCCCAAGTCATGACTTTCACATGGGTGGTTGCCTTCACCGAATCCCATCAAAATCGGGCATCCTTGGCAAGGTGGAATGCCGCACTAGATGCCCTGTCCTGATCGTCGACCTTAGCATAATCCATCATGTCTTCCATACTTTGAATCCACTTTTCAGCACTGAGTGGGTCCGAAGATGATCAACCAAATACTGGGGGTCTGAGCCTGTGCAATCTATCACCCCCACAATTTGTCAAAGTCTGGGCACTAGACTGGCCCGATCCCCTCTACTTATAAACTGCTCCAGTAGTTGAGAGTGACGGTTGGCTAACTCCGTAAGCTGCCTAACGACATCATCCATATCGCCTACAGTTCTACGCATCTATCTAATTATGACGTTAATCATGTACACCACAACATCTAGTAAGTTTAAACGAAACTACGACGTTCCAAAGAATACTTACAGTTGGTGGAGCACTCCTATGCAGCGGCTGGTGGTGTTAGGAAATCAATAGAAAGACATCGACCTCGTGGCTCTGACACTCGTAACATCCCCTCTTCCTTCCTATTAATCGTCCCCTCTACCTTTCCTCCAAGCGGTGTGGGAATTGTGACAGACTCTCCCGCCTTCACAATCACAACCCTCCTCTGAAGGACCCGACATCCTCGTCGGCCACACTTCTGGTTGGGTAAAGGTTGTGATAGCATATCTGTAACACCCCGAAAACCCACACGGATCTCTGGCTCATTCTACTCTGTCACCACCTCAGCAGCGCCCCCGAGTCATCCTCGGACCTGGGTCGCCAACCGTACATTTACTCCTATCTGTAATGCCCCAAAAACCCACACGGATCTCCAGCTCACTCTACTTTGTCACCACCTCAGCAGCGCCCCCGAGTCGTCCCCAGACCTGGGTCGCCAATCGTACACTTACTCATTGCCTCGATAAAATTTGTATAAAATTTAAAATTTTTGTTCCTCGACTTAAAACAACATTTTTGAAAATACTTAAAAATCATCGCGGCGAAAGACTCAATCAAAGGTCAGTTTAAATGACACTTCACTTTTCAAAACATTATGACAAGGGGTACCGGTCAACACCTGCAAACACCGGTCGACACATTTATACCCTCTGTCCGCATAGGTCAAACCCCACGGTCGACACTCTTACCATTTTACACTAACTGGTCGACACCTAAAGGCACCAGTCGATAATTTTTCTTTGCCCGCACAGGTCGAACCCCGCGGTCGACACTCTCACCATTTTTACACTAACCGGTCGACACCTAAAGGCACCGATCGACACTTTATTTCTCTCTGCCCGTACAGGTCGAACACCGCAGTCGACACTCTCACCATTTTTACACTAACCGATCGTCACCTAAAGACACCAGTCGACAGTTTATTTCTCTCTATCCGCATAGGTTGACCCTCGCGGTCGACATTTGCTTAGTTCGATCGACACCTACGCATACCGATCGACACTTTAACAAAAAGGTTGAATCCCGCAGTCGACACTCTCGTCACTTCTACACTATGCGGTCGACACCTAAAGACTCCGGTCAACACCTTGCACAAGTAGCCTAAAATAAACATTAGATCCAAAGGAAATTGAATGGCAAAAACGTCCACTATACAAAAAAAAAAAATCACAAAGTAAAGACCTGTAATTTGAGACAAGGTTCCCCAAATAGTTTCAAACACGACTATACATCGATCCCGACTATTAATGTTCAAACCCTCCCATTTCTCAAAATCTATACACTCGACATGGGCTCCATAAGACACATCCCTCAAATTCTGCCATCTGGCTTCACTCCACGGGTCGGGCCGCCCCGATGAACTCCACCTGTCGGCACACGATAGCACGCCGCCAACTGCCTACTCATCTTACCTAGACTCTCGTAACTCACCAACATGAATCTCTGCACCTACACCCCAGGATACACAACAAAAGTCTAACGCTCAGTAAGTAGTGCAATATGAAACGAAAAACCGAACAATGTAATTTTATCACATGTAATCTCTACGCTCACGCTCATGTTATCACAATCCGTGCCGCGTTGTATAGCCGCACCATGGTGAGACTAGACTCTCTCGCCATCTCACACCCACGTCACCACCGTCCCAGTTTCTCCAGCAACGGGGCTTTCAAGCCGTACACACGCGTCACTCTACACACCGCAACCATCTCAGGGTGAGGCTGGATGCACTCGCCACACCGCCCTCTAGCACGTCACCATAATCCAGGTTTCTCCAGCAACGGGGCCAGAGTTCCTTATCCCCACACACACACCGCAGCAGCCATCCCAGGGTGAGGCTAGACGCACTCGCTACACCACCCCTTGGCATGTTGGCACCATACCGGTTCCTCCAGCAATGGGGCCAAAGCTGCTCACTCACATATCATTCTCACCGCCACGCGTCGCACTTTACGTTCGCACATAAAACATGCTCAAATTCATTTTCGTTACGCTTTTCAAAACATGATGCATGACTGAACACAAACATGCCAAACACACAACAGCTCCCTACCGTCCCATAGTGTAGCTCCGTAAGGGCAATGCACATGCAAACACTACTTACACTACTTACCTGACGTCCTAACTTTCCGTAATGCTCGTTTCTATCACTTTCTCAGGCTCAACCTATCACATAACCAGTTTACATTAAAACTCATCTCACAACTTATTCTGCGTACTAAAATTAGGACTACTAACCTAATCCATCAAAGTCTAACTTAAACGGCTCACTAACCCAACTCGGCTAAAAATCAACCTAATTTCAATTGCGTATAACTTTTGCGTCGGTTATCGAAATCACTCGATTCCAGCGGCTACGCTCTACTCATAACCTATTTTAACATACCAAAAGGTTTTTTGAACCCGACGCTCGTAGCCAAGTCAAAAATTCAAAATCAGTTCCGTTTTAGTGGTTAAAATCCTACATTCTCTGTTTCTCGTTCAAACTCACTTACTTCCTCACCATTCCATCGTATTTACCATCAATAATCCCACAACAGTTAATAACAACCTAAGCATCCCAAACCTTAAACTCTAAATTTCTATTCATCAATCTCTCCTCAAACTCTAACTTCAACCCAAAACTACGCTATAACTACTTAAACTTACCTTAAATCGTTGGAATGGAGGAGAAATCAATGACACTATCGGCTGAACAGGGAAACAACAGAGAAAAGGTGAGGAAAACTCCCTCTCGCATAGGGAGAAGGGAGAACGCAGGGAGACTCTCGGTGAAAGAAAAAAACAGCAGGGGAGGGGATGGGTTTCTGCCTCTTCCCTTTCATATAATTAATTATATTGTTAATATAATTAATTCTAATTACTTTTTTGTCCTCACTTTTTAATGATCTAGTTAAACTGTATTCGGCTCGTGCTTGGCTGAAATTTCACAAATTTCTATTGTCCATTAACCCCGAAATAATCCTTCACCTAGCTGCATAAATTCTTCGCTATCAATTCCGACTAGAACTCCGTCGTTTATCGCTCCGACAACCCAAAATTGTATTAACAAATATTACGGGGTGTTACATTCGTCCTAGCCTCCTTAATGTATAAGGCCTTCTCTACCACGTCCTCGTAAGGTAGCCCTCGCGTTCTAGCTATCCGCATGCTCATATATATGTCTGGCTTCAGACCTTGCACAAATTGTTGTACCTTGTTCTCGTTCAGGCTCACCAAGTGATTAGCAAACCGAGACAACGCCTCAAATTGTTTCACATATTTAGCCACTGTGCCTGTCTGTCTCAACTGGGCAAATTCCACCATTTTTCGGGTCCTGACTGAATGGCTGAAGTACTTGCTGAAGAACACTGTCTTAAACTCCTCCCAAGTCATGGCCTTCACATCGGTGGTTGCCTTCACCGAATCCCACCAAAATCGAGCATCCTTGGCAAGGTGGAATGCTGCACTGGATATCCTGTTCTGATCGTCGACTTTGGCATAATCCATCATGTCTTCCATACTTTGGATCCACTTCTTAGCACTGAGTGGGTCTGAAGATGATTCGTCAAATACTGGGGGTTTGAGCTTGTGCAACCTATCGCCTTCACGATCCGTCGAAGTCTGGGCACTAGGCCCTGGTTCTCCCTACTCATAAACTGCTCCAGTTGTTGAGATTAGCGATTGACTAACTCTGTAACCTGCCTAACGGCGTCATACATATCACCTACAGCTCTACGCGTCTCTCTAACTATGACGTTAATCCTGTACACCACAACATCTAGTAAGTGTAAACGAAACTACGAGGTTCTAAGGAATACTTACAGTTGGTGGAACACTTCCATGCAGCGGCTGGTGGTGTTAGAAAATCCATCGAACGACGTCGACCCCGTGGCCCTGACACTCGTAACATCCTCTCTACCTTTCCCTCAAGTGGTGTGGGAATTGTGACAGGCCCTCCCGCCTTCACAAATACACCTATTCTCTAAGGGAACCGACATCCTCGTCGGCCACACTTCTGGTAGGGTAAAGGCTCTGATACCATAACTGTAACACCCCAAAAACCCCGCGATCTTCGACTCACTCTTTTCTGTCATCAGCCCTGCAGCGTCCCCGAGTCGTCCCTGAACCCGGGTCGCCAACCGTACACTTACTCATCACCTCAATAAAATTCGTATAAAATTTAAAAGTTTTATTCCTCGACTTGAAATGACATTTTGAAAACGCTCAAAATTCGTCGCAGTGGAAGACCCAAATCGAAAGTCAGTTTAAACGACACTTCACTCTTCAACACATTATAAAAAGGGGGTACTGGTCGACACCTGTAAACACCGGTCCATACCTTAATACCCTCTGCCCGCCCCGGTCACATTTCGAGGTCGGCACTTCTACACACAAATTGAAAAGCGGTCGACATTTGTCTTCACCGGTCAACACTTTAATACTCTCTGCTCGCGTCGGTCGAACTTCGTGGTCAACACTTCTACGCTCATCACATAGAGCGGTCGACACCTACCTTCATCGGTCGACACTTTAGTAGAGCGGTCGACACCTGCCCTCATTGGTCGACATTTTAATTCTCTCTGCCCGCATAGGTCGAATCCCATGGTCGACACTCTTACCGATTTTACCCTAACCGGTCGACACCTACAGACACTGGTTGACAGTTTAATTCTCTCTGCCCGCACAGGTCGAACCCCGCGGTCGACACCTACAAACACCGGTCGACACTTTGATTCTCTCTGCCCGCACAGGTCGAACCCCGCGGTCGACACCTACAAACACCGGTCGACACTTTGATTCTCTCTGCCCGCACAGGTCGAACCCTGCGATCAACACTCTCATCACATTTTACACTGACTGATCGACACCTAAAGACTCTGGACGACACTTTGCACCACCAGCCTAAAAATAACACCAGTTCAAAAGAAAACGAACGACGAAAACTCCCGCAATTTAAAACTACTAAGTAACAACCTGGATTCTATAATCAAAATCTCCCAAATAGTTTTAAAATGTATCTATACATCAGTCCTGACTATTAACGTTCAAACCCACCTCTACCTTTAAATTCTATGCATTTGACTTATACCCCGCAAAATACAACCCAAAAAAAAAAACTACCATCTGGCCTCACTCCATGGGTCGAGCCACCCTTGCAAACTCTACCTGCCGGCACATGGTAGCACGCCGCCAACCGCCTACTCGTTCTGCCTGGACTTTCGTAACTCACCAGCAGGAATCTCTGCATCTACATCACAGAACACACAAAATAAGCCTAACGCTCAGTAAGTAGTGCAATATGAAACGTAAAACTGACAATGCAATCCTATCACATGCAGTCTCTACATCCTCGCTCGTGTTGTCATAACCTGTGTCGTTTTGTATAGCTGCACCATGGTGAGGCTGGACTTTCTCTCCACCTCACACCCTGGCACGTTGCCACCGTCCTGTTTCCTCTAGCAACGGGGCCCTCAAGCCGTACACACACGTCACTCCACATACCACAACCATCGCAGGGTGAGGCTGGATGCACTTGCCACACCACCCCGTGGTACGTCGCCACCGTCCCGATTTCACCAGCAACGGGGCCAGAGTTGCTCACCACCACACACACATCGTAGCAGCCATCCCAGGGTTAGGCTATACGCACTCGCCACACCACCTCCTGACAAGTCGCCACCATTCCGATTCCTCCAGCAACAGGGCCAAAGCTACCCACACACACATCATTCTCACCGCCATGCGTTGCTCTGCACGTTTGCACATCAAATCATGCTCAAATTCATTTTCGTTACGCTTTTCAAAACATGATGCATGATTGAACAAAAACATGCAAAACACACAATACCACCCTACCGTCCCATGGTGTAGGCCCGTAAGGGAAATGCACATTCAAACACTACTTACCTGACGTCCTAAGCTTTTTCGGTGCACGACTTCACCAAAAATCCGGTTCAACCTAAACACAAAACCAATTCTTGTCAAAACTAGTCTAAACACTCAACTCATACTCAAAACCGCTGCCATTAACGTAACGTACCACAAACTATCTAAAATAGCTCATCAAACTGACTTGATCCAAATCCCGACATAAACTTTCGACACGCATAACTTTTGCGTCGGTTATCGGAATCGCTCGATTCCAGTGGCTAAACGCTCCACAGGACATCTAGTTTCTAATAATCTTATCCGTTTTACAATCCAACATCTATGGCTTGGCCGAACAGAAACCGTTCCGTAGCCCGAGTTTTTCGATTATCCAAACGGTTAATCTTCTCTTACTTCTATTTTAAACACTAATACATGAACAAAGAAATTTAACTACAAATCTCCAACTTCGTATCTCCCTCCTAGGGTTACCAAAAATTATCCAATACAACCTCTAACTTTACTTTTAACACTCAAACAGCTAAATAACTAACTTTCCACTTAAAACTAACTCAAACTTACCGAAAGTTTGAGAGCTGATGAAGAATCAGAGAAGAAAACTGCCGCTGGAAGGAGAAGAGATCGAAAGGAGGGGAGGGCTTCGCTTTTTGGGGTGGGGATCATAATGATAATAATAATCTTATTACTATATTGCTCTCACTTTTTAATCTTTTAGCTAAACTGTTATTTGGTCCGTGTCCGGTCAAAATCCTAAAGTTTTCTCTGGACCGTTAGCCTCAAAAAATTCTTTTATCTACTAGTACAAATTCTCCGCTCTCGATTCTAACCGAAACTCCGCCGTTTACCAATACAAAAACTCGAGTTTTCTGGGTTTAGCAGGTTATTACCAGAAGTTTATTGAAGGATTTTCAATGATAGCCAAGCCTCCGACAAGACTAACAAAGAAAGACAAAAAGTACGTGTGGTCCGAACAATGCGAACTGAGTTTTCAGACGCTAAAATAGAAATTAACTATGGCTCCATTATTGACTCTTCCAGTAGAGGACGGCAAGTTCAGTGTATATTGTGATGCTTCCAAGATCGGTTTGGGATGTGTATTGATGCAGGATGGAAATGTGATAGCTTATGCTTCCAGACAGTTGAAAAGTTACGAATAGAACTACCCTACTCAAGATCTAGAGTTAGCGGCAGTGGTATTTGCACTGAAAATATGGAGGCACTATCTGTATGGACAACAATGTGAGGTGTTTTCAGATCGCAAAAGTTTGAAATACATCTTTACCCAGAAAGAATTGAACATGAGGCAGAGAAGGTGGTTAGAGTTTGTCAAAGACTATGATTTTGATATTAAGTACCACCCTGAAAAAGCTAATGTTATTGCTGATGCATTGAGCAGAATGACAGATACGATGCAGCCAGTAGTGTCCGGAATATCGATGCCTTTGAAAGAGGAGATTCAGAAATTTGAATTGGCAATGGTTTCTGAGTTAGTCGCGGTGCTTTCAGAGCTATCTATACGGCCTACTATTTTGAACATGATTAAAAAGGCACAGGAGTCTGACTCTAAGGAAATGAGCGACATAATGAGAAACATGGCGGATGCTTCTTCCGAATTTACCTATTCAGATGACGGTATAGTGAAGTTCGGGAACAGATGGTATGTTCTAAAGGATGAGAAGTTGAGAAAGGAAACCCTGTCCGAAGCTCATTTGTCAACTTTCTCAGTGCACCTAGGTAACACCAAGATGTATCGAGACTTAAAACGGCACTATTGGTGACCGAACATAAAGAGAAAGATAGCAAGTTACGTGGCATCATGCTTGGTATGTCAGCAGATGAAAGCGGAACATCAGAGGCCGGGTGGAACTCTTCAGCCTCTGCCAATTTAAGAATGGAAGTGGGAGAACATCGCTATGGATTTTGTAGTTGGCTTACCTAGGACGGCCAAAGGTCATGATGGCATATGGGTTATAGTGCACAGACTGACAAAATCGGTCCATTTCCTACCCGTGAAGATGACGTTTATGATGAATCAGTATGCAGAGTTGTATGTCGAAGAGATTATTAGGTTACATGGGATTCCGGTGTCGATTGTTTCAGATCGGGATCTCAGGTTCACCTCAAGATTTTGGAAGAGCCTGCAGAGTTCTATAGGTACGAAATTAACTTTTAGCACTGCATTCCATCCCCAAACAAATGGACAATCTGAGCGGACAATTCAAATATTGGAGGACATGTTGAGAGCGTGCGTGCTAGAATTTGAGACATCGTGGAGTAGGTTTCTGCCGTTGATAGAGTTTTCATATAACAACAGCTACCAATCTACGATTGGTATGACTCCCTACGAAGCTCTTTATGACAGGAAATGTAGATCACCATTGTACTGGGGCGAAGTTGGTGAAGTAAAGCTAATCGGTCTTAAGATTCTGCAGCAAATGTCGGAGAAAGTTGCAGTAATCAGGCAAAAGATAGAGACTACTCAAAGCCCACAAAAGAGTTATGCAGATAAAAGAAGAGGAGATCTGGAGTTTGCTGAAGGCGATGAGGTGTTCCTAAAAGTCTAGTCATTCAAAGGTGTCATGCAGTTTGGCAGGAAAGGAAAGCTTAGTCCAAGGTTCGCAGTACCGTTTCCTATCTTGAAGAGAATATGAGATACAGCTTGTAGACTGCAGCTACCTACGTCTATGGATGGAGTTCACAACGTCTTTCACGTATCTATGTTGAGGAAATGTATACGTGATCCAGCTCAAATTGTGGAACCAGCAAACATAGAGAATTCTAGAATCAACAGTAAAAGTGCTTCGCAACAAGGAGATTCCCCTGGTCAAGGTTTTATGGCATAACCACAGCGTGGAAGAAGCCAATTGGGAAAGACAACAAGATATGATGAGTCAATATCCGGAGCTATTTGGTTAAGATAATTTTGGGGACAAAATTTTGTTTAAGGAGGGTGGAATATAACACCCAAAATTTTCTTGGTTTGGAATCTGTCCCTGATGTTTTCTCTTTGTACAAAATTTAGATTTAATGTACTATACATTTTAGAAAGAATTATGTTGTAGATCGAGTGAATGATAAAAAAAAATATAGGAAGTAGGGGTAAATTGAAGAATTAGGATGATCTCCATGTAGTTTTGGTAAACTACATGTAGCTTGAAAATGAAAGATGAAATGCAAAAGAAAGGCAAGGGAGGGTTTGGCGTGAAGGGCTTTAAGGGAGTGGATATAGTGACTAGACTAATCTACATGTAGTTTGAAAAAACTACGTGCAGAAAGTGGAAAGTTGTAAAGTTGTAAAGGTAAATACTTGGTTAAAAATCAACCACCACTCACTCTTCTTTTTAACCTAAGCACTTCCTCTTCTTCATGTAATCTCTAGACCTCTCTCTTGTTTCTCCACAGCCAATCAAACCTCTTCATTTCAAGCTGCCATCTTCAAGAGTTTAAGGTAAGAGAATGTTAAGGATTTAGTATATGCATGAAAAAGTTTGTAAATATGAGTTTTCTTCCAAGTTTTCTTGAATTTCAAAAATTTCAGAGGTAGGGTTTTGTTTTTTTTCTTCTTTTGATGATTTTTACTTAATTGAGGGTGTGTAAAGGCTTGGGATGAATTAGAATGGAAGTTTATGCATGATATAAGAGAAACTTTGAGGTGAATTTGGGATTGAAAAGGAAAACAGAACAACATTTGTTCTTGAGCTATATGGTCAAATTTTTATGTCTTATTTTGATGAATGGATTATTCTATTAGAAATTTGATATCCTAAAGTTTTTGGAACATCTTGGATCATTGAAAATAGTTAAGTATTAAGGAAGTTATGAGTGTTTGAAGTTCACTCTAAATTGCAGAAAAGTTTTGTTAAGGTTACTAGTATAAAGTGTCGACCGAAGCTTTCAGAGGTCGACCGAGATCCCTGTTATCGTTTTAAAACTTGAAATGATTTACTATGAGTCTATAGTTTAGATAAGCAAACTGAGTTCGAATAACTCGAGACGCTACATTGTAAGTGTGATGTGCTAATGATTTTAATGCACTTGTATTATGTTTCAAAACTTCAAAGAAAAGTGATCAAGGTTGCTCGACTGCTAAGGACCGAGGTAAGTTTTTATTGTATGCTTCCGGCCCTTAAGCCCTACATCACAAAGGTACTAGAATTTGTGCTTTTATGGGGTATGTTAAGGGTAGTTAAGTTTTCGTAGACGTTTAGTTTTAGTTAAATGCTTTATTGAAATGTCTTGAGGATATTGTCTATGCTATGCATTGATGAAATGTCTTCCGCTATGTGAATTCCCATGTTCATGCATCATGTTTCTACAAAATTATGAAAAACGTTTTATGTGCATGTTTTAAGTAAGAAAGACAAGACTATGTAAAGTACGTAAATGGTTAAGTTGTGGGACGGGACAAGTATGACCTATGTATTGTCCACTGAGTGGTCCATGTTATGTATTATGTACCGTCCGCTCAGTGGTCCAAGTTATATATATTGTCCACTTTGTGGTCCACGTTTTATTAAGTGTCTGCTTCCCTTATTGAGCTCATTTAACCCATGTCAAGTGAAAATTAAAGAAAAAAAAGTTCATGTTTTATGAAATGACCATGCATGCCCATTCATGTCATACTATATATTCTTACTGAGCTTTAAGCTCATTAGTTTAAACTTTGTTGATGTAGGTGAAGATCTAACAGGTGAGGACTTCGAGCCTTAGATTGATGAGTAGGTGCAGTTGGAGGAAAAAGCTCGTGGGGTGTATTCGCAGCAGTCAGGCTACCATTTTGACCTGTGGGATGTTCTAAAGGTTTTTGTTAGGTTTTAAAAACCTCCAAATATGATATATAGATAGGAAATTTTTAGTGTTTCAAAAGCTACTGGAAAATTGGGTTTTAGTGTTATGTGAATAGATAAAGTTAAGTTTTAGAGTCCCCCATGTGTTTCGTTTTAAATTTCCGTCATGTGTCTTATTAGCTTATAGTTGGTTGGAAAGGTGTTGATGTGGATATCGTTAGGTAATGACATAGGTGCATGTACGCATTTCTAGGTAAGAAAAGGTTAAGGGAAATTTGTGAGAGTTTTATGAGGTGGTAAGTGTTATTTGGGGTGAATTAGAGAAAAGAAGAGATAGTAAAGTCTGGTGGGAACAACATTCTACCTTAAAGTGTCGACCTAACTGAGCAAGTGTCAACCGATTAGTGTAAATTTATGTTTCAGAACGTCCAGAGAGAACTGAGGTGTCGACCTGTGTCCACAAGTGTCGATCGCTTAGTAGAAAATGTCACCAGAGTGTCGACCTACATGCTTGGGGGTCGACCAAGATCTAAAAGTGTCGACCGTAGGGGTCGACCTACTCGAACAGAGAGGAATCAAGTGTCGACTCGTTATAGTAGGTGTCGACTGGTCCATTTAAAATTTTCTAAAAGTGTCGACCGTGGGGGTCAACCTACTCGGACAGAGAGGAATCGAGTGTCGACCATTGTATGTAGGTGTCAACCGGTCCGTTCAAGACTGTTTAAGGTGTCGATCGACGCTCGTAGGTGTCGATCGGAAGTTCACTTTACTGTCTTGAAATTTTAGTTTGTTTAGTATTTTGTATAACGAGCTTCCCACGCACGAACTGTTTTCCGCTGTCAAGTTTTAAAGTCAGAGTAATGTCTTTTTAAGGAAATGAATAAATTTTAAAAGAATTTTGCTTACAAAATTTTACGAGAAAGTTAAGTTAGTAACGATCGAATTACAAGTCGTTACACGGCTGGCTCGTTTGTCATCTTTACATGATTAGTGATATCGTAAGAATATGTTTTTCTCTTTGGCCTTCATTCTTTATTTTTTTCACTTAACAGTGTAATCACTAGGGATAATTCAGTCTAGAGAGAGGAGATGACAACATTTGTTCTACCTTTTACGGAACAGCCAACTCGATTCCCATCCCACAACAACTATTTACGTAAATTAGATCAATATTCAGTCTTTCTTAATGAAAACAATTTCATTAATGCGTGAACATACGTATAATCATGTTATGCATGACATAGGAATGCAATATCAATTTACCATTCCAATAACAATCCATTCATTATTATGCAAACATCACATAGTTCTATCATCAATAATAATTAATATCAAATTAAAAGAGAATGACATAACCTCTAATAACACATCACCAATTATCAACAAATAATTATAAAACTTCACATAAAATATCTCAATCAGCATCATCATAAATATCGAAATAAAACACATTCTCAAGTATCAATAAAATATAAAGTGATAACCTAACACTTTGTGATGTGGGCAGAAAGGTCACACGTATACAAAACATCTCTTACCTCGCAGCGATGATCAAACTTCACTTTGAATCAATCTAACTATGAAGATTTATCTGTATTATTAAACGATACAAGACGATATTGAAAACACCTAATCAATCTCTTTTTACTCTTTTGACTATTTAGGGATCATTGTCTACTTAATTTTAACGTGAAATAGGCTTACTTTGATAGAGGTGGGGAGAGACTAGAAGGTGGCTCACAACCCTTGAACAAAATAATACGTTTTAGGTTTAGATTTATTGTATAAATATTCATTTTTCTGTGGCACCACTCAATTGCTCCTTCGTTTAGTCAATACCTCAACGTTGTTTATTTTTGTTCATTGCAATTTGAAAGAAAAGTGTTCATCTTCCGTGGCACCTCTGTGCTCATAGTGTGGAATATTCTCTTTATTTTGCCTCCCATTCCAACTTCTTACTCAATTACCTTTAAAATACTCTTACATCCTTAAAACTCATGACAACAAATTCTTTTCTTACCCTCATTAGTAACAAAATTAACAAACTTAAACATAAAGATTTTCTTATTAATCATGCTAATTTTATTAAAACTTTTGGGTCTTATTATAAGTGATTTTGTGAATTTTTATATGTTATGCATTCAGATTATCTTGACAAATATTATTTAACAATTACATTTTTTTAGTTAATTAATTAGTCGTATGACAATAACATTATTACGGTGTAAAATATAATTGATATAGCAAGAAATAAATGAACCATATTTTTATTTTTTGCATTCATTTCAAATTTCTCATTTTTAAATAATAAGATAATGCATAAGAACTATCATTTTTCTCATATTTTCTTGGTACAATTTACCTCATCAATTCATAAATTAATTAAAATTTTTTTAATATAAAACTAACTAAAGTGATTCTGATCATTTTATTCTAATTAAGTAATTTAATTGACAGAAACAAATGACGTGGTTGAAATATCACGTAAGTTTTTAATAAATCTAATTAGAAGTCGGTTTTAAAAATAAAATCAAAATTATGAGAAGTTAATTGAAAAAAATAAAATTATATGTAATTTTTTTATTTTTCAAATTAATTTAAAATAATCATGATAGAGTTCTTAGTGGAATGTCATATATCATACTTAATATTATCTTGACCTTTCACAAAACCTTTTGAAAAAGTAAAAACTAAAATTAAGAGAAGGTGGTTATGTTACAAACAATATAAATAGATGAGAGATATGATTAGCAAATTTAATAATTTTACAAATTTGGATATTATTAGTCAATGAAAATATTAAATAAAAGAAATTGTAGAGAGAGAACCGACGAGAAAGCAGGTTGATTTTGAGTGTACGTGTTAAAAGAGCAGAATCAATTTTCAGGGACATGAAAAACCGACCCAAATTATTTGGTTTCTGTCCCCGTAAATTCCTTTGCTTCAGTCCAACTCCTCGTCCATCTTCTTTATATGCTTTTTCCATGCCACGATTTTGGAAATCTGTACATTTTCTATCTTCGAAGATGTTGCGATTTTAGCAAACACCCATTTCCAATCCCACTCCTTACCTCCCAAATTGTGCAAAACCCAGAAGAAACGCTTCTTCTTCTGCGTATTTGCTTCAGAAAACTTCCATTTCCAGGGTTACGACTCTCAGTCACTATGTCTGCCAAACCCAAGTACGTACTCTCTCTCACTGAAGATCTGATTTGGGTTTGCCCGTTTCAGTTTAAACTGTTTGATCTTCTCACCTGAGTGCTTTTCATTGCTGAAATTCGCTGGATCTGCTATTTATCTGACCGCCAATGTTTATCAACTTCTGGGTTTTCTCTGTCTACCATTCTTCGTTTTTGACTTGGGTTGACATCTGGAGCTTACTTCTTCTTCTTCCTCTTCTTCTCATTTTTGCTGTATTTTAATGTTGATGGATGATGAGCGTTAGGATTATTCATTCTTTGGATCTATTTCTGAACAATGTTTTGTCCATAATTTTCTATCTTGTGGCTGTTTTACATATAAATGTCTCTCATCTGTCTATATTTTGTGATTTACCTGTTTACATTATCTGTCAAAATGTTAAGTATGGAAGATTCTACTATGAATTGGTTTGGCCTCTCCATTGAATTGTGTGGTAATTTGAAGATGGTTTCTTCCTAATTGTCATACATTGTGTTTTATTGTGTATCTTCGTTCTTGGATTTTGAATTTTGTCAGATCTTCTGCATCTGATGCTCCGAGCAAACCTTCACCAGCAACTCCAAGAGCGACAAAGCTAAGCAGGGGAGTGGCTAAATCCGAAACCGAATCTCCCTCTCCTGTGCTCAAGTCTCGTCCGTCAATTGATCGATCCCCTCGACCTGCCGGCACAAAACTCACCACAGATCGCCAGTCTCCAAAAGTTGCTACTCCACCTGATGTAAGCCTTTAGTTTATGCAATTCGGAGTAGATTTATTCATCATTTGTAGTTTAAACACAGCTGTTTTGTGGCATAAATTGAGTTCGTTCATTAGTTAAGCAGAGTAAGTTATCCGTTTGTTCTTGATTTCTGCTGTCTTTCAGAAACCACAATCGCGAGTAGCAAGGGGATCAGACTTACAGGCCCAATTGAATCTGGTTCAGGAAGATCTAAAGAAGGCAAATGAACAGATTACTCTCATTGAGAAAGAGAAGATTAAAGCATTGGAAGAATTAAAAGAAGCCCAAAGATTAGCTGAGGAGGCAACTGAGAAGCTCAAGGAGGCTTTGTTGGCGCAAAAGCGGGCTCAAGAGGATTTGGAGATTGAAAAATTTCGAGCTGTTGAGTTGGAGCAAGCAGGCATAGAGGCAGCCCATAAGAAAGAAGGGGAATGGCAGAAAGAGCTCGAGGCGGTGAGGAGCCAACATGCTCTAGACGTTTCTGCCCTTGTCTCTGTTACTCAAGAGCTCCAAAGGGTCAAACAAGAACTGGCAATGACTTCCGATGCGAAGAACCAAGCATTGACTCATGCTGATGATGCTACAAAAATTGCTGAGATTCATGCGGAGAAGGCGGAGATTCTTTCCTCCGAGTTGACTCGGTTGAAATCCTTGCTTGATTCAAAGTTTGAAGCACAGGCAACCGAAAATGACAAGTTGGTGTCCAAACTTAAGTTTCAGATAGAATCCTTGACGAAAGAACTCGAAATAGAAAAATGTTCTGAGGAGATAATAATGGAGAAAGAGGCTTCAATTGAGCAGCTTAATGTTGAGCTAGAAGCAGCCAAAATGGCTGAATCTTATGCACATAGTTTAGTCGATGAATGGAAAAACAGGGTCGAGCAGTTAGATAGGAAAACCCAGGAAGCAAATAAGCTGGAGAGATCTGCATCCGAGTCCTTAGAATCAATCATAAAACAGCTTGAGGGAAATAACGTTTTATTGCATAATGCAGAAGCTGAAATTGATGCGCTTAAGGAAAAGGTGGGTCTATTGGAAATGACAGTTGGAAGACAAAAGGCGGACCTTCAGGAATCGGAGCGAAACCGTGGCGTGTCAAAGAATGAAAATTCTAAGCTAGAAAAAATGGTTGAATCGCTTAATATTGAATTGGAAATCGTCAAGGAAGAGAAGACACAAGCATTAAATAATGAGAAGCTTGCGGCTTCTAGTGTACACACTTTATTGGAAGAGAAAAATCAGCTCATAGATGACTTGGAAAACTCCAAGCATGAGGAAGAGAAGAGCAAAATGGCCATGGAAACCTTAGCTTCGGCTTTGTCTGAAATTTCTGCAGAAGCAAGGGAGGCCAAAGAAAAACTATCGTCAAGCCAATCAGAGATTGATAATTATGAGGCTGAGATAGAAGATCTAAAACTGGTCTCAAAAGCTACGAAGGAAAAGTACAAGAACATGATCGATGTTTTGACAAGCACCGTTGAATTATCCAAGAGAGAATTTCAGAGCTCGAAAGCTGCTTGGGAGGAGAAAGAACTCAATATGATGAATTCGGTCGAGAAATCGAAACAAGAAAACTCTTCCTTGGAGAAAGAAATAAGTAGGCTTCTGAATTTGCTTAAACAGACTGAAGAAGAAACTTGTTTGGTGAAAGTGGAAGAATCCCACCTTCAGGATAACCTAAAAGAAGCTAAATCCGAGGTGATTTATTTGCAGGAAGCTCTTGGTGAAGCCAAAGCTGAAAGCATGAAACTGAAAGAGAGCTTGTTGGACAAAGAAAACGAATTGCAGAGCATAATTCAAGAAAATGAGGATCTTAAAACTAGAGAAGAAGTTTTGCTTAAAAAGGCAGAAGATTTGTCCAAACTTCTTGATGAAAGTTCAGGTAAGAAGCAAACTCTGGAAAATGGTGAGCTCACGGATAGTGAAAAGGACTACGATTTGCTACCAAAGGTGGTTGAATTTTCTGAAGAGAATGGTCATAAAAGGGAGGAGAAGCCCAAAGTAGAAATCCTATGCCATCAAAATGAGGAATCAAAATTGGAAAATCTATGGGAAGAGAATAATGGAAGGGATGAGAAGCCTGAACAAAGCTCGCAAAAATTTTCAAGCATAAACGGAAACTCAAGTGCAAATGACAAAAACGAAAAGGAAGATGACTCAGTTGAAGTCAAATATAAGATGTGGGAAAGCTGTAAGATAGAAAAGAAAGAGTTCTCACCAGAGAGAGAACCCGAGGAAGAATCATTCCAAGAAGGAGATTTGAAGGTGGAAGGCAATGGTAGCTTTGATCAAACGAATGGAACAAGTTCGACCGAAAACTTGGACGATGGCGGAATCTCACCATCAAAAAGTCAACAGGTGAAGAAGAAGAAGCCTTTACTTCGAAAGTTTGGAAACCTTCTCAAGAAGAAGAGCTCGAGCAGCCAGAAGTAGAGACACAGATCGAGACGGCCCCAACTTGCCCCAAACCAGGAGGCAGGTATTGGTATACTAGATGGTATTTTTCCACATGAAAAACGTTTGCTTTATTCTTTTGCATAAGATTTTCAATATAGATTAAAAAGATGAAGAGGCTTGTACTATGTTTAGTGGATGTTTTTCTCTACCCGCCTATTGCTTCTCTTTGGTATTCTGTTTGTGATGAAGATCTTTCTTTTGTTCATTGTTCTATTTGTTCCTTCGATACTTATCCAATTGATGAAAAAGAGTGCTACTTTGAACATGATCTACTCTCACTTTTGCTACAATCGCTGCCATCGAGTAGTTTCAATCTATGGATATTTTCTTATGTTATAAGTTCTTCTTTTTGCCGTGTTCATGGGTTGTCACGACCATTAGTTTGTAGTTCATACAAAAAATTACTTAAAACTAATGATATTTTCGAAGTTAAAAGTAAAAAATAAGTAGGTTCTTATATCGTTTCTAAATAAATAATTTTTGACCATAATAAGGTCATTAGCAATTAAGTTCTTAATGTTAGAGTTGTCGTCAAAGAAGTGATGATGACAATCATAACGATGAAGAATTAATTGCCAAAGTCTGTTAAGTTTAGAGGGTTATTTGGCTAAAATTAAGTATAAGACTTATTTGTTCTTTCGCTTCTAAGTTTAAAAATTAATATGCATTTTACTCTAACAATTTTGTACATCGTAGGATGATTTTTGTAGTGCTTAAGTATTAATATTCCAGCTTTGATGGTTCAGTTGTAGTTTGGTGAACTGTTTTCTTTGATTAGTAAGTTTTAGTCAACCCTTTGCCTTCTTTTGAAGGGACAGATTTTTTAAAGTGCATGTGCAATGTACTAGGCTATATGCATCATTTTGTCAAGTAGAAAACCTGCATGGCTGTCATTCTTGGCTGGTTGAGAATTACTTGATAATTTGTTACTTTCTATGTTTGGAATAAATAATAAGGGCAATATTCAAATCACCATTAACTTATGAGTATTTAACAAAAAGAATCTTAAAATCATTTGTAAAACACATTACCCTCGAAGTATGAAAAATTAACAAATTAACCCCAGATAGCTCCGTTCTCAAAGAACAGAGGTCAGACTCACTTGAATCGTTCAAGTGAGATCAGAGAGTGGTAATTTCTTGTTCTCGACAAAAAACATATCAAATAATATTGGATTTGTTTGAAATTTTTACCACACATTTAGCATATCATGTGAATATAACCTAGAAAGTTTCGTGATTTTTCAACAATTGTACAATTTATTAGAATTTTTTAAAAGCAATATCTATAAAACAGGCGTAAAAAATTATTTTAAATCGTACAAGTGTTGAAAAATCACGAAATATTCTAAATTATATTTTCATGATATATTGAGCGTGTGATAAAGAGTTTAAAATATCCGATATTGTTTAGCGTAGATTTCACTTGAAAGATTCAAGTGAGATCAGCCCTTGTTCTTTGAGAACGGGAGACACCAGAGTTTTCCTTGTTAATTTTTCATAGTTGTTTACATAATAACTTTAAAATTATTTTTATTAAATATTTCATATTTTGAGGACAATCTTAAATATTATTCGAAAGATATAATCTACTCTTGTGCACTTATTAGTCAATTTGACCTGACATCTTAAATTTATGACTTGACAAATCAAATTTTGTTAAAATAGTTACATGGGATCTCTAAGTGACTTTAAACTCTTAAGATTGGATTTTAAGCCATTGCAAATGTGATAATAGCCGGAGAGGAATACATCAACCACCGTAATTAGTACTCGATCCTTCGAGTTGATCGATTCTCCACTAACCTGAATCTCATCAGCCGACACTATTGCAAACTCATGTTGCTACTTGATCTTTGTAAGAACAAGCTCGTTGTTACCCAATTGAGGATTTCAAATGGCCATCGATACATTGGCCATCTTGTTTGACTCGTTCAAAAGTGTGATCATTGTAATCACTCAAATCCAAAAAAATTAAGCACAACTTCATATGGTTTTTCTTCAAATTCCTTCTCAGTTCTAATTTCTTTTTTCCAGTGTCATAAATGGTTTGGAACACGTCTATTTGGATCTAGGGTTAGATATTCGGACTCTCGCATGTGGCCAAAGTGACGATATTAATGAATTTCGTACCACGATTTCAATTGCTCCCTGTCACATGTCTAGAGTCTCAAGTAGTGTGACAATTGTAAATTACTCATAAATTCAAAGATAAAATTGCTTCTTTTCTTCTTGGGCAAATAAATTGAAACGAGTGACGGTCATCTATTTGAAATTATACTAAGTCTAATTCCTATTACTTTGACTAAATTGCATATTGAAAATATAGATATAGGTATCAATTGGACATTTGATTAATTAAAATGCAGTTAAACCCAAATAATACAATGAATATAAAGTTCAACCATTGGTGGATTAGAATCCCTGTGAAAACGTATGTATTAGGGGAAATGCTAGAGACAGTTGCTGCCCCATTAATTTTTATTCCTTTTGTATTTCTAATAAGCATTATATTTGCTTTTAGGGTAAAGTGCAATATAAGTTCTATTATTTGGAGTACATAGCAATTTAGCAGTTATTTTTTTTACAAAATAAATCTTTACAAATCAACATCAATTTAAACTTTACCGTTAGAATTTCAATTAAATATTGTCACGGACACTCGCGCAAAAGCCCAATGAATTATGTGGAAGCCAAACCGAGTCAATGTTCTTAAAACGTAATTTGTAAATACTCATATCTGAATAGTGGACTCTCATAATAGATGTACAGAAGAACTCCAAAATTCAAGTATTGAATCACTGTTTTTCGAAATTCAAATTGAAAAAAACTTGTAAACACATTCAGTCACCTGCAACAGACAGTTGAAGAATCTCACTGAAATCTGAAAACTTGTTAATGCGAGGAGTGATAAAAAAGTCTAAAATGAAAATGAAAGATATGTTAAGTCATGATGTTTTGTAAAAAAAAAAAAAAATTTAACTTTAAAAAGCCAATGGGTCGAAAAAATAGAGTTTATACTGTACTCTTTACTTGCTTTGATAATCTTGAATATGCATTATTAGAATAATCTCTCTAAACTCATACACTATGCTCCATAAGTTCCATACAATTGTTTTCTTTTCTTTTTTTTTAATCTTGTAGAAAATGTGGGCTGCAAATTCTTCATGTACTTATCGCTTAATCCTACCAAAAAAATTGTGTTATGTCTTGTCGATTGGAGAGTTAATCGTACAAATAATAAACCTGATTTTGGGTGAAAAAAGGTTGCGTGGGATATTTTTTGTCACCTAAGAAATAATCTCAACTGTAAAAAAATTTGAAAAATAATTGGAGGAAATCACTAACTTTTCTGTCGTGAACATAATAGTTATTAGGGTTTGAATTATGAAGAGCGAAAAGTGGAGAATTCAAATGAGAAGGAGGCTAATTTGGACGCTTTTTTGGGGAATGAGCAAGTTACTTTTTTGGTCAAAAAGACGTTTGAATAAGGTTGGAATAAAGAGGTCTCTGTTGGTTTTTTCCAAAGCATGCTTGTTCATCTTTTGTCCTCTCTCTCCTCCCTATCTCTCAATAAAACTAAATAATATATGTATTTTAGGTCAAATATGTTTCGAGTCTTTCTATTTTATCAGTAGTTTCAATTTAGTTCATGCAGTTCCTTATGTTTTCAGTCTTATCTTTAAATTTTCTTGGTTATATTGGATAAAGAAGTTCATGAGAAGCAGAGAGAGACGAAGCTGCCATAGCTGAAGGCTTGAACTCCAAAAGCTTAATCTTTGCAAATCCATGAACTAAAATACAGGAATAGGTAGTACGAAGAAACTCCATCGTGCGACTTCAATCCTCCGGCGTGACTGTCAAATGAGGGTACTACTTCCCCCATCAATCTAACTTTGTCCCACTTTTTCTCAAGCTCTCAATTGCAACACCGACAGAAAGTGGGGCCGACCGAATCTGGGTCGAAGCCGATACTAATCCTGCTCACCTGTGTCTGTGGGGTCCCTCCTTAATGATGAGTGACCCACATCATTTAATAAAGAAGAAAATTTTAATTTTATTTCTACACATCATAAATGAAACGCAGAAAAAAAATTAAAACTTTCTGCGTGATGTGTGATGTTTTGTTCTCTTATGAATAACTTTTTTTATAAATAGAGAGTTTCTGAGAAAAGAAAAATCATCCGAAAAGAAGTGAAATCTTCTATCCAAGAGAGAACAAGAAAATCACTTCTGAGAAGAGGAAGATAAATAGTGAGGATTATTTTGGAGAGAGAGAAAAGAAAGAATGAGAGAAAATAAGTGTGGTGCTTTTGTACACATTGAGAGTTCTAAGAGTGGTGATTTCTCTTAATGAATATTTTCTAGATTATTCGATATTTAAAAAAATATTGTAAATCCTATTTTTCATATTGAGATCTTTCTTGACTCGGCCCCTGTGATTTTTTTTTCTCAATTTAGATTTTCACGTAAAATTCTCGGTGTTGATTTTCGCTATTATTTCTTTACTTTTTTGCTGTTATAATCTTACGGCGTGAAAAAATATTTCTGATATTTTTCAGCTCGCATCTGCTATCGTTTCTCGTACCGCTTTCAGTAGTATTGTTGTCATCATTCTCATCAGATTTCGTCGGTATTTTTCCCAATAGCATCATGGTTCGAGTCACAGGGTGTCGACATATGGATTGTTCATCTCAGTAAATTTATATATGCAAGAGAGAGAGGAGAAAGCGTGAGAAACTCAAGAAAAATTTAAAGGGTTAACGAGGAAAAATAACTGTGTTTAAAATCGGAGTTTAAATTGATATAAGTTTCAAAATGTATGATTTAAAGTGACAAAATTTAAAGTAAATGATATTATTTGCAGCTATCCTTGGGGTATAGAGTTTGAGTTGATACTTATCCTTAAAACTGTAACAATCTTAAGAAGAAAATTAAATTTTCATATAATAAATTGATACCAACCCTTAGAACTATATTGCAAAACACATCTTGACATATTTTCCAAAGAACCAAACACTAGTTATATCATGATCTAGAGGTATGCCTAACTTAGAAACGTCGAGTAGCGCGATCCGATCTTCAGAGAGGACTTGACCGCTTAGCTAGAAACTAAATTTTACAGCAGAGACTTTAAAATAAACTGAATTCGGATCTATAAAGAATAGTTTGAAATCTACATAACGATCACATAATAATAAGATAATACAAAATTAAATAAATCTAACAAGTATTGTGCAGGAAATGAATTTTCAACACCCAATAATTTATACAAACGCCAAAAATAACAACAAAGAATTCATCACTATGACAAAGAATAACGATCAAGAAAAATAAAGAGGAGGATGAAGAAGAGGGATCCACTCCTCAACGAACAATAGCAACACAAGCCCTCACGATTCTAACCTGGGAAAAGGAAGTAGTTTTAGGGTGAGCAACTAACTCAGTAAAAAATCACATACTATATTCAAATACATGTGAAAAGTGATTTTATCATTTTATTTGAAAACTATGAACAATTATAAGGATGTAGTGCAGAAGTTTACATTCTAAAAGCGTTTTACTTTATGTTCAAAATAAGCTCTACGAGTCAAGGATTTTCAAATCATTAAACCCTTTATACCATTTTTAAAACATGCTCAACAAAGTCGTCAGTGGGGCAAATTTGAAAAATTAATACATACTTAGGTAGCTAAAAATAAAGTAGGCCTCTACCGTTTTCCTTTGAAAAACATCTTAGTGAAAAGAAAAGTCACTCAAGGACTCCTCTAACACATCTTCAGGAAAAGTGGTGTTCCGAAGACCCAACAACACCTCATGATTCAGAAAGAGATGAAAAATGACGATGATCCAAAGATCCAACCACGTGACTTAGGTTGTCGGCGAGCAATAAGACAACACAACCCATGAATCAAAGAGTGGCCAGCGAGCAAGCTCAGTGACGACACCACTTAATCGTAACAAGGTAGTGTCCACTGATCAAAAGACCATTCAACGACACCACTCGCAAAACTGTAATATTAAACACAACCTGAACAGGTTTAGAGATTTGAAATTCAAGGAGCGCGTCATCACTGCTCTATTACTCATTTTCATTACGAAAAAACAAACTGGCTTCACTCAGTAGAATGTATAGATGATTTGACTCTAATTATTTTTTTCTTTTCCTTAAAACTTTAAATCGATTTTTGGACATTTGAATACCGTAATCAACAGTTGGAAACGTGTTTAAAACATATTTTAAAGAATTCGTTTAAAGTAGGGACGAGTCGCATTTAAAATCAGAACTTGAAAAAAATTCTGCACATGGGCCACATGTGGCGCAAACCATGCGCGCGCATGCACCACCTACATTGCGGGCACAACTCAAGCACACCGTGAGCCTATATCGCACGACCTGTGCATGCATACCGCAGCACCTCACCTATGTGTGCCCCGCAGCGCGCTTGCCTTGCCGAATTCGCGGCGCCTACCTCCGTCTTTTTTCTTCCTTTAAACACCTAATACACTTCATACTCTCCTCAACCCACATCCAACCATTTTAAACCACTCCAAATAAAAATATTATTCCACCACTTCCAAGCACCTAAATTATCATATATATCACCTAACTATCATCAACATAAAACCTTTCAATCGAATTAAAATTTCAAAATACGTAGCGAAAATTATGAAAACAAACTGTAAGGTTGACTCTAGAATTGAACATATCTATACCGACAAAATAGACTCCCAAACTGCAGCGAACCAAAAACCATCACGATTTCTGGTACGCTCACTACTACTCTGATACCATCTCTATAGTGACTCAAAAACCTTCACGTTTATGGTACGCTCACTACTACTACTCACTCACGTATGCTCGGTTAAAATTTGTGTAAAATTTTAAAACTTTGTTCATAGAATTAAAACGACCCTTTTGAAAACGTTTAAAATCATAGCAGCGGAAAACTTTGATAACAATCAGTTTAAATAAAGTTTCAAGTTTTCTAAAACATAAAAAAAAAAAAAAATCATTTTCGGTCGACCCCTGTAAACCCGGTTGACACTTTATTTGTCTCTGTTTTCATCGGTCGACACTATCGGTTGACACCTCTCTGCTCCTCACGCTAACTAATCAACACTTATGAACGCTGGTCGACACTTCATTTCTCTCTGTCCGAGTTGGTCGATCCTTACGGTCGACACTCCCATCTATTCTACACTACTGGTCGACACTCGTACGCACCGGTCGACACTTCATTTCTCTCTGTTCGCGTCGGTCGATCCTTGAGGTCGACACTCCTATCTATTTTACACTACCGATCGACACTTGTATGCACCGGTCGACACTTCGTTCCTCTCTGTCCGAGTAGATCGGCCCAAGCAGTCGACACTTACAGAGTTTGGTTGACCCCTTTACATGCAAGTCGACACTTTGTACTCATTTTTACGCTAAGTGGTCGACACTTTCTTGCACAGGTCGACACTTTCTAGGCTTGGTCGACCACCAGCCTATAGGTCGACACCTCTTTCACAGAAACTTACATAAAAACCTTAAACTTACCAAAAATAACCGAACCTCGGCTCAACATTGAAAATAACGAAACATGCATTTTCCAATCAATTCAAAATCATTATATACTTCAAAATGACTACATGAAGTTTGAAATTCATTTACACTTCAAATCGACTCAAAATGACTTCGACTAAACTTGAAATAACTAAACTTCTGACACGATTCCACCTCGAATGAGTCGTGTTTCACCCACAAACGAAACAAAAAAACAAGAAATGAGCAGAAAACTGAATGCTGTCCGATGAGCAACCCTTTTAGGCTCTCGGCATAACGATCTTCCAAAGGAAGACGGCAGCAAATGGAACCGGTTTCTGACCACTCTCTTCGTGTATCCTTATTTGGAAAAGAGAGGGAAGACGAGAGTGAAACGACAGCTATTCAAGCAACCTCGGGCTTGAAAGCTCAAGGAGATGCTCTCCTTCTCGATTCGTGACCGAACCGAGCCTTACCGTTCACCAAGCTTCAAGCTACTTCAGCTGAACACAAAAGGGGCTATTCTTATAGATTCAACAACCTTTACATACACCAATAGCTATGTATTTATAAACCTAGGGTGGCTGAAGGTTAAAATGGGCTTGGGCTTCGAAATGGGCTGCATGGTTGGCCATTCTTGGTCCACTTGCACACCAGATCACTCTTCAAGCTTTGACCCATTTGTTGCATCAATGTGCTGCTAAACTCTGGCCCAATTGTTGCTTCTAACCACCATCTAACTTAACATACATCTAATCCTAATGCCTAAGGATGCATGCAACTATAAAACATTACCGGAAGACGAATGTTTGCCAACAAAAACATAAGGGCGAATGTTTGCTGAATAAAATTCAATTACAAATTAATTCTGAGGGAGACAAATCCCTTCTTCATGTGCTTCCACCTTTAGTTCCCACGATAGCAAGTGCAAGGGTTGATCTTTGTCCTTTGTGCTCGGGTCCCATTCCAAATCCGCAAAGAGGCATTCAACACCCGTAATTCCTGCAAAAGAATTGAACTTGTTAGTGAACAGGTTGAATAAAGCTCGTGCCTTGGTTTGTGATCGAGTGATGGCCCTTTGGGGCACATCATCCTCCCCAAGTGATTTAGAATTTCACCTCAAATCCGTTAATGGGGTCGCTTCGATGTCATCATCGTCTCCTTTGTATGGCGAGAGATCTTGGACATTAAAGGTGGAGAAAATTCCGTAGTCGCTGGGTAGCTCTATCTTATAGGCGTTATTGTTGATTCTTTCTAACACCTTGAATGGTCCTTCTGCTCTACGCATCAACTTGGATTTCCTTTTAGCAGGGAACCTTTCTTTCTTTAGGTGTAACCAAACTAATTCTCCTTCATTAAAGATAACTTCTCGTCATCTTTTATTAGCGTGATAACTTCTCGTCATCCTTTATTAGCGTGCTTGGCGACCTTGTCATTGCTCTTCTCGATGGCTTTGCGTACAGTCTCGTGCAATTCCTTAATTCGTTCAGCCTTGTCCGCGCCTGATGGATTAGCTAAGTTTGTAAAAGGTAAGGGAACAAGATCTAACGGTATATATGGATTAAACTCATAGGTAACCTCAAAGGGCGATTGCTGAATAGTGGAATGAAGGGTGCAGTTGTAGGCAAACTCCAAGCCTGAGAGTACTATATCCCAGTGAGACAGTTTCTTACCTACAACAGTACGTAAGAGGATACCTAGGATCCTGTTGACGACTTCCGCTTGACCATCGGTTTGGGGATGAAATGATGTGTTGAAACACAACCTAGTCCCCAACGTTTTTCACAAAGTGGTCCAAAAGGCACTCAGAAATTTAGTGTCTCTGTCCGACACGATAGAATGCGGTATACCATGCAGGTGAACGATCTCTTTAAAATATAGGTCAGCTATTAAGATTGAGTCATCGGTCGCGGCACAAGGAAGAAAATGTGCCATCTTGGAGAATCGATCCACGACCACTATTATAGAGTCTTTATTCCGGGCGGTCCGTGGTAGTCCTAAAACGAAGTCTATACTAACCTCTTCCCAAGGGTGTGATGGGACGGGTAAGGACATGTATAAGCTTTGAGGTAGAACTTTACTCTTAACCTTCTTGCAAATCACGCATGTCTCCACCATGCGATGCACATCTTTCATCATGCGAGGCCAATAAAAGTGTTCCTTAAGCGATTCTAGGGTCTTTTTCTCTCCGAAGTGACTTGCTAGGCCTCTGCAATGAGCTTCTTTTACTAGGCATCGTCTTAAGCTTCATTGGGGAATGCACAACTTTTCCACTTTAAGTAAATAACCATCCATGAAGCGATATTCGCCTTCAGCCTTGTCCATGCACTTGATGTAATAAGGTCCAAAATCAGGGTCGATTTCATAGATCTCCTTAATCCATTCAAAGCTAAAGAACCTAACCCCTAATTCGGTGAGTAGAATGCGCTTTCTAGAGAGTGCATCGGGCACGACATTATTCTCTCCTTTCAAATACTTAAGGGTGTATGGAAAGTTTTCTAAAAACTCCACCCACTTGGCATGTCTCTTGTTCAGCTTGTGCTGACTCTTGATATCTCTTAGGGCCTGGTAATCAGTGTTGATAACAAATTCTCGAGGTAGGAGGTAATGCTGCCAATGTTCTAAAGCACGTATAACTGCGTAGAAGTCTTTGTCGTAGGTGGAATAATTTAGTATGGTCCTTTCAACTTTTCGTTAAAGTATGCCATGGGTTTGCCATCTTGCATAAGCACTGCTCCTATGCCAACTCCAGATGCATCGCTTTTGACCTCAAAGGCCTTGTTGAAATCCAGAAGGACAAGTATAGAGGAATGACATAATCTGTCTTTGATGAGGTCAAAGCTCTTTTGACACGCTGGGGTCCAAGAGAACTCTTTCCCTTTCTTAGTGCAATCGGTAAGCAGAGCAACTATCGAACTGAAGTCTTTGATGAATCTTCTATAAAATGAGGCTAGCCCGTGAAAGCTGCATATTTCTGTGATAGAATTCGGTATAGGCCAATCCTTGATGGCGTTTATCTTTTTCGTCTGCTTCCATCCTATCTTTTGAGATGACAAATCCTAGAAAGTACACCTTGTCTTGTGCGAAAAAGCACTTTCCTAAGTTACCAAATAGTTTCGCCTTTTTAAGGGTTTGGAAAAGTGAGTAAAGGTGGGAGAGGTGTTAAGGGAGATCCACGCTATATACTAAGATGTCATCGAAATATACCACGATAAATTTTCCTAAGTACTCTTTAAGCACATGGTGCATGAGTCACATGAACGAACTTGGGGCGTTAGATAAACCAAAAGGCATTACCATCCATTCGAATAATCCATATTTTGTCTTAAAGGCTGTCTTTCATTCATCGCCTTCCTTCATCTTGATCTGATGGTAGCCGCTCTTAAGATCTATTTTAGAGAAATTGGAGGCTCCACTGAGCTAATCCAACATGTCCTTGAGCCTGGGGATGAGAAATCTATACTTGACAGTAATTTGGTTCACGGCTCGGCTATCAACACACATTTTCATGGTGCCGTCTTTCTTGGGAACTAATAAAGAGGGTACTGCACAGAGTTCATGGACTCTCTTATGTAACCTTTATCCAAAAGTTCTTGTACTTGGTCTTGCAGTTTCTTGGTCTCTTTGGGGTTCATTCGGTATGCTGGTCTATTAGGCAGTACGGTTCCAGGTAGGAGATCAATTTGGTGTTCAATGCCACGCAAGGGTGGTACACCTTGAGGTAAGTCTTTTGGGAACACATCTTGGAATTGGCTAAGTAAAGATTTAACGGGTTGAGGAATAACTCCTAGCTCCATAACTCTATCTCGAAAAAGTACCAAAATTAGGGGATCTCCTCTACGCACGGATGTTTCTATCTCCTTCTTAGTCATGAGTAAAGTAGCCTTATCCTTGACTTCCTTTCTTGCAGCGTCATCTTTAGATATTTGTTTGGGGGGGGTGTCATGGGAGCAAACTTAAAGGTCTTTCCTTCAAACATAAGGGGAATAGTAGTTAGTGTAGCCATCGTGGTTTACCCTTTCGGTTAAACTGCCAGGGTCGGCCTAGGAGTAAATAACTCGAACTCATAGGCACAACATCGCAGAGGACCATGTCCTTGTACTTCCCGAGGGCAAATTTAACTTTCACTTGCTTGGTAACCTTGACATCATCCCTATCATGTAGCCAGCGTAGCGTGTAGGGGTAGGGGTGAGTGTTGGTCTCTAGGCTTAACTTGGTCACTAACTCTGTGGAGGCAACGTTAGCCAACTACCTCCGTCTATAATCAGGGAACATAACTTCTCCTTGATGAAACACTTGCTATGAAAGATGTTCTCACGCTGACAGTCTTCTCTAGAATTCTTAGTTACAAGAACACGTCTTCTAACCATAAGCATGGGTCCTTCAGGGGCGTGGAAAACTTTCTCTTGGGAGTCACGTCCTCCTTATCTTCTTTTATACCTTCTTGCTCGTCTTACCTCGTAAACTCTCCAGTGTCCTCCTGGAGGATCATCACTCATCTATTAGGACATTGAGCCATAAATGACCCAAGCCATGACACTTAAAGCATTTAAGGTCTCGCGATCTAGGGGGATTGGCACTTTCTACTTGGGTTTTATTGCTTGATTCTTTAGATGGCCAACTACGTGGAAACAGTTTCTTCCCTCAGCTTTGGTGAAAGTTTTGTTTGGTTCTGGTTGCGGAGGGGTGATCTTAGGAGTAGTCTTGAGCGGAAATTTCTGGGTGAAGTTAGCTTTTCTCTTCCTACTAAGTTGACGCTCTACCTTCATAGCCATTTGTACTACCGCGTCAAGGGATCCTAGGGGATGCAACTCAACAGTGTCTCCTATATCTTGGTGCAATCCTCGAATAAATCGTGCAAGCACTTGCTTTTCAGGTTTGTCCATATCTCCACGAATCCTAAGGGTCTCAAACTCAGTAAGGTACTCTTCAACAGATCGGCCTCCTTGTCTGAGGTTTTGGATTTGTAAGAAGAGCTCTTGTCGGTATTGGCTAGGTATGAATCTCTTGGTCATGAGGGACTTCATCACTCTCCAAGTGGTGACAGGGTCGTCTCCTATCTTCTGTCTTTGGGATTTAATGTTGGTCCACCAGAGGGCTGCGTATCCCGTGAGCTCGACCAAAACTAGTTGAATCTTAACTTTATCCAAATTTTCATAGTAGTCAAAGACTTTCTCCACTTTATCTATCCAATCTAGAAAGGTGTTACCATCGCATGCGCCATTGAATGACGGAACATGCAACTTAATGTTCCTAAGATCGTATAAGTCCTTTCGACGGCTAGACCAGAAATTCTCTTCTTCATCTCGGGTCCACTCATCCTCATCATGATAGTCAAAGTCTTGGAACCTCCTTCTTGGGTTAGGTGGCCTCTCACTCCTCGGGGAAGGATCCTGGTCGGGGAATCTCTTGGGAGGGTATTCAGTTCTCCTAGGGTTATCAGGTCTCATCCTAGGGAGGTCATCTCGAGAGGGCTCTCTAGAGTTAATCTTGTTGAGGTTATCCATTATGAATTTCATACCAAGGGTTAAGTTTTTGAGTTGTTAGCCTAGATTATTAACTTCTCCATTAAGGCCATTTAATTGTCCTTGAAGGCTGAACTCTCCCTCTTGGTGGGCACGAGTCTCAGGTTAGGGCACGTCCTTACCCCAGTTCGATTCTTGAGTAATAGTGTCGGGGTTTAAATCTCGGTTGAGTCCACTTCTAGTCTTCATGTGACTTCCTAAGGTTGTAGGGAAGACATGTGTTCTTACGCTAGATCGACCCTAAGTGTTAGGAAGTAGGGGAAAAAGTAGTGGATCTTGGGTGCCTAAAATTTCGAGGGCAAATTTGAGGGATTAAACGACCCTTTTTGGGCTATGCTTATAACAGCATCGTAGAGTCTTGAGAGAGCTTTGATTCAATATCTTACGGGCAAAAATTTGATGCTCGTAGCAAAAGTTATGACCGTTTTAAGTTCAGGGGGTCAAATCTACCAGAACAACTAGTGAACTCGGCATAAGATTTTACAGGGCATTAACATATTCTGATTACAATGTATTTCATTTAGTGCACGTATCACGCATCAACTCATTTAACATTAAAATCACATGATAAGGATACAAGAGCATAATCACAGTAATTCTAGGGTGTGTGCGCAGATCATATAAGATATCCGATTAGGCAAGTAAAATAGAGATTAACATGGTGTTCTGCCAAAGTGGTTATGTCAACATGTTAGCAGGCATAGAATGATGCAGCAGATAACAATATCAGCACAAAACAGAATTAAATCACCAAGTACAGAGCAGCAACATAATGGTTTTTCCGAATAAGGTAATAACATTAACTGCTACATATCACACCACATGCATAACAACACAAACATACAATACCAGTGGTCTCGCAACAAACACCTACCACCTGCAACTACCGCTTGCGCCTACACCTACCCTTAAACAGCAGCTAAGCTGTAGGGTGTGCTTATTTTTCACCTGCACCTCCCCTCAAACAGCAGCCAATCAGTTAAGTAAAACTTGTGCAGAAAACACAAATACTAATATGAACATCTAACAGATCAAACATAAGTTCCAAGCTTTAAGAATAAATAGTTTAGAGTTTCCGGTTTTAACTTTTGTCCAGTAATAACATATCAAAGGTAATGTTCAAGCTTAAATAGATCCTTATATGTTAGGCACAAAAATAACAGCACCGATTTCTGCTTTGTTTCTAAAACCAACGAACCAGAGAAGAAATGGAAATTTTACAGCGAACAAAATGCGTAACAAAGATCAATCCACTCGTTTGCTGACATTCAGGGAAAGCTATCCATGGCTCTGATACCACATGACACGTTTCCACCTCGAATGAGTCGTGTTTCACCCACAAACGAAACAAAAAAACAAGAAATGAGCAGAAAACTGAATGCTGTCCGATGAGCAACCCTTTTAGGCTCTCGGCATAACGATCTTCCAAAGGAAGACGGCAGCAAATGGAATCGGTTTCTGACCACTCTCTTCGTGTATCCTTATTTGGAAAAGAGAGGGAAGACGAGAGTGAAACGACAGCTATTCAAGCAACCTCGGGCTTGAAAGCTCAAGGAGATGCTCTCCTTCTCGATTCGTGACCGAACCGAGCCTTACCGTTCACCAAGCTTCAAGCTACTTCAGCTGAACACAAAAGGGGCTATTCTTATAGATTCAACAACCTTTACATACACCAATAGCTATGTATTTATAAACCTAGGGTGGCTGAAGGTTAAAATGGGCTTGGGCTTCGAAATGGGTCGCATGGTTGGCCATTCTTGGTCCACTTGCACACCATATCACTCTTCAAGCTTTGACCCATTTGTTGCATCAATGTGCTGCTAAATTCTGACCCAATTGTTGCTTCTAACCACCATCTAACTTAACATACATCTAATCCTAATGCCTAAGGATGCATGCAACTATAAAACATTACAAGAAGACGAATGTTTGGCAACAAAAACATAAGGGCGAATGTTTGCTGAATAAAATCCAATTACAAATTAATTCTGAGGGAGACAAATCCCTTCTTCATGTGCTTGCACCTTTAGCTCCCACGATAGCAAGTGCAAGGGTTGATTTTTGTTCTTTGTGCTCGGGTCCTATTCCAAATCTGCGAAGAGGCATTCGACACACGTAATTCTTACAAAAGAATTGAACTTGTTAGTGAACAGGTTGGATAAAGCTCGTGCCTTGGTTTGTGATCGAGTGATGGTCTTCTTGGGCACATCAACTCCCTTACATACCCCCGCCCTAGTCAAAACGCCCTAACAGTCGGCCGGACCGTCCACGAGCGCACTCCTCCAACTGTCTCTTACCCCTGGGCACGCTCTGAGTACTCACCAACTACTGCCCCATCACCTACATTACAGAACTCATCTATTAGCCTAATACTAAGTAAGTAATGCACATAAAAACTTAAACACTGAAAACAAATACATCCTAACATATGCAGTTTCTACAATTTCGTCTCTACTTTTGTGCTCGTCCCTTTCTTATGTCTTCTTTATCTTCTTACTACTGGGTTCTTCTTTACGTGCTAGATGAAGGTGACGCACCTCGCGGAACAAGGCTAACCTCGATCTAGTAAAGTGACACACCTCGCGGTCCACCTCTCGGAATAAAGCCACCATGTAAAGCAGGGGAAGAAGTGATACACCTCACGGTCCACCTCTGGGGACAAGACCACTCAACCCCACCTTTATTATCTTTTTACGTACATTTTCATTTCATTCGTCTCATTCTGCTGTTTCATTTCGTAAAAACATAGAAATTCATTTTCGTTTTGTTCTCATACTTTAAATCCATGATACATAATTACTAAAACATAACATAAATAAACGTGCATGTAACCTACCAAACTATGATGTAGGCCTGAAGGCAAAAACATCTACTATACTACTTACTTGGCGTCCTAGCAATTAATATCTCGAAGTTTGTAGTTTGCCCGCTAAATTGGGGAACCTATAAAATACACATTTATCAATTCTACTTTCCTTCCAATTCATAGGACTCTAAAGGAAATCACAATTTAACGCCTAATCTATCTAAACCCGAATTTCAACTCAATTTCTGACCAACCTTCGAAAATGCACAACTTATCCAATACTCGTCCGATTTAGATGATTTGAAATGCTACGGATTCCATAGGACGTCTAATTTCTAAGGGTTTAATCCAATTCCTAATCCATCACCTACAGCTTGGCTGAATGTGGCTGAAGGGAACTGTTCTGTAACCTGAGTATTCAGCTATCCAAACGCTCAATTTTCTCCATAAAAAACTCATAATCTACTCTACTTCTAGCTTAAACACAAATACATAGATAAAAATCACTATAAATCTCCAAATCTTGTATCTCTCTCCTAGGTTTTACCAAAACTACCTGTTGGGGTCTAGCCCTTGCTCGGTTGCTAGAACACACAATAGATCGGTTAGGCCCTCGGATCTCGTCCAAGCCGAGAAACCCTTGAGAAAAACAGTAAAATGAACAGCCAAATGTGCTTGGAATGAAACAAAATTTGGTGTGAGATTAGTGGAGTGAGTGAGGTGTGTGATGGTGGTGGTCGTGGTCTAAGTTGATTAGAAATTACAAAGTTATGCACATAAACCCGCAAGTCGGCCGAAGAGACAATGTAATGTTCTCGGCAATCACAACCTTTCCATGGAAAGATTCTCAACTTGGGGAACCGGTTGTGGCCACTCTCTTCTTGTTTCCTACCCTTGAAAGAGAGGAGAGAAAAGTGGAACACAAGCTCGAGCAACAACCTTGAGTTGCCAAGCTAAGAGGCTTCTCCTAATCGGTTCATGGAACCGAGCCCTAACCTTGAAAAGGTGATGGAAAACGCCCTCTATTTCCTCTAGAAAATATGCCGATGCTCATTAACTTTGACAACCAAAATACAAACACCAATGCTATGCTTATATAGGACTAGGATGGAGGGGTTTAGGGCTGTGCTTTTGGTCTTCAAAACTTGGAGAATTGTAGCTTGTAACTGGCTCCAAAGTGATGCATTGTGCGGCCGAGATGGTGGCAGCCAAGCGGTGATGAATGGCTTGCTGAATGTCATGTCATGGATCCATGTTTCTTCCACAAAAGGTAGAGGGAAGAAGCATCTCAAATGGCAGCCCAATGGTGTGGCCAAATTGGGTAAAGTTGGCCACCACTTGCGGCTCTCCTCCTTGGCGCGCGCGGGCCGAGAATGGTATGTTTTGCATGCCCGATTGATGATTCAAATTAAGCCAATCCCGAAACCCTTTCCATCATCTATCCTAACCATTCAACCTAATTCTAAATGCCTAATGCATGCACATAATAATAAGTTTAACAAGAAGGCCAATGTTTACCCAATAAGTTCAAAATAAAATAAAATATTACATAGAATTTGGCTCGGGAAGACAAATTCCCTTAAGAGCATCATGATCTTCAATGGCGGCTTCCCATGCAAGGATGTGTTTTGGTTGCTCCATGTCTTGAGTCTCCACTTCCAACTTTAAGCTTTCAATTTCCTGCACAGGAGACAAGCGTGTGAGAATGTAAGTTAATTAAAATGTGCGCTTGGACTTGAGATCATGTGACGGGCCTATGGGGCACATCACTACCCAGTACTCCCTCTAAGTTCACTTTTATCTCTAAAAACTTCTAAAAAACTAACTATTTACTCAAAAGCTAACTAAAACATACCTTAGATTTGAAGAAATGAAGAGCAACTGAGAAGGATATTGAAAGAGGGAGGAGATAAGGTCTTCTTCTTCTCGTGGGGGAAGGGAAAGAGAGAGGGGGAAAGGATTACATGATCATTCTCCCTCTTTGTTTTATATATTAATTATATTCTTTAATATAATTAATCCTAATTACCTTTTTACCCTCACTCTTTAATCGTTTAGTTAAACGGTTATTCGGTCCGTCTCCGGTCAGAATATTATAATTTTCTTCTGTCCATTAGTCTCAAAATAATTCTTTAGTTAATGGTAGAAATTCTCCGCTCTCAATTCCGACTAAAACTTCGTCGATTACCAATACAAAATTTTGAAAATTATTTTAACAGAAATTCTGGGCGTTACATTCCACCCTCCTTAAAAAAATTTTGTCCTCAAAATTTGTTACCTGAATAATTCTGGGTATCGGCTCATCATGTCCTACTGCTGCTCCCAATTTGCTTCCTTCATGTTGTGGTTGTGCCATAATACCTTCACTAGTGGAATCTGCTTGTTTTGTAAAATCTTCACTGGTTCCTCCTCGTAGGTCAATGTTGGCTGGATCTCAATGTTCTGTTGCTCCATAACGTGAGAAGGATCTCGAATACACTTCCTCAACATAGCGACGTGAAACACGTTGTGAATTCCCTTTGTCGAGGCTAGTAGTTATAGCTGGTAAGCTGTCTTCCCTATTCTCTTCATAATAAGAAACGGTCCAATGTATCTAGGGTTTAACTTACCCCTCTTTCCGAATCTTACAACTCCTTTGAATGGAGAGATCTTCAGGAAGACTTTGTCATCCACTTCAAATTCTAGCTCTCTCCTCTGTCGATCTGCATAACACTTCTGTCGACTTTGAGTTGTTAAGATCCATTGTCTAATAAATGCAACCTTGTCTGTTGTCTGCTGTAAAATATCCAGACCAATCAATTTACTTCACCGACTTTGTCCCAATATAGCGGAGATCTGCACTTTCTCCCGTAGAGAGCCTCGTAAGGAACCATACCTATCGTAGCTTGAAAGCTGTTATTATAAGAAAATTCCACCAAAGGTAGGTATTTAGTCTATGAACCCTGAAATTCCAGTACGCAATCTCAAAGCATATCCTCCAACGTCTGAATAGTCCTCTCAGATTGTCCATCCGTCTGATGATGAAATACTGTACTGAAGTTGAGCTACATACCCATAGCTTTATTGAGACTCTTCCAAAACTTCGATGTAAATCTAGGGTCTCTGTCTGTTATAATCGAAGTAGGAACTTTGTGTAATCATACAATCTCTTTAATATACAGTTCGGCGAACTGGTCCATAGAGTATGTCATCTTTATTGGTAGGAAATGGGTTGACTTGGTTAACCGATCCACGATCACCCATATACCATCATAGCCCTTTGTTGTCCGAGGCAACTTGACAACAAAATCCATCGATATTTGCTCCCATTTCCATTCATGGATAGACAATGGTTGTAACTTTCCTGCTGGCCTCTGATGTTTAGCCTTAATCTACTGACAAATCAAACACGCCTCGACGTACTTTGCCACAATCCTTTTTATGTTAGGCCACCAGTAATGTTACTTAAGGTCCCTGTACATCTTGGTACTTGCTGGATGCACATAAAGCTTAGAAGAATGGACTTCAGCCAGTATTTCTCTTTGTAGTTCTTCATTACTCGGAACGAACCACCTATTTTGAAACTTGAGGATTCCGTCGCCCGAATAACTTAATTTCGACCTGTCATTAGAAGCCATGCTCGATTTATTTTCATTGCATTCAGCGTCGTCCTTCTAGACCTTCTTAATCTTTTTTAGAATAGTGGACTGTATGAACATAGCTGACAACATGGCTGACATATTCGACCCCACTTCCAAGTTGAATTTCTAAAACTCGGCACCCAAAGCTAACGACATACCTGAAGTCATAGCTGAAGTGGATGTCGTCACTCTGCTCAATGCATCCGCCACTATGTTCGCTTTGCTGGATTGGTATTTAATCTCAAGGTCATAGTCCTTCACAAACTTTAACCACTGTCGTTGCCTCATGTTCAACTCCTTCTGAGTGAAAATATACTTTAGACTTTTGTGGTCTGAATATATCTCACACGGCTGTCCATACAGATAATGTCTTAAATTTTCAGCTCGAAAACTACCACGGCTAATTCCAGATTGTGTGTCGGATAGTTTTGCTTATAGGTTTTCAATTGTCTAGAGGCATAGGCCACCACCTTCCCTCCTTGCATTAGTACACATCCAAGACCTATCTTGAAAGCATCGCAATAAATCTCCCGTCCTCACTAGGAAGCGTCAAAATTTGAGCAGTAGTTAATCTTTGCTTTAATGTCTGGAAACTGTGCTTGCAATCTTCGGACCACAAATACTTCACATTTTTCCTCGTCAAACTGGTCAGAGGCGCCACAATCTTTGAAAATCCTTCAATGAATCTTCTGTAACTTGCTAACCCGAGGAAACTTCGTATATCAGTGACATTCTTCGGCTGTGGCAACTCTTTAACTGCCTAGATCTTCGCTGGATCAACAGATATGTCATCACTCGAAATGACATGACCCAGGAAATGGACTCTATTTAGCCAGAACGCACACTTAGAAAACTTCGCGTAGAGTTGGTGTCGCTTCAGGGTTTCCAACACTACTTTCAAATGCTCATTGTGTTCCTCCCCACTGTGGGAATAGACCAAGATATCATCGATAAACACTATGACGAATTTATCAGTATAATCATGGAACACTCTGTTCATCAAGTCCATGAAGGCGGGTGGATCATTCATCAACCCGAAAGATGTCACCAAGAATTCATAATGTCCATATCGCATCCCAATAGTCGTCTTCGAAATATCTTCTGACGTGACGTTCAGCTGGTAATAGCCCGATCTCAAGTTGATCTTTGAAAACATTCGTGCATCCTGGAGTTGATCAAATAGATTGTCTATCCTTGGCAAAGGGTACTTGTTCTCGATCGCTAGCTTATTCAACTCCTTGTATTTGATGCACATCGGTAAAGATCCATCCTTCTTTTTGACAAAAAAGATTGGCACACCCCACGGCGAGAAGCTGGTGTGTATAAATCCTTTTTCTACCATCTCTTTCAATTGCTTTTTCAATTCTTTTAGTTCCGTCGTTGCCAGTATGTAAGGATTCTTTTACATTGGCTCGGCCTCTTGATATACATCAATAGAAAACTCTATTTCTCGATCCGGAGGTACACCAGGTAGATCATCTACGAAAACTTCTGGGAAGTCTTAAACAACTAAAATATTATGAAGCTTTGTCTCCCTATAAACTTGCACATCAATAACATTGGCGAGAAAACCAAAAGACTCACCAATTAAAACTTGACGAGCACTGACAGGCGCCATGACAGATATCTTCTGGGTATTCCTCGTGGCTTGAAAGATGTGCTTCTCACCATCTCGGATTTGAAAACTCACTGTCCCCATCCTGCAGTCGATTGTAGCATAGTACTTGAACAACCAATCTATTCCCAATATTACATCATACCCAGTTATGCTCATAATAATGAGATCGGCTAATAAATTTTTGCTTCCCATAGATACTACACTATCTCGTATGACTTGATTAGAATGCATACGCCCACCAAAAGGCAACATCACTTCATAACTACAGTCCGTTGATACAGGCCATACATTTAATCTGACTGCGATCATGGTTGCAATAAACGAGTGCGTTGTACCAGAGTCAATCAAACTATATGCAGATACAAAAATTTATCAATATGGTACCAGACACTATAGTTGGCTGGTCATCATCTCCCGACTCGATCATGGCGAATACCCTCATTGTTGTGCACGTCGGACCCTTCTTCAGAGCTAAGCAATCTGTACTGACATGAAACACCGAGTCACTCTGGGCTTTGGGCAATCTCTAGCTAAATGTCCAGCTTCAATGCAATTGTAGCACTTTCTCGAGTTCAGTCTACATTCGTCCAGGTGATATCTCAAGCACTTAGGGCATTGGGGGTACTGCACCGACCCCTGAGGCCTTTTGCTACTTCCCTGGCTACTCGAGCTCTCGCTGAACCTCTTAATGCCCCTCTGTTGTTGCTGCTGTGAGACACTTCTACTCTGCTGTGAGGTAACTTCCTTGAAGAATCTCCTGGAAGCTTCTCGATACTTAACACATTTCATCTCAGCTTCCTCCACCTCTAATGCCTTTGCCACCACTTTTGAATATGTCACTTCTTGAGTTCCTGCTATCTTTACTCCTTTATATATTTTCGACTTTAATCCTTGTACGAACTGAAACACTTTATCCTCATTCCTGCTTACCAAATTGCTGGTGAACCAGGATAAGGACTCAAACTGCCGGTTGTACTCGGTTACCGACCAATTCTGCTTCAACTGTAGGAACTCCATTCTTTTAGTTGCCTGCACCGTACTGTTGAAATACTTGTCATAAAATGCATCTTTAAACTTCTCTCATGTCATGTGTTATGCATCGATGGTGGTCTCCACAGACTCCCACCAAAATCTGGCATCCTTCGCTATATGAAATGTAGCTAGCAAGACCTTGTCCTCCTCTTCTACCTTCGCATACTTGAACATACTTTTCATGGTACGGACCCACTCCTCTGCAGCTGTCGGATCCAATGACTGTCCTTCAAATGTCGATGGTCGTAATCTCCGAAATCTATCACCTGATTGATCATGACTAGAGCTAGAGCCTACACTTCCTTGAACCTCTCGATTCAGCAAAATCCCTAATTGCTGAGACTACCGATTCACCAACTCGGTCAGCTGTCTGATCATCGTCGAATCATCTTAACTTCTTGAATTAGCTGCCTCTCTCGGTACTCTTGGGCGTCCTGGTGGTCTAGACATTATGGCTAATTTCTTAAACAAAAATTAATTACTCTAATAAGCATCTAATAACTAAGGCTAAACTTAAACACTTACAGTTATCGAAGCACGTCGTATGGCGATCGGCGCTGTTAGGTAATCAGTTGAACGGTTTAACCATTTGGCTCTGATACCATCTCTGTAGCGACTCAAAAATCCTTACTATTTTTGGTACGCTAACTACTGCTCTGATACCATCTCTGTAGCGACCTGAAAACCCTCACGTTTCCAGTACACTCACTACTACTACTCACTCACGTACGCTCGGGTAAAATTCGTGTAAAATTATAAAACTTTGTTCATCGAATTAAAACGACCTTTTTGAAAATGTTTAAAATCATCGCAGGGGAAGTGTTACAGCCAAGCCCCTGCTCGGACACTAAAATGCATGAAAGGATCGGTTAGGCCCTCGGATCTCGGCCAAGCCAAGAAACCCTTGAGAAAAACAGCAAATGAACAACCAAATGTGCTTTAAATGAAATGAAATTTGGTGTGAGATTAGTGGAGTGAGTGAGGTGTGTGATGGTGGTGGTCGTGGTACAGATTGATTAGAAATGACAAACTTGTGCAAGCAAACCGCAAGTTGGCCGAAGAGACAATATTATGTTCTCGGCAATCACAACCTTTCCATGGAAAGGCTCTCAACTTGGGGAACCGGTTTTGGCCACTTCCTTCTTGTTTCCTTCCCTTGAAAGGGAGGAGAGAAAAGTGGAACACAAGCTCGAGCAACAACCTTGAGTTGCCAAGCTAGGAGGCTACTCCTAATCGGTTCATGGAACCGAGCACTTACCTTGAATGGTGGTGGGAAAACTCTCTCGGTTTCCTCTTAGAAAACATCCAATGCTCATTAACTTTGCCAACCAAAGTACAAACACCAATGCTATGCTTATATAGGCCTAGGATGGAGGGTTTTAGGGCTGTGCTTTGGTCTTCAAAAACTTGGTGCAAAGGAGCTTGTAACCGGCTCCAAGTATTGTAGTGTGCGGCCGAGATGATGGCAGCCAAGTGGTCGATCAATGGCTTGCTGAATGCCATGTCATGGATTCATGTTTCTTCCACAAAAGGTAAAGGGGACAAGTATCTCAAATGGCAGCCCAATGGTGTGGCCAAATCGGGTAAAATGGGCCACCAGTTGCGGCACTTTCTCCTTGGCGCATTTGCGGCCGAGAGTGGCATGCCTTGCATGCCCGAATGCATCTTCAATTTAAGCCAAGCCCGAAGCCCATTCCATCATCTATCCTAACCATTCAATCTACTCCTAAATGCCTAATGCATGCACATAATAAATAGTTAAACAAGAAGACCAATGTTTGCCCAATAAGTTCAAAATAAAACATTACATAAAAGTTGGCTCGGGAAGACAAATTCCCTTAAGAGCTTCATGATCTTCAAGGGTGGCTTCCCATGCAATGATGTGTCTCGGTTGCTCCATGTCTTGAGCCTCCACTTCCCACCTTAAGCTTGCAACTTCCGGCTCCATTGAATCATAACCTGCACAATAATAAAATGTATGAGAATGTAGGTTAATTAAAGTGTGTGCTTGGACTTGAGATCGTGTGACGGGCCTATGGGGCACATCAGGAAGACTTTAATAATAATCAGTTTAAATAAAGTTTCAAGTTTTCTAAAAGATAAAAAAAAAAATCATTTTCGGCCGACCCCTGTAAAAGAAGTTGACACTTTATTTGTCTCTATTTGCATCGGTCGATACCTCTCTGCTCCTCACGCTAACCAGTCGATGCTTATGAACACCGGTCGACACTTCATTTCTCTCTACCCGCGTCGGTCGATCCTTGCGGTTGACACTCCCACCTATTCTACACTACCGGTCAACACTCGTATGCACCAGTCAACACTTCATTTCTCTCTATCCGCGTCGGTCAATTGTTGAGGTTGACACTCCCATCTATTTTATACTACCGGTCGACACTTGTATGCACCGGTCGACACTTCATTCCTCTCTGTCTGGGTAGATCGACCCAAGCGGTCGACACCTACAGAATTTAGTCGACCCTTTTACATGCAGGTCGACATTATGTACTCATTTTTACGTTAAGCGGTCGACACTTTCTTGCACAGGTCGACCACCCAGCCTATAGGTCAACACTTCCTTCACAGAAACTTGAATAAAAACCTTAAACTTTCTGAAAACAATCGAACCTTGACTCAATGTTGAAAATAACGAAATGTGCATTTTCCAATCAATTCAAAATCATTATATACTTCAAAACAGCTACACAAAGTTTGAAATTCATTCACACTTCAACTCGACTCAAAACGACTTCGACTAAACTCGAAATAACTAAACTCCCTTACATACTCCCGCGGTGGTCAAAACGCCTTAACAGTCGGCTGGACCGTCCATGAGTGCACTCCTCCAACTGCCTCCTAGCCCTGGGCATACTCTAAGTATTTATTAACTGCAACTTCGTCACCTACATCACAGAACTCATTTATTAGCGTAATGCTAAGTAAGTAATGCACATAAAAACTTAAACACTGAAAACAAACGCATCCTAATATATGCAGTTTCTACAATTTCGTCTCTACTTTTGTGCTCGTCTCTTTCTTACGTCTTCTTTATCTTCTTACTACTGGGTTCTTCTTTACGTGCTAGATCAAGGTGACACACCTTGCGGAACAAGGCCAACCTCGATCTAGTAAAGTGACACACCTCGCGGTCCACCTCTCGGGACAAGGCCACCACGTAAAGCGGTGGAAGAAGTGATAAACCTCCCGGTCCAGCTCTGAGAACAAGACCACTCAACCCCACCTTCATTATCTTCTTACGTACATTTTCATTTCATTCGTATCATCCTACTGTTTCATTTTGTAAAAACATGGAAATTTATTTTCGTTTTGTTCTCATACTTTAAATCCATGATGCATAATCACTAAAGCATAACATAAATAAACGTGCATACAACCTACCAAACTGTGATGTATGCCCGAAGGCAAAAACATCTACTACACTATTTACAGTACTTACATGGCGTCCTAGCAATTCGTATCTCGAAGTTCGTAGTTCGCTCGCTAAACTGGGGAACTTATAAAACCACACATTTATCAGTTCTACTTTCCTTCCAATTCATAGAACTCTATAGGAAATCACAATTTAATGCCTAATCTATCTAAACCTAAATTTCAACTCAATTTCCGACCAACCTTTGAAAATGCACAACTTATCCAATACGCATCTGATTTGGATGATTTGAAATGCTATGGATTCTATAGGATGTCTAATTTCTAACGCCTTAATCCAAATCCTAATCCATCACCTACAGCTTGGCCGAATGTGGCCAAACGAAAAGCATTCTGTAACCCGGTATTCGGCTATCCAAACGCTCAATCTTCTCCATAAAAACTCATAATCTACTCCTACTTCTAGCTTAACCAACAATACATGGATAAAAATCACTATAAATCTCCAAATCTCATATCTCCCTCCTAGGTTTCACCAAAACTGCACAATACTCCCTATAACTTCACTTTTATCGCTCAAAACTATTAAAGAACTAACTATCTACTCAAAAGCTAACTAAAACATACCTTAGATTTGAAAAATGAAGAAGAACTGAGAAAGATCATCGAAGAGGGACGAGATGAGGGCTTCTTCTTCTCACTGGGGAATGGAAAGAAGAGAGGGGGAGGGGATTACACGATCCTTCTCCCTTTTTGTTTTATATACTAATTATATTCTTTAATATAATTAATCCTAATTGGCTTTTTGCCCTGACTCTTTAATCGTTTAGTTAAACGGTTATTCGATTCGTCTCCAGTCGAAATGTTATAATTTTTTCCCATTCATTAGTCTCAAAATAATCCTTTACTTAATGGTAGAAATTCTCCGCTCTCAATTCCGATTAAAACTTCTTCGATTACCAATACGAAATTCTAAAAATTGTTTTAGGGGAAATTCTGGGCGTTAGACAAACAGTTCCAGAAATTTCCAAATCTTAAAAGTTATCTATACGTCCTATTCAACAGACTACAAAACAACTACTTCAAACATTCAAACATCACCCACGAGTCAAAATGTCGTTAAACTACCACAACCAACCCCCATAAACGCGTTCTTCCAACTGCAATTATTCATCAATTTGAGGCTCGAAGTTCTCATCTGTACGATCATTACCTACATCATAAAGTTTAATTAATGAGCCTAACGCTTAGCAAGAGTATATCAATGCTATAAAATGCTCGTGCTATGAATGATCATTTTCAAAACATGTACATACTTTACATTTCATTTGGTTTCAGTGACGTGGTGGTTAAAGGGGCGTGTTAGAGGAGTAGACTCAGTAAACCTTTCACTTATTGACTTGTAAATCATCTACATCCTAATCGATATTTTGGGTCCCTATGTAATAATCTGTATATTAACTGCTGGTAGCTGAGACTAGCCTGCACCAAGAAACTTTTCTTCTCAGCACCAAACTTTGTGTCTAAATTTTCCATGAAACTGTAGTCCACGCATTGAATATAGAAGAAATCGTTGAAAAATTATACCTGCGTACTTCTGGAAAATTTTATGTCTTTCTGTAGAATATCGGCAAAAGTTTTTTGCCTGGTCTTACCCCTAAATGGCGTATATCCATACAACACCTCATATAGAAGAATATCTGAAGAAAACAAAGAAATTAAGAGTCAGATTTGTGAAAAATCAGCATTTGTATCAATGGTCTTTTTTTCTAAAAAATGGTCACTAGTGGCTGCAATGTTTATTGAATCGTAACAAAAATGCATATTTACCCAATGCCCACCAATCCACAGCATTAGTATGGCCAACCCCAGTTATGATTTCTTGCAATAAGTTGGAAAGTACAGAGATTTTACCTCCCCAGGTATTTTAACCCAATAATCAAACATATAAGAAAATTACAAACCGGAGCTATGTATTGTTCCATGCCGACAAAAGAATTCGATGCTCTCATAGGTTTAGCCATAAATATAGGGGCTTGTTGAGTTTTCTTATGCTTTCTTTTCTTTTCATTTGCAATTGGCATCAAAAGCTGCAAAGAGGGCATATTAGACCATATTGCAAACTTGAATGTGGCCAATGAAGTCTAGATATTAAACCTTTCAAAAATAACGAAACGTGCACTTTTCAATCAATTCAAAATCATTATATACTTCAAAAAAACTACACAAAGTTTGAAATTCATTTACACTTCAAATCGACTCCAACTAAACTCAAAATAACTAAAGTCCCTTACATACCCCTGACCTGGTCAAAATGCCCTAACAGTTGGCCAGATTGTTCACGAGTGCACTCCTCCAACTGCCGCTTAGCCCTGGGCACGCTCTAAGTACTCATTAGCTACTATCTTGTCACCTACATCACAGAACTCATCTATTAGCTTAATGCCAAGTAAGTAATGTACATAAGAACTTTAACACTGAAAACAAACACATCCTAACATATGCAGTTTCTACAATTTTGTCTCTATTTTCATTCTCGTCTCTTTCTTACATCTTCTTTATCTTCTTATTACTAGGTTCTTCTTTATATGCTAGATCAAGGTGACACACCTCACGATCCACCTCACGGGACAAGGCCAACCACGATCTAGTAAAGTGACACACCTCGCGGTTCACCTCTCGAGACAAGGCAACCACGTAAAGCGGGGAAAGAAGTGATACACCTCACGGTCCACCTATGGGGACAAGACCACTCAACTCTACTTTCATTATCTTCTTACGTACATTTTTATTTCATTCGTCTCATCCTACTGTTTCATTTCGTAAAAACATGAAAATTCATTTTTGTTTCGTTTTCATACTTTGAATCTATGATGCATAATCACTAAATCATAACATAAATAAATGTACATGCAACCTACCAAACTGTGATGTAGGCGCAAAGGCAAAAACATCTACTACACTACTTACCTGGCGTCCTAGCAATCGTATCTCGAAGGCAAAAACATCTGCTACACTACTTACACTACTTACCTAGCGTTCTAGCAATCATATCTTCCAACTGTACTTATTCATCAATTTGAGGCTCGAAGTCCTCATCTGTACGATCATTACCTACCTTATAAAGTTTAACTAATGAGTCTAACGCTCAGCAAGAGATGTCAATGCTATAAAATACTCATGCTCTGAATGATCATTTTCAAAACATGTACATACTTTACATTTCATTTAGTTCCAGTGACATGGTGGTTAAAGACGACGTAGATCCTGCTCTAGGTTGAGGAAGTATGACGACTTTCTCAACCTGTCCACAATCACCCAGATCACGTCATGGACCTTAGCAGTCTTCGGTAACCCGACCGCAGAATCCATAGTTATCCGCTCCCACTTCCACTCCGGTATAAGCAGTGGCTGAAGCATACTTGTGGGTCTCTGATGTTCCGCTTTTACCTGTTGGCATTCTACGCAGGTCTCATCATACTTGGCCACCTCCTGCTTCATATTGGGCCACTAATAGTGCTGCTTCAAATCCCTGTACATTTTAGTGCTCTTAGGATGCACAGAGAAAGAAGACGAGTGGGCTTCTGACAATATCTCTTTCCTTAGCTCCTCATCTTTCGGGACGTACCACCTATTCCGAAACTTCAAAATCTCATCCTCTGAATAGCTAAGTTCGGAACTAGTATTGGCCGACATGCTCAATTTCAGTTCGTCGCATTCAGAATTATTCTCTTGGTCCTGTTTAATTCTATCTAGGATAATCGGCCTCAAAGATATCGCCGAGAGTGTGGCTGCTAAGTCGAAAATCATCTCCAATCCAAACATCTAAATCTCTGCATTCAACTCGGTAGGCATTGAAGAAACAATAGCAGACGTCGAAGTTGATACTCGGCTCAAGGCATCTGCTACTACATTCGTCTTTCCTGGATGATATTTGATTTCTAAATCATAATCCTTAACAAGTTCGAGCCACCTCCTCTGCCTCAAGTTCAGCTCTTTCTGCGTGAAAATATACTTCAAATTCTGGTGATCTAAAAATATCTCGCAGTGCTGCCCATACAAACAATGCCTCTAAATCTTCAGTGCAAAGACCACTGTCGCTAATTCCAAGTCATGTGTGGGATAATTCTATTCGTAGGTCTTTAATTGCCTGGAAGCATAGGCAATCACCTTTTCACTCTGCATCAATACGCACCCCATGCCTATCCTGAACGCATCACAATATATGTTGAACTTCTCACCCTCCACTGGTAGTGTCAACAAGGGAGCTGTAGTCAACTTTTGCTTCAGTGTCTGGAAGCTGCCTTCACACTCATCAGACCATCCATACTTCACATTCTTCCTAGTTAATCGAGTCTAAGACACTGTAATCTTGGAGAATCCCTCAATAAATCTCCTGCTAATCCCAGAAAACTGCGAATCTCGCTGGCACTGGTCAATCGCGGCCACTATTTCACGGCTTGAACCTTCACTAGATTAACTAAAATACCTTTACAGGAAATGACGTGCCCCAAAAAGTTGATCTTATTCAGCCAAAACTCGTACTTAGAGAACTTAGCATATAGCTAGTGCTGTCTCAGAGTTGTCAGCACGATCCTCAAGTGCTCCCTGTGCTCTTCCTCGCTCCATGAGTAAATCAGAATGTCGTCAATGAACACTATGACAAACTTGTCTAAATGCTCTCTGAATACTCGGTTCATCAGATCCATGAAGGCCGTTGGACTGTTGGTTAGCCCAAATGACATCATTAAAAACTCGTAGTGCCCATACCTCGTTCAAAAAGCAGTCTTCGGGATGTCTTCCTCCCTAATCATCAACCAATAGTAGCCGAACCTTAGATCAATCTTAGAAAATACCTATACACCTTGAAACTGATCAAACAAGTCATCTATCCACGGTAACGGGTACTTATTCTTCACTATAAGCTTATTCAGCTCCCTATAATCAATTCACATGCGTAGTGTCCTGTCCTTCTTCTTGACGAAGAGTACAGCCACACCCCAAGGTGAGAAACTAGGCTGTATAAAGCCCTTATCTGTCAACTCCTCCAGCTGTGCTTTTAACTACTTCAGCTTAGTAGGTGCCAACTTGTACGGGTTCTTACATACTAGTTTTGTTCCAGGATATACATCGATAACAAACTCGATCTCTCTGTCAGGGGGTATACCTAGCAAATCTTCCAGAAATACCCCCGTGAACTCCTGCACAATGGGAATGTCCTGCAGCTGAATCTCTCCCTGAAACTGCACATCCATAACACTAGCCTAGAATCCCATACACCCATCTCGCAATAACTGTTGGGCTCTCATAGAAGACACAGCCAAAATCCTGATCAAACCCTTCCCTATCCTGAAAGAGTAGCTCTCCCCACTCGAGGGTCAAAAATGGATCTCTCTGGTCCTGCAATCTATCGTGACATAATGTTTGAACAACCAATCCATCCCCAAGATGGCCTTATACCCCTTCATGTTGAGTATGATAAGATCGACATATAACTGCTTTTCCCCCACTGTCACTATATCACCCCGTACCACCTGATCAGAAAATATACACTCCACTGACGGCAACATCACCTCATACAGCTGTCCTACAAGGCTAGGCTCCAAATTCACCTTAACTACGAGGGCTGTGGACACAAACGAATGCGTAGCACCCATATCGATAAGAGTGTACACCGCAACGCTCAAAGTAAAGATGCTACCTGAAATCACCGATAGCTGGGAGGTATCATCTGACTCAATGAGGGCAAAAACCCTCGGTGCTACCCTTGCTGGGGCCTTGCTCATGGCTAGGCAATTCCTGGCAAGGTGGCCTGGCTCGTTGCAATTGCAATATCGACCCTGATTTGCCTTCAGACAATCTCTGGCAAAGTGATTTGTCTCATTGCACCTGTAGCATCGACCTGAGTCAATTCTACACTCGCCGGGGTGGTTCTTCTTACTCTTTGGGGATAGGGGAGACTGCCTTGATCCCTGTGGCCGCTTGCTGCTTCCTTGGCTGCTCTAACTATCATTAAGCCTCTTTAGGCCATTCTGCTACGCCTGTACTCCTCTACTCAGTTGAGGCAACACCTCTGTAAAGAACCGTCTGGGCTGCTCTCTAGGCGGCTCCCTGTGGCTAGAAGCTTCATCCCTGCCTCTTCGATATCCAAGACCTTGGCAACCACCTTCTCATAGGGAACGTCCTGCATCCTCGATATTTGCACGCCCATGTAAACCTCCGGCTTCAGCCCCTGTACAAACTGATGAACATTGTTTTCATTCAGACTCACCAAGTGGCTGGCAAATCGTGACAACGCCTCAAACACCTCAATACTCTACCACTGAACCCGTCTGTCGTAGTTGAGCAAACTCCACCATCTTTCGAGTCCTGACTGCGTGGTCAAAATATTTGCCAAAGAACACTGTCTTGAACTCCTCCCACGTCATAGCCTTCACATCCCTAGTGGCCTTCACTGAATTCCACCAAAACCTGACATCTTTAGCTAGGTGGAATACTGTACTGGTCACTCCATCTTGATCGTCCTCCTTGGCGTAATCTATCATATCCTCCATACTCTGAATCCACACCTCAGCACTAAGAAGATTCGGAGATAATCCATCAAATACTAGGGGCTGGAGTTTATGAAATGTATCTCCACCATGATCTGCTGAAGCACTACCACTAGAATGACCCTGGTCCACCCGACTCATAAACCGCTCAAGCTGGTGAGACTAGCGGTTGACTAACTCAGTGAGTTGCCTAATGGCATCATCCTTCTCATCTGCAGCTCTACGTACCTTTCTAACCATGGTTGATGTGCCCCATAGGCCCGTCACACGATCTCAAGTCCAAGCACACACTTTAATTAACCTACATTCTCACACATTTGATTCTTGTGCAGGTTATGATTCAATGGAGCCGGAAATTGCAAGCTTAAGGTGGGAAGTGGAGGCTCAAGACATGGAGCAACCAAGGCACATCCTTGCATGGGAAGCCACCATTGAAGATCATGAAGCTCTTAAGGGAATTTATCTTCCCGAGCCAACTTTTATGTAATGTTTTATTTTGAACTTATTGGGCAAACATTGGCCTTCTTGTTTAACTTATTATTATGTGCATGCATTAGGCATTTATGATTAGATTGAATGGTTAGGATAGATGATGGAAAGAGTTTCGGGATTGGCTTAACTTGAAGAAACAATCGGGCATGCAAAACAAGCCATTCTCGGCCGCAAGCGCGCCAAGGAGGAAGTGCCGCAAGTGGTGGCCAACTTTACCCGATTTGGCCACACCATTGGGCTGCCATTTGAGATGCTTGTCCCCTTTACCTTTTGTGGAAGAAACAGGGATCCATGACATGGCATTCAGCAAGCCATTGATCAACCTCTTGGCTGCCACCATCTCGGCCGCACACTACAACATTTTGGAGCCGGTTACAAGCTTCATTGCACCAAGTTTTGAAGACCAAAAGCACAGCCCTAAAACCCTCCATCCTAGGCCTATATAAGCATAGCATTGGTGTGTGTATTACGGTTGGCAAAGTTAATGAGCATCGGCATATTTTCTAAGAGGAAACCGAGGGAGTTTTCCACCACCTTTCCAAGGTAAGTGCTCGGTTCCATGAATCGATTAGGAGTAGCCTCCTAGCTTGGCAACTCAAGGTTGTTGCTCGAGCTTGTGTTCCACTTTTCTCTCCTCCCTTTAAAGGGAAGGAAACAAGAAGGAAGTGGCCAAAACTGGTTCCCCAAGTTGAGAACCTTTCCATGGAAAGGTTGTGATTGCCGAGAACATAACATTGTCTCTTCGGCCAGCTTGCGGGTTTGCTTGCACAATTTTGTCATTTCTAATCAACTTGGACCACGACCACCACCATCACACACCTCACGCATTCCACTAATCGCATACCAAATTTCATTTCATTTCATTTCAAGCACATTTGGTCGTTCATTTTGTTGTTTTTCTCAAGGGTTTCTCGGCTTGGCCGAGATCCGAGGGCCTAACCAATCCTTCGTGCATTCTAGTGACCGAGCAGGGGCTTGGCCGAAACAATGGTACAAACCATGTATACAATAACATCTACTAAGTCTAAAAGGAAAGACAAGGGTTCTCAGAAATACTTACAGTTGGTAGAGCACTCCCATGCAGCGGCTGGCGGTGTAAGGTAATCTACATAACGACGTCAACTTTGTGGCTCTGATATCATAACTTTTCGCGACCCCGGGAGCCGCCTGCGGGTTCTCGGGCCGCCGACAAGGCTAACCAGCTCCATTACCCATTTTACCCCAAATGTTATTTGAAAACAAGCAACAGAAAATAAATTTAAAACATTAAAAATACGAAACGATAAAGCTGTTGCGTGAAAACCAAGTGTGAAAGTGATGACTAAATTTTTTTTTTGAAAAGGAACAACTGCCGTCGGCTCGTCAGCCAAACAGCTCAGTTGTCAGCGTCGGCGCCAGGCGCTGGCGCCCACCATTGGGGCTGTGCGTGCACCTGGCTATGTGGGTACACCGAACCGCGTGCCCCCTCCTCAACAACGCACGTCCACTGCACGCAGCATGCACACATTGCGCGCCCTCGTCGCGCACCGCACCCACGCTAACAATGCTTGCCATGCGCGCTACTCGACGCCACGCGCCCCACGTGCGCCACACACAACGACACGTATCCTGTGCGCCATCCTCAACGCCGCACGCGCCCCACACAATGCCGCGTGCCCTACCTACGTGGGCCACTTGACGCCACGCGCCCCGCGCTTCTGTCACCCATGACGTCGCGCGTCTTGTGCACAAGCCACTCGACGCTGTGCGCCCCGCGCTTGCGCCACTCGACTCTGCGTACGTTTTTCCTGAATTTTTGGCAGAGTAACGCCTAAAAATATCAACCCCACACCTAAAAATCAAACTGAAAAGCAACATAATATCTCCCAACAAATTCCATCAATATAAATCCCCAACCAAAATCCAAATATATTAATCCATATCAGCAAATCAAAACCGAGTTTTAAAGAAAACAAGTCCATCAAACTGTTGACATCAGAACTCCACTATACAACCAAAAATCTATACATGAAATTCATCAAGAGAGATCATTTCAAAAATACAAAAGACCCTAAAAAGCAACCTCTTATAACCCCTACCATACCATACCACCATCCACAGGTCGGGTGGCCCTAACACAGTCCACCAAGCCAATGCCCTGGTCGTGCGCCACCAACTGCTCGCTACGCATGGCTAGGCTCATGGTAATCACCATGCTTCTCATCTACACTTACACCACAGAACACAAAGTAAGCCTAATGCTTCGTAAGTAATGGGTAATGAAACGTAAAAACTGTCAATGCAATCATATCACATGCAATCTGTACACTCTCACTCATGTTGCGGTTTCCTGTCATCGTTTCGTATGATCCTCACACTCAGTTAGGAAGCGGATCAAGTTTCCCAAGTCGATTATCTGTCTGTGTCGAAGGGCGAATCACTTCCTTCAAGGCCCGTCATGCAAACTGTCACCAGGTCAGTTGGCTCTTACGCCACACTGCCACTTACACATCGCCATCGTCCCAGCTCAACCAGCGTGGGCCCACAAGTTGCATATGAATCCTCTGACATTGATCCTCATGCTGAGTTGGGAAGCGGATCAGGTTTCCCAAGTCGATTCTCCGTCTGCATCGAAGGACGAATCACTTCTTTTGAGGCCTATTTTCACTATCCTCACTGTTTACATGTCACAATACTCACTCATGCTTAAAATCATGCTCAAATTCATTTTCATTACACTTTTCAAAACATGATGCATAATTGAAACAAAACATGCAAATCATCCCTACAGTTTTGTAATGTAGGCCCATAAGGACAACACACATGCAATGCACTACTTACTTGCCTTTCTTAGCTTCTGTGGAGTTCGAATCCCACTCCGTTACTATGCTCAACCGATAACAGGATAATCTCACATCAATCTCTACTAGTCACATTCATCGTAAAACTCCTAACCCTTAACCCAAAACAATACATTTCATCCAATTACACATTAATATCAAACACTTCAAAAATTTGCTTTGCACCCAATTCCAACCAAACAATTCAGTACTAAATCAAAACAACTCGGATTTTCAGCCCAACATTGAGCAAATTTCAAAAATCCATAATAAATCATATAATTAACAGAATCGGATGATTTGAAATGCTATGGAAACCTTAAAGGGTCTAGTTTCACATGGTATAATCCATTTATCAAAAATAAAGCCCCACATTTGGTAGAAAAAATGAAACCGAACTGCCGGGTTAGTTTTGTATTAGTTTCTGCCTAAACTTTGAAAATTCATAACTTTTTCTACAGTTGTCGGAATGACTTGACTTCAGTGGCTAAAAGCTCCATAAAGAACCTTTTTAACATACTAGATCAGTTTTTAAAACGAACAACCGGAGCTTGGACGAAAAACATCAAAACCGAACTACCCTTCACCCAAAATTTCCTCTCTCTCGATTTTTCGACAAAACCCAACCAATTTCTCAACCATTCAGCTACATTTTAATCCATTTAACACATTCTAACACGAATTTGGGGTTTTTGATTTAGAACACACAAAAACACAGCCTCCATATTCACGGGCTTTCACAAATTCGAAGCACAATCTATAATCCACTTAATTATCGTTAATCTACCCTCTAAACACCCTTGATTTTGTACTAAAATCTCAAAATTAGGAATCTAAATCAAACCCTCCACTTTGGTCATCAAAAACAGAGAGAGAGAGAGAGAGAGAGAGAGAGAGAGAGAGAGAGAGAGAGA